>CANTUZ010000001.1:99119123-100319123 GCA_947846985.1 Fratercula arctica
AAATGCAAGTTTAAAAAAATTTTATTAGTAACGTTGGCTCAGTGTGTCTCTTACTCAAATTTTCATTTCTTAATTTAAAATTATTTAGAATAGCAAATACTAAGAGCTGGTTTAAGATTCTTGGTGTGTATGGCTTAGATTTGGTGCTTCAACACTTAGCTGCAGACAAGCATATTTTTAAGAAGCTCTTGTAAGACTTGCAGGAAGTATATATGAGATTTAAATGTCAGGTCTCAAGGGAGCTGAGCGCTACGCGCAATTGGTTTTAGTTTTTGACTTGTGTGATTCTGCCAATGACGTGAATGACATTTTTTGCCTTTTTCTGCTTTTTCCAGGATGCCTTTGCAATGAGATGCTTCGCTGAAATAAGATTCTTCTGTTTCCGTAGTCCATGCATTATTTTAAGAAGAAACCAAATGAACAATTATGGAAATGTAACTCTGAGGTGCTAGTGACAAGGAAGATAGGGTGCCCCTGTTAAACAGGGAACACGAATCAGAAAAACTGACTTCTAGGTCTACAACTATGTACCCTTCGTCTGTCTTTTGTCTGGTTACCTGCCTGTGAGAACGAGAGCAAAGCCAACACAGGATCCTCTGGAGGCTATTTCGGCTGTAGGGAGAGCAGAGACCTCCCTCCCTCTCCCCGGCCACCTCTGCATGGGATTCCCTCATGGTTGTTCATATTTGTTGTTCGTTTTGGGGAGGAATAAAAGCATGTACAACACCTGTTCTGGTGAAGTGATTACTCTGTTGGGTATTCAGCAGTGAGGTATGAATCACAACATTACACAGTGCTGTTTGCTTTCATAAAATATACATGATGCAAGAAGGGTCATATCAGATATTTGCTTATCTTTCGGCTTGTTTGAAGACCAAACCACAGCCATGTTGGGATAAAACAACTGAGGTTAGATAGTGCTAGTAGCATGCTGTTAACTCCTCTCCCAGCTTACCACGAAAACCTCAGCGCTGATACACTTCTGCAATGTGTACAGAGCAGCAGGGTAATTAGAAAAGGTAGTTTACTGGAACGGCGCAGTTGGCTCTCACTGAGCGGTGTAAGGGCACTGCAAGCCTGCGCTGGGAGACAGCGAGGGGTGTAAAGCCAGTGCCTTTCCCAGCACGGTCACGTTCCCAGGGGGACACGTCTGCTCGGAAAAGCACAAGATCTGGGGTTTTCAACGGTGTGCGAGGTGTGCCCAAAGTAAACCAACGTGTGTCCAGTGCCTGTTTGCCTCGGCAAACACCTTTGAGAGTCCACAGCAAAGGTGATACCATGGCTTATTCCTCCGACATGCGTACGGAGCCAAAGAAATGTCTTAAAGACAAGAATTTTACAGCATTTTCGCTGTAATAATATTTTTTTTTATTACACTTCTGACTGATTTATAGAGGACTGTATCAAGGACACAAGATACAGGATACATGTAGTGACAGCTCCTGCAAACATACCTGGGCCGGCGCAGGGCTGGCTCCAGTGCTGAGAGGGGCGCAGGGAAGCTGCCTGCAGCACTGGTCGGAGACGCTGGTCAGTTTTCAGATGATTAGAGATGTTAATGATCTCACGGAATTCACAAATGATTAGAGCTCCATCCTGCTTAGCCATCCAGTTAATCAGAACCTGACAGCACAGACACAACTTTTAACTGCAGTATCAAATGTACTTACGAGAAGTTGCACTGACACAAGCCACTGTGTTTTGTTCAGCGCTGCCTTGGGCTTCATACTGCCTTCTGCAACCTGTGCAGGGTTAAAAGGTACCCCACGAGGATGGTTGCATTTCGTTCCTGTGTCGCACACACCCAGAAGCCTGCATGAACCGCAAAACCGCCACCTCAATGTCTCTTGCATCGCCAGGGCGTCTCCACTCTACGACATGTTTTAACGTGAAGTCTGCAGGATTAGGGCGCTCTCTAGGTTCACCTGGCAGCTGAGCGCTGCTCAGTCCACAGTGCTCGTCCACAGTGCAGTTACATGTTTCAGTTGCATGCTAGCACAGCAAATTCCTGGGTGAAAATTTACAGCTCACTGGAACAAATAAATGCCTTTTTACTGTGTCCCGACTTTGGTCCGCTAAACGGTGAGAGGCAGACCCCTGTCCAGTAGTAGAGAGTGTGCTGCAGCTGTGTTTGTCTCAGCACTGCTTGCGTGCAGGATATTTTGGACCTGCTCGTCTCCTGAGCCAGTCCCTTTTACGCCACACGCACGATGCAGCAGTTATAGGACGGATAGAGGCAACAGGCCCTAAGATGTGCATGGTGTGGGTCTCAACCAGGTTTCTTAGCATCTGCAAGGGCTCTGTTGCCATTTTCTGCAGAGCCAGTTCTCTCTGTGAATAGAAGATGCTGTGCCTTTCCGGGTGTCCTTGAGATTAGCACTGACCTGGGGACCTTAAAATGACAACTTCTTCAGCCTGAGCGAAAAAAAATAATAATCCTTGCTCCCGAAGTAGTAGCAGCTGGTGCCGTGGCCCACCCACTGTTCAATGCTGCCTGAGCACCACGCTGAACATGTGCGTCTGGATGAGAAAAAGCCGCTCTGGCAAGCACGCCTCTTCCCGTGTTGAGGTTTCCATCTGTTTCCATTTGTTCCGAAGGGATGTGGGCAACACGCCTCTTGAATATTTGAAGATAACTGCACACTTCCGCTCTAAAGAGCAAACAGCTCCTTGATGATAAGATCTTTGATGACATACCATGGATTTCTGCAATGAAGGATTGCTCGTGTCCTGTGCTATCGGGCGCTGCACATGGAAGAGCTGCAGCCTTGGCTGATAATGCGCTCACTGGATAGGACATAGAATCACAAAATCATAGAATTGTCTAGGTTGGAATGGACCCTTTGGATCATCTAGTCCAACCATCAACCTAACTCTGACAAAACCCATCACTAAACCATACTGCTAAGCACTACATCTACCCATCTGACATGTCAGTAGCCTCCTCCTTCCCAACGCAGCGGTGGAGAGCTGTACATCCCAGTGCCGAGGAAAAAGGCAGCAGGTAGTGGGGAAGACGATCAGGACGACGGGTGAGTTCATACCCTGAGATATTACCCGTATTTTGGCAACAGTGCTATTCACTTGAAAAGGCAGTGCTCTTTGGTTTTTTTTTTTGGTATTGTAATGTTAAATATGGAATTCACCGCAGCACTTTCCAAAACAAACACACCCTCCCTTTTGTGTCATATGAATTGTCTGTACCTGCTGCAATATAAAACATGATAAAGAATTAGTTCAAGCAGCTCACGGGGCAAATAAGTGGCATGGTTAAGAAAGATGGCTGCTGCTGTTCTGCTGAAGTGTTCTTTGAGCTGGGTGTACCTCTATAAACTGGATTTTTATAATTTTACTCATTTTGAACATTAGACACTTACCGCACAAATAATTCTCCTGGAGTCTGTGAAATAATCTGCATCATCTCCCAAGATAATCTCACTTGTAAACACAACGTTAATCTTCGTACTGATGAGTCAGAGGTACACCTCTCTAACCCAGGTCATCACCTTCTGTCCAAACAAAAATCTTGGCTGCCCTTTGCCAATCTCCTTATGGGTGTCTAGCTGTCAGCTCAATAACAGCATCACTGCAAGTATACAATAGCATCATTTTGCCTGTCAATTCAGTTTATAATCTGCATATTGATATGGGGCCAGTTCCTTGTCTGATTCAAACAGCAACAAAATCCCCCTCCCCCAAATAAAAACCCAAAGGACCCAGAGTTATTCAGGAACAACTTCAGTACCTTACCTTGGCTTTAATAGGACTTCATCTGTTAACTGCAAGCTAGATTACACACAGGATGAGATGCCTGTATCTGCCAAGCCGCCTCGTTATCGCCCCTTTGCCTTGCTGCTTACAAACAGTCACACTTGTTTCCTTGTGTTTCTTGCCTGCATGTCTCTTGGTTTGTACTTCAGCTGCAAACATTTTGGAACATGGGAGGATTTTGTGTGCTAAGGTTGTACAGTACCGAGCACGTTTGGTTCCTAGTCCAAGAGAAAGGCTTTGAGGACACTTAAAAACCAAAATCCACATAAAGACCATCAAGACCATTGCGGAGTATTGTCTATTAAACCACGGTACAGGGTCAGAGCCTGGTCATTTTTAACCTGCTGATCTTTTGCAATTATGTATAAAAAATGGCCTTGTGTCCTGCAGTCAGTTCTCCTTTATGCAAAAAATTACTACTTAGATTGAAGGACTGGGTCTTCTGTGCAGACTGCTGCTATGAAGCACTCTGAAGTTTCTTGGCATTGCAAGCATCCAGTGACACAGACTGTGTCTGGAAATGTTTAACTGCTTCAATCTACAGTGCTTAATATGTCTGAAATTTATCTGGAAAACCTTTTGAAAAATAAAATAACCTTTCAGGTTGGTTTTCAACCTAGGGCATTTTTGCTGTGTCCCAAGGCACAACTGCAGGAAAAGGGCCACTTAATGCTTTTGCTGATGCTTGCAGTTTAGAAGAGATCCGCTTTGCAAAATGTCACTACCATTGCATTATTCAGAAGGCAGAGGGCAAATGCAATCCTATACTTCTTTACAAAGCAGATGACCATGTCAACAAATGTATGTATAGCATCACGACTCAGGCCTCAGCCCACACTCTGGACAGCCAAAACTGTTGTGATAGGCACCAACCTGTGAGTTGTATTTCATTTATAGTAAACTGGGCTTGGACATTGACTGGTCAATATGTGCCCTTACTCTGGGCCATCACTGAGCTCCTTTATGTGCCTGGTACCTTTCCTGGGCAGTCTAAGTCTGTTACCTACCTACTGAGCTGCTGGAGCATGTAGTTTAAGCTTTCCAAACATCTTTTATTAAGATGCTTTCTGCATCTGAGGCAGGTCAGATATTCCATTTGTATTCTCCTGGGTTCAAGTGACAATAAGCAAAGGAATAGCTAGCCTTATTAAAAAATTTCTTGATGCAGTCACTGTTGAAGAGCAGAAGAGACAGAGACCCAAGGAAAATAGTGAACCCCTGAATACAATTCTGCAAATTCTCCTCTGGTCACTTCCATGATGGCTTAATCTGAATCTCTTTCTGCACGGCTGCCTTGCTCTCTCCCTTATCCTCTCTTAGCAGGGAACAGTCCTGTTTCCTATCAACCATGGCCCCTGCCTCCATCCACATGCTTTGCACAACTTCCAGGCTTCTTTTCTCCTTTGCTCTTACTCTTGTATTAAAAGTTGTTTCAAGTCACTGTGGGTTAAAAACGTGGCTCCTCTGCTGTACCGAAGCCTCCAGCATTGCTGGCCCTTGACTCCTCTGCCACCCTTTCCTGGACTTAGGTTAGGTATTACCTCCCTGTTATGACATGTAGGCTGTAAAGTCATGCTGAAGGTGACTTTTAAAAAGAGGCTATCATGGCTTTCTGTAATAAGAGTGGCACCCATAATCTGTTGCAATCATTTTCTTAATTCTTCAGGTGTGGGAATAGCATACCCACATTGTCTTATCAGAGAGCCGACCTCAAGGCCACAGGAAGATGTGGTCAGAGAAAACTTACTGGAGGCTTGATTTTGCTGTTTGGACCATTTCTCGTGTTCATTCAACATTTAGGAAAACATCCCTTAGACCGCAATCTGCTGCTGTGGATTTCAAAATGCAGCTTCTGCCTGGGCACATAAAAGAGCTCAAAGGAAGGGAGTCCCCTCCTGTGGCTGGGGTACACAATCTGTTTCTGGAAGCCCTGAGGTTCAGGCAGAGGAAGAAACCAGCCGTGTTTATTTTCACTGTGGGGAATGAGTTGCGGTAGCTCAGCAACAAAAGCTGGAAACACAAAAGATAGGAAGGCTGCCCGCCCGCTTTGTAAACCCAGCGCAGGTGGCTGAAAATAATACCTGAGCAAATATCACCAGTCACTTCTGAAACTTTCATTGTATGAACATTTGCTGTAGGTGGTTCACACACCTATTGGCGTTTGCTGGGCAAACAACCTGCTTTGGAAGAAAAGAAAAAGGCTTCCAAGGAACAATTATGCATTAATTAACCTTTTAGATAACGTTATCAGCGTTACTTTTTCTGCCATTATGAACTACAACGCTGTTCTCCATTTCAGTCTTAAAATTGACACTACTTGAGTTACTTCAGTGTTTAAAGGTGGTGAATTTTTGCATGTTTGGAGAACCCTTAATAGCTTCCCCTTGTCCCTAAGACTGCATTTTGCAAGGGAGGAAGAGTCCAGCTGATCAGGTAGCAAGCTGTGCAGTGTCTGTTCAGCTCCCTGATTGCCCTCCATGGATGTGGGCAACCTTTTAATATTTGTGGGTCTCAGTTTTCCAGTGTAAAATTGGAAAACTCCATTGTCCTGTCCTCTCAGGAGTGTAGTATTACCCATAGAAAGATATATATGTATCGTGGATGCATATTTCTTCCTGTAGGTAGGTTTTATTCAAATAGGGAATTCACATTTTTGCAAGCTCCATTTTAAATAAAAATTAATTAATATTAAATGAAGTGATCTACAGGGTGACCTGGGGAAAGCTTTCCATAACTGAAAAATCTGGCCTTCAAACTGACTGTTGTTAGGGCAGGTGTTTGGAGAAGGAATTATCAATTATCAAAATCATAAATAAAGGAGCCACAGCCTATCTTTTAGATTTTTGCATCTTTCCCTGTACAAGTTCACCCTTGAGTGACTAGGTCTAGAGTTTTGGTGCAGGTCTGTCTAATGTATAAATCAGCTCAGAATGCTTAATTAAGATCTTCAGGAAGAAAATTTTTGCAGCTTGATTTTGAGAAGACCAGCAGCAATTTCTTTTAGCCCTCACAGTTCAGCACAAAAGAGTCCTGACCCCTGAATAAGGCTGTGGCTACTTTAGGACAAACAAAGAATAGGATGTTAATTTGAAATATGCCATTTAATTATTTTTGGTAAAGATATGGCAGACACTGCAGAACATTTTAAAATTATATACATTTCCTTGTACCGCCCTTCGAGGTATTGCATTTTTGGGCCTGCCTGAAGTGACAAAGATCCCTGTAGGATCAACCCTCCACGTCCCTTTCCCTCCTTGCCTCCTACACCGGAGCGGAGATGCCGTCTATGGTTTGGGGGTCTGTGGCTGTACCCAGGGTCTGAGGAGGCAGGAGCCTTCCTCCTCCTCCTGTGTCCATGGCTGCAGCCCTCCAGCCCCCAATCACACCAGGGCTGTATCTGCCCCTCGCTCGACTACTGTGGCCAGCAGGCTTAGGAGAGGACAGAGCCAAGGCTCCTTGTTGCCCAGGTCAGAAGTAATGAAAAGGCAAACCTTTCCCTCCTGCTCTGAGTAGCGCTGCATAGTGATATTCCCACAAGATGATGTTCTGCCTTTAAAATAACTTTGTTATGCATCTGCCAAATAGCCAGAGCTTTGTGCTCACAGATGTGAAGAGCACTTTTTTTTTAATAGGAGAAATACAGCTCCTCTGGGGATAATTTCATCTCCGTCAGCTGAAGCGTTGTCTGCACCAGTGCTTAGAGATGCTCTTGCTCCCTTTTTTAGATGAAGAAAAACTGGCTCCTCAGGCCCCTTCCCCCAAGGCTGAAAGCACTTGGGATAGCAGGGCTCTTCTCTAACTGATAAATATTTTAAGCTTTGAGTTTCCTTTTAAAAACACATTTGCAGAAGCAAAACTTGATCTCCAAACACAGTGAATCTCATTTCTGAAGTGAGCTTCCCACCTTGCTCAGATGCTTGGTGCTCTGGGATGAGTATAAGCCCAGAATGGTGGGCATGGCCCGTGGCATTGGCCAGGGGCTCCAGCCTGCAGAGGCTCCTGTATCCTCAGCATGGGGCACATCAGTAAAGCAGGGAACGCAGGTGCTCCAATGCATTGGGTCTGTGCTCACACAGGTATGATGCTGGCAGCAAAAACAGCCCCAAGGACTTCAGTAGCTCCATGGGGTTCTAGGGAGGTGTTGATCACCATTACACTCGTTAGTGAAAAAAAAAGCCAAAACACAGCAAGAAATGGTTCTAGCTCCATGGAGTTGTGATTTTTTAAAAAAATTCATAGTAAAAAATATACTGGGTAGCTTTCATTTATTAGTTAATTAGAGGTCAGATGTTTGTAACTCACATTTATGTTTGTCTTGGTTGGTAAAGCTCTAGAACATAGAATCATAGAATGTGTCAGGTTGGAAGGGACCTTTAAAGGCCATCTAGTCCAGCCCCCCTGCAGTAAGCAGGGACATCTTCTACTAGATCAGGTTGCTCAGAGCCTCATCAAGCCTGGCCTTGAATGTCTCCAGGGACGGGGCCTCCACCACCTCTCTGGGCAACCTGTTCCCATGCCTCACCACCCTCATTGTAAAGAAATTCATCCTAATGTCTAATCTAAACCTACCCTGCTCTAGTGTAAAACCATTGCCCCTCGTCCTATCACTACACGCCCTTGCAAACAGCCCCTCCCCAGGTTTCTTGTAGACCCCCTTAAACATGATAGTTTATGTTTCCCTTTTAACATATGTCCCTGTGACTCCTGGAAATGCTCACCCTGGTAAACCTCCTCTGTAAAAAAAACTCCTAGGGAGTCCTCAGGACGGGAGCAGTGTGGTTTTTGAGACTGTTGCTAGTGGATGTTTCCTTTTCTTTGGAGGCCAAAGGTGTATGGGCTTTGCTGACTCATCAGCTTTTCCTAGAAAATCACATGCTAATAGTTGTGATGAAGTAAATTTTTTGGTGGAAATCATTACCTGACCTCGCTGTTATGTTCTTCTGATGCTTTTGCTCTTGTTGGCTGAGCCACAGCAGCTACCTGTTCAAAGACGCCTGCGTTTGTCATGGTCAGCCTGAAGACATCACGACAAACCTGGTCCTGGGGCTATGCATTGCTTCAGCAGTGGAAATCGCATCTCAGGTCTGTAGAACCTGCGTGGTGTCCCTCCTTCCCGAGCCACCCCCTCCTCCAAAGCTGGCTTCCTTCGGCTCTAGGTGGGGTTTTGTGCCACTGCATTGTTCCCAAAGTCCCGAGCCCTATTTACCCAGCTGGTGTCAGTTCAGCACGCTGTTTGGCTTGCTCTGTAGAAAGATTTGCCTGAAAGGTTTGCATATTCCAAGGAACCACAATGATTAAGTACACATGAGAGAAAGCATTATGATGAATAATCAGGACATAATCAATGATACCCTTTTTGCATTATAAATGATGACGTTTATACTCAGCAGCTTTTAGGCAGAGCGTGGGTGTGACAGTTTGAAAAACAGCATATAGCATGACATGAGACCTGTCAACTCTTAAATGAAGTAATGAATGACCCGCTAAGCATGCAGATTTTAAATGTGTCAGTTATTTTTTTGAAATATCTCAAGAGTAAAAAATTATTTGCAATTTATCATTCTTATTAGTAAAAACTCAGAATAAGAATACACAAGTGAAATGAGAAATAACACTAACTGTTATGTCAAAAATGGTTTATGGTTTTACCACTAAAAAAATAAAATCAAACCTCCCTCTGAGATTCCTCTCACTCAACATCCTCTTCAATGTATCACTTTAGAGGTAGGCAGCTTTATTTTTTCATACATGGACTAGTTGTATTTTAGGAGATTGTCCTCAAGGCCAGAACCAGCTGTTTAAAATTGAGGCTCAAAAGTTGCTCATGGGTTAATTTGTTCTGCCAAATATCTGATCCTAATCTTGCAATATCTGAATTTGTGAAACCCTTCTTCCAGGACTCGACTGGTATCAGAAAAGGACAGGTTTCAGTTTTGAAGGAAGTTTAATAAATATCACTTTTCAGGTATTTGTCAAGTCTTGCAGGGAAGACAGACACAGATCTACCAGCGTCTCCTGGCTCTGCTCTTGGTTGCACCTTGTTCTGCTAGCTGTGGCTCATTCACCATTGTAGCTCTGTATTTTTTTATATAATTTTATTTTTTTGGCAGCAATGCATACAAAATACAAAATGGACAAATTTATGCTCCACAGAACACCTTTAAATACCTTCTTCTACTTCGTGGATTAAACAGGGCTTTTAGCAAAACTCCACATTATGGGCTATGGTGCTTGTACCTAGTGCTGGAAGCTGATGGTGTGGGAACTACTCACCCCAAACACTCTCAGGGTGGGTTGTCAAGTCAAACTTATAGAATCATAGAATCATACAATGGTTTGGGTTGGAAGGGACCTTAAAGATCATCTAGTTCCAACCCCAACTTCAATCTGTTGATATAATCCACTTTCTGGTGTGTATCCCCCTTTAACAGAAATCCTCTGAGCATAAACCAAATGTCTCTAGAGCTTGTCTCTTGGTCCCCTCTCTCCACCAGATGTTAACAAAGTCTTCCCCCTTTTCAGACGTTCCCCTCTGCTTTGGCGATTTCTATGGGGTATGTTGGGTAGATGGTGGGGAGTTGTGGGTGTCACCTCAGCTTCTACACTTACGTTTGGCCTAAAATGACCATGTAACTGATTTTCTAGAATTTATTAGCATTAGCTTTCTCAAGTCTGGCTGTTTACAACATGCTATACTCTTATGAGACAGTTCTCTGCAAACCTCATTGCCCATTTTGTTTGAGTCCTTGTTCAGGTGGCTGTTCTGGTTGTATCACTTGATAGCAATGGATGCTGCATCTGGTGTATGGATGTCCCTTCCCCGGGAAGCCTGTACAATAAGGAGATCTCAGAGATGTATCGTTGCACAAACAACGTGTGGCATTGCCTGGGAAGGTGTAATATAAAGTCGTCATCCAGTGTGGATTTACTTTGCCTGGGGATATGAGTATTGACCTTGAATGAATTCTTCCATTCCCTAAAATAGCCACTCCTCAGACCATGTTTCACTGAGCATTACTTTCTCTGATTTTTTAATTCTTATGCTCTCCTTCACATTTTTCAGTGTTATTTGTATAATCTTTTCTTGTCTTTCTCTGCTCTTCTGTAATATTTGTGACCTCATTAGTCAGTCTATCCTTATCGATAGATTCTCAATGCTTTCTTTGCTCTTTTTTCCCTTCCATCTGCTAGTATTCCATCCTTCATTCTTTAAGCTCCTTCACAGGTTTCCCTCACATCCTCATGGTAGTGTGGACTTCAGCATCTTCAGGGTCCTTATGCTTTGGTAGCCTGACCCTTGTTGCTGTACATCCTCCTGCGGAGGGTACCCCAACTGCATGTCTCTGCTGGGGTGGACATGCACAGTGCCTGCCTTGCCAACACCGTTAGAAGGGGAGCTGGGGGGAGCCACAAGCTTGCAGTGCCCGCAAAGGGAAGGAGGATGTGGGGGGACCTGGGGAGTCTGAAATGACCCATGGGAGCAAGCAGGGGAGACCAGCGTGGCTCCCGTGTGGGAAGATAGTGCCGTTGAGTCAGGGGAATTGAACACCATGCTGATAACAGTAAGTGCACCAGGGAAGCCGGGTAATTTGTTGAATTGGGCACTGAGCGATGTCCATGCCCTGTGATTGGGTGCCAGTCTTGTCCCAGTGTGCCTGCAGGGCACTGTCTCCTCCCAGATGGTTTGAAGGGAGGCTGGGATGTGGAGGTGTCTGAGGGCAGGCACCGGGATATCTGGTCTCCCCATGAACTCATGGAGCCACCTTTGTGGGGTGGCGGGGGCTGCCCGCAGGCAGGGCTGGGGCTACAACGAGGGTCCCCTTGGTCTGGGCCGATATCAGATCAAAGGGTGTGGGTGGTCTCCCAGAAGAGGCGACACTGGTGGTGTTCCAAAGTATGAGGACCAGGCTGGGTTCAGATCGTCTCTCCACCATGATGTCAAAGCACTGTTCTTGCTTGCTGCACTGCTCATATCGGTGACTACGGCCAGTAGCTTCCGTGTCTGAATGTACGGCTAAACTCTGATCTTGCACACCCCAAAAAAGAAAGGAAAAAGCTAGATAACAAGCAAACTGTAACTGTTCCTGTAAATGAAGAAGGCTTCTGATGGCTGAAATAAACACGTGAGGTACCCCCAAATTAGGGTTAGTGTATCAGTGACAGCCTATACAGAGACTTTAATTGTCTCCCTCAAACAACACTATGCATTTGTATTTTGGTACAGTAAATCTTACCTTTTATATGGCTTTGAATCCTGAATGTTTAAAATAAACAAGGCACAGAAAAGGTACACTTTATTTTTTCTAATGACAGCTGGAGTATAGAGTGAAGCTCAAGAGATTATAATTTAACAAAGACCATTTCCTAAGTGCTATCTTAAGATTGTGTTTACCCTGTGCATGCATGATGAAATCTCGTTTAGATGCTTAAATAAATGAAAGGAAAGAAAAAAACGCACTGATACGGTGTTTGGAGTACTTTGTGCCAGGAATCATAATCACCAAAAACTAGCTTTAATCCTGGTTTTGAAATCAAAATGTATAATTTTGTTTAGACATCTGTCTTGTAACGTTCATGCGAACAATAATAACGGCTTTGCCATTTCTTTGTAATCAGATTTCCATAAAGATTAAACACCCACATCTTTCAAGGCAAGGTGAGTGTTTTCTTCTCAGGGAAGAAGAAAGGATGCAGGTGTTCTTCCTAAGTCTTCTTCCATAAGCACTGTCTGGGAGGCAGAGCTGCCCTGGTCTGTCAGGACAGCGTGCTATAACGCGGTGCCTCCGACTCCAAGTTTTTGTTACCAGCGTGGCAGTTAGCTTATTACTTTGAGTCATACATAAGAAAAAGGCATCAGCAATAAAATTAAACACCAAAAGTTTGAAAGCAGTGGTCTTATAGAAAAGATACAATTTGATAAATGTATTTCAGGGGGTTGGTGATGACTGCTTGTTGTGGAAATGTACGAATCTTCGACTATGCCAATGTGTAATATTTATGCAGTCTAAATTCCTGTCAGCTACAGACTGATCCAAAGCTCCACTGAGATGAATAAGAGCCTTCCTACAAAGTCCAGCAGGCCTCGTACCAGAATCCATATATCTGCACACAAATAGGCGGGTGTGCGCCTCACACAGCAGAGAGCAAAACTAATTTCGTTGGGTGTTGGAAGACAGGTTATATCATTTAGAATGTGAGCCAGAAGGCTGTCAGCTCCAGCTAGTGTATTATGACCAGCTCCTCAAGTTCATAACTCTGTATGTTAGTAAGTTGTATCTTTCATTTAGTTACTACGTGCACAGGAGATCCTTATCAGGCTAATAAAGTAAAGTTTTTTTAAGCTATAATAATTTTGATTGTTAACTCCCAGCAATCTCCATTCCTGTGACAGAACATATAGTAAGCTGGTGAGTACATCTAACCTAACTTCTTTTTTTTATTCCTTTATTTGTTACTTCCCCTGACAATTTTACTTCAGTTTATACATCTTCTTGCAATTGCAATTTGGAAAATAAACTTTTGTAGGAGCATACTATCTAGTTTAAAATAAAAACAATTTTATCCTATAATGTTAGTGGAGTAATTTTACTTCAAAATAATCTACAAATGCTTTTCATTGGACTGCATGTTCACATAAAGTGACTGTGCAGCATAATCTGCACCTCTTAAGTTAGATCCAAGCTTCCCACTGATTTCAGCCATGTGCGGTCATGAAAGACCAAACAGATCATTGTCTTATTGCTTTGAGTGGGCTTTGGCCGAAGCCCAGAGTCACTCTCCTGTCCCCCTTTTCAGATGTACAATCCGTTTTCCAGTGTCCTGTAAATAATACAGTTTATATACTATGATGCAAGGTAAAATGGACTTCAGGCCTTCCTTTTAATACCCATGGTAGCACTGACTGATTAACATCTGGGAAAGTTAGGGTACTTCTTTCCAAAGCTTCTAAGTTCCTGTTATCATTCTGTGCAGGTATAAGCATGAGTGTCTGCATTGATATTAATATCACATTGCCCTCATCAAAAGGCAGTCTTTGAGACTTCATTTTATTTAGTACTTTCCAAAATCACGTGCTTGAGTTTTTGGTTGAACGCAGTTGTGCAGTGTTTCTTTGCCCCCTATTCAACACAAATACCTATGGCTTTTCTCAGCCATCCAGGTTCACGTTTGTTTTCCCATGTTAAACCATAGACAAGTCAACAGTAAAGTCCCCTTCATGATCCTGTTTCTCTCCAAAGCTGACAGGGACACGCTCATTGGCATATATACTTCATATTTCCTTAGAATGTGTAGGGGCCAAGCATCAAGATCTGAATGAAAATCTCAGGTATGTGCTTGAAGGATTATTTTCAATTCAATGGAGCTTCATTATTTTTTTTTCTTGACAATGTTTTCAAATTAAAAGACAACAGTAAACCCTTCTGGGAATGTGTCTTAACAATTGGAGAATTCAGTAGGAATTCTCTACTATGGTATACTGTGCTAACCTAGCCTGGCTTGATAATTCCCCACGTAATTTTCCATGTATTTAATTGCAGGACTATGCTGTTTTGACTCATTCTAGTCTCTTTTGCAGAGTGCTGCTCTGTGGCAATCATTAGGCTCTGTACTGACCAAAAAACCCTGTACTGGCTTCTGTGTCCAGCCTGATCTCTAAGCAACAGGTTGGGCTGGAAGTTCCCAGGTCCTTCCAACCTGAGTTATTCGAGGAGGTTCTCTTTTTTTCCCCCAGTGGTATTGCAGCAGAACATACTTAACAGTATAATTAGCTGTAAAATGTGGCAACTTTAACAAGCAAATCTTTATCCTCTTGTAGGCTAAAGAGACTTAACAGCAGCCTAGGATGTCTGATCAATTGTTCCAAAAATGGCTGAACTTTGAGGAAGAACCAGCACAATGGATTCCCCTTGCTCTTCGGTGAGAAAAGAATGAAATAAAATATATCTTCCACTGCAAACCTTGTCAATGACATGTCAAACTGTAACCACAGTGGTGTAATAACTGGAACATCATGGGCTGAGTCTCTGCTGAGCTCATTCAGAGCCTATTTAGAGCCTGTCAGTCCCCAATGGCAATACCAAGAGGATCCAAGGGAGACTACCTTTCTAACTTTGTCACCTGACTGAGGTCTAATTCTTTGCTACAACGCCCAGAGCAATGTTTGCTGAAAAATGCTCTGGAGCAGCTCCCATTTGTGGGTGAGAATATCCTGTTATCCCCTTTTTGGACTCAAGCATTTGTGGAGTAGTTTGGGCCCCACCAGGTGTTTTCCATTAGAAACTGAGGCTTGAATCAATGTCTTATGTCTTTGGATCAAGCAAGAGTAGCATCTTTGCAACAGATTCAAGACTTTTCTGGCAGTGCTTGCCTTAAAAACTCAGTCTCTCAGCTTTTTCTCCGCATCGTGCTGCCACAGCTCCTGTGTTTTGTGCTTCCTTGCTGCCTGCTTTGTTAGCTTTTCTGATTTTTTTCTGATATTGCTTTCTTGAAATTCCTAGCACAAGAGCAAAAGAAAAGACAGGTCCATTTATCCGTAGCCCCACCTCTCCTTTTTCTGTATCGGAACCAAATGCCTTTAAGCCAGGTGATTTCTACTCAGGACTATGATGCTTGACCAACAGTGGGTGCTCTCACTCTTCTAGTTGCCTGATTCCATAAATGAGCTTAATAGCTTCTTTATGTACTTGTGCATCAAACCTGGGCATTAATTGCACTTATCACTGATTTAATCTATAACACCATTTTTTGGCATGTTGTGGATTTAAAACAGACTACATTTTCTCTCACACTAATTGCTGGTTTTGGCATAAAATTTTTTTTGTGAGCCATTTCATATCAATATTTCATACACACCGAACCCTGAGCCTGTTTTTGCAGACATGCCAGGGGGGCGGTGGTTGCCTGTACTGCTGTCAGTGTAAAAGTTGTGGTGTGAGAGCGCACCTTTTGCCCCGCCAGCCCTGTCTGGAGAAGGCTGTGCAATACAACTCTGCTGTGTGAAGGGGAACAGAGTCACCCGAGGGGCTTCGGCAGAAAGCCAATACCCCAGAAAAAAGCGTACTGCTGTGCTCTTCCCTCTGACTCGCACAGTTCTGTTGCCCTAGGAGGGGAGGGAGTGAACATTCCCCAGAGGGCTGCTGAGGTGATGCGACTGCACGCTGGCTGGTGTGGTGGTGGGGTGGGACCTCTGTCCAGAGCAATGGGAGCCACTATTCACATACATTGGCTTTGATTTCCAGACGGGATGTGAATTGATTTTGATGCCCAGGCTGGTGGTGCCGTGGGCTCCATTTTGGTGTTTTACTTCAAAGTGTATTGTTTGAAACATCTTTTTTCTGTTGTTCAGGTGAACTACAAATTAGGTGTGTGATGAGGATTGGTTAAGAAAAGAGATGTTATCACAATGACACACACAATGACAATCACAATTACAGCAGTGGATTTTCTAGAACAATTCAGTTTGCAGAAACTATTCTGTTTTGCATCTGCTGTAAGCAGCAGCAACCCTAGTGTGAAAAAGAACGCAACACCCTTGAAAAACAAATGAAGCCTCTTTCTTCTGAAGATGACAGTTGAGTCTATTTTTTTATGATGCCTTTTAAGGCTGCTAAATTGTTGTCTAATCCTTACCTCAGGGCTAAAAGCCTTTCAAGAGAACAAACACATGTAATATCAAAAAGGAGAGGTCTGTGCTGCACACTCTCCAAAGCAGCTTGTGTGCAGATAACTCCTCAGAGGTTGCATTCAGATGAACAAATGTGACAGAAGTGCATTCAGTAATAACAATATCCTCAATCAAAGGCATCAGCTGCGCTCATATGCACTAAGCCTGACTTCTGAAGTCTTTGAAAGAATGAAAATTGGCACATGTGGACACGGCACGGCATTTGCAAGGAGGTTTGTGAATATCCTCATGTTATCAGAAAAGCATCTGCCTGGGAAAATTTGAGATGTTTCACCTTCCTGCCCCCCAGAATTACAATAATTAACTCATTTTTTTCTTTTCTACATGGTTATATTATATAATTTTGTGGTAGGTATATTATCTCATAGGTAGATTACAGAAAGATTTTTATCTCCGGTACGGGGTAATAGTTAGATTTCATAGATCTCAGACACTTCTTTTACCTGAATCTTTAATTTTATTATATTTTTTTGAGCCTGCTTTTTATAGTGAACTACCCAGGGGAATCTTCCTGCTCTCCAAAACTGAAGTTTCATCTGTTCTGGCAGACAAGTCAGCCTTTGGTTTTGAGTAATCTCTGGGCAAAATCATAACAGAAATGCCTCAGAATAACTTCCTCCACATACTTAGAAATTTCTGGAGACTGGGGGGACTTGGATCCCTCATCAGATGTGCAAAGATATGCATAAGGAACCTCTAGGGCTCTCTTTCAAAGCTGGACATCAAGGCTGTAATATCAGCTGGTATATCCAAGCAGAGGGTGTACATGAAAGGACTTGTACAGCTGTGAGAAGGCACTTTGAAATGATGGGGAGAACCTCTGGTGCAGATCAGTGTGCTGTCAAAGCCCCATGGTCCCACAGTGACAACTCCAGATCTCCATTGAGAGCCCTCCACCCACAGGTGTGGAGGATGGCTCCACATAGCCTTGGCGAGCACTTCTGCAAATGTTTTGAGTCGATCAAAAGCTTGGCTGCTGTCAAAAGGGCAGCAGTCCTGCACTGCCCCTGCCACAGGCTGCTCTTTGTGAAGCAGGTGGAGGTCCACAATGATCCGCGAGATGGGATTCCTGCTGTGTGTGCAAAAGGTGACCTGGTCCCTCAGTCAGGGGTTGCGGGCAGAAATATGTCAGTCCAGGATCAGGTGAGCAGACTCCAAACCTGAAATTGTACCTGATTTGACCAAGTACGGTGTGTAGCTGGACTCCTGCATCCCCTGGCTGCCTCTTAGCGATGGGTTCCTGGCACAGGTGCTCTTGACTGCGGATGCAAATTTTCTTTCTGATATATCCTGCAACCTTAACTGGAGAGTCGCTGTCTTGGTGAGCATTTTTGCCAGTAAAATTATTTATGAGAACATGTGTTCAAAAGGTCGTAGGAAATTAATTTAAATAGTCAAATGAATTTTCATGGGAACTTTCTATTTCATTCACCCAGAATTAAAAAGATCAACAATTATTTAATGAGGTGCCCCATGTGGCAGGGAAGGAAAAGCTTGCCATGAAATAGGTGATAAACAGGCTATGCATTCGCCTTTAGAAATATAGATAGCATGCATCATTTGGGAAAATCAGCACTTCACCCACAGCGGATGGAAGGTAATGTGAGTCTTTGGAACAGACCCTAAATACCTTGTCTATCTTGCCAACACAATGCTTGAGTTTAAGGATATCCAGTGCTCTGGCATAAGGTGTCTTTGACTTCAACTCATCCGCACAACACTGACAATCTGACCTCAGACCACTTCCCAAGATTTCATTTTTCTCCCAGGCTGTCATTTTTTACACCTAGATAAAGAAGGAGACAACATGCATGAACAAGATATATTTCTAACAACAAAGTTTTGGAGAAGCTCAGGGAGCAGAAGATATTTTCGGTAACAATGTGCAGGTTGCTTAGTTCTTGAGGGGGATCTTGCCTGCAGCTGAGCAGACTGTCTTGGATGGTTTTGGAAGCTCAGGGCTGGACTGTGGGTGACCCATGGAGGGGAGGAAGGCAAGACAGAAAAGTCTCTCCTGTACCCCACTAGGGTAGCAATCTTGTGATGTCAGGCATGTTACTACCAAGTGATTTTGTTTTCCTTTCTGCAGAACAATAAAAAATGCCATGGTGAAAAAATTTTGGACTCCTTTTGCTGACTTTCTGCAGCTACACTATTTGGGGTTCTATTTTCAAGCTTTTCCTGAAGGGGAGCAGAAAATTTCTTTTAAAAAAGCCTTTTCTTTTCTCTGCTTTGCCTTGCCTTGTCTTTCAGGTAAGAGTGTGGAAGGGCTTGTGTCACTATCCCATCCTCTGCCACCACGTCCACCTCACCTGCAACTGGAAAGGTGCCGGGTTTCAGTGGGTGCAGACCTGCGTGTTTTGGGTCATGAGACATTTGTTGTTGCCTGGTGATATTGGGGCCACTTGAACGATACCTCTAGGCAAATCCTGTGTGTATTTGCCATGTAGACAGGTAGGTCCCACGTGAGTGATGGACACAAAAGTCGGTCTGCTCCTTCTGGCTGATGATGTGAGAGTCATTCGTACCTTTCCTCTCTGAAATAAATTTAAAACTCATCCGAAGCACACTCCTACCAGAAGCCTTGCCATGATTATACTGTGGAGAAATCAGCTTATCTTTTAGTATCTTTGCACAGAAACATGGCTGAGGAAGGAATTACCATGCAGGGAAGAAGCAGAAACTCACCAAAGACCAGTGAAAGAAGGGAACGTGAGTGGAGCATTACCCACGCTAGGAAACTGCTTGGCCCAGCACATTTGAATGGAACCCCCACTTTTAATTTTTTTCTTACAAAAAAGCCACCCCCCCCTAAGGTCATCATTGCATGCCTGTGCCTGTCCATCCTTTTGAGTCACTCAACTACATACGTTTTTCCTGATCCATATTTTGGGACTGATTTGGCAGGAAAAAAAGGTAGTGGAAAAGCCATCTGACAAGCCGTGCTCATTTAGTTTCAGTTTCTAAGCACATGTAGGAAGCCAGTTGATCCCGGGGGTATTTGCACCTGACGTGGAGGCTTGGGAAGAGGCTTAAAAATTTGTATCACCCGGAGGAAGCTTTGGCTTTGTGGGGTGAAGCATCATCGGGAGCCTTTTACATATCTTGGGGGCTGAACTGTGTTTGTGGCCACATCTCCAACATCCAGGAGTGCAATGAGGCAACCAGGCAGGTGGGAAGAATTTGGAACACATTGGGAGAAGATATTCCCAGTCCAGCTCCCTGTGGCTTCCTCCTGGGATTTTTAGCATTCAGTCTGCCCTGGAGGACTTACTGCCCGTGTTTCAATTCATTCTGGGAGAGCCATCCTCGAAAGGTTATTGTTGTCTGAAAACCACTAATTCATCGCAAACAAGATGCGGTTATCCTGAGCGAAGGGTTGTATATGTGGGGTGGTATCCAAGAAGGGCTATTTTGCTTTAAATTTGCATCCTATCTTAGTTGGGATTAATTTTTGAAAGTTGACAAGGTTTTAGGGCTATGGGTGTGTAACAAATTCAGAATTAGGCCCCAGAGATTTATATCTGAAATTGCTGACGTACACAGTCACAAATTTGCCACTTTTGTCTTTTTGCTGGTGATTTGTTTACACAAGGAATTGCAGATTTTTCCCTATGGGTCTTTGATAAAGTTAATATGGGAAACAGCTGGTCAGTGGAACTGGTTAAAAAAAGCAGAAGAAAGTTTTCTGCCTCCATTTACATTTTCCATCAAATAAAAGCAATGTCTAAAAAGTAAAAAAAAAAAAAAAAAGAAGAGTTCTGCTGCTTACATATAACTCCAGCACCCATGCATAGTCAGAGTAGCCACCATCTGTTAAACATATTGCTTAAAACATCTTATTGCCTATATTATAATAGGTTATATATTAAATTGTGAACTCCTAAATAAAGATACAGCATAGTACTCAGTCCAAATCATGGAGATATCAATGATTCTACACCAACGCCGCTGCTTAAAAGCAGGGCTTGATATGCAGATTTTCAATCAATGCATCAACAATTTCCAATAATTTCACATTCCTTTTTTGACCCATTTGGCTGTGTGGGATTTGGGAAACTTTTTTGTTTTACAGAGAGAGTTTTCTCTCAAAAAATGAATGTTAAGTAAAGAAAATAGCTGCTTTAAACCTAGTGCATTTTATGCAGAATGGAATGATTTTTAGCTAGAACAAAACCTTGATGAAGTGAGAGCATAAACCCAGTGTTTTATCTTACCTTCAGGCTCAGACTTACGTATGTTCGCGTAGGAGCTCATTCCTAATATTATCCTGCATTAGCTTGATCTGGTCACTAGATGTTGCTAGCTATCTGTGTTAGTAGTCGTTTTGGCTGATTTAACTATAGAGTTTTACAGGTATAAGAAGAGAATGTTACTATCCGTAAAAACTTGAAGAGTTATTTCACTCGGTTTATAAATGTTATCAATAAAAAAGCCCCCACTTCCCTCATTTCATGATAAAGCTGCGTCCTCCCATATTAATGGACTCTACCGAGCAAAGCAGATTACCCCATGGCCCAAGACTTGAATTTCATTTTTAATGCTCCAGATGTTTTGGGAAATATTATTTTCCCTGTAGAAGCAAGGATTTAGGCAAACAACCCTTGTCACTCAGGACCTGAGTGTGGCCCACGAGGAACAATGGACACGACCTTACTCTGGCTCTGCAACGTGGCCAGGGGACCTCTTGCCTTCCCCTGGGCTGCTGAAGAGTCAGCTGTTCCTCCTGAGACCTTTCTCCTCGGTGGCTTCCCAAGTAAAACATAAGTTTAATATTCCTAGTATGTGACTGCTTACCAGTACTGCTGGATAAAAGCAGCTGTACTTAAATATATATAGTCTAGATGTACCGAGCAGTGTTTTTAATTGCCTATCGCTACGGTTTTAGAAAAGGGATTTTGCAAGAATATTGCAGTTGTTTGTGCAGCGGGAGGAATTTGATGGGCACATATGGAAGACGGGCTAGCCAGCATCTTTCATCTGACTCGTCCTTAGGAAAGCCAAAAGGGTGATCGCTGTTCTCTACCTTGGAGTCATCAGATACCTGTGGAGATAATATTAAGGTACTCCCTGAACAAGAGCGCTCCTTAAATCTTAGTCAAAGCTGAAATCTTAGTCAAAGTTTAAGCAAAGCTTAGTCTTTCAAATAGCAACTCCCATACCATTGGACAAACAGGTTTGGTCTTTTTAATTGCTGAGGTATGTCCTTTTCTTGAAATATTTCCCATATCAACAACTTTTATATCTAAGTGACACCTCTTGAGATCAGTGGAGTACTTCAGTGAATAATAATTAATCAACAGAGCTATGCAAAAGTAAATTTTATTTCACCCAAAATGTTGAATTCTTAACTTTAGACTTGAATTGGAGATGAAGACATACAATTTCAGGAAAAATTACAGGACAATTTTAAAAAATCAGGAAGTGTAGAGTAGAGCATTTATGTAAGTAATTTTGGATTAAATACAGAAACAAAGACTTACCAGTTAAAATGCCCACATTTTACTTAAACGTACTTGAATGTTTTGTGTCAAAACCAGTGATATTTTTCATAATGTGTGTGTTTACTGTGGGTAAATATCCTGCAGCCAAACTTTGGCTGTCTCAAGGTTCAGGGCTTAATCTAAGCCAGCAGTTCAACCTCCCCGGCTCTAGCAAACGTGATTCATCCCATCCTGGGAGAGGTGACTAAGATCGGGAGGATGAATTCACCTGGGCACATGCCTGTCTCTGTTGACTGTAGAGGAAGCCCAAATGGCTGGCTCACCAAATGTCTAACTTCTGGAAGGCTGAAATTAGTTGAAGTGAGGCTGAGTCTTTCTATTAAAAAATGCCAAGGCATGGCAGTTAGTGCTTTTCTTTCATTCTTACGTGTTCTCATGTTGAAAGTATTGAGAGAAAATGTTTTGCTCTTTTTCGGTGAGTATATTTCCTAAAACAAGAAATACCTGGGTGGCCATTTGTTCTCAGGGGTCAGGGAAAGGAGAGAAGAAACAGAATAAACAAGTCTGACCAGGGAAAATTGCAAAAGGCAGCAGGGAACTTGGAAAAAAATGGAAAAGAGAAGGACTCAGAGGAATCCTTAAGAAGAAGCAGAAAAAACCCAGAATATATCTGAAAACTTCAAATGAAATGCACTTTTTCAATTAAATAATATCTGTCTGATGAAAAACAGGTTCTCTATTTTCCTCAAAACCAGCTATCATCAGAAAAAAACTTGCTGAACTGAACTATCTGAATCTTTTAATTTATCACTATTCTTTACCTTAGAAATATCATTTGTCTCTTCTCTCCTGCACCAGAAAGATAGTTTGTTTGAATCAGTCTGAAAGGTAAGAAAAATCTGAAAACACATTCTAATTTTTTTTTTTTAAGTCTATGATGTATAGAAGTGCTAAAGGCCAGGAAACTAGGAAAAAGTGTGTATTCTAGGGCTGGTAATCACAGTATCCATGGGACTGGGAATCCCAGCATCCGAACACCAGTATGTTTTCCTTCACAGGATTCGATAATGCACACTCGCATTGCTCTCATTTTCTAGGGGGACCGTAAGTAAATGTGCTTTGCAGCCCTCCTGGGAATCTCAGGCTCTCTCTTGTAATTGAGTCCGAGACCATATTCAGCAAAAGATCTCCTAAAAAATCACCACTTTGCTCCAGGATTTAATCTGGGGGCAACTGTTTCTCTTCCATTACTGTGAAAAAGGGAAGCAATATTGACTGGCATTTGTTTTTACGCTGTAATCTGTGGGCATCTGTGGACTTCTGGTCTTTATTTAAGGGGTCTGCTAAAGGTAACAGAATCCATCAAACACTAACAACTGAAAAACATTTGGCTATGAAGTTTGTAAACTAGTGAGCAATGTAAGAAAACTTTTTTTTCTCTTACATCTTTTTTCCCCAAGCCATTAAAGAGCTTATAAAGGTGGGGTTTGCCATGTATTTTTTATCATTTTTATATACATTAGTCATCAGTAAGGTGTGTGGTTCTTTACAAAGATGCTGCCGCTCTTTTTCTTTTACAGGTGAAGTGAATGAAACACAGAGAGCCGTACTGTGACTTATCAAATGCTACAAAAGTCATTCTGCATCTCACGGATGTATAATTGTCTCTGTTCCAGGATAGTTTTGGTTCAAAATGGGAAAAACTGACTAACCTGAGCTCCCACTCTGGGTTTCGGTGCCCAGATTTCCTTGGCAAGGACCAGGTGGGGAGGCAGTCTGAGCGCAGGGGTTAGTACCTGCTGGGGACATGGACCCCCACCAGCAGCCTGGCCCAGGGTCACGCTGGCTGCTGGACCACGGGTCTCTGCGGTGCAGGTGGAGGGGAAACCCTGGGGAGCCATCCCGCTCCTTCCCGCTGCAAGGCCAGCAGGTTTCTAGGTTCCCCACTGCCCAGGCTCCCCACGAGCCTGGTGCCTCCTCCTGGTGTTCCCTCTCTGTCTCTGCCTGACCCTTTCCAAGAGGGACGGGAGGATGGGGGATTCCAGGGCATGCCCCAGGGAAATGTCAACACTTTCCACTTTGCTCTCTCTGCCTGTCCTAGTGTTTGGCTGCCCAGACACTGTTCCCTGCCCGCGTTTCCAGACCTCATGTTTCCCTGCTTCTGAGGGTGGGGAGGAAGAGCTCAGCAGCTTGGGTAGACAGTGCTGCTGGGAGGCCTGTGCAGTCACCGGTGCCTGCTTGTAGAGGCTCACCTTTGCCTATAGGACAGCTGGCAGGTTGTCTGCTCTTCCCTTCAAGAGGATGCTTCACAAAATTGCCGACCATAACATTTTTTCCTTGGCCTCCTGACTCTTTGATGCACACACCTTTGCAAAGCTGCTTTTCTGCAATAAGTTTGCGGTGTGTAGCTATGCCCACATGATATTTATACTGCTCTTAAAAAAAAAAAAAATCAAAGAAGGAGAAGAAAAAAAGAAGAATTCCATTTGTAACTAAATTTTGCGTGTACGGGGAGAAGTCTACAGATTCAAATGTGTTAAGTATCCACACAGTTAACAACATGTCACTTCGTGAGAGAATTTTCATAATTAATGAACTGGTTCAATTTGCTCTGCTGCTTGACTTTGATTAATACATT
Organism: Fratercula arctica; assembly: GCA_947846985.1. NCBI lineage: Eukaryota > Metazoa > Chordata > Aves > Charadriiformes > Alcidae > Fratercula > Fratercula arctica. The sequence goes on from CANTUZ010000001.1 coordinate 99,143,662, forward strand.
TTTGAGTGTTCCCACTGGGACCCTGTCCAGTTTGTTTAGTAAGCTCTTATGTCTATATCCAGTTCATGTGTATGGATCAAAGTGTTGGCATCAAATGCTGGCAATATTAGGCTATGGTACAGCCATTCTGACTCCACTTAAAAAGAAGATAGCAATACATCTTAAATCAAGTTCTTTGTGACTTACTGAAAAGAAAAAAAAGGAAAGAAATTTCACACTGCATTGTGTAGAAATGCCGTGATTTAAAAGTTCATCTCACGCAAGCTTTGCCAATAAAAGAGGTATTTATCAATCCAGACAGTAATTGTGCAGACCCAAACCGTCAATTTGTTCAATATTAAGCACTGAGCTGCAAAACTTCCATAATTAACAAACCTAACAAACGTTACCCTTCTTTGCCCAGCTGCTGCGGTGGCATTGCACGCCTCTCTCACAGCTATGCTTTGGAAGTCCCCCCAGCCCCCCATACAGCACAAGGATGTGCACCACGTTTTAAAAAGGGGTCAAACCCTGGACTGTTGCAAGGAAGGGGGAGGGTGGGCTCCATGGAGCGCATTGCCCGGGGCAGGGGCTGTGGTAGGGGTGCAGGGGGCTGCCCCATGGGGGTGTCCCCGAGGGGGTGGTGGAAGGGGTGGCTGCCCCATGCGGCTGCCCCCGGGCTCTTCCAGAACCTTGTCCAGGGATGTCCCTTCCCTCTGCGGCTGTTCCCTGGACCCCACCAGGCAGCCTCCAGCCAGCTGGCAATGAGAGGCTCTCATTTCATGTCTGCCTGAACAGGACAGTCAGGTGAAGAAGTAACTCACGGCTTTAGGGCATTAATTCACTCCTTGTTTGGTCGGGCTACAAATAACCCATTTCTGTCAGGAGCAATATTTAGCATCAATGTAATCCCAAGAGGATGCAAAGGGGGGCACATGTTGCAGGTATGAAAGTTTATTTTATATTGAAAGCTCTACCGTAGCCAGGAAAAATAATCAGTTCCTTTGGTTTTCATCTTAAAGGAGTTTGCTAAATGTCATTTACCTCCCAAATGCCGTGGGGCACATTCTGTGCTTGGTGTAGGTGTATAAATGTCACTGTGCCCAATTAGCATTAATGAGTATGTTGTGGAAAGAGGAGGTTTTGCCACATAGTGCAGAGGGCCATCAGCAGCCTGTGTGTTAACTCAGGGCTATCCTAGCCTTATTTGAAGGCTGACTTGTGGAGCTGAAGTACTTCTCTGGCTCTGTTTCCTGGGCTAAATGTCATCCCCAGAGAGCTGGAGGCATGAAGAGGATCAATGACGGTGTCAGAAAGCCCCCAGAGAAATCCTTTGTAGTAAGAAAATATGAGAAGGCTCAAAACAAGTTTTCAGTGAATGCTGTGTATATATATCCATGTCGGCTCAGGGTTCCCAGCTCTGTGCCTTTGGCTCACGGTGCTGTGCTCCCAAATGACGGCAGTTGGAGAAGCATATCTTAAGCCTATAGGGTTTAAATTAATTAGAGAAATTCCCCTGAGCTCAATCTCTGCTTTCCCTGGGGGTGACGGGGACCAGGCAGTTAATCACCAGCTGTAACAAACTGTCATGCCTGCTGCCCTGGTTTTGTTCAGATGTTATAAGGCTGAATGGTATTGGATAATGAACAATGGGAGACAAGCTGATGGAAACACAGAAAACACTGGCAGATTTAAGTGCACATTGTTTAGCTACTAGTAGGGGAACAGCCTCAGAAAAAATGTATTCTTTTTAACTTTTCCCATGGGGTTCCTGCTCCCATAATACTCCAGTGGGTTTTATAGCTGTTTATTCCCTCGCTGTGAGGATGCCAGAGCAGTGTTTGTGTCTAGCGGCTCCATGGGCAGCATTTGTCTTACCATTTATGTCTTGTCATTTAAGCACTTGCTTAAATGCCCAGCGAAAAGAATGCATGCAACATGCTACACACAGCAAATAAGCTCTGCAAATAGCTTGCAAGGATGGATCCTTGTTCGCTCAGTGCATTTAGTCATGTGGTTATTTTCATTACATACCTTGCAGGTGACTTGCCAGCAAATTATGACTTCGTTAACGGCCATTTTCCTGGCCGTATACTGAAAGAGCTGTAAAACCAAACCACTCATTAAACTAAGCATGCCGTCTAGCACAGGATCCACACAGATTTGTCTACCAATAGCTTAGACATCTGAGGGACTCCTTCCTTTTTAAACGCTTGCCTGTAAGCACTTTCTCTTCTCCTGAAAGAACTGCAGCAACTCTGATAACATAAGAGTGAGGTACGGAGATATAACGCCGTATTTTCAAAGCCGTGTAAAATATAAAGTGGCCCATTTAGTCTGTGCTGATTTTTTTAACCTTCTTTTATATGGAGGATATATGAATACTGAAACAGAGCACAGAAAAAGTGCTTTCTCCTTTTCAGTTTATTTGATTTGTGTGTTTGGCAGATGTTTTTCAGGGGTCCATTTTACTCTTCGCACTGACTATTGATCAGACGGTTTCTCTTCTTCTATGCCTAATTTTCAGCAGTAAATACAGGATGTTTAAAAAATGTGAAAAATAAAACTAGGGAAAAAAACATAGTGCTGACAGGAAGACTCAGAATCTGGTGCGAGAGGTGAATGAAGTTAAAAGCCTGACTTCTTTTTAACTAAGTGGCTAGCTTTCAAAGGGCTATTCTGCCCCTAGCAAATCCTCACAGTAGTGCACGGGCTGTCAAAGACTGGCTGCCAATCCAGCAGCAGAGCCAGGGCTGCCAGTCTGGGCTGCCATTTCTTGGTTGTTACTTTTCTTCTCCAGCAACTACAGCACAACATCTCGCAACATGGTTTGGTGTGGTTGCAGTGGAAACCATGCTTCGGGGAGGACGCCACCTTTTTCTCTGCCTCTTCATCAGTACACCCTCTCCCCAGCAGATTTTTTTCAGCGTTTTGGCCAATGGCAAGGCAATTTGGCAGTGGAGAAGTTTCAGGAGGTGAGGGCTGCTAGTTCCTTGCCCTTATGCTTTAGCTCATGAGAAAAACATAAGTAAACCCAAAAGACTGCTGTGCTGCTGTTGAGTATTTAGGAACTACTGGGTACTTGACGACCTTTGGGATACATGTGCGGCCTCTCAGGGGGAACAGGGGCTGTGAGGAGCCCAATTCATGGGCTGTACCTTGTGTCCTCTGTGATGCCCATGTTAAGTGCATGAAAATTTGATGGTTCCATGTTCCAGATCTTGTCTCACGGTAAATCGGTTACGGTTGATTTACTTTGATTCTTTTGTGGCATTTGCCACAAATCTTACACCCCCTCACTCCAGCCACACCAAAGGCCCAGCTCTGCTCACACTGTGGTCAGTGGCCAGCCCCATTCCCAACGTGGATTGGTGCTGGATCTGTCCGGACACATGTATATGCTATAATAATATATAACATATATATAATACATAATAATATATCACAATAATATCATAAAATGCTAAAAGAATCTTGGATGTTGGATTCAGTGTTATTGTCACTTTTATGTAGGCTCTTCCTCCAACAGAAACCATGAGGGCTCAGAGGAGATAGGGTTTTAAAAGGGGGAAATACCAAGATATTTAAGAGAAAAGGAAAATTGGCATAGGTGACTGGAAAAGCCAATGAAGTCCTGGAAAGAAAATTAACAAGACTGCTGTCTTTTCTGATACAAGAAGCGGGGATGGAGGAGGGGAACACAAATTAAACTAGCAGATGGAGGATTTACAGTCAACAAAAACATCCCAGCGCACTGATGTGGGGTGAAACTGTGGGGCTCTCTGTCACAGAGCGACGATGACAGTTAGAATTTGCTGTGTTCGAAGAGACAAGCAGGTTGCACAGGCACCACCTCTGTCCCAGTCCCCAAACAAGATCCTTCTGACCCACAGGAAGAAACACTTGCTGGATGAGTCAAAAAGCGGCTCTTCCCTGTCTCAGAAAGGAGCAGTTAAAATTTCTCTTTGTATATCTCTGAATGTGGGCTTCAGTTATGAAGCATCCTAACTAATTTAGATGTCTGATTCTTCTTTTGTAATTAATTCAAGTGTTCATGTAGTGTTATTGCTTACATCATAATATGATATTCCTGTAATGCTTAACGTACCTTTGTTATGTACCCTGGTGGATTCATCAGTGTGAAAACAGAGGAATAAAGACAGTCCTTACCCCCAGAAGCACAGTTTCCAGTTCAATCTAAGAAGGGTCTTACTACTTCAGGGAAAGCAGTGCATTAACTTAGAAAATGCTGTGCTAATTTTTCTGGTCACAGAAGAATGTGCATAAAAAGCAGCGCTTGATCAGAACAGGATCTGTCACTGTCACCTGCTAATGAAACGCTGTGATTGTTGTTCTGTGTTTCCAAGAACAAAGGAGAAGGACTGGTGCTACTTCCCTGCTTCTTGCAGAACACAAAGGTCAGTGACAGAAAATGGCATTTCATTAACTAGACATTTGTATTATAAACATTATTCCCAGACAAGCAGGAAAGTCCCAAAAATCTGAGTCACTGGTGTTTGAATAGATGTTTTGTGAGGCCAAGTGCAGACCTTTACAAATAAAGCATTGATGAAATAAACAGTCACTTTGTATCAAAAAGGGAAAGTTTTCTATATACACATGCAATTTGCATAAAACAGTGCCATGAATTAGGAGCTTTTTTTTTTAAAAAACGTGTAATCTTATCAGAAGATTTATTCTGTCTAACCAGCTTGTTGACTGGTTGCTAGTCTAAGAGGTGTACTTTTTACAGAGCATACATCTGCCTCAGCTCACACTTGTGCCTAATTTATAACTTCTTAATCTTCCTTCCTCTTAGTTATGATCATGTCCTTTAAACAATAAAGTTGGGCTACTGCATTGCTTCAAGATGTGTCCACTGCACTGTATGAGAAGAAAGGTAGGTGAATCTCAGGTCTTTAAAACCTGAAGCCAGTTTTTGTTGCTTGGAAACTTATACTTCTCTGTGCCCTCTGACTCCAGGCAGGTTATTCCCCATAGGAGCCTCCCCTGAAGACACTTTTTATTGAACCCTAGGATAACATTATTCAAAAGCTCAGCAGGTGCGAAGGGGGTACTCTCAGATATTTGTCCTGCCCCACCAGGGTAAGGAGGGTGCAGGACTGGGAAGGCAGATCCAGCTGCTGTTGCACCCTGCTGAACTTCTGTCCTGCTGAGGTACCTCACGTTGGGTTCCTCCAGCAGCTCTGCTCGCCTCCCTGCCCCTTCATCCCTCTTGCTGTGGCTGCAAGCAGAACCTCTGCCCACAGATTGGCACGCCACCTGATGCCTTCTTGCTGAAGGTGTCCCTGAGTGAGGCTTACTGCAAAGAATAAAAAGGGAAAAAGGATTGGAAAAGTGCCTCCTTTTTTGACAGTGTCTGTATTTTCCCTTGTGCCTGTGCCCTGATGAAATCGGCCTGAGTCTCCGCTGCCTTGCACAGTACAGTCCTTGTGGTTATGGAAAAGGAGAACCAAGAGAGCTTTGGTGTCTTCATGATTTTGCTGCGGACAGACGTGCTGTAGCAGTAGTAGGGATTTCTACCCTCCTCGGCAAGATGTAGTGGCAAGAATTTCCTGTTATTTTCTTGAGAGAAGGAGAATGCTTCTCCCATTGAAACCACGAGGACCCTGAACTCCTGAGTCCAATCCTGCTCTCGTTTGAGACTGAGAAAAGCACCAGAGGGGAGAGCAGCAGCGTGGGGAATCAAAGCTCTTTGCAACTGCAAAACAGGTGACAGCAGCAGATGAAAATATGTGAAGAGGTAAAGGAACATTAGGTTATAAAAGCCGGATTTAATGTTGGAGGGCTTAAAGTAAACTGCATTTCACCATTATTTTCTATTTCTTTCTTTTCCTTCATGTACCCCAGGAGTGTAGATGACAGAGCTACTGCAAGAACAATTAGTTTCTCTGGTAGATCAAATAGGAAGAGTAATTCCTGCAGGGAAACCAAGAGTAGCACGTGCAAATATGATGCCTGTATTGAGACTTTAAATGTCAGGGGTTTGCCTACCCACCTGCCAGGGCAGCATCAGGAGGTTTGGGGGAGCATCCTGAGACAAGCAAGATGTTCTGCTTTGTCTATCACAGGAGAGTGCCTATTCTTTCCTGTTGGTTGGTTTCTTTAATTAATCTTTAATGATAGCAGGTGTTTTGCTTTTGTGTATAAGGCTAAAGCATGTAAAAAGTTACTGGAGTCATGCAGAGATAGAAACAGATAACTCGCCTGTCAGTCTACCTGTCTTTCTTTCTTACATGTTTATACTATTTAGGAACAAACCGAATAACACCAGGCCCACAAGTGGCTGCTAAAAAGATATTTTCCCAACACTGCTAATGGGAAAGTGTGCTATGGGATGTGGTAACAACCCAAATAATAACAAAACAAGAATAGCCTATTTGCATGGATTTCATTTACTTGCCTTTTGCTTGATTGGGCAATTTGGGGCCAAGATTTTAGGCACAACTTCAATCGGACAAGAATAAAAATAAAAACTCCTATCCAGAGGGCATGAGCAATTAAAGATAACTGTGGGAAACACCATTTGCAGAAGAACATTTCCTTTCTTTATAAAGTGTGCTGAAGATGTGAAAGGGCACCGTGTGAAAAGACAAGAGTCAGATGACAGGAGACTGGGAGTATGTCTTTCCTCCTCCAGGTGAATCGCCTCTCTGGACTCCCCAGGTCTCCCTCCTGTTTTCCTTGGTACTCTTAGGTGCTGGCCGTCATCATGACATGCTTTGGCTGTGTTGACAGGTACTCAGAAACAAAGGGGCTGGTGAAGATAGTCTTCAGCTACCTCTGCTGAAGGTAGCTTTCTAGCTTGCAGGTACCTGGCAGGAGCTTGAGCACTGCAATGATCTGCATTTCAGGGCATTTCCCCCATATCACAAGGTGGTTTTGACAAGATGGTGCCCTACCCATCTGCCTTTCTTCCAGAGAGGAGAAGGCGCTGGTAATGTCACATCTTTCCCTCCCTAAGTGGGGGACCTGTCCTTGCTGTTGAGCACCTTGTACTTGCTGCTGGGCTCTGCGTCAGCTCCTCTTGCAGGTGGCTGCCTCCTTTCCTGAAGGTAGGAGACGTGGCCATGGCCTGGGGACACGCTAGCTACTCCATGTGCCTCTCCTGAGCCCTTGGAACCCTTCACTGCCTGGAGTGCTGTGTCCAGTTCTGGGCTCCCCGGTTCCAGAAGGACAGGGAACTGCTGGAAAGGGTGCAACAAAGGGCTACCAAGATGATTAGGGGACTGGAGCACCTCTCTTATGAGGAAAGGCTGAGGGATTTGGGTCTCTTCAGTCTGGAAAAAAGATGACTGAGGGGGGATCTTATCAACTCTTATAAATACTTAAAGGGTGGGTGTCAGGAGGATGGGGCCAGACTCTTTTCAGTGGTGCCCAGTGACAGGACAAGGGGTAAGGGGCACAGACTTGAGCATAGGAAGTTCCACCTAAACATGAGGAGGAACTTCTTTACCCTGAGGGTGGCAGAGCACTGGAACAGGCTGCCCAGAGAGGTGGTGGAGTCTCCGTCTCTGGAGACATTCCAAACCCGCCTGGACACATTCCTGTGCAACCTGCTCTGGGTGACCCTGCTCTGGCAGGGGGGTTGGACTAGATGATCTCCAGAGGTCCCTACCAGCCCTATGGTTCGATGATTCTATGGTTCTATGATTCCCTCCCCTCTGCTTCTAGACTGGAGGCAGTCTGGCACTGTCCTGAGACATGTCCTCATGCATACTGCGTGTTAGGGAAAAGATTTGGTTTATTCTGAAGTGACAAGAGATGAAGGAGCTTTGCAAAACACTGTGTGGTCAGAAGAGGAACAAAGACAAAGATACACCCAAAGAGACACAGCCTGGGGAAGGAAAAACAGGAATGTGGAAATCCTGCCTGCAGCTCCCTGCAACAGCAACTGGCTGAAGGTGAGAGCTGATGCAGGGTGTTAGGTGAATGTGCGCTCATTCAGAGAAGGCAGCAAAAAGCGGACGTCAGAACGCTGTGCAGCCCGTGAGGCTGATGTCCCATTGTGGAGAGGGGCGTTTGGCACACGAGCACTCTGCGGTTTTGCGGTGCTGTGGTGTCTCCAGGATGCAGCTCAGTTCACCACGGTGACTGGCAGGTTTCTGTGCTGCTTTGATAGGGCTGGCAAAATAATGCCTCCTCTGCTGCCCATCTCTCTAGACATACCCAGGGTGCCTTGCTGCCCACAGGTGAGTTACTGCACATCTCTTTTCTCAGCTCAAAGCCCGAGAGTGCTGCGTTTCATCCCTTACCTTGCAACATTTGCACACCACATGAGTGGATGAACATATGATTTTAAGCAGTTACATTTATTTCAGAGTGGCCTGATGCCGTGTTTTAAAGACTTTTGATGGATGTAAGCAGGTGAGCTTTCCTAACATGTCTAGAAAGGACCAATCCATGTTAAACAGCACAGAGTGAAAAGGCATCAATGGTGGTAACCTTGTGATCACCCACAAGAGTGTAGATAAGCTGTGAATCACTATGGAGTGAGGAACTCCCTCCATCCCACGTGAAATAAACCCCTGTGTTCTTTGATGCAAAGACCATAAACACCTCCTATCCATGCTTGCCACTAGCTGTTCAGCTTGACTGCATCACCATGAGCATGCACAACACACGTGCCTGGTACACGCTTTGCTGGCATCAGTCTCAGCCCCTGCAGGAGGGGATGGGATGGTGCCCAAACCTTCTCTTGCCCCTCGTGTCTGCTCATGTCTTGCCCTGGGCATGTTTACTGGGATTTCCACTTTCTAAAATGAGCACCGGGCAACCATCTCCCCTGTTATTTATGGAACCTTTGTGCTTTCTGAAGCTAAGGCTAAAAGTGGGATGGAGCTTTTGGAGCTACTGCTGTGATGTGAGATGTTACCCACAATTCTGGCAGACTGTATAGTAACAAGGAGGTGTCTAAAGCTGGACCCTCTTGGCTCTGCTGTGTAGACTGCTCAGCACAGGGGCCGTTTCAGGCAGCAGGAACCCTCTTTGTCATAGAGTGAAAGAAGCGGTTCACTGCAAACGGTTTTAGAGGAAGGACTGGGCTGTATGGAGAAGACTAGCTTTGTATGAAGTCCCATCTGCCAAATGCAGATTTTCCACTAAAGTCAACTCACTTCGTTGTTGTGATTCTATGAGCAAAATTGTCCTGGGGACAAGTTACTCTTTGAATATAGATAAGGAAACATGGCTTGGGATCCTCCTCACAATACTGAAGCAAAAAGAATTGCTTTGTTATTGAGAGTATTGTTTCAGGAAGAAGTGAACAATGTCTCCCTGGGTAAAGAATGTGTTCTCCAGGTAGGTTTGTCTCGTTGACAGATTAGCCAGTTTGAATGGCATTTCTCTCTGAGCTTGAATTCCTCGTAGTATTGCAGGGGAGAAATTTTATTCCTCTGTGAGGGAAAATTAGTTCTTGCCATCACAAGGGGTTTTCTTCATTTGGGGAAACAGGTCTTTGGAAAGGTCCAAGGCATGATATGGGATGAAATTGTGGAGAAACTGGTTTGTACAAAATAAAGCCATGGTATGTTCTTCCATAGATTTCATAAACTCAAACTAGACCTAAGCTTGTTTTGATTCCTTCTGCCACTTTGTCTTCCTTTTTTTTAGATATCTGGTTCCTGCCTGTGAATGGAAACATATGCCATGATGCAGAAAAGGGTGCTGTCAACCATCTTCAAGGAAAAGGCTCATAAGGGAAAGTAGGTCTATGAGATCTTCAGCCTTCTTTTTATTCACATAAAAAACTAAGGCAGATGCAGTGAAAGTTTTGAGCTTTCCTCTTGTTACTGTTTCCCCTTTTTTAAAAAAGAATAGCTGAGAAATAACTCTTTGAGCTAAACCCAGGCAGCATGGAGGTTGTGCTGGTGGGCCGAAAATGAGAAATGAGCTGATGAACAGTTTTCAGTTTCCTCTGGTCAAAATGATTTATCTCTGTGAGTATAGGAGTGGTCTCGATTTCCTGATTCATTGCTTCTACCCATGAGGTAGAAACCTTGTAGGAGGTTTCATAATGGAACACTGAGTCAAATTTAATGCTTTGGTTTTTGTCTTCAAGGCACTCAGTGACCTGGACACAGGTTTTCTAAACGTCTACTTAAACCTCTGGGAGACTGTGAAGCTCTTTGTGAAGGTGGAGGTTTTTTTCAGGGGTTTTTCTGAGACTTCATGACAAACCTCTGCAAGACCAGAGAATGATCCTGGGCTTGACTATCTTTAATTACAGTTATCTGCGATGTGTCTTCTCTAACTTAAATTTAAGGTGTGATGATATTAATGCCAATAAAACAATGCAACAGTTGTACAACTTTTCTGTGTAGATCTGATAGGAGCATGAACAAGCTACAGGTTTCAGGTGTTGACATGACACAAAATGTTCTACATGTTCTACTACCTTGGTTACAAAGGTTGACTCAAAAGCATATCTAGAATCGAGCAGAATATGCACTGTAGAGGATCAAAGCTACTGGACTTCAGGCAAGCTTTTGCAATTCAAGGACAGTATTACAATGGTAACAAATATGAATTTTCAAGTCAGTGTTTAGAAACATGGGAAAAAATTAAGATGTTCTGTATTTAATATAAACTTGAAGCTGCAAAAGGTATCCTGATTTGATTAGCTAAACTTAAAAAACTGTGTAATGAGGAATTGTTGCTTTAGTTCTGTTTTCTGGCTTGTTTTCTCAAGGGCAGTGCTTGGAACCATGCTGCCTGTCTGCCTGCACTGGTTTTGGTTAAGCCACAGCACTGCCTTAAAACTGTTCAAGTTTCACATAAATTCATGAAGGAGGTTAACATGATATTCTGTAGGTATTTGTGAAAATTTAAGGTGGAGTGGAGGAGAAGGATCTACATTAACACCCCACTGAGAGGAGGGCCACAACACAAGCTCCATGGTTACATGTTTGGATTACCAAGTACCCACTCAGCACAGCTCATGCTACAGCCCCTGCCATATTGTTGTCAGCCAGTAATGACATCTTAGAGGAGAGCAGATGAATCTAAGGTCTACTGGCATGGAGCTAAGTTATAGATGTGGCAGAAGGAGTAAAGTCAAGGAAGACAGCAAATGTGATGAGAAATTGCAGGGAGTTGTAGGGATGGAGGACACATATCTAAGAAACCATGTTGTATTAGTTCTTCTGCTCAAAGCATGGGTTGTAAAATTTAATGGTAGTACTCCAAACCTTGCATCTGAGGTGTTCAAAGGACCCTAACGGAACTGAGTATTGTAAACTCATTGAAATTCATTGACTTTGTAATCTTCTCAGGATTTGCAGTCAACAAAAGTGCTGTTGGGCTAGCAATGAAGGAGCTTGCTGAAGACATGACTACAGATAATTCTTTGGGTAGCATTTTAGTATATGACTTCTCAGACTTAGTGAAGTCAAAAAAAATCAGAAGGTGAAAACTCTGGGGCATTAAATATGATTAAATAAGCCATGATTCAGCCTCCATTAAGGCAATAGAAAGTACCTGCATTTCCCTAGAAAACAGCTGAACTAGGCAGGCAAAAAAAAATATATAGCAGCTGTTCTGCAAATTTTTTCCAACACTGATGATTCTGGTCATGCGTGAGCTTCCCTGCTGCAATTCTAAGGACTGTGGAGGATCACGGCATGCATGACAGCAACCCACTCAAGAACTGGGTTTGTACTGTCACTCTGGGTGTCCCAGACTGCTTTTTCTACAGCGTTAGTTGTGAGACTGGAAAGGGGGCAATTGTTTTTTAGTTTTCTTATTCCTCCAATTGCCTGTAAATGAGCAAGTATAAAAGGAAAGTGCAATGTGATGGTGATATTTTGCTATGACCATTAAAAGCAAGATAATAGAGAATCAGGCCTCACAATATCCTCAAATGAATAACTATGACAAAAAAAAAAAAAAAAAGTAGGAAAAAAGTTAGTGAGCCAGAATTTCAGGATGTGTAAATCATGAAAGCTTTATTGTAGTCAACAGATCTTTATTCTTTTCACCCCCTTTCAAGTGATTTATATAGCAGAAAAGCAGACACAGCAGCATGCAGAACTTTCTGACCTATCTCTGAAATATTTAGATTGCCCTAGAGTTGTCTGAAACCAGAGATATCAAGAGCTGCCAAGTCTGGAATTCGGATTATGTTAAATCCTCTATTGTTCCCCTTGCAAGGTAGTGTGATTGCTACATGCTCCTCTTCCTTTTACACGCCAACAAACTGTAGATCAGCCTTCACAGGAATGATAAGCTTAGCTGTAGCCCTGAGTTGGGAAAATTATTTTTCTGCTCAAGCTGTTGCACTCACTTTCAAAAACGCTTGCAACTTTGCCTCTGTCCCTGCCTCCAAGCTGACTTACCATGCTTCCCCTGGTGCCTGCCAGAATGCCAGCACCAAGCGGTGTGGTGGCACCACCATCTCCCTCTCTGTTCCTTCTGCCTGGCCGTCATCTGCAAGGTTTTCCATAGAACTCCCATATGTTCCTGTGGCTCTTTATGGCTCTTACGGTTCCATGTTCAAATCCATCCCAGAGGTCTACTACCGCTCCTGTTAGTGATTCGCTGCTCATTTTTTTGTCTCCCTTGTTTTTCTGGTTGTTTTGATGCTTGTGTGGTAATCTACACTGGGGAAAGGGTCGCCGGAAAAACATAGAAAACATACATCTGCTTCTTAAGGGCAGAGCACAAAGTGAAATACCGGAGATAAAAAATAATCTAGAAAAATACATTCTGAAAAATGAAGTTCAGATTCTCAAACTGACTTTGCGTTGATGTTTCTCCAGAGAGAACTGTTAGAAACTTGGCGCTCTTGCATCTAATTTTAGAGTAGGATCTACTGATGTTTATCATCTGCTAACATGATTCTATAATTCTGAGACTTATTAACCACTACTCGATGTGTGTTGTTTGGTTAAGGTGAGGAGAAGTCAGGATCCTGTGAAGTGAGAGTTAGAATGATTTGACAGAAAGACTCCTGGTGTCCCTGGTGCATGGATTTCATACTCGGATACGACACGAAAAACAGTGGTCTGTTTGTAAAACGGGTCAGCAGTATTTCTTACACAATGCAATGCTGGTGTTACCATGTCTTACAGACTTTGCTTCTGAATTTCCTTGAGGTAATGGCAATAGGAAATCTCTATTAGAAAACTAGAGGCTTCTCGGCGTTTATCAAGGTGCTATTTAGTCCAAGTTGTTAGCTTCTAAAGGCTTACAACCTTGCAAAATCATCAAAATGAACTGGATTTCTTTTCCTTTCTCTTCTTTCCTTTTCTTCATTGGGCATTGAAATTCATTAGGTTTCAGTGACCAGCACAGACAGAAGTAATCTTTCGCCACAAAACATTATTTATAATTCAATAGTTACTTTAATGTGTCTCAAAAATCTCATTATAATTCATATGTTATGCTATGATAGTTTTATTCTCTTTTAAAACAAACACAAAGATTGCAAAACATTTTAAAGTTGTTATGCTGGTCTTGTTTTTCCTGGAAAATAAAGTATTTTGAAGAAAGTTTAATGTAATAGTGCTGGCAATGGCCGGTTTTCTCTGTAATAGGAAAGATATAGTTTCTAGCACTGCTAACTCCTTGTATCCCTATCTTAACATGCATTTGATGTGTATTATAGGTTAGAGACTGTGAGTAGATGGCCTTGGCCCGAGTTGCAAGTTTAGAAAATGTTGAGTATTCATACTCTTTAATAAAGTCCTAGACAGGACTATCACCGTGAGCACTTAAAAATTAGAACACCTAGAAATGGTTTGTTGTTTTACAAAATGAGGCTATATGATCAGTGGGAAGAACAACCTAATTATGCATTATAGTCTGAAAACTGTGTGGTTTTATGTCACCAGGTATTGTTATATGTTGATTGAACTTGTTCTGAAAAATAATTGTTTTCACCACTTTCATAGCATTCCCGGGTTTACGCAAGCAGTAATTTCATGCTGAAGGAGATCAGCAAAAGTGTTTTCATATGTTATTGCTTGGGGTGTAACACATCTTTCTTAAAGCAAATATGTAAAGACAGAGAAATGTTTGTACTGTGTCTATCCCTGGGGCCCAATGTTCTAAGAAGAGAGACAGATATTTCATGGTAAAGTTACCGTGTGAATTCCCACCCCCGTACACGTTAAGCTTTTCAGTCATTTGTGCAATACGGGGAAGCCTGAGATACGAAGCCCCCAAAAAACCAGTGTAGGTAGTATTTAGGGTTACCTTTAGAAAAAGCATTATTTTTGATAGTGGCACTGTTGCAGGCATGGTGGGAGAGAGGGTGGGAGAGAGGGTGGTCTTCCAGTATTTTCGCCTACCAGTGTTTTTGCTCCAAAATTGCTGCCATGTGTGGGAGAATAAAGGTAGAGAGACATTTGTGTCCTGAAAAAATAGGTGCGCACATCAGTGACGTGATCCATGACATCTTAAGAATTGCTTTCAGCCATAAGTAACCTTTAAAAATTAAATCTAGCTATTGATTTAGATCAATGCTCTTCATCACTTGGAAAGTGTCTGAGCAGATTCCCGCTTGCTCCTGCAAATTCAAGGTTTCCAGCCCAGTTTGGGTCAGAACACATTGATCTACCATTTTAGTAATAAATTCATTGTTAGCTAAGATACTGATAAAATGGTTAACCACCCGTCCAGCAAACTAAAAGTTCTACATCATCGAATTTGGAATAGGGCTGATTAATCTGCCAGAGAGAAATCATTTATGTTAGTGAAAAGGTGGAAAATTATGGGATAGAATGTGAAAATACCAGCAAAATAGGGCTTTGGGTTGAAATAATTTACCCCGAAAGGGAATAAACATAAGGAATAAGTTAGCAGAGAAAATAATTTCACAAGTGTAAATCAGCTTAAGGGGTTGCCTTGATTTGTTTCTGAAAAGAAATAAAGGTTAAAAAGCATAGCAATAGACTAAGGAAGCTGAATTAAGATATTCTGAGCATGACGTCTCCGGAAGACGTATTTTGTGCCAGCCTGGGCACCACTGGCTTCGTATTTTTTACCATATACCTACACTACACATTCACCTTATGCAAAATGATGGATCTTTACAGAAGACTACTGGCTGATTTAGTCTGTGAACAAATGTCATCTAAATTGTGTGGCTGGTTAGCTAAGCTAGGTCAAGTCATATCACTCTAAGGCTGTGAAGTTAATGGTCCAGCTTTCAGAAATTAATTCTCCTGCTAGTTGAAATGAGTTATATTTTGATAAACGAGCCTCCATTTATTGTTACATACATCTGAAAGATACTTTCTGTAAACTTTCAGGTGAGCAAACTGGAACGTTCATTAAAATCAAACAGCTACTGCCGGTATCAATAGCAGTTTGAATGTGCAAATAATGCTAAAAATCACTTTTCCCTCTTAAAAGCTTGACCCAAAATGCTTTGATATGTTTGATTATCTGTCCAGATCAACAGATGTGTTTCCCATTGGCTTAAAAAAGCTTTGAGTAGGGCCTTTGCATGCTCAGCTTTCATTTTCTGGCTTGCCTGAAGGTGTTTGGTGTAACGTGCTCCTTTTCCCTCCCTGGGCTGTAGTAGTAATGATGATCCGAAAGTGAAGACTTACCCGATATTGTTCCTTCTACCCCTTTCCTGTGACCCTTCCGTGCAGGAGCGCTGCAGAGAGAGCACTCGTGGATAATGTTCCACCACTTACGCAAAAATCATGTAAAGGATGGGGCACACTTAACTTTTAGCTAAATGTGAATGCTGGGGGTTAAAATAACACTGCAGGCAAGAAAAGCTGAATTGCCAAATTGAAGTCACTGCCTTCTTTTGGTCATTAAGTTGAGCTGCTAATTTTAGTGTTCAGAACCAAATTTGTTGTGCAAAATAGAAAAGTGTCTCCTATCCAGCAAACTATGTTTTTCTACATTAAATTGGAGTTAAGAATTTTATATACCATATCACCTAAAACTTTTTAGTCAAATATATTGTACTGTAATGAACTATGTATGTGAGTTGTAGATAAATAGGTAGATGTGGATATGTGTGATATGTGTTAAACCCAGAGCTTGCTTTTGGAAGGATTTCCGAAAAGCTAAATCACACAGAGCAAACTTACAGTGGTGTTTCTTGTCACCCTTTTCACATATGGTAGTGGAGCGTACACCCTTTGCCAGGTGGGTTGCTACTTTTTTACTTTTGCATTATTGAAAAAAGTATCCCTGAACTTTGTTCACTAGTTTAATGTTGGATATGGAAAAAACCAAAATTGTCTTTACGAGTGAAACATGCATTACAGATGACTGGCACTTCAGATGGCAGGCTGCTTGATTTATTCTGAGGTTTGCTGTGTGATCTTACTGAGATTGGCTCAGTGGCAAGCACTTTGCCACATCTCTTCGTATTAAATCAGTTGGAACTGCTACCTTTATGCCTGGGAGCAGCAGTGAGAGCCTGAAACTCAAACTTCTTGCTATCTGGGGAAGCAGCACCGTGTGTGTCTTGGGCCCTGGCAACAGATGGGCAAAGGTTATTGGCAGAGTTTATTTGGTCAGACCCGAGTTCATCATTGACAATGCCTTGTTTTGGAGTATTAGATGCTGAATAAACATCTAAGATGGATATAAAAAGGACTGCCACTTCCCTATGGGAGTTGATGCAATACCCAGAAGTAGAACAAAAGTCAAAGCAACAAAGATATTTATAAAGAGGAAAATGCCAGCTTCCCAAATGGTCTATCACCAAATGTAAGCATCTTTAAAAATGAACAGTGTCTATTGGTTTAAGACCACTGAATAATACTTTGTCTTCTGCACAGCTCTGCTTCTTTAAAAGATACTTTATCTCACAATCATCTGTTGCCGGAGTGTAGAAGGACAGGATGATTCTGTTCTGAAGATAATTGTGATAAATTGCCTGGAACCCTTCAGGCTTTTCAATGTTTTTACTTTCCCTCCCCAAGAAAAAATGATTCAAATGCAGATAATGATCTCTTTGTTTTCTTTTTCTGCCAGTCATAATGCAGCACCCTATGTTCTTCTCTTGCGTGCAAACAACCAAGATCTGAGTGTTTCTATTATTGCAGTATCGTTAGAGTTTGCTGTCTTGAGGGCTCACGCAGTGTGTTCTATGCTGCACAAAATGCAAAGAAGGCTGTGCCTCTCTATAAAACTCTTTGTTACGTAGACCTCATAATCCTGTGAGCTGATCCAGATTTTTGAAAGAGTTCAGCTTCCATTCAAACATACAAATAAGGTTCAGGTTTGTGGAACAGCTCTGAACCCAACAGCAGTTATGAAAACACTCAGTTGAAGGTTTTCTTCTCCCAGAACAGTTCCTCACACAACACATTAATATTACTCATCACTAGAGTCCTGGCCTCTTATTTTATTACCTAAATAAAAGCTGAACGTTTTTGTAATCTGGCTCATACTCTACATACTGAGAGTTGCTTTCCTCCACGCAGAGGGTTTTGGATATAACTTTTTGTAATACCTTTTTCCACAGCTTTTAGTCAGAGAAAGGCATTTTCCTAGGCCACCCGTGTGTAGAAGGAGGTGGATCATGTTGCACAGAGGTTTTTTCAGGCTCTCTTCCCAGTCACTTGCCACAAGCGTTTGTACATGTCACTTCTGGGCTCTCTGGATATCAGTGGGGAGGTCTGAAAGGCTCAGAAGCAGATACTCAGCCACTTACTTACAGCTTTGGAAGAGGGTACGTGAGGTTACAGTAAGTCCACTGTTAGCTGTCCTCCACAGAATTGGCCTTTCCCTCTCCCTTGTCACACACACCTTGCCCGCAAGGTGAAGCAGGCTCTGAACGTCTCGTGTGTGGCACCTTTATCAAGACGAGGATTTGTCAGACTTGTGATTCCCACCAACTTCCCTCTTCCAGACTTCTGGATTTCAAATAAATTTGTTAAGGCTTGAAGTGAAAAGAGACTCCCACCAAAGACAATGGGAAAACCTTTTGGTTTCTGCAAATCCAGGATTTTTGCCCAAGATCAAAATAGGGAGCCTGTTAAAAATGGGGTCTTGTGTGAACAGGAAAAATATGGGGGTGAGTGTGAAGCTGTTAGCTCCAGCTCTAAGTTGTGCTTGAATTTTGAAGCTGATGAATGATCTTTCAGTTTTTAATTTAAGAATATTAATTATTGTCTTCCTAGGAGGTAATTCTAAATCATTCAACATCATTCTCAGACTGCAGCTTTTCATTTCTTTACCTTGGCAATGCAAAAGCACCTTAAAATTGGTAAGATCGCTTGTTCCTGCATCACCCTGATTAAGGCAGAGCTCAGACAGAACCTGCTCCTGGCCATCAGGGCAGATGTGAGGGCAAGGAGATGTATGGTCATTGTCAGAAATGTAGCCTGAATACTCTGCACCGTGGCTTTCCTCTGTTTTCTGTGGTTCAGGGGAGATACGTTATCAGATCTGGAAGGAGCAGTGGAAGTGCCCACCTGGGAGGTTGGAACTGGATGCTCTTTGAGGTCCCTTCTAACCCAAACCATTCTATGATTCTAAGCCAGCTAGCTGCACGGACCAGCCAAGCGGAGCCCACGGCTGAGTCGGATATGACTCAGGGATGTTATTCCTGCGGGTGAACAGCTTAACTTGGTCACAAACCTCGGTCAGGGCATGGAGTCACCTCCACCCTGGGTGCATTGGTGCCAACAACTACAAGGCATCACCTGACAATTTATTTTCTTACACTTCTCCTTGGGAGCATGGTTCAGGCCAGCTTGTTTGGCAGAACATTGTTGCTTCTATTGCTTTGTATATTGATAGGATATACTTAAAAAAGGAAGCATGGTATGCTAAGTAATTTTTATGGTGTATATAACCAGTCGGCCGAGATGAGGTAACCAGACAGCCTTTTTAAAAGTTTTCTTGATGATATAGACCATTTCATGCTCACACAATAAAGTTGCATTTCCTCAGCCTGACAGAGTTCCAGTTGGCTGGAAGCTCCTCAGCTGCAACACAACAGATCGCACGCAACATGGCTTTTACTCCTTTCCCTGAAGTGTGAAGGACAGTACCTAATACAAAACAGAAAATGTATGAATGCCTGCCTTTATTCCTCTCTCCTTGTCTGCACTTCCTTGCTGCTCATAGTGACACTGATGTAAAGCCAAGGTAACTCACGGGACACCACCACAGGTATCAGTTTGCTTCCTGCTTGGGTTGGTGAATGGAAATGGAATACATTTTTTCCTTTATTTTTAAGGCAAGTGGGGGAAAAAAATCCAGTTTATAAATATATAAAAAGCTTATTAATATACCCCCTACTTTAGAATGCTTATTGCAAATAGCTGGCATTGTGTTGCTGAACTTAAACACTGACATAGTTGAATTATTTTCATACAGTTGTAACAGGGAAGTAGATAAATAGCACTCACATTACCAGCCTTATTCAGTGAATTCTCTCCTAGGCTCCTCATCTATGAAAATCAGAAATACTTACATCTTAGTTCATGGAGTTACTCATGTGAAATACAGGTGGTTCACCTGAGTGTAAAAAAAAAGAAAAAAACCACCAAGAATCAGACCCTACTTCCTGAGTTTACAATCTCTTTTTATGCACACAGCAGGAAATATTTTTTAAAAATCCTGGGTATTTCCAAACATCTGACTTCTCAGAGGAGTGAAAATGCAATCAAAGTATTTCCTTTCAAAGCTGCATCACTTTATGATTAGGCAAGGGTTTTTTGTGACATGAATTTCCTTTTCAGAAATGTTTTCCATTACATCTGTTTATTATTTTTTTTTAGCAATCCAATTAAATTCCTCTTTCATCAGTATGCAAAATTTGGTGCTGCTCATTTAAAAATATATATATATATCATGGTATGCATGTTTAAGTATTTCCTGGGTTGGCTTTAGCCCTGTCTGTGCTAAAATAGATCAGGATTTGACCTGAGCAATTATGGCTATCCTTTTCAGAAAGTCTTTTGGTTCCCTTTCCTTCAAATATAAGAGCTTTCGTATAATACATGCCGTGTCACAGATTTTATTAGCCTAAAAGATCCCCAGCACATCTGGATGCACAATTTGAATCATCTTGTGATTTAAGGTCCTTGTCATTTTCCCTCATCTCATGCATTTTACTGTATCTGCATGTGCTGGTACATTTTCTCCAATACATTTTAAATACAGATTTTTAAAATAAAAATTATTGCCCCAGTCGCACAGTTCATAAATGTTCCAGTGCTTATGGAATAGTTTTGTCCAGATTAAAGGGCAGACATTTACTTACTTTAATTGATTATGGTTACTTTAACATGTAAAGAGTCTTTCAATCTGCTTCTTTTTCCCGATCACTCCTGACAATTAGTTCAAATCATATTGTAATATGACTATTCTGGGCCAAACCGAGGACTGGCACCCCCTGGCACCCCTTTGCTCTCGCCGGGCGGCTGGAAGGACCATCTCAGCATCGCACAGCCGCCTGCAGCTGCTGATCCCTCCCCGCTCCACAGTCCCTGGGTGCAAGTTTTGTGGTGAGTCTCATTTTCAATGATGTCACTCGTCCGCTGTCCTCCCTCAAGACCACCATGCTCGGGCAGGGATGGCCACATGGGAACGTGCCCCCGTGTGCAGTTTTGGTCCCAGTAGGATGGCACAGCTGCTAAGGGGATCTTTTCTGGGTGGGAGGTGGAGGCTGGTGGATACACCATCCACAACGTTGGTGACTGAGGCATATTGTGCTTTCCACATAGCAAATGAAGCAATGACATCAATATGTAAAGAGTCTGAGTTTGCTTCCGGGTAGGTTATTGGACAGGCAGCCAATATCTGACCTTTCTCTCAAGACATACTGGCATAAGAGTAGGTTTTTTTCCCTAGTTTAGTCTTACAAAAGAGAGGCCAGGCAACCATGGGTCTGTGGCTTATCATGTACAGTAAATGAAAAATATTAATGGGAAATGAGCAGAAATCCTTGGAAGCAGAAGTACTGACTATTTTTGCCCTTGGCTAGGAGCAAAGTGGCAATATGGGACCCAAAGCAAGTATTCAACACATTGAAGCTCTTTTGGGAAGCTCTTCAACTGCAGAACAAAAGAGCTAGAGGCCAAACACTGGTGCACAGTGCAAGCTGCCACCGAGAAATCAAGTTTCTAAAGACATCTACTTCTGCGGGCACTTGGAGGGGCTGGAGATGTGCAGCCCTGCATGGCAAGGCCTGGACTGGTGAGGCTGATGGTGCAAAGCCATGGAGAGCCACAGCCACTGCAGTTGGCTGGCAGCAGAACAGGGGACCCTGGGTGCCTGCATGGACCCCTCGGGCTCCTGCTGCTCCTGCTGTACCACCAGTCCATGGCACATCCACCGGCCTCCCGGCGTCTCCTGGCATTGGCATGTTGGCTTTGGCATTTTGTATTCCTGTTTGAAAGGAAAGGCTCACCAACTAGCTGTCTCCCCAAAAAATGCTTTCGCGTGGTGTGTCCCTCACCACCTCTTCCCATGTGGCTTCGATCCTGGCCAGCAGGCGCGCTCAGGACAGTGGTGTGACTGCTGAGGAGGGCTGAGTGCTTATCTTTGGCTGAGGGGCTGGGAAGCCTGATGCGCAGATTGTCCCAAATTTATTTGAACTGGCTCTAGCTCCTCGTGTCACTGTGCAAGACCTCTGAGGGCTGGCAGCAGCGCCGAGGAGCGCCGAGTGGGTTGCAACCCTGCCAAAGGAGGAGTTGGTGCTACTGGGAATGGCAGCTACTCTGGGACAGAAGAGGAAACTGTAGGTGGTGGAGGAGGACCGTCAGGGCTCTCTCGGAAATTCAGGACACACGAGGGAAGAAAAAAAAATATAAAAAATTCAGTAAACCTTTCCCCTTGCAAACGCGTTGTTACTGTTGGCAAAACATATGGGTTGCAACATCTTGGTTGCTTCTGCTAAGACATGAGCCATGTGCACTCTTCTGAGAACACCTTAAAATAAAGGCTGACTTTGGCAATAACAACATGCTTGTAAATAAAGAGGTTTACTTTTGAGAAATGTTATCCCTAACTGGAAGCATTTGAACAGAGCCCCCGAGGCTATTTTCCTTTCCGCTATATACAGAATAAAGATTCAGAAGCAGGTCAAGATGCTTTTTGCTTTTTGAATTAGAGTGTTTCTCATTAACTGAGCTGAAATCACTGTCCTGCAATCCAGTGCCACTTTCCAGCAGGGATCTTTGACAAGATGTGTATATATTGCAAAAGTCTACACTGAGCAACAGGGACCTGCTTCAGAGCTGGCTTAAATGACAGAGTAAATTAGGTACACAAGACAGCCTAAGTAGGTATGTGTACAAGGTGTAATTTGTCTGCCGTGTTGGGAGAAGGAGAGGGCTATAGCAAGAAAAGAGGTGATAGAGATTCGCCACCTTCTTGGATGGGTTGATTTGAGAAGCAGTGGCTGCCTTTATATTTTAATACATGTTTTGTCTCATAACAGCACTGCTGAACACTGAAACCCTAAGCTGTGAACCTCAGTCTATTGGCAAAATGTCATGGCTACTGCTGGACTGCGTTCTCATGTCTTACGCAAAGTCATGGGAAAGAAGACAAAAAAAATCCACTTTCTAGGCTAGGTTGCCAGCAGAACCAAAGACAAAAGGCAGCTTTAACTCCAGGCCAAAAGCTTGGGAGCGACTATCTAAAACTTCATGAGATAGACACCACTGGTTTAGAGTCTTTAAGCTGCACATCCCAAGTAAACCACAACAAAAGCTTAAAGAGGAAAGGTCAGACCTGTGAAGTGCTATTTGTTTTCACTGAAACTTCATCTCCCGCTTACTCCCAGCCTAACCAGCAGCGGAATCAATTACCACTTGTCAGACTGAAACCTGACCCCAGAAATGAAAGAAGGACATGACCTCTGGGGGGAAAAGAAACCACGAATGAACCACTTTCTCCTGCAGCGAAGGGTTAACAGGCCTGATCCTCTTCTTTCCCCCTTTAAGAAAAGATCAATACCGCTGTTCTCTGCATTTACTCTTCCTTTCATCGGGGATGGCCAGTAGGACAGTGAGGTTATTGAGATTAGGTTTCATAAATTACTCCATTTAATAATTGAAGACAAAGAGGTTCCATACATTTTAATAGCATTTAGCGTAACCGTTCAAATTTGTAGGACTCATAATAGATCAATTTCAGCTGCCATTACCACTTGAGGTAATGGTGCTTTCACTTACCAAGCTTCTGTTAAGTATAGGATCAGCTTGTCAAAAAGTGGTCGGGTTTAAGGCAATATCCCCCACCCCCCCATTTCATACAAGCCTAGAAGGGCATTCTCAAAAGGGTGTCTACGACAGACTAGGAAAATTTCTGTCAGTTTAGCTCGCCTGCAGTCTCTGTGGCAGCTGAGATGTGTGTTCATTTCAGCGTATAAAATGATGTAAGAGCATTACTTCTGACATCCGGGACCAGCCTGGACTATTTCTCTGTTAGAGCATCAGAAGTGAGTCTGGGCAGGGTAGGAAGAGTGCCTTCTTGTGTTTCCATTTCTGAATGCGAGGGGTCCCTTTGAGCAGTGGGAGTTAGGTAGCTTGTGGTCAACAGCACTAGCTAACACCGGACTCACCAGATTAAAGACATGACTTGTTTTTTAAAGCATACCGATCAAAACTAGCTTCTCTGAGCACTCCACCATTTACATACTGTTAGCACTCACACTGCCTACAAAACAATCGAATTTCAACTATATTCCTGTGTCCTGATTTTGCAGATACCCTCCCGGGAGATGACTATGGACATCTTAGCTCGCATTTCTTGCGTATTGGTGTTGGTCTTGACTTTAATCTGCCTGTACACTTCGATACACCATCTTTTCCTTGAGTTATGCTCTTTCTGCCACAGAAGATTCACATTTTTGTGTCATCAGCTTTATTCCCACAGACCTGGCTCCTTCCAATGGTGCTCAGGGTCTCTCATCATGCTCTCTGCTAATTCTCCCTAGGAAAGAGCTACCTACACAGACATTAGTAACCTCTTTACATTAGATAAGAAGCAGATATTGCACTTGTGGTATGTGTTGGGTGCTGAACACAGCCCACAGAGCAGTCTGAAGAAAGAGGGTCTCCCACAGGGGGTGTTGAATGCACACAAACATGTACTGTATTTTTTAAGGGCTGCTGACAGAACCCTGCTGACGCATCAAGCACAGAGAACTGTTTGGCACCAGCCATTTCACAAGCAATTTCTCCTCCTGTGCATTGCAGAAAATGTTCCCCAATTGCATATTTATTTTTATGATTCTATAGGTAAACAAAGGGAACTTCATTTTTTCTGTACTTTGGTCTTTCATTATCTATTTTTTCCCTACAATGGTGGCCAGGGAAAGCACTTTTCTGAATTTTCTTGCCCTGCATTTCCCCAAATAAAGCAGTTTTCCTTGCTGCCTCTGGAAAGGAGAAATTTCTTAAGGACGTTAACCGTGGAAACATCATCAAATCAAACAAAGTAAATAGAAACGAATTCCCTTTTCCCATTCCCACTCCCTTCCCCTGTTCACTGAAAAGCAAACAAACCAGGCTGTATTCTGAAGCAGGCAGGAAATGAAGGCAAGGAGGGACGATTCAGAAAATAAAAGACATTTTATTGAGCTACACAGAAAAATGTGTTCTGTCGTCCTGACTTTGCAATCTGGCGCTCTACTGGTGATAAGACGATTTAGAAAAGCATTTGTGCATAGTGCTATGGAGGGGAACCTCTCTGGTTCCCTATTAAATCAGCAGACTGTGCCAAACGTGAACAAGCAAATGCAACGAGGTGGCCCACGGGGTGTCTGCACTCTGCCTGAAGAATATGTGGGATGTGATCTGACGCGGATCAAGTCAGGAAGGAGAAAACTCATGAAGTGTGTGAAACCAGAGATGTGAGCATCTTACCTTCTTGTGGCCTTCATCTCTCTAGTCTGCATTTGTGGGAGAGGCCACATGTTTCAGCAGCCTGGTTATGACTTCTTGAAAAGAATGGATTAACCCTCAACCTGGAATTTCTTACGGAGTCAGGGAGAAGTGCTACATGCAATGTAATTAATCTAGCACGGCAAAAAAGGATTGCTTTTACCTGAACCTGGCATGGCTTCTAATTAAAATCATGAGGGCAAAGTCACTTTGGAGGGATTGAAATGCTTAACATTTGTCAGCTACACCCTGCTAAATATATTAATTTACTAAATATGTCCACGAATGGATCTGTGAGAGGAGAGTCTATGAACTGTAAAAATAAAGTTTTTTTGGGAAATATTTTAGAACTTTTGGACTTTAAAACACAGCAACTGTTTTTCAAAGGAAATGTCTGAAAATTCTACAAAAACATGTTTTTCTAAATAGCTGAGATTTTTGGCATAAAAAGATAAAGACACGAGAAAAGTCTCAGACTTAATACCTACTTGGCTGGACAGTCCATTTAGTGAAGGATGGGTCCTTCAGCAGGGATCTTCAGGCCCTGAGTTTTCCTTCTGCAAGACTCATCCTGTATCCAGGGTTGGATGTACTCCTTTCTTTTTTTTTTAGGTCTCCAGAGTCTCAGCTCTATTTCCTCTTGCTCTTTGCTCAACTTCCCAAGACTAAGCCCCTTCCAGCCTTCTGTCAACCCTTTCTTCCCTGTCAAAAGGTCGAGCCCCTTGGCTGGCATGGGTACCTCTCCCTTGCCCAGTGGTTTGGGTGGAGAAAGCTGCGGAGTGGCCTTATCTGGGGCGCTTTGCGCTTTCCCCCACTCTCACGTCAGCTTTTGGCCCCACAGATGGCTCCTGGGCTGCCTGCCGGCTGGATCTGGGCTACTGACAACGGGGTGCTGACGAGGCCTCGCCTGGAGCCTGACCTGGAGCCCGTCCTCAGTATGTCCTTGCCAGGGTACTTCAGATAGAGAAAAAAAGCGATGAGGGAGTTACTGCCACTTACACAGACATTCCTTTCACATGGATGCGCTCACCACTTCCCAACAGGACCAAGAGGCAGACCATCACTTTCTTTTTTTTATCCTGCTCTCATGTTGAGTTTCAGCAGTAGCTCTTCCCTAGCTTTTCCCCTGCACATTCCAGACACCAGACTTTATCATCTGTCTAAAGCTGTTGCTTTGGTTTATGAAATACCTGCAAACTGATCAAGATTTTTCTTAAACCTATCCACTGCTTGCAGATTTTTTGTCCAATAATTTATGTTTAGCTTGTAGGTTGCTCGAAAGCAGTGTCATGAAAATAGGAGTTGGACTCAATGATCCTTATGGGTCCCTTCCAACTTGAGATATCCTATGATTCTATTGGGACGTCCCTAGAGCCTTATGTGCTTTCTTGTCATGTTACAGCCTATTGGTATCTTACTCTTTGTTGCAAGCAAGACTGGAATCATGTTCGTCTCAGATAAGGATTTGAAATTTGCTCTAAAAACAGTTCTGTACTATTGTTTCTGAACTGTTGTGTCGGGGAAACATTTGCCTGCCTATGAACATCCCTGCTAGAATATTTATCAGCAGTGAATCCAAAACCTGTGTGAGCTGAACTGGAGTAGGAACTTTATATTCATAAAGGCTTCTTTTGCCAGCATTTGTCCTGTTCTACTTTTGTCTTGTCACATGTCTGGGTAATCAAGTGACTGCCCAGTCATGATTACTAATCCTGATTTATTTCATCTCAGGCAGATGGAGGCACAGGGACTGCAGTTTAGGAAAGCTCTTAGAACATGTGTTTTTCTCTGTTGCTGTTGCAAAATAAGACAAATTTCCTGAGCAGGACGTAGGGAATGGTGGAGCTGCTCACAGATCTCCCCATTGCCTACAAAAGAGGAAACATTTCTGCCATCCTCTGCAGATGCTCATATGCCTCAGTTAAACTTGTATCTGACATTTGGATAGGGAGGAGAGGATGGGAAAGGACCAATGTGATTTTTATTACGTAATACTTTTGCTCTGTGCTTTGTTGCCACTCAGGTTTGCTAAGAAGGGATAATTCAGCTCATCAGCCACTCTCTTTTCCATGTCCTGATTATGTATGTTAGGGACCGACAGGTCCCTGGTGCCAAAGTCAAGTCAAATGGATTGGCTGTATTCACACTGCTGAGGCTTGACCATCCTTTTACAGCAGTTTTGGCTCTGAGAGAACTTGCTAGGGTTGTTCAAAGGAGAGCCAGAGAGTGACGTAATATTTAAGTAGCGTGGGCTAGTATAGCCCTGGCACTCCAGCTCCCTCCCGGGCTCTTTCTTACTCTGTGGAGTAGACACATGAGAACCGTCTTTGCTAAGGAGAGTCCCTGGACGATGTTGCATGCCTAGAATTAGGCTCCGGCTTTGTTTAAAGCAGTGCTGCTATACTGAAGATGAGGGAGTGATAGCAATATGCATTGCATGAGTAACTGTGTAGCATAGCCAACAAATATCAGCTACTCCTTGGTGGTATGAACAGCCTGTATGTCTGCAAAGTTGTTTTCCTTTTATTTGGTGAGGCATTCTAGCTGAGAAAATGTCGCCACCGATATACAGCGTGCTAAAGTATTGACCATGAGCTGTAAACATTTCCAAAGTGTATTTTGCTAATCCTGACTGGAAACAGGAAAGATTTTCATTTTCCTGGAAATGAATGTTTTACAAATGGGGTGAAGAGTCTTTACGTCTGCAGAACTAGAAGCTTTCCAGGCGTGCGTGTGATGAGTCGTGAGTTTGAAAGCGAGCTCTTCTGCACTCGCGAGGATTAACTTTGGGAAAATAATCTCGGCTACCTGTGGATTCAGCCCGTGTTACAACTGTTAGGGGAACGCCAGTAAAATAGGTGAATTTGTATTGCTTGTCTTCAAGGTGCATGCAGTACTCATATGGCAAGGGGCTGTTCTCAGGCCAGAGGTGTTAGATTTGGCTCCGGAGCTCATATGTGGCAAAATGCCAGTTTCGTGAGGTTCCGGCTGGGAGTGCGAAAGATATACCACTGCCTAGTCCTATTCACAGGCTCTTTATTGGATTTGGCCAGGAAATATTCAACTAGATAAGCTCAATGAAGCAAAATCCCTCAGTGCCCTAATGTCCATTGCTGAATTCAAGTGGTGTTCGGAGAGAGCTGGCTGACCATAGTGATGACGGTTTTTGTTGTGTTTTCTTATTATGAGATGTATATTTGTAGACATATACCAGTTTATACCAGCAATATAGAATATATTTAAGAGGATAAACAGTAATTCTGCTAGAAGTTAATTCATACAGCTAATGTTAAAAGTTTGAATTGAAATTATGCCTGACTAAAAACCTCACTGGAGGGATACTTTTAAATTAGTCTTCCCCTTTCATGCTCCATCATGATTTAGATTTCCACACTGATGATTATAATCAATTCACATGCATTTCTTTCTTCCTCTGAAACCCTGTGGTTCTTTGGTATGAAGATGAGATGATATGATGGAGGTGGCATAGTGGCCTTTTATCCCTATTATGATTTAGATAACAGGTTTTGTTCATGGCCTCATATATTATGCCGATGACTGAGCTATGAAACTGGAGGGGTTAATTCTCAAAATATGAGCCTCACTTTTATTTGCAAAGTGTGCTTTTTCCCCTTTGATATGGTCTTCGTGCTTGTGGGTTAGGAATTACGCCTACTAGTAGGAACCCTCTGTATTGAGTGGGTAGGATTTGGGTAGGGTAGGATTTAAACCTCTTGTGGGGTCTGCAATGTAGGCATGCCTATATTAGTAACTCCTACGAGGGTTCCTTTGTAGCCAGTGAGGAGAAAGGAGCCCTCTCAGGGTGCTATTCCTCTTGATCTAACACAGCTAAAATAAATAAATTGCAAGGTAAGATGAATTTGTACACTGAAAGGGTTATCAAGCATCGGAACAGGCTGCCCAGGGAAGTGGTTGAGGCACCATCCCTGGAGGTATTTAAAAGAGGGGTAGACATAATGCTTAGAGATACGGTTTAGTGACGGTTTTTGTCAGAGTTATGTTGATGGTTGGACTAGATGATCTGAAAGGTCCCTTCCAACCCAGGCGATTCGATGATTCTATTCTATGATTCTATGAACTGTGCCTTAAAAACGTAGAGTTTCATTGAGCGTAAAGGGAGTCTGGACATGAGCCTCAATGAATCCCACCCCTGCTGTCTCTCACTGTGGAAGCCTAAGTCATTCGTGGGGAGCACTTGCATCATTGTCAAAATGCCTGCTGCACTGTAGTAGCAAAGGAATGTGCCTAATAGCCTCTCTGCACAGCATTATTTCTCGAAATATCGTCTAGGAAATAAAGATACCATCACACTTGCACTTTGGTACCGCTTAATATTTGTGTCCTGTTTTTACCATATAAATGAATTAATCCTCACAGCCTCTTGCTTTTACCTCCCCTTTAGAGGTGGTGAAACTGGAGCAGAGGCACATCAGAAACCAGAGATGCTGAGCTTCCTCAGATTTCAAGGGAAAGGATGTCCCAGAGTGACTCAATCAGTGTTTTGAATGCTCCAGCATCATTTCTGGCAATCTGTCTGTGGTAATACTTGGGATGATACAAAATGCACCCTTCTCCATTTGGAAGAGAAGGAGGTGATGAAACCACATCCTCAGGCTTAAACTAGAAGCACATATATTTGTGCATATTATCTCATTTCCTCTCTGCAATTTTTGAGGCTATGCGTGGAGGTCATTGCCTAGTCAGCAAGCACTAGTTTCACCCTTGAAGGCACTGCTGTTTTGTCCTAAAAGAGACCATGAATTCCTACCACCCTCTACTCCAGTCCCCTGGGAATATCCAGCACCTTGCAAGAGCAAACATCTGAAGGACATCTTCAGTGGTAACTGACTCTTTTAAAGGCTGTTTCCACGTGTCAGGACCTTGATGAAAATTGATGAGCTGTGTTTGGCTGTACTGAAATTCTTCATAGGAGAATGTGCTACTGCCTACAAGGATCTTGAGTACGGGTTTGAATCCTTGAGCAGTCTCAATTTAGACTTTGTTTGATAGTAAAAAAATGCTTAGAAGTCCATTTGATATCTATATACCTAGATAGCCTTGATGTTAATTACAGTACGGTTTAGATTTTTTTTTCCTGGAAGAATGCACAATCTAAATAGACAAGGAATAGAAAGGGAGCACTGAGTTGCATGTTTTTTTTGGTCAAAGTCATATTTGCAAAAAAAATACTGAATTAAATCAACTAAAACTACATGTACATCCACATCACGTGATTGCAAGGATTTTAGACAAAAAGTCCCTAATTCTGCTTTCGGTGGTGAAACTTCTTGTAACTTTCATTCTGAAATAAGTTTTCACTTCAGATCTTGTCAGGGGTTAATTTAAAAGCAGCAAAATACCAAATGCAACTAAAACATCCTAAAACAAAATGCATTTGATTTTCTTTTTCAGCAAGAAAGCGATGTTTTAAAAATTTCAGGGAAAACTTAACCATGAGGGTCTTGTTTCTTTCTGGGCTTTACGGGTTGCTTCAGTGTTAAAAGTAAATTATTTATACAGCTCTTATGACTACCATTTTATGGATGAGGAAATGAAAGAGAGAAGAAAAGACTTGTCTTAATCACATGGGAAGTCTGCGGCCGTTCTGGGTAGGGAGCCTCGAATCCCACGTCCCCGTGTAGCAGTTCAAAGCTTCAACCACAAAATAAACAAAACAGTCAAGTTCTTTTTATAGCTGGAAGCCATCACTGACATATGTCGAAAGACCTGCGTGGAGTCTCACACTTTGCGTGTATAAAAGTGATACTGCTTCTCAACCAGATGGCAGTTTCTTGCCCTGGGTTAGAAATACCAATTTTAATGTGAAATGTGTGTTTTATGTAGTTTGTTCCTAATAGGGCCCTCTGACCACTTGAACCTAAGGATTTCTCTGACCCCTGGGCTGAACCCACGGGTGCTGCTCTCCTTCCGCATAGGTTCATTACTGCTACAAGAAGCATAACCCAGTGGGTGCTGCCCAAAACTTCAGCTCATCCGTGATACTGGGAGGTGGTAGTTGCCTCTGACGACCGGTGTCTTCTTTTGAGGTCTGTGATGGGAGCAGCACCCATGCGGGCTCCGAGTGCCCCGAGCATAACATCACCTTGTCAGGAAGTGACATCAGGGCTGAACGACAGGGCTGCAATGCTATACATTATTTAGCGAGTGATATTGTTGTGGGGAGGGGCTGCACACTGAAGAAGACATTTTCTGAAGGAAAATAAAGGAAGGCAGAACAGCTGATTAGTTACTATTATCAGACGCTAATGGGTGTCATGTTGATAAGATGGTAACCAGATAGCATGTAGAAAGGGTTTTAGTGCTAAGTACTCCATTGCCTTTGTGTGATGCCTCATTACTGCACTTGGATCCCCTCCTCTATAAATTTTTAATGACCTCACCATTTTTCATGTAACTCTCACTCCTTGCTTTGCTCTCCTTTTGTCCCGAGGTCCCGGTCCCGAGCTGAAGTGGAAACGTATTGTGTGATTAGGTATAGAGACTCCAGTTTATCATCTTGCAGCACACACCCCTCTTGAGAAGATGGGAAAGAGAAAAAAAATCCAAAACTCAACTTCAAATGTTCATTGCATTACACTGACAGTAATGGAGTTTCACTAAGTTTGTTCCATGGTGGCTAACAATTTCTTCCTAAAGCTATGGGATAGATATGTCACATTTATGGGTTAACGCAGTTGCAAAGGGGTCCCCAAAACCTTCTTCACTGAGATGGAGGATGTGAGGCACATTCTTACTCTTCTGTGCTTCCTCTGGTGCTGGGGGTGCTTTGCAGGGAGCAGAGCATAACCTGAGAGTGTCTCGCAGGAGGAAGGCAGCAGGTGGAGGTGGGAGAGGCACAGACAGGCCAGTCAACTCCTCCTGGCCACTGTGGCAAGGCTCAGGGATGTCATGGAAATCAAGGGTGCAAATAACAGCACCTTGGGCTTGCTCTAGTGCGAGACAAGGGCTGAATTAGCCAAATAAGCTGGAGAGGAGGGGGAGTTTACACCATTTCCTCATTGCCCTGTGCCAGCACTGGCTCTGGGGAAGAGGCAAAGTTCCTTACTTGAATGACCCACAGTTAGCATCTCCTAAAAACAGATGCAGATATATTTTTTATATGTTGTCAGAGTATGGTGGTTAGACAAATGTGCGCTAACTAGTCAGAGGGCCAACAATCAGTGCCAAATAGTAAGGGTCAGTAAACTCTCTTGGTTGAGGTACATTGGAAATGGGTAAAACCTCTATGGCCATATGTATCTCCAATGACACAATTGATGAGGACCCACATCTTTGTTGTGGGAAGAAGGACGGAGTGGCTGAAAAAGTACCTCGAGTCTTTCAAATAATGTGTTGTGCTTTCGGTTTTCTTTATAAACTAGGAGAGCTTGGAGAGAGTATCTGTTGGACCCTCCATCTGACACCAGCTGGAGGAAAGCCCTTTTGCTTTTGCCTGGTTTTGGCTGTGTTCCCACCCCGCCACGTGGAACTCCTTAGCCCAAGGATCGGGCTTGGCAAATGCAGCCTCGAGTTATGAAACCCGCAGCCGAGCACAGAGCAGCTTTTCCCTAGTGTTTCTCGAGTGAGTAAGACCCATCTGGAATTTCTGAAGGAGTTTATGCTATCTCAGGCTTGCACTGTCTGCTGAAGAAGGAGTTATTCTTGTGGTATTATCATAACAAATTTTCCATGGATCCATCATCACCACTGTCTGTTCCTCTACAGATAATGCACGTCTCAGAATAAAGTTCCTCAGGGCTGGTCTCCAGGCTTTCCTCTTTTTCTGAAAGATGAGACATACGGTCTCACATCTTAATTTTTTTCTCCAAAAACATCTGAGTCACACTTGCATGAGTAACAGGACAAATGACAAGGAGCAAAGGACATGTCTGGTACAAGTGAGCTCGCTGTCCCAGCTTGCTAGACAAATGTTTATACACCCAAATAAACAGCACATTCAGCTCCTCGGCTGATCCACACATGACACCTGGCATGCTGATGACACCACGGTGGTGCTGATGATGACATGAGCCAATGGTAACAAGTGAGGGGAGTGAAGCTGTAGAGCAAAGCCAGGCAGCAGAGCCTGTGGTCTGTGGGAAAGTACCGTGCACTCAAGGAATCTGACTGCTGGGAGCAGGAGAGGTAAAAAAGGATGTTTGTAGAGTAAAATTTAGCTCCAAAGTCTCAGTCCCTGTATTTGAAAAGTCTGTGAACATACTTTTTTTTTTTCACGGAGTACCTCTTGTCTACAAAACCTTTCAATAATAATCGTAGAATCATAGAATCACAGAATGTGTTGCGTTGGAAGGGATCTTTAAAGGTCATCTAGTCCAACCCCCCTGCAGCAGGCAGGGACATCTTCTACTAGATCAGGTTGCTCAGAGCCTCGTCAAGCCTGGCCTTGAATGTCTCCAGGGATGGGGCCTCCACCACCTCTGTGGGCAACCTGTTCCAGTGTCTCACCACCCTCATTGTAAAGAACTTCATCCTAATGTCTAATCTAAACCTACCCTGCTCTAGTTTAAAGCCATTGCCCCTCGTCCTATCACTACATGCCCTTGCAAACAGCCCCTCCCCAGCTTTCCTGTAGGCCCCCTTCAGGTACTGGAAGGCTGCTATAAGATCTCCCTGGAGCCTTCTCCAGGCTGAACAACCCCAGCTCTCTCAGCCTGTTGTCATAGCAGAGGTGCTCCAGCCCTCTGATTATCCTCATGGTCCTCCTCTGGACCCGTTCCAACAGGTCCGTGTCCTGCTTGTGCTGAGGGCTCCAGAGCGCTGGAGCTCCAGGCTCCAGACTCCAGGTGGGGTCTCAAAAGAGCAGAGTAGAGTGGGAGCATCACCCCTCTTGATCTGCTGGCCATGGTTCTTTTGATGCAGCCCAGGATGTGATTGGCCTTCTGGGCTGCGAGTGCACGTTGTTGGCTCATGTCCAGCTTTTCATCCACCAGTACCCCCAAGTCCTTTTCTGCAGGGCTGCTCTCTATCACATCATCCCCCAGCCTGTATTGATAAACAGGATTGTCCCGCCCCAAGTGCAAGACCTTGTACTTGGCCTTAACTTCATGAGTTTCACATGGGCCCACCTCTCTAGCTTGTCCAGATCCCTCTGGATGACATCCCGTCCCTCTGGCATGTTGACCGCACCACTCAGCTTGGTGTCATCTGCAAACTTGCTGAGGGCGCACTTGATCCCACTGTCTATGATTGATGAAGATATTAAACATCGCCGGTCCCAGTATGGATCCCTGAGGGGATTTTAAAATAATAACAATAACAATAACAATAATAATAATAATAACAACAATAATAATAACAATAATAATAACAACAACAACAATAATAATAATAATATCACCTAATAGCTTGGAGCCAAAACCTGCTATTTTTGTTCTGCAGACAAGTGGAGAATTATTTAGTTTTCTACTTTAGAGTGGTTATTAACATCATAGTCCCTACCTACCTTTGTTCCAGAAAACTGGTCAAGGATGTGTGCCAACCCAGAACAAAAAGATAGCTCTTACCTGAGAAAGCTCACAAAACTGTGACAGATTTTGGAATAACTGCGTTCTTGCATTCTCACCCCTCCGTTTTGCCTGATAAATTTTTATACCAGAAGAATATCAAAGACTAAATATTACCTATTACTTGATCCTAATTTTCTGTTGATTTATTTTTTTTAATTAAAAATCACAAAGACATTTTCAGATTTACAAACAGTTTAAATTCTCTGATTACTGAAAGGCCATGGGACCTCTCAAATACTGAAAATATCTGGATTTGAAAGTAACATTACACCCTTCCCTCTCTCTCCCCACTCTTTTTCTTTTACTAGTCAGCAACTTCAGCTAAATTCTCCTCAGTAATCCCTGTTGAGCAGAGATTTTAGTACAGAAGTTAATCTGCTCACCTTTACTAATTTCAATGAACAATTTAGCAGTACAGTTTCAAAGCTGACCAGCAATATTCTTAGAGTCATGTTGTTGTCGGAGGCCAGATTAAATTTGAGGAGTGTGCAGTAATTTTAAGTTGGTCACGTATGTCAGAGCTGGAAGGGAAATTCTAGGAAATCAAACTTTTATGAATATTTAAAACCTACGAAACATTATGGAAAAATCAAATATTTACTAAAACAGAACATGCAGATGTTTGCACTGCTAAAAGCTGCAATGCCAAATACAGAGAGGAATCAGCCCTTCATAAAATAGTGTTGACCTTAAAGATCTGATATGAGGCTCCAAGATTTTCTAGATCAGTGAGAGAACTCCATAAAACCATGGGAAAACGTGTACTCTTGCCAGCATTCCTGGGGAAGCTGTAGATCTGCCTGGCCAGTGGAAGTGAGTTTTGTTTTACTCCCAACACAGGATTTTTCCCCCTCTGTCTGACACTTGGTTGGGTGTCCTCAGGAGCAGAACGGTCATTCACATGCCAAGGCCATCAGTGTGCCCCGGTGCTCAAATGTAAAACAGCTGGGCAGGACTCTGGGGAGCCCTATAAAAGAGGTGAAGAATCCTCCTCCAAAGACATGGAGTGGCTCCAAGGAGACTCCTTTTCTAATTCTCCTGCTTCTCACTGCCAAAGAGCATCTTGCCGGCTACTTTAATCTGCAAGATCCATCTTACTTTAACCGTATTGAAAAGGACTGATGTTTTGGGGTTGCGCTGTGCTATATTAAAATCCATATTTCAAACAATAAATGCTTTCCATTTATCCAGGCTAGTCTCTTTTCTATTGAGCCAAAATTTCAGGCAGTTAGCTAAACCTTTCAGTAACATGAAGCACCTTTTTCATCTTGTGCCAACACTGTAATGCCTCCAATAATTTATGTTTAATTTTTAATACAGTTATCTATCATGAGTAATTATGTGGGCTGCTCACAATATTCCATTTTCTGTTATGTGGTTTTTCTGAAGATTGTGGACTTAAAAGAATACCACAGTACGACTACTTTTCTGCTGAATTTCCTCTAAAAAAGAAATATTGAGGCGTACTTGAAGATACCGTATGTCAGACCCTGAGAAGTTCTTTGCTCTCTCTTTAGATCTACTGATGCTAGTGTGAGAAACAGTGTAAGCTGCTGTGATTTATGCACTGCACAGCTAGAGAAAACATCTGAGCAGAGTTCTTCACTTTCACGAGCATATTTTGCTGGTGTTTGTGTGCGGGGTTCAGGTGTTGTGGACAAAATTTCCCTGCTGACACTGGTGCTGTCAGTGGCACACGTCAGAACTGGGAGAGGCTTTCACTCTCATCTCCAACGGCTAATGAAAAGCTAGATCTACCCCAACCTTTCCACCTGTTCCATCTAACAAACTTTCTCCTCTGAGCTCATAAAAGAGTAGACCTGATGGTTGTGCATCCCTGCCGCTGGGGAGGGGTCCTGCTGCAATGCCGCTGAGGCCACTGCAGTTGCCCGGTTGTGCCATCTGCGTGGGCAACTGTCTTAAAACCGCAGGCACTCTTCTGCAACACCCTTGCCTGCTCTGCAGGAAGAACTGGAAGGGTATGATGCTTTCCAAAGGCAAAATGGAAAATGGCCGCTCATGGTCCAGAGCTGCTTACACCAGCAACAGCCACAACGTGTTTGCCTGCCTTGAGCGACAGCCTGCTTCACACGTGCAGCAGGAGCAGCTGGTTTTGTTAATCTATATTTGGCAATAAATACTGATATGAGTACCAGACCTGTCTGAGGGACTGGAAGCTAAACTCCTAGGGGCCATTTATAAGTTTTCTGTCCAAATCTACGTTTTAAGATGTCTGTGTTATTTCTCTCAGGCTCGGGAGCTCTCTGTCTAAGCACTGCTCTTTTGGGAGGGAGAAAACAGTTCTTGCCTTTTTTTTCCTGGCCAGACCACAGCTTGTCCTGACATGCTCCTGCTCTGGGAATTGGAACTGGAATGTGTATGGGACTGCTAATGGAAATCTATACCAAGGAAGCCATTTGAGTGCTGGATACTTGTCAGGACCATTTCCAACCTCAGTTGGTGAAGAGGCCTTGGGACAACAGTGCTCCTCTGAAATGGCAGTGCTTCATGAGTAAATGATGCATTAAATTCACACAGGTCATCAAAGCTTACAACTGCTTTTGTTCAGAAAAAAAAAAAGTTAAAATAAATTTCTCCTCACAGCAGACATGCCGAAGTTGCTGGGTCTTATACATGCACCTCAATGTAATGTATTTTGCCATATACACCAATTATTCCCATGAAGAAGACATGTCTGAAACCAAATGGCCACTTCATTACAGAACTTGCAGAGACAGTTGATAAGGGATAGAAACACCTTCCAAGAAAACATTTTTTGCATACAGTTGCTTCAGTCTTGATCCTCAGAGAAGACCTAGTCAACACCTTCAAAAGAGAGAAACTTGGAAACTAAAACTAATACTCTAAGATGCTAAACCTCACGGATTCAGCACAGTTGTTGATGCAGTTCCCTTGACATGCCACCCCATCCTCTGCTGGTGGGAGGTCAGGAGCTTTCATCCTAAGCTGTGGCACACAGCCACAGTTGTTGCTGTGCTATTCAGAGCTGTTGCTCCCTTCTTGAACTCATTACATTGCTCTCTGAGCCTTTGTCAGACCTAAAGGAGATCTTGTACATCCACAAATTTGTCCTTTTTTTTTTTCAAAATTATTTGGCCTAATGGAAGCTATTACCTATTATGAATGCTGTGAGTATGATGGGATAGCTGCATCTACAACACTGCTATTAAAGGCAAAAGGGCTGCAGGCTTGGCCTCGTCAAAGTCTGAGGTAAAACTTTCCTTGATGTCAGCGTCATAAGATCTCACCCAGAGAGCAAAACAGTTTATTTTGGTAGCAGTTCAAGATTT
Source organism: Fratercula arctica (assembly GCA_947846985.1). Taxonomy (NCBI): domain Eukaryota; kingdom Metazoa; phylum Chordata; class Aves; order Charadriiformes; family Alcidae; genus Fratercula; species Fratercula arctica. Next base: position 99,181,348 of record CANTUZ010000001.1, read on the forward strand.
ACTCATCATATCAGATGTTTCACCACACATATAGGTAGCATTGAATAATAGAAGACGTGCAGGTAAATCTAAGGCTGTAATTCAATCAGGGACATTTGTTGATGTCTTAAGCTGAGAGTCAAACAGCTTAAGTAGTTTATGACCGGCGGTAGAACTCCCTTGATTGAATTACTGCATGGGCATTCAATTGCATAAATGTATTGTTATTTATATGGTGTGCCAAAGCCTGATTTTAAAGTTAACAGTGGCAGGCTGTAACTAATGGAGAAAGAGCAGTATGGCATTACAGTGCCCCTTAAGCAAGGAAAATGAATGATGTGCACTGTGTTCTGCGCTTATGTAAAAATAATTATTGTAGTACTGTAGGGAATTAATTCTTTCATATTCATGAAAGGAAGGGGAACTCGAGGCTGTTAGTCAGAAATAGTCCCTGGCACCTATACCAGAGTGAAGGACTTGTGAAATTTCCATTAGTGTTAGGGATCTGTCTATAAACTAGATCCACCAATTTTTAAAACTCTGTTAGGAGTAAAGGAAAAGAGATGAAACGGTAAAAATGGGCACAACAGAAAAGAGTATTATAAATACGACATGAGTATGACACTGTGCAAAGGGCAAAGGCCTCTCTGGCTCTTAGCACCCTTGTGTGTGGGGAAGGCACAGGGCTGCAAGCACCGTCACCTGGAAACTACTTACGCTGCCAGGTGGGGGCTGTTTGCTGGCTTCAGCCCAACTCTGCTCATCCTGCATCCTCCCAGGGGCGGCAGGTTTTGTGCCCTCCTCTTCTGCTGGAGAAGGGGATAGCTTTACCAGCAGCTTTCTAAGGGAGCGGCCAGGGAGCATGCGCATTCAAATCCAACCCTTTTCGGAGATGGTCAAAACTGCTCAATAGCAGTGCAGGCTGTCTGTATCATGGGCTGTCATGGCAAATTGGAGCTGACAGCTGGAAACTGCTCACATAGATTTCCTATTGCTCCTTTAAACCAGCCTGTATTAAATTGCACCAAAAGGGCTGACAGCCTTAAAATCCATGCCATTATATCACATTAAGGGCTGCAAAAATCTGCCTGCTTTCACAAATTTCAAAGTCAATTGATATATAAGCCCAGTAGACATCCTAGAGCCTAGAGACACAGTACAACCAGCACACGTATGTGCGTGTTCATTCTGCATCCAGGCCCATCTGCAGTTCTCAAGTATTGCCCCATATCATCGTTCCTCAATATCCTATGCATAAAGGAAATACTTTTAGTATAGAAAAAAATAAATACAGGCATGAATACTTCTTTCAGGAAGCCTTCTGTCAGGCCATAGCTTTTGAAAGCACTATTATAATTTGTCTTGGACTCATTAATTACAAGAATAGCCTGTGTAAGTATGAGCACTCCCATGGAGGAAAAGGGTGCTGCCTGTCTCAGGAAGGAGTGAAGATGCACACTTGCATGTCAGGCAGAGTAAGGACTCAGTCTTGCGTATAATACACAACTTCTGCAAAATTTTTCCTTTAACACATCTCCACCACCTCAGCAAGAGTACTGAGCACAATAGATAGTATTCCATAACCGCTTCAGCACAGAAACGCTCATGCCAACATGCTGGTCACAAAATCATCTTTTTTCATAAAGCTTAGGATACATTGCCATTCTCATTCCCTGCTTTATTGTGGTAGTGGGACTGGAGAGGGATGAATTACGGCTCTGCTTCCTTGATTTTCATATCAAGCATGTTGGTCTTGCTGTCCTCACTGTTATAATGTCAGCAGACTGCCACTTTTCAGGGAGTATCAGCAGAAGATAATTTCCTTTTAGGTCTCTAACTAGCCTCCCTCCAGGTTCAAGTGAATATAAATAACATATATCAAGGACTGGTAGATAAGCTAGCTCTCTCACACACATAGACCCTTGGAAACTAATCAAACTTCCTTCCTGAAGGGGAGTTTGTCAGAAGTCAGACAACTCTTAATTTGACACTCAAGAGAACAAAAAAGCAGTTAAAGGCACTTAAACCTTATTCCACTTGTTTTCTTTTGTCAACATATAAGAAAGAAAATTATTCATATCGTCCATGTCACATTTTTAAAAATCTCTTACACAATCAAAGCTCAACACAGGGAAAAAATGCTGCACGCAAAAAGCAGTTAGTTTTGACATTGTGTATATTATGGTTTCATCAGTTCCTTTGGTCGCTGGACTTGGGAGCAGTCTGCTCCAAAACCTGAGAAGAGCATCGGGACTTCCATAGGTCACCCCAGGCTGTAGCAATGGCAGCCTGACCTTGGCACTACTTGAAAGGCGAGCTAAGGCTGGGAGGGCCACTTCACTAGCCTTCAAAACTCTGTGGCCTGATAAAGCAGACAGGCCCTCTGCAGAGGAAAATAAACAATTAACAGAGCTTGCTATGTCCTCAGCTGTGCTAGAGGGATTACATCATGACTTGTACACACAAACACACGCATTATTTAAAGATGTAATCCAGATTCAGACTTTCTATCCAGAAATCCAATTTTCGGTCAATAAGCATTGGTCCAGCTATTTTTTTATTTTTGAAATACTGGATTTGGATAGTAATAAGATGTGATTTTACTAATTGCATAGATTTCATGATTTAATTTATTATCACAATCAGATATGTCTCTTAGAGTCTCTTTCTGATTCTGAAACCTGTGTGTTTGGGTGTGGACTTTAAGGTTACTGTTGACGTCTTTGATCCGATGTTATATTAAGGACTAATGTTGATTTTATTGGGGTGTGATAATTTCCACTGTGTGGTTCAATACCAGGAACAATGAAAAATCAGGTCATTTGATTTTAACATTGCTAAAAAAAAGATTCCTGCACTAAGCAAGAGGGTCAGCCATGGTTTTCTTTCAGATCATTAAAAGGGGAATGTCTCAAAAGCAGCCTAGGAGGTCATTTGTGACTCAGAGTCCTGCACCAGAAAATGCATTGGTTCTCCCTCACCCATGAGAGCCATCACTCTCTCCAGGCCAAAGTCCCAGAGATTTAAGAGCATTTCCATTCAGAAGGCCAAAATTCTTTGGCGTCCTCTCTTTACACGCCCCACAAGGCACTTGAAATCACAGTGTCTGATTTTATGCACCAAGTCATGTAAACATATTCACTATTTATATCACTAGCAACTGCAACAAAGATTTAATCCTCAAGTTTCCAGGGAGGGAAGAGCCATATATGTTCCAGCTCCAACTCTGCCACCTTCAGTAGGCCTTCTCCAAATAGATTTTGGGTTGATGCCAAGAATGTGGTCCATCCTTGATTGAACACTGTCCACATACCTTGGACAAATTTGTGTACAGCTTGTTCTTTCTACATTAGGATTAATGGGGCATAAACAAGCCCATGGGTAACAATCAGGTTGTTTCAATCAGCCATGACAATAAAAAGCCCTGTAGGAAACATGGTTGTCAGACACCGATTATGGAATGTGAGGATCTGCTAAATGAACTAGCAAGTCTTAGTGAAACAAAACCTTTCTGTACTGCTTTCTGAATTTTTCCAGTCTGAGTGCAGCATCTTTCAACAATAGAATTAAATATGTTCCAATGTAATTTCACCTTAAATAATACTTTCCTTCTTTTTTTTTATTTTTTTTTTTTTCTGTTGGGAGCTACGTATTCTATTGCTTCTGACAATGTCAATCAAATGGATTCGAACATTTTGCTGGAATGCCTAAGTTGTTGTAAATGCTATAGCCCACAGTATGCATAACTCTGCAGTAATTGTGCTGCCTTCTTTTCTTTCTGCATAAATTAATTCAAAATCTCAAATAATTTTGAAGTAGTAAATACATGATGATCAAGCAGGTTTTGCAGAAATAAAATGAAGATATTGAAGTTACAGTGATGAACAAAACTTTCAGGCTCAAAACAAACTTGGAGGAGAATCATTAAATCAATTCTGGTTTTAATTTTATTTTTCTTACCAAAGGAAAAAAAAAGGGTCATGAATTCTTATCAGGCTTCCTTAAAGGACAGCTTGGCATTGGCTCTGACTTCTTAAAATTAAAATTATATTGATTTTCCATTTTATTAAATAAATGTTCCTCCCTGGGCTTGCTTTAGGAAAAGAAAAATGTTTTCAGTGCAGTTTTCTCTTCAGCCATTGCCTGGACTTTGACTGTGGAACACACATCTACATCCAAACTAAGAGACAAAGGGATTACCCAGAATAGCCCTTGTTCCAAGCCCCTGGTGGCAGAGTGCAAGTTTCGCCCTCTCAGACAAATAAACAAACTGCAAGTTCTCTCAGGTTACCCTGCATGGTACTTCACTTTAAAACTATCCATGAATGTTTACGTTGTTTGGGAAAGAAATTGCTGGGGCACTCAAATGCATTGTAAAAGACCATCTTCTGCCCTCGTCCCCCTGCCCACACACCTCACTGTGAACAGCTCGGAGCATTTCTATCTCTTGCAGCTTATTAAATATGAACAATGCTAGTGCTAGTACTGTGCTCAGGCTGCCTCCTGCTTCTGAATTTATTTCATACATGCATTGCTAAAAGCTGTAGCTGTCTGAAAGTGGGACTTGAACGCTGTTGAATCCTTCTAGATTAAAACCAGTAACTTCTAAATGGGCAAAGTTTGGAATATATATATCCTTTAGGGCTTGTTGGCTTCTCTCGGATCTTTGTAGCTTAGGAAGACTAGAAAGCCCATTTCCAAATCTGTCAGCTATTAAAAGTGTCCCCTGACCTCAGGGGCAAAGACACATTTTTGAAGGGAAAGGACTGACCCAGGCTGTCTTTTGTCTCTTTAGGATGGAGAACAAGTAGCAGCTGAGGGGAAACATGCAATGGAGTCTGGTGCAAGATCCCTTATTTCCCTCCCTGGTCTTGCAGCCAGTTTTCCTGTAAGATAAGGGAAGAGCTCCGAACAGGTCAGCATTGAATAACATGGTCTCCAAAGAAGCTATTAGTACTTTCTGTACTGCTATGTGTGATTGAAAATTAATAATTTGGTAAGATAGCTATTGTATTATTTGCATAAAGGTTTTTAAGACACAATTCAAGCCCCAGAGAGATGCCAAAACCCCTTTCTCAGTTTGAAAAGCCAGTTAAGACTGTTAAGCAACATAGCATTGTTACCCCATCGCACAATTTACAAAACTCAAGCACTCAAGAGCAAGGAAATGAATAATTTAGAAGATCATTAATCTCACACTACCCCCATGATAAACACAATTATCAGTCTTATCAGCTATGGAGAAGTGAACATTTCATCACAACACAAGGACCGTCACTCTGACTCTAGCTACAAAGTATTTCATCAAGAAACACCAAACCAAAAACACAGAATAAAACTGAACACTCAGCTGTGAACACGTTAGTGACACAGATTGATAGGGCCATATGCAAGTCTCATTTCAGTAAGACTCAATCTTACATTCCCGTTCTTCCTGTTTTGCCACATCTATTCCACTTTTAGACTCTTTTTTTTTTTGTTTCTTATTGAGCTCCTGTGTCAGTTGATAAATACAGTAACTAGATAACTGTATAAAGCATAAAGCAATAGAGGATATAAAGGATATGTATAAAGGATAAAGCAATAGAGAAACACTCCACAGGTAAGAGACAAGGCTGGTTTTTTGAGATGCAATAGCTAATTCCTTGAAGCAGACTTAATAGTGGATGAGTTACTGAGCTCATGGAAATCAAAAGAGGCAGGATCTCGCTCGGTAAACCTCAAGGTGGGAAATGTGTCCAAAATCTGACCATGGTAAAGCAGAACTCTGAAAGCGTGGAGGACAAGGTCGCCATGCCAACTCTTACTCCCAAAGTGCAGAGGATGTGTTGGGACTTAATAAGTTACAGCTATTGCCTGTGGGTTGTGTTGGGAGCAGGATATGGCTGGAGAGCGTTGCTGTAACGCCATCGGCTGAAACAAGCTCTAGCCAAGCTTCCCGGGTGGCTCATATGGGTGGGGAGGTGGTGGGAATTCAGCCGCGGATGGCACTATATGAACTGTCTGAGCTTTTTACATTTACCTACTCGACAATGTGAAATGAGCAATGTCCCTATCTGTTCATTTCCTTACTTTTAAATGTCTGTCTGTTGCAAACGGCATGAGAGGTAAGTATTTTGTTGCTGTCACATATGAGCTTTAACTAGCTTTTGAATCAAAACTATTTATTTTTTCTGTGCTGGTGTGATGGTATTAGGAGATAAGGGAAGGTTAGAAAGTGCTGCCTGAAACCGTGGTCTCCTGTCATAGGTTAGAGATGAATTTTGGGTAGAAGCAAAATAATACCATGAGATCTAACTTTATTCACATTTTAGAAGGGAAATATAATTCTGGTTTTTAAAAGAATAATAATGGCTTTCCAGATTCATTCTTCTTCAGTGGAATTACATAGAAAACACCTTCTCTCCGACATTTTTACAGGAAATACCAGGAAACTGAGTGTTCCTTACCTTATGGCATTTCCATAAAAACATGCTCTCCTGCAGTATTTTAGTTAGAAGCAGTAGAAAATAGCTTTTCCTGTGTTACAGTGTTTTCAGCAAAAATCTCAAGAATATCCTTCCCAGACTTACCAACCATGTGGATACTCCAAATTACACTTAATTTACTGTGCTTATTGCTTACATGAAGCAGTCATGTAAAGCTTTTATAAACACACTTCTGGGATTATTTGGATAGCAAGGAAAATGTGGTGTTCCTGGCTGTGCATTTTTTTTCACCAGCGCTCATGGCTTCAAAAACAGATTTCAGGAGTTCAATGTCTGTGTTTTTGTCCATTGCTAAATGAAGATTCTTCCTGACAACTTTCTGCTCTAGACCCAACACAGAAAGTCAGGAACCCCTGCTCTGCATTGACCAATTAGCATCCCAAATTATGGCAGCTGCCAAAACTATTGTCACTGTCTTTCTCTTTCCAGAACTGCCTTTTTTTTTCTCCATCTGTTTTCCTTTCCCACTGACACCTCACCTGTTTCCAGAACTGCCTTTTTTTCTCTCCAGCTGTTTTCCATTCCCACTGACATTTCACCTTTTGTCAGATTTTTCTCTTGTCTTCTCAATTCTTCTCCCTCAACTGTAAGACCTTTACCTTACCCAGAGAAAGCTGCTAATGCTCTAAGGTTGTTGGTCCTTGACTAACGGTCTTGTTTCAAGGGTTTTGATGGAAGTCAAAGATCATAATATCACAGGTCTAAGAACTTACCATATTTCTGCTTGATTTCAGTTTCAGACATGATCCTGTTCTATGCCGTGAAGAGATCCTATGCAAATGACATTGGATCTGCGTGGGAGCCGGTAATGACTGATAAAATCAAACCCCACTTGGGTCCGTGTAGGTTTTGCTGAAGATGTGAAGCTGTTCCCTCGCTTGTATTGAGCTGTAAAGGGACATAGCCAAGGGCAGGCTCTGGAGGAGAGCTTGAAGATGGCTTGGCCTTTGGTGCATGCTTGTGCAAATTATGCAAAACCACTTGGAGTGAGGTGAGCTTGGAGCAGGGCACCTCCTCCACCTCCAGTCAGCAGGGCAGCTTCTGTCAGCCAGGGCCCATCTCACTGCCCCAGCCAGGAGAAGGCCAGCTGGGGCATACTGGCAGCAGCCTCAGTCCCGGGCATCAGACACCTCCCTGAGAACTGGGACGGATTGAGGCTGTGCCAGGATGTGGGCCCTTGGGTGGACAACAGACAAGCTGCAGCAAGGGAACTCTTGACTGGAGATCCAGAAAGCAGTTTTCACCATGAGGGTGGTTGGATGCTGGCAGGGCTACCCAGGAAGGCTGTGAAATCTCCCTGCTTGGCAGTATTCAAAGCACAGGTGAAACAAGACCCTTAGCAACCTCATCTAAGTTCAAAGCTGGCCATGTTATGGGTAGACGTGTTGAGGTAGATGACTTTCAAGAAGTCCTTCCCAACCACACTGTTCAATGATTCAAAGTCACGCTGCTATGAGCACGGAGGGAATCAAAGACCAAAAGTAGATACATGCTGGTTTTGAGCGGTTTCTTGGAGACAGTACAGATATAAAGATGTCTCAGCAGATCTATTTGAAAATGACTGTTTGATGCCCCATTCCTCCCCATATTCCTGAAACTCTTCTCTTTCTCCAAGATCACTCATGGATTGTGAAGAACAAGGGGTGGTATGGCAGGGGCAGCTGCAGGCTGGTAGGTCATGTGCAGGGGAGATTCCTGTCCAAACCAATGAGTTTCGTTAGGACTAGAATTCCCCTCTAAATCCTAGCAGAAGGCTCTGCTTTGCAAAACCCACTTGATCCTCTTCTGACAGCCAAGATGGTATGAAGACTTGCAATGTTCATGCTGCAAGGCCATTAGCAATTCTTGTACTTCAGGTGACTTATTAATATCTTATTTGACAAGTCAGATTTAAATGCATGTTGAAAAATGACTTTATACTGTCAGAGCTCATTAGGTTTTATGCACAAAACAAAATCATTATTCAGAGATTTGGAACTGCTTTACTAAAGTGGGCATCTATTGAATATCCCCAATGCAATTCTTCCTTCTAATATGGTAATTCGTTATCTGTATTTAATTATCTGCAAGGTGAAAGGTTGCTGGGCAGTGTTGTTCAGCAATAGCCCAATGGAAATTTTTAAGTACTTTCACTCTGGGCTGACTGTCTTTACAGATCAATCTTACTGCTAATGACAACCAATACTTTCAGATGTGATTACAGACTAGCTCCATCTTTTCATGAGCCGAGACTCTTTGGAATCATATGTATTGATCTTTTTAATAGAAGTCAAGAAAAATGAAATTACCGTGGCTTCTTTTTGCAAAACTATGATAAATGGGAACTTGGAAAGTTACAGAAGATTTTTTTTCTGTTGTGGATTATTTTAATCACTAAAAATGATGGTCTTTTTAATAATGTTTGTCTTTCCATTATGCACATTTGCAGCAAAGCCAAAACTTATTTTTGTATTACTTTATATAACCACATTTAAGCAAAGACATGTCAGAATTGCCTGATGGTATATTTAGGTAACTATCAAGTAGACTCTAGGCTAAAGGAGAAACCTGCTTTTAGATGCCAAAAGATTGTATTTTCTCAGCATCTACGAGTTTAATCCAATTTTTAGAACAGCATTTTGGGATGTCTACAATCAAGTATTCATTTGTTTCTTATATAGAGCTTACCCATCATTGCATGTAATGTTGCGACAAGAGACTTTGCCTATGTGCATTTTCTTTCTTCCCATAAGTCTTATACTGGCTTTCACTTATCCAATTTTCAACGGAAATACATGTCACATGGCTCTGCCTTTCACTTCATTCCTTTCTCCATGTTTCTCAGCCTCTAGAATTTTACGAGGAAATGTGCGTACTGTACCCTGCCCCTGAGGCCTAGAGGACAGCGTTTTGGCTTCATGTTATGCTGTAAACATACGTGCACCCCATTGAGAATAACATTTTTCTCATTCTTGTGCCAATGGAATGGAAGTAAAAAGGTATTAAATCCCATGTTTATTGTAGCTGTTCCTCTTGGATAAATTTCATTGCAAAAGTAGTGGGTAAGATAAATCTTAGTGACACAACGGCCAGAAGAAAAGATATGGACAAATCATAGGAGTGGTGGAAGATATATACTGGTGGCTCTCACTGGTATTAATGGGAGCTGGAAGATACACACATGACCCACAGATATTTAAAATCAGAGGCACTGGCAAACTCTCCTCAGTTTGAAAGGCAGTGCCATGTTTTCTTGCTGCCTGGTTGATCCTCAGTTCTCTTCAATCTTCTGTGCTGTAAATCCATACTCTTTTCAGACTTATTTCCACAAGATAATTTCCTCTTTTTCTAATCACACCCCTATAATTTTTTAAATTCCTCTACACTTTTCATTGTGCCTCTTGTCACAGCAGTCTTCAACACACAGCCATTTGGCCTCATTGCTGTCCTTGAAACTCTCAGTATTTTTCAGTCAGATATTACTTTCTGAACACTTTAGTAGCCTGCATCTTGCCTTTTGTAGACGTCCAGACTTAACACCTTTTGTGCATAATGTCAGCTTCGGAAGTCTGGGTTTTTTTAATTCATGATACACAAAATTTCAGTTTAGTTCAGGAAGTTCCTAACCTGCACGTGACAGGGAGTGTACACCAAGGGCTCTGTATGTCTGCCCTGTTTTGTCTCTCCTTGCTTCATAACCTTCTGGTGCTGGCTGCTATTGGAGACAGGTTACTGAGTTGGATGCTTTTGGATAGACGCAGCACGAATGTCCTCCGCTGACATCTCTGTCCCATAGATTCTTGCTCTAGCTGTTCTTGTTGTGCCTACTTTTCTTTGGATATCCTGTTCACAGGAATTATCAGACTTGCAATGATGAAAAAACCCTCAAAACCTCACTGATTACAATTTTATACTATATCTTTTTGTGACGGACTAGATCTTTTAAAAGTAAGCTTTTATATTTCATATAGACTGGGGTCTGTTGGGCTCTGTCTGTATTGCAGATGCACTAAACCAGGTGATAAAAACATTTTGTGACATGCTGCATTCAGCTGCAGACAATCCAGTACTTAAATGAGAAGTTTGAGTACAAAAAAAAAAAAAAAAAGGCAACTATCTAATAATTGCTTTAGGTGTACTTTAGTATTTCCATTAAAAACACTGAATGATGCTTCAGCATGTCTTGCAACTGTTCACGCTGAGTCAAAACTAGTCCTTTTTTTTTTCTGTGGCTTTCTTAGACTTTGTTTTACAGAATTGCGTCTGATGATTGATTTTACCTAGGAAAGTTGTCCCTTTGCTATTTAATGGTGATGCAAAATTAACCACATTGGGAAGAAGATTGTAGAATTGCATCACAATATATTTATTTCAGTTTGTCTGTAAAAGTCATGTTATTCTGCCAGTACAGTTTTAGTCATGAAAAAAACATTTATTTGGGAACACAACAGACTGGTTCAAAGATGCTTTGTTTTGAACACCAGAAGCTAATTTGTTGGCATGTTGAAATAGAGAACACTGAAGTTGTCATCTGAAAGATGATTAACCTATTCTTGATGTGGTTTTGTGAAACACTGGCTTTGTGAAATGGTTTTTTGCGAGTGGATACCACGTAGCGTATAATACATAGACAGCATAAATATTCTTCCATCCTGTTTATATGAGTTTTCAGCTCATTTGTTTAGATTAAACACTTTTTTTTTTTAGCAAGCATGGTAAGGTACACGTACTAAAATTTGTTATAACATGTCCAAAGCAGTCTGGACTAAACAACTCAACCATTCAGTTTAGTCCATCTAACACTTATTCACATAAGTGAATCTGCTCATGTGGATATATTCTTTAAGCTCAAAGGTGCAACTACTCCTGTGGTACTGGATCCCTTGGACAGTCTCCTCGTTTACTTGAATAATGCCAGTAAGATCTGTCTGGGTACCTGTATCACTTGTATGTCAAAGGAAAGAGGACCTTGCTATTGCTTTGAGTTTTTGAACCCTTTTCTTCTTTAATATAAACCTTTATGGGATGAGCCTGAAACAAAGGTTAGCTGTAGAAATAGTTTTACATGTTGAATAGCTTGGAAGATCAGGTAGGATGTGATTTTTTCTCTTTAGTGTGACTGAGTTTCTCATCTGGGCAAGAAGGAAAGACCGATGTATTGAGGTTGAAGGACAGAAATAACATTAAATAGGGTGATATAAGCTAGAGACAGTTTTCAGCATGTTTTTTTTTCTCAACACACCTCAATTCCTTTTTTTTAAGGCAGTCTGTATAATTTTTGTTTCAATCTATCCGCTTACATAATAAATGTACTGGTTTCTTTGCTAGAGTGAGTAAGAGGAGGGAATTCACCGTTTTTCTGACTAACTGTTGAGAAACTTGGCTCTACATCTCCTTGAAATCTTTTGCACAACGCAGAGAGAAAAATTCATCAGTTTTGGCTGTCTAGAGCTTTATTCTCATTCTTTATCACCATTGCTCTTTGGCATGTGCAACACCCGGGTTGTGTGACAGCTAGTCACTATTCCATTTCTATAAAGACTTTGCATGCTATTATGGAGTCTGACAGATCATTACCAAAGCTTATAGCACAGTCCAGAAATACACAGTAGTTATTGCTAAAAAGTCAGCATTTCCTTGCAATTATCATGTAGTGGCATCAAAGATCCATGGTTATTTCACATTTGAATGACAGAGAAAAATAGTTTATCTATCCATCTATCTATCTATCTGTAGGTAGCGCTGCTTGGTAAATTTTGTCAATTTTAATGTTCACCAAATTATAATAAGACCTTATTTTCTTGCTTTGGAAAGAAAGATTAATTTGGAAAAGAAGATAGAAAATACATAGTAATCTGTGAATTAGGAATGTAAAGGAGGGAAGGAAGAGAAAGAAGGCATTTGTCAGAAAAGAGATGAGAGACAGGGCTGGGCTGAGCACCTGCATCAACAGCTTTGTTGAATCTGCATGTCCTACTATAGCGAAGAGATAAACAAGTTTCCAGCGGGCATCTTGAGTGCTAATGAAGCTTCACAAAGGGTTAGATCAAAGAAGAGTAGTCAGCTCTCAATGTGAGGTCTAGCTCATCTGAGGTGGTCTCTTTCTCCAACTTAAATGTTAAAAATGACTGAAAAGAAATCAACAAGTTGCGCTGCGTTTACAATGTTCAAGGCTAGAGTTTTGGTTGTCTTGGAAAGATCTGTGATATTTTGATATGGCAATGAAACAGTTAAATCTGTATTGGGTATCCCCAGAAGAATAAGTCAAATGTTAGTTATTTAAAATGGGAAAATATTTGGGCTGGTAAAGAATTTTTTCCATTCAACTATTTTTTATGGAAAACTTTTTTTCTGATGAAACAATTTTTTTAAATGAAAAGTCTTTAATGGAAATCAGCTGTCTCCTCCCCCCCCCCCCTTCTTTTTTCCATAAAATCTTCGCTTTTTGTTGAAAGAAGAAATTATAAGGAAGACAAGGAAAGAATATTGCAACGAAGATCCCCATATTTGGAACATACAGGTGGCTATTGGTTAAACACTCTGCTGTCTAGTAAGCCAAATTACTGACAAAGGTAAAAGCTGGTGTTGTCCAAAAAAGTGCTTGATCTTGTGCAAATCTAAGTGTAAGTGGTCAGAATAGTGCTGAAACATCTCTTGCTGGTGAGGGTTCTGACACCACTTCCACATAAATAAATTAAAATATTCTTTTTGACTATTGTAGGAAGAGAACTGAGACCTGGGATCCAGGGCTTGCACGAATATGGTGTGCGCTGAGGAAATGAACATTAGGAGACTGGCTGCAGCTGATGGCCAACAAAGGGAAACACATGTCTGCAGATGGAAGTATGACAGTTGGCAACAGACTTCAACAGAATTGTTTTCTCTCTGGAATTTGATAACTGTTAATTCTTCATGTACTTGGCTTCTGCCAATGAACACAGTGCTTTTCACTGATAAGAAATTCATATTGCTAAACTCCACATGAACTCAAAAAATATTAACGTATAAATACTTACTAGCAAATATGAACAGCAAATGTCAGAGAAAATTTAATAATTGAGCTTAATAAAATAAGCTTGTTTTTGGAATCTTGCTTTATACGTTTCTGAAAGAACAATCATTCTTATGAAACTAAGTCAAGAATGAAATGTAGTGTATGGCTAATTGGGCAAGGATCGATGGATTTAGCAAAGCCATAGGAATCCTTCTAAAGAAACAGCATTTTACAGCAGTGTTGATTTAACACTGCTCTCTGTTTATCTGCCCTTTTGCCTTATGAGGGACCGACTACGTCCTTGATAGGAAGTACAGTCGGTCAACCAATCAACCGTGTGAGGCCCTGAGCGAGACAAGACAGTGATTTGAAATGATTGCTGACAAAACCTTCGTATCACTGTAACCTATTGTGAAATACTTCCCCTACACAACTGATTGCCCATTTTTTATGTTAGAAATTATTTGTAGCATTCAAATCTATGATGATTCACTTAGCTCCAGGCTACCCTCACTCCCCATGAAGGAGTAAAGGACAGAGAAATGGCAGCAGCTCCAGCCTCCGCCTCTGTGTCCAGGGACAGTCTGGCAAACACAGGCCACAGGTACAAGTGAGGAAGGCAAAGTGAGGAAAAAAGGAAAAGGAAGGTCAGTATCACACAACTGGAGTAGAAAAAACATGGAATTGAGACGGGATATGCTGTAAATCACAGGTATTCAGTTATGCAGATTGAAATAAAGAGAGAGAATGAGGGAGAGGGAACAGAAACCTTGGAGGGGTAAGTAGAAGAGAAAATGGTTCTGCATGGGACTGGCAAGGAAGGCAGCGAAGACAACAGCAAATATAAAGGCAATCTGAGCAGAAGACCAATTGTCAAATTCAGAAGTCATGCTGCAACTTATGGAGGTGTTCCTGAAAGATGGCCCCAGGATTTGCTGGCATGGGAAGCAACAGGTAAATGTTGGGCTGCTATTCCCCCTTTAATTAGAGTAAGGCTCAACAAATTATCTGCAACAAAACATGCCTGGACATGCTAGTGAATCAGCTTCAGTTTCCTGATAAGGACTACCTCATTTGTCCTGTGCCAAGGCTGTGGAGGATCCTGTCTTCATGTTGGTTCTGCAGAAGGTCCACAAGGATGATGAGAGGGCTGGAGCACCTCTCCTACGAAGGCAGGTTGAGAGAGTTGGGGTTGTTCAGCCTGGAGAAGGCTCCAGGGAGACCTTATAGCAGCCTTCCAGTACCTGAAGGGGGCCTACAGGAAAGCTGGGGAGGGGCTGTTTGCAAGGGCATGTAGCGATAGGACAAGGGGCAATGGCTTTAAACTAGAGCAGGGTAGGTTTAGATTAGACATTAGGATGAAGTTCTTTACAATGAGGGTGGTGAGACACTGGAACAGGTTGCCCACAGAGGTGGTGGAGACCCCATCCCTGGAGACATTCAAGGCCAGGCTTGACGAGGCTCTGAGCAACCTGATCTAGTAGAAGATGTCCCTGCCTGTTGCAGGGGGGTTGGACTAGCTGGCCTTTAAGTGTCCCTTCCAACGCAACACATTCTATAATTCTATGATTCTATGAAGGTCCAGCACAAACTTTAGGCCAGTGAAGGTGAAAATCTCATCACATCACACCACATCCCATCAATTATATATCACATCATGCACCACACCCTGCCTTTCTTAGCCCACTCATCATATGCTCTGAGAAATGCCTCACTTATATGTCTCCTGGTTTTGTACCCATGGTAGCTTGAGCGGAGCTACCGTCACTGCCATATTTGTGCTAAGAGCTTTCCTTCTCAGTGGAATTTTGTATTATGCCAGTTATTTTAAAAAGGTCCTGTGCTGTTTACACAGCATGCAAAATTCACCAATACTACAATATAAGAAAAGGCCCACTCTCTTCTCACTTGTCCTGGACTGGGGTGAAACAGCAAGTTACAGCTTTTTTTACTACTATGCTTTTCTTGTTGGTGAGTCAATTTGGCAGTCTCATTTTTTTTTCTATCAATACATTGATGAAACAGGTGGCAAGTATCAGAATAGTGTCTTAAAAATGTGATGCAAATGAAATCTTCTCTCCTGTAACATCTCACAGTATCTGTTGACTATAAAATGTAATCAGATGATCAAGAAGAGACGCCAAACTTTGCATTTGATGTGATCTTTCTTTGTATTTTCCTTCTAATTATTTCCATATGCCTCTTATCTGAAAAAAGTGTTTTTCATCTCCTTCTATAGCCTGAATAATTCTATAGTTTTCTCGTATAAGGCTGAGACAGGTTTAGCCAAAATCTTTGTGACAATGCAGTGCTGCAGAGCACTTAATTTAGCTGCGAAATGAGAACATTGGGAGAAGCTAGGACTAGTTTTGGGGTAGCTGGCCATGTTTTCTGTTTATGAACATGGAATCCAAGAAAATAGGATACGCTTGATTTCAGAACCCATTCAGTATGCCCTGTTGTGTTATTCCTGAATGAAGCTCAGTCCTACTCTTTTTCTCCAATAAGGATCTATTCACAGAATTTCTGAATAGTAGCAAATTTTGCGTGTTCTACACAACAAGAACAGGTTACCACTGGCAACTCTCTTATAGCTGCTTCAGATTTCAGTCTTCTGCAGGGTCATAACATCTGCTATGCATTTATAGAATTCCTACTAATATATTAAAAAGAGTGGATTTATTATGTGAGTGCTGAATTGTGGAGATTTTTCCACGTGCTGAAGTTGATCAGTAGGTTATCCTGAAAAAGCTAAATATAGCTATTTCTATATTTTCACATATAACCGCATGCTCAGTGTTGCTATTTCGGTCACTCAGTTTAAACCAGACTATGCAGCAAACAACGGGAAAATCTCCCTTTGTTAGTAGGCCTGGGCCTCAAGGCTTATTGTAGTCCCAGTGAAACCATGTGCAAGGCAATTTACTCTTGTGAATGTTTCTACAAGCAGAATACAAGTTGGTAGGAAAGGTTTCAAGGAAACAAGCCCTCATCTTAAAATCAGAAATTTTTTTTAGAGATAATGAACCAATTTCAAGAAAGCGTTTATAATGAGAAAAGGTACTGAGGTCCGGGCTAGACTCTCTGGTCAGATCTAAAGCTGGGCATATCAGAGCTACCCCATAATTCAGGATCTCAGCTGAAGTGAATGATACGCGTCTTCTTTCAAGTCCTGTGGATGCATTTTCTATTATTACCTTGCTGTTTCCCAGGGCAGGAGCAGAAGCTCTCTCTGCAGTAATGTTTGAGGATCAATTGCGATTCAGGTGAATGAGGAGCAAGCAACAAACCCCCCATTCCCTATAGCCCAAGGATGTGCCGCGAGTGACTGACTGCTGGCTATTTTGATGGAACATCCTCTTCCCACTAGCTCGTCATGAAATTCTGGGCTCTTTTTGCCTCCTAAAAAATGTCTGTGGGTTGGGAAAATAACTTCCCATTTGTGCTCTAGTCATAACCCTTAGTGCAAACAGCAAGGGCTGGTAATCCAGTTTGCTTGTGCCTCTTCTGTTATGATCTTTATTTGCCTAGTGGGTGGATGGTGATGACATTTCCCTACAGGAAAATTTTAACTGCATAACCTTTTCCCTCTCTCAGCTCATCGTCGTCAGCATCGTCAACATTGTCAGACGTCAAGTGCCCCTGTTTGAAGTCAGCAGATACTCCTCCTGTCTGGACACGCAGCACTGCCAGCAACGCCCTGGTGATCATAGCCTCCTGAGTGGCACTCTTTGTGTGACTGCTAGCCATCTTCGACAAAGAGAATGTTCTTCATGAACGACTAAGGAAATCCTTGGTCAAGATAAACAGCTTCCCCCCCCACATGCCTGCTGCCAGGAAGCTCTAAATAGAGTCTCTGTAGTAGTCTTAATTTATTTTTTTTTTTTATTACTTCACATTGGAGTTCATTCCTGAACTCTAAGCCAGAAAATCTAAGCTGTGTTGGAACTGCTGAAAGGCCACAGACCTTGCTAAAAGTTCAGGTATTTCAAAGCTCTGAGAACATGTGTTACCGTTTACATCGCATACTTATTTGAGAGAGAGCACCTCTGCTGATACCGTCTCTCTGCCTCCGATTATACCATCTTTGCCCAGTGCTGCTGAAAAGTACCTTTTGCCTTTTGTTCCCACCAAGTCCTTATCAACTCCACCCATGCTCACCAGTGCACAGCGAGTCTCGTGGTAGCCAGTCCTGCTCTCATTATGAAGGCAGTAGCATTCTAGCCTTGTACCTTTGCAGGAGAAAAGGTGAAGAGCCAAGCAAAGCACTGACTTTTCTTTTTAAAAAGCCAAACCAAACCGAGCCCATTTGTGATCTTTCCAGCCTGGCTCATGAGTTCTGAGTGTTAATATGATTGGAGAGCTTGAAATGCAGCTTTGCTGACCAGTTCAGGTGTTTGGGTATATGTGAAAGGGTATAAAACATGTTGAAGGGAAGATCATCTTACTTATACTGGAACGCGTGTTGTCCAGCAATATTTTTTTGCTTTTTTTTCTCTGAAGATTCAACATTTTTCAGCAGAATGGGAAAAGACAAGAAATGTGGTGGAGGAAAGAACAAGCTCTTTTTCTTCTTACCTTGAAAATTGTCATGTCAAATAGTAATTTGTACCTGCAATTGGTTGTGAATGACTCCTTGATAATTTTGGTAAACCATGACTGTGCTAAAAACATTCTGGTGCTCACCACAATGACACAGAGACAAGCTAACATGTAAAAAAATAGTAGTGGTTGCAAACACAGAGGTACTGGCTTGAACTGTGCATTATTTCTGGTGGTGCTTAGAGTACAGGTTGCCCCTTCGTGGCTGTAGGATGACAGCAGGACCTGGAAAACAGCAGAGAATCTGGGAGTGGGAGTGAGATGAGGAGACAAGATGGAGCTAAAAGAGCCTGAGAGACAAGAAGAGGAAAAAACTTAGATGCTCATTAGGGTCTTGTGAGAGGAGAAGCAGGGGAAGTGGGTGCAAGGACTGGAACAACGGGAGTGAAGTAGCTAGTGGTGATGGAAGCAGTGTGATAAGAAGAGGATGGAGGGGTAGGAACAAAACACTGAAGTATTCAAGAGGACGAAACTGGGTCATAATACCTCAAAAAAAAAAAAAAAAAAGTTGGGAAAACAGTTCATCAGGAGTCCTCAGTTTTTTCTTCCAGAGTTAGTTACTATTAGCAGATGTTGCGTAATGTTGCACAATGCCCAGATGCATTTGGTTTCCCCCATCCTATTCCTGGCATAAAGTGTTTACTTCATCATGTGAGAAAAAGCTGCTTTGCTGTCAGCAGATGCCAGGAAAGGATACTAGACATGTTTCCCCAGGAGAGGACTGGGGATGCTGCCTTCTCACCTGCATCGGTCTGTGATCTCTCTTAATGCCAGAACCAGGTACTTCTGGGGGGATTTATTTGAATGCCTTTGTTAGGATTTTCATCTACAGAGAGATTTTCCAATAGAAAGCTGGTCCTGCTGTTATAGATCATCCTAGTCAGCACAGTATTGCTTGCAGGTGTACTGTTTCTCGGAGACGTTTTCAGTCCCACATGATGGTGGAAGACCTGCAGTGGGTTTGCTTTCCCTAAACTCAGCCCTGGATGAGGACCCTAAGACTGGGTCAGGACTGTACTTTTCCCTTCAGGTGTTTTGCTTTGTTTAACAGAGCAAGTGCTTAAGAGAAGGGAAGGATGTGGGTCTGTCAAATGTATGTGGTGGAACGGAGCTTCCCACCTTCCTGATCCTCTGCTCTGGCTGATGCTACAGGGGATTAATCATACTTCCTGCAATGTCTCACACTTACAAACACTGCCCTGCATGCTCACACGGAGGACTGAGTGAAGTACAGAAAAAAACCAAACCCAAAAAGGAAGAAGAGGAAATGAAGTCTTTGTACATGCTTCATGGTGTTTCCTTTGCCCCAATTCAGTTAAAAAATAAAAGAATATGTGAGAGTTGGCAGATAGTTCCTCTAGTGAGGACTAGGATTGAAATTAGTGGGAAGAAGGATTTGACAAAGGAAATAAGTGCAAGACAGGAGAAGTAAAGAAAAAATCTCAAGTTTTGGAACTTTTAGTGAATTGTCAAAGGCTGAGTGCAGATTTTCTTTGTCAGGGCAGGTAATTATCTCCCAAAACACTCATCAAATTGCACTATAATAGCACTGCCTTCTGGGGAAAACCCAGGTGAACTTTTTCTTGGGAAGGGGCATAAAAAACTTTCCAATATCATGTTTAGATTCAAGGAAAGCAACAAACGCTGGTCTTGTGGAAACATTTTATTTTAATTCCACAATATCCTCTTACGTAAACACTGAAACACATTGAATCAATTTTTCAACCAAACTTGTAAAATCAGAAAATACACCAGCCTCTGATAGGCAGCAGCATTAATTGCCAGGAGCACAAAGAAGCATTTAAACATTGAAGCATTTTGGCAAAAATACAAATGACTTATTTTCCTTCCATGCCCTTGAAAATAGCTTTTCTAAACTCTGAGCTTCCTATGATGGAGGGTTTACCATTAATCACCTTTATGACATCTCATATGTAGGCTGTGGATAAATCCATGGGCCCTAATCAACCACTTTCCTGAGGAAATTGGCCAAATCCCGGCTCTTTGAGGAGGGAGGCGAGGGATGAATCACAACAACTTTGCTATTCAGACAAATCTCTTTTCAAGTGCCCTTAAAGCTTTTTTTTTTTTTTTCATATACAGCGAAGACAGCCACACAGGAAACAATAATAGTTTAATCTCTTGAAAAATTTCCTTCCTGCACTGCAGCAGCCTTTCAGACAGGTAGTCAAAGCACGCCAAAGAAAATTAGCAACAGCCGATGCCAAGAGCAGGCTGTTACGTTAGCCTTTTAGCTCTGTCCCTTTTCCTTCCATGTGAGCAGAGAACAAGAAACTACTCATCTCCCCGACTAAACACCCTCTGAGCTACATTTTGCTGTGCATTAGTAACACTTACGGGCGTGGGGAACTGATAATGGAGAAGAGAAGACACAGAGGGACGGGTCCTGCAAACACTTACTGTAGTACCTCTGCCATGAATAGCCTCACTGATTCACGTCCCAGGCCTACAAAGGGAACTGTGTTTGTAGCCTCCCACACATGTGCCTACTTACTAGTAAGTATTTGCAGGATTTCTACAAGTTGTCTGTTGTGGGATTTTTTCCTTCTGAGTTTTTTCTTCCTTTGACTTGAAGTTCTTTGCTTGATGTGGACTAAGGAGGAAGAAAAAAAAAAAAAAATTTAACATAGAGCTGGGTACGATTCAGGGTAAGGCATCATCACACGGAATTTCATTTTGCTGGGGGTTTTGTTTTGCTTGTGTTTTTTTTGCATACATGGCAGGCTCCATCCTTCATTTGTACTGCAGTAGGTGGCGGGTTCGTGTGGGCCCTGAGGCAGAGAAAGAAATGAGACGTCACCCCCAGCCAAAAACTAGTGCTTGCCCTTACCCTTGTAGACTGGTGCCTGGTATAATTACACTGCCTGTTAACTTGATGATAATATCGCTGTTTGGACCAGATCTCAATGTTTACATCTCTGCAGTGCTGTTTAAGAGAATATGTGATGAACTAGTTAATACATAGCACTCTGTACACGCTTGGCACAGCCAGAGCATAAAAGGATAGCAGAAAAAGGGCAGAATGGTGGAAAGAATTTTGCATTATATTTTAAAGGTGTTTCATTGCAAACATCATAATGTAAAATGTAAGTATTTGCCTGCTTTCCGTGCAGAGCTTTCACTTTAATTCAGCCCTGTGTTACTCAAGCTGTTAATAGACTTTAACAGACATCTTTTAATAGACATCTGTATGTAGAAACAGTTTTGTTTTCAGTTCATATTAAAAATGCAAAAAAAGCACACCTGCTGAAATATCTTCTAGAAGCGATTGCAATATGCAGTGAGAGTGTGTGTTTACCTGTTTTATGGGTAATAGCAAAAATAGGGCTAAATCTTGTTCCCAGAAAATACGGGGATGTAGATGGATGAGAAGCTCTTCAGAGCGGGAAGAAAGACCTTTGGCAAAAGTGAAAAGCCAAGCCAAGCAGTGTGGCGACAGGAGGTGCAACAGCAACGTCCCTCTCCTATGACTTCCTCTGGAGTGGCAGAAGAAAAGGCCTTAGGAAGCTCTTATGGCAGGGTAAAACCCGGCATGCGCCATGAGACAAGGAAAGCTAAAAGACTTCAGCTGTGCTGGGCCCGCTTATATGTCGGATTTGTAAACTCATGGATTCACCCTGAATCCAGTGCTGGCCAAGTTTCCTCTTCCTTCCTGTTCTCTGGAGGTCACTCCCAGCCATGTATGGGGCAAATCTGAACTCCAGAGACAGATGTGAACAACAGGCAAGACACAGCCAGAGTCCAGAACTTCTCCTCCATCTCCAAATATTCTGTTGCCAGATCCAGGGAGGGTGTCCCAGTAGTGCAGGGGATAAGGGTAGGAGTGGGGCAAGGTGAGATTTCTCAGCAAGTGGCTACTACGAGTGGGTAGTGTGAGTGGAAGGACTCGTAAAACAAGTCTTCTGCAGAAAGTCACATTAGATTATCCTATGGAAGTACTGTCATTTGACATCAAGATACCACCTGAAAACGCAAACCAAAATCAGTGCAATCCAGAATGACGCGTGGTGCATGCAAAATACCAGCTTCTAGTCTGAGGTTATTGCGGTGTAAGGACAGCTGAGATACCTGTGGACTCTGGAGACAGAAAAGTCTGTTTCACTGAGCTGCCAACTTCCTGGGTGCCATCAGGGAAACTTCCGTATAGTAGCAGAAAGAGGAAGGCCTTGTCAGCTGGGAACCTCAAGTACTTTGGCCTGCCACATATATTGTGCAACTTTGGACATGGTGTATCATCTTATCTGAAAGGTGTTTTTCATTTTTAGCCAGATTTTGTAAAAGAACAAATCTGCGGTTACTGCACCACCAGTATCCAGAGACAGTTTGGGTTGTGAGGTATGTCAAAGTGTGATACCTCAAGAACAGAGTGAGGAAATCCAACTCCTGCTGTAATACCATACTGCTAGGAACTTTGCTTCAGTTTCTTCCACAAGCCACACGCTGAATAGCTGTTAATTGCACTTAGCGACAAAGATTCTCCCTTTATTTGCTAGACTCAAGGATGAATCCTTGTTACTGAGTGCAAAACCCAGCAGTCTCATGTCGCATTTTCAAGCCAGTACAACAAGCTCTGCAACCGCCATTGGAAGAAATGAGGAGGAGTCTTTGATTCTTCGGCATCAGTATGCGTAACAGTGGTTTCACATCTGTGCACTTTTTGCATATGTTAATTGCATAATGGCAGCAATGAAATATCTGCATGTACTCGTTATTTTTCCCATAACGTGTCCAGTTGTACTCCAGTTATGTTATGTAAATAGTATACGCTTATAGTGAAAAAATTGACACAAGTCAGATGACGTGAGATGTTTTCCATCAGCATTTTTTAACACTTCCTGTTAATAGAACAAAGTGTTATAAAACTATACTTGTTTTTTCCTGAGATGTATTTTCTTCTCTTTATAGAACATCAGTTTCATTTTGCAGAACAATGAGAAGAGAGTAAATAGCTATATTGGCCATGTCATAAAGGAAAACCTTTCCAAAGAGTTTGCTTTTTCTTCCCAGAGAGAAAATGTCCTGCTGAGCAGGGGCCGGATCCAGTGCCCACAGAAGTCAGTGGAAGAACTCCCACTGATGACAGTGGATGTTGGATGAAGTCCCATCTCATTCTCATGTTTAAACGCTGAAAAATGAGTTGCCAAGTTCTAATGAGTACAGTGAAAGCCTTGTGTTATATAAGTTACTTACAATAGATTATTACAACCATTAAGAAAAGCTGATTATTTTTATTAAAAGCATATTTTTTTTTTGTTCCTTTTAATCTGCTCCCAAAGTCTACACATATCTTTCTTCACTTTGCTTTTCTGAATCTCTGTTTTATAAACAAAACACAAACAAAAAACATGATTTCCTGTTGGTTGTTGAAGAAAGACTGTGGATTTATTCTTTACATGGGAAAACGTTTGGTTGCTAAACACATGCGACAGCACATGGCCTGGTTCAAACATCCTATCAAATTAAAAGCAGATTCCAGCTCTAATGTTCCAGATGAAGGGCATGGGGCTGGGACAGGCACTCACATGAAATTGCGTTGCATTTAAGAGGACAGTGATCAAAGAGTTGCACCTCATACAATGAGTGAGTGGCGAATCTGTCTTATCTGAGCAGCAAGGAATAATTATAGAGAATTATTTGATCTTCCGCTAAGGTAAACCTCACAATTATGATGCTGATTGAACAGGTTCTTCTGTTTCAGGCAAGGCAACATGTATACTCAGTGCTGTAATGCACTTACCAGATGGTATTAAAATAACATCCTGAGGCTTCGGTAATTGACATCTTCTCAGTCTACTTTTTTGTTGATCACTCCCTGCTCAGGCTTATGCTGTCCTGGCAACATGCGAGATACTTTCAGCTGATCCAAAGTGGGCAATCCTAAATTATCTGTATATCTGGATATGACAAAGGCAGTGCAAATGGCCACTTAACAGTACTTTGAAACCAAGTGAGTAGACCAGACCTTTGCCCTCAGTATATGCTTGTCTTTTGAAATACAGTTAATGTTTGCAAGCTATAGTTTGATTTTGCAGATATATTATGGAACGGAAAACTTAAAAATAGAATTCACCTCTGCTGTTAACAAGTTTTGACCTTTGCTCACATTTGTTGGGAAAAGTAGCTCATAGTACCAATTAACATGAATTATTAACTCCTACATTAATAATTAATTTATTAGAGGGCTAAAGGCATCAGTCTTTGCCAGCTAACACTATTGAGAGAAAATGAAGAAAACAACACAACCCTAATTATAACAGCTTAATGAGGATGTCTGGAAGATCTGATGTGATTCAGTCACTCTAAATGCTCTTTATTTCCTCTCTGAAACCACACTGGGTGCAAAGAATCAGGCAGTTAACTACAGTTCCTGTAGTGCAGGGTTTCTTCCTACTTTCTGAAGAGAGGAAGCCCACTAAGGAGAGCTCAATTTAGATATTATTAAGGACTGACGAAGGATGCCATCGCCTAAACAATATGAATGCTGTCTCTCTCGGTAATGAACTGCTCTAGTGGCGTCTGAATCACTAATGGCTTCAACAGGCTGTTAAGAAAACTTCTCTGTCTCAGAATTGTGCTGTGCAGTGATTTCTTGGTTTCACAGGATGCTTTCTTTGTAACCTGTATTTGGAATTTAACTGCAAAGGTTGACTGCAATGTGGTGGTACTGCTTGAGATCCCTCTACACATTTTGGTCAGAATGCAACAGCAACAGCAGTGAAATCCAGTATAGCTTATCAGGAAGCATCACGCAATGGAAAACTGTTGAGTTATTCCCCTGCACAGATGCTGATGCTTCCAGACCATCCCATACCCAGCTATCTCTGGCAATTGTGTCATTTTTCATGTTAGTGGAACTGGTCACGTCTTTCCTCTCCTACTGCTCCTGCTATGACACGTAGAAACTTTCCTGAGATTCTTTGCTGAAACACAATCTTTCCTAGTTCACACCTTCTCTTATTGTGACAACATTGTTCATTAACATACATCTTTTTTCCCCCCTCCTGAAGTTTGTGGGCAACTACAGGAGTGCACAACCTTCATTCAGCAATGTTATAAAACTGAGGTCTCTTAAATCTGCACTTGTTTCCCAGGCTCTCAGTTACCCTGATCATCTTGATACACTTCGTTGCATATATTCCAATCTAAGTTCATTCTTTCACCGTGAGTCCTCACATGCTCTTTGAGACCAGGTCATGCTTTCAGATAATTCTTCAGATACAGGAGTGGCACCCATGAGATGGGACAATGTTGTGTACTACTGCTCCTGTCAAATTTTGGCATTTTTTTCTTCAGAAATTAATGGTTGAATTAAAAAAGTTAGAGTAAACTCACAACTTTCAGCATCTCCATGACCTTTTGTCTCCTTTTCTTTTGGTTGAAGATGCTTCCAGTTTAAAAAACACTGGACTATGCAATAATACTTCACTTTCTTTTGGACCTTGGTCCACAGGCACACCACAAAGGTTTGCTGAGCAGATAAGCAGTATTAGATTGACTTAGAAAGACTAAGATGAACATTAAATTAATCAGACAATGCTCCTGGGGAAAATTGCCACTAATTTCAGATTTTTCATCTCCCAGAAATCAATTATTATTATGTTTATTGATATTGTACTTGTCACTTCTTTCAGTATTTTTGCTATGGTGACAGAGCCTAAGAGAAGAAAGAGGCGAGGAAGGATATAGTAAACCATTTAAAGCTTCTTCCTAAGGCATCAGAACTTAGTAACCAGCTATGTGTGAGTCAGTAGCATGGGAAGATTTTACACTTGCACACATCTTTTTGATGAAAAAATTTACCCAGCTCTACTCACAAGTTGTGTGGAGTACAGCTAGGACTTGAAGATGTTTGTGATGTGTCAGAAAACATTACAAATTCCATTGATTTTAGCACATGAAAGATCAAGAACGTTGTAAAACACTTTTTGTGAGTGGGCATAGTTATAAGTTTTTTAAATGCCCTCCAGAAGGAGTTCACAAATACTTCACAAGTATGAATAAAATTCCTCAAGAAATAAGTGGAAGGTGCCAAAATTTCAGTTTGATAAGTATGACAATAATGTAACTGAAAATAGGATAATAAATATGCCAGGGCAAAATACAGTGTCGGTGGCAACCAAAGGAAAGGTGCTTTCTAAGGGAACTGTGTCAGGTCCACTGCTGAGGCTTCATTCACTAATGACACCAGTTTTGGGCCACATGGTGGCAAGTTCATGCTGTGCTGCACCTCCCTTCTACCCCCATGAGCACCACAATGGCAGAATGCAATGGATACCACGGATTGTATGATCACTTGCATGCAGGGAGTTAGGCTAACTCATCTGAACGCTTGTCTTTTGAAACAGTAAAATTTTCCACTGGAAATTGGTTGGACTTGTTGAGGCAAGCACCCTTTAAACTGTGTAAAAACCATCAGAATTTGACATTTTGAAATTAAGACTAATTTAATTTGTGTTATTAGGGTTCAGGACAAATAAGAGTCAGTGTTATAATATTACAGTCATGAATTCTCATTAAATCAGGCTTCTTTCTTTGCAAACATTAACTTCAGTTTTGGAATTTAAAAAGAAATTTGACTTTAATCATAAAACATAGAAAATATTACTATGGTTACAGACTGATAACAACCATTACTATGGAAGTCACTGAATGCTCCTATAAATCTTGTTAATGAAATCCCAATATTGGAGTCCTCCAATCCCAACATAAGAGTTAATACTTAACCTTTCCTCAGGACCCAAGGTAACTAAAGCCTGCTGCAAGTGAAGATGCACATCTATTACATTTAGAAATTGTCATTAAATTAAGTTAACATTTTTTGGTTTTAACAACATTAGATGGGTGCCCCAGTGGCACTGACAGGCATATGTTCTTGTTTGTTTGTATGATATTTAATTTGGAGCATGCCAATGCTGTGTGACTGAGATGTGACAAGTGAAGAAGGGATTCTGAGCTTGTTACAATTATGACACAGCCTTCTGCTAACAGGGCTGTATGGCTTCTGGGCCCCGGGCTAGTAGCTCTTGCCTAGTACCTCTGCATGGATGTTGTGAGCAGTGGTATTAGCCTGAGGGAAACCAGAACCTTGTCTTCATGGGTTGAGTCAACACACCCAAGGGGGAAAAGCTCCTTATCAGCTTGGCAGATCAGACAAATGTGTGCTTACCTGGCATACCGAATAGAATATTTCAGTCGGAAGGGACCTACAAGGATCATCTAGTCCAACTGCCTGACCACTTCAGGGATGACCAAAAGTTAAAGCATGTTATTAAGGGCATTATCCAAATGCCTCTCAAACAGTGAGGGGCTTTGGGCATTGACCACCTCTCTAGGAAGCCTGTTCCAGTATTTGATCATTCTTTCAGTAAAGAAATGCTTACAGATGTCTAGTCTAGACATCCCCTGGTACAACTTCAAACTATTCCCACATGTCCTATCGCTGGATACTGAGGAGAAGAGATGAGCCCCTCCCTCTCCACTCCCCCTCCTCAGGAAAATGTAGAGAGAGCAATGAGGTTGCTCCTCAGCCTCCTTTTTTCCAAACTAGACAAATGCAGATTGCTTAGCTGCTCCTTCACCAGCTTTGTTGCCTTCCTCTGGATGCATTCAAGGACATTCACACCCTTCTTAAATTGTGGGGCCCAGAACTGTACACAGTACTCAAGCTGAGGCTGCATCAACGCTGAAGACAGTGGGATAAACACCTCTTTTTGCTGTGTTTGATGCACCCCAGGGTGTGATTTGCCCCCTCAGTTGCCAGGGCACACTGGTAACTCACATTGAGCCTGCTGTTGACCAGTAGCCCCAGATCGCTTTCTGCAGGGCTGCTGTCCAGCCACGCCACTCAGAATTTATACTTGTGCCTGTCGTTACTGCGTCCTAGATGCAGAATCTGGCATTTGGACTTGTAAAATTTCATCCCATTAATCATTGCCCAATGCTTCAGTCTATCTAGATCCTTCTGCAAGGCATCTTGTCCCTCAAGAGAGTCAACAGCACCTCCTAATTTGGTACCATCAGCAAACTTGCTAATGGTGCATTCAAATCCTGCCTTCGGATCATTGATAAATATATTGAACAGAACTGGCCCTCAAATTGAACCCTGAGGAGTACCACTGGTGACTTGATGCCAGTCAGATATAACCTCATTCACTACAACCCTTTGAGCTCTGCCTTTTGGCCAGTTTATCTGAAATGAAGATAAAATTAATCACCATCAAATAAATGGATTTTTGCTTCTACTTGTCACTTTTATGCTGTTCCTTCAGGTGAAATGTATTTGCTATTTCATGTTGAGATAAGGATGATTCCTTCTATCCTGGTGCTAGGGCACTTACAAAGACATGTTCATTTTCTTATTCTAACAACTCTTTTTTTCTTTCGTGCCTTTAAACAAGATGACTGTCTCTTTTAGAGGTACTTCACAAAGGAATCCCAGGTAGAAACTTTTTCACCTGAAGTTTTCCTATGCTCAGTTAAAAGAAGTACCGCTACAGGGTGATGCAAACATTTGGTAAGCTAAATTACTCACTAGGGTCCTGTGTCTCTTAGTTATAAAGGAAACATCAGGCAAGTAAATTCCTAACTTAGGCAACCTGTTGTGGCTCCTGAAATAATTTCTCCGAGAGAGACTCAGTTTTAAGAAAAAGAAGACACAAACCTGAGAGAAAATAGCTTGCTCTGGAGCAAAAAGTCCCAACAGTAGAGACATCTGCTACACCCTTTAGAGACTATCTCCATTATTACTATGTTGTTGGGAGGCACATAACAGGGTATAGATCACTTTCCTCCTATTTCCAGTGTTTTACCTTTTTCGGCTTTGAATTTGCCTTGAAGCAGAACCCTGAATAAAGCAATGCATGTAGGCTCTATTAAAAGTACTTTTCCCATTCAAGGCAGAGTTATATCCTTGGTCTTCCTTTTCTCCAGACAGCATTAATTTGTCTGTGAGTTATCCAAAGACTCTGCTACTCATGCACATACCAACCATAGGTGTGCAGTCTAGCCTTATGTAGATTTTTCAAGCCTTAATCTCTGTTCACATCTCCCACAAGGTTCCTCATGACACTGATAGGAACCCTGAAGGCAGGGTTGTAGAACCACATTTTAAAAGGTATGCTGAAATATTATAGGTAATCTTTGAGTAACAATTGTTTGGATAAAGCTCTGCTTCCTTTTATTGTCTACTGTGAAGCCTGATGTTGCTGTTGGAACAGACTTTGCTTCTGTGGGTAGAAGTTAATCAAATGCCTGAACCTCCAGGCTTCTGATGTGAGAAATAACTTTCCAAAATGGTTATTTATGCATTTCTCGTGGAGGTAATTATTTTTGGGTATTGACATTTTCTTAAGATGGAAAGTCCTCTTAGCTTCATTTGTAACATAGACCTGCACTGATGACTAGCCAGCTGTGTAGTTTTAGTTGGCATTACTTAATAGGGGTGTACTTCATGAGTCAAGGAAACAACTCTTTCCCTCTGCCGTCAAATGCAGAACCTCCCTACATTTGCTTTAGAATAGCTGGATCTTGGCTAATTAACAATCTGGACTTGTGCATGCAGTGGATGAGGGAAGAATTTAATTTTCTAGTAGATTATGTGAAGACCTGCCAAAGAGTTGGGAACAATGTAGGCAGTGTACTTTCAATATACTAAAGCACTGGATG
Source organism: Fratercula arctica (assembly GCA_947846985.1). Classification (NCBI taxonomy): domain Eukaryota; kingdom Metazoa; phylum Chordata; class Aves; order Charadriiformes; family Alcidae; genus Fratercula; species Fratercula arctica. Next base: position 99,211,075 of record CANTUZ010000001.1, read on the forward strand.
CGTGGATCTAACTCTGCGTGCTGAGGGCTCCTCACTGAAACTACTGACACTAAAAAAGAGGGAAGGAACTATGTATGGAAACTTCCTTCCTGTTCTGGTGCAGCTCAAAATTTCAGGAGGATCGATCAAGGATGATTCATATTGCCTTCCCTTTCAGATTTCTTTTGATGTCTACTCTTCCTTTTCAGGATTTGTTCTCTTAGGAATAATGCCATCCAGTCTTACACTCTCTAACCCTTCAGATAGAACCTTAGATTTTTGTCTTGTACAATATGGGTAAAATAAAAATGAGAAATAGTTAGTCAAGAAATATTCTGTGTACTTTACCTACATTGAAAGGATCTGTAGAATGCTTTTCAAAGACTCTTACAAGTTTAAAAGAACAATATTTTTGCAATTTGTGTGTAGGATAAAGTACCAAGAACAACCCTCCCTCCTGCAAATATGAGACAGACTCCCAAGATTCTTATTAAGTGCCTACACTCTACATTTTCCCAGCAATGACTCCAAAGTGCTCAATAGAATATCCCTATGTGAAATGACTGTCCTGAAAAATTCAGTAGGAAAAAGAAACACACTGGAGAGCAAAGCCATTGGAAGTGGATGTAGCTGAATATGGATCAATTACTGTTAAATCCTGGGGACAAAAGTATTTCTGCCCATCTATTCTGCTCGAGAGAGTCATGTCACTGAAGAACAGTGTGACCGAAAGCAGCAGAGATGACTTTGTGAAATAAAACTGAAAGGAATTAAGTCACATGGGAAGAAGGGCTGGTGAAGCAAGAAAAAAATTATTTGCTTCTGTTGTCTCCATACCTTGACTTTTAATATTTGGCCATAATGCAAATCAGTAGGAGGAAAAAAACACACAAAAGGATGAGAAGAAAGAAGCAGATATTATGTGATTGCTGTGATCTACCTTTGTTATGATTTACCTTGCTGGCTATGTTAGTCTACACAAGCAGAGGAGCCGCCATTATGGTAAGAAACATCACCTAATCACCTGTCAGTGACCTGAGTAAAAAAAGTAATAGCATGATCCAGTATGGCCATTCTGACACATCTTAGTCATAATATTTACAACATGGAGCTAGGTAGAACCTTAACTATCTAAATAACGATTCATTGTGGGACTTCACATCAGTACCAAAAGTGGGTAACAACTGAAAAATAAAATAAATGGTATATCTTTGATGCTGGCAAGATGGTACTTGAAAAGAGAAATAATGTACTGGGCAGAAGAGTTGTCCTTTCATTTGATCTTTAGATCTCAACCATGAAATAGGACTACTAGTTAAGCTTTGTGTAGGCCATTTGGCATGAAAGGTTATGGAGGGGAAAAGGAGAGATTTTCTTCCATATTTTAACAACAATATGGAATAGTTAAAATGCCATAGCTGAAAATTATTTTGTTCAGTCATCAGAATGTCCCAGTTTGTTGGCTCATAGGTGTCTCGAAGGTCAGAAAGAGTTGCTGACAGAAGAATCCAATATATTTTTTCCTTAAATTAAGATATGAGCAGAGGAACAATTAAGAGGAACAGAGAAGGAAAGGCTGTCTGCCTGGGCAGAAAAGAATGTTGTGCCAGCCACACACAAGGAAGAATGAACATTTTCATTTACTTTTTCTTAACACAACAAGCCACATCTGAGTTTCTGAAAAATACTCAACAAACTAAGGACATGTAAAGAGATAACGAAGGGCTAGAGAAGATGTTTAAATTAAGAAAGCCCCATAAGAGCAGAGGGCAGTAGGGGTAAGTTTCCCCCCATTTTTGGTGAGAAGACAAGTTTCTGAAAGTTTGGGGAAACTCTAAGGTGAAGGACCTTTCCTGACCTTTGCCTTCGGGAGGAGGAGGAGCCTACACGTGCTTACAGGCAGCATGTTGGAGGGGATCTCCCTTCGGGCCTCAGCGCCGGTTCGGCGGCAGCGGAGAGCGGGCGAGTGCGCGTTCCCGGGCTCCTTCAGCACCCGCCTGCCGGTGGACAGTTCCCAGTCGGGATGGCCACGTGGGGCTGCCGGCACCGCCCGCTCCCCGGCTGGGCCGGGGGCTGGTGGCCAGGGGCCAGCTCCCCTCTTCGGCACAGTCAGAGCAAGAGAGAGCATCGTGGTCACAGGTGAAAGGAGGGTGCAAGGTATAATTTGACCACTCTGGTCTGCTGTTGTGTGTGGGTGAAGCAGGGAGAGAAACACAGAGGAGATCACAAGCCTAAAGAAAGTTGGACTGATGCTTGTGAGGATAAATCAGAGAGGGAGAAATATGGGAAACAGGGGACAAGAACTAGGTTTCACTAGTACACACTAAGTTAGAAACATTTTACTGATAGGAGAGGACAGTGTTTGAGCAGACCTGAGACGAAGTAAAAGCACTTTGAGAGGAAGTGTTTTCTGTGTGGCAGAGAATTCAATTCCCCTTATGAGGAGGATGAAGACACAATAAAAGCGGTCTTTTGTATGACCTATCCCCTCATATTAATTCATGAGCTTAATATCATGAACCCTCATTTAGTATTCTTGTCGCCGTGAGACTGGGAAACACTGTTCTAGTGGCTTCACTTGCAAAAGCTGAGTTGAGGACAGGTCTTCATCTGTACCTTCTTCATTAAGTGTTGTGAAAGTTGGCAGCTCCTGTGGAAATGAGCAGGAGTTAGAGAGCATTTCTCTGACATCAGGAACTCTAACTTTTCTATATATAATCTCAGCACAGCCACCATCCTGTAGTGGGTGTGCAAGAGGAGCTGTATGTAGTTATCTATTTACAACCTATGATGGCTCAAGTACTCTTCATTCCAGACCCAGTTCAAATCTCCTTGGAGAGTGGGATCATCTTTCTAAATGATTCCCCATAACAAGCTACCAAATTCCCTCACCCACTGCACACTGCCAGGCTGTGCCTTGATTGCATCTTTCCAATACCTGCCTCAGCTTTCAGCCAAATCCACACACGACTGGGATGCACATAGAGCAGAGGACCGTCTGTGTGTCAATATTGCAGTTGCACACACTCTTTTTCCCTTTCTGGCTCTGAAATCTTTATTGAATTTTCATTCATCATTATGAGGGATTCCTTCAGCACTGCAAAGGTGCCATTTAGATGTGAGCATATTCAGTCAAAGCAGCTTAAACTCTTAATTTATTGCTTGTTAAACACATCAGCTCTGCTATCAGGGTCACTCTTGCTGAGGTAGTACTGACTAGCTCTCACAGAAGGCCAGTGTGGGAGCCAGAATTGGAAAGTGTGAAAATGTAAAAGTCCATGGACCTCATCTCCTGGCCATGGAAGTGGATGTACATGGGGACTGGGTGTAAAAGAGCAGTGAGTCACACCAGAAGATTTCAAAGCCTGTTTTTGGTGTAAGCACATGACTGCCCCCAGAAGCAAGGAACTGTAGAAGGAAGCCCACCCCTAACCCAAGTGTCAACTTGCAGTCAAAGCAACCTCCAAGAATTAGCCCTGCCAAGTAATAACTGTCTGTTTTGCCACTGTGGGGTTACTGTTGACATATGTTTGGCATATGTGAAAGTATTTAATGGGATTCCCAAGAATTCTTTGGAGACTCTCCCTTAAAAGTATGGTGAATATCCCAGCTTTCAATACATTTTTTTCTTTTTTTTTTGAGAGAGAGATCCTGGAAGTGAACAAAAGTTCTTGAAGCTCTTATCTTTTGGACAAAGGACAAAATACATGTAAATTCTGCAGGTAGAAACCGTCTCTGACAGGAACTGCTGCTGTGTCTTTTGCGTGTGCCTTGACAGTGGTGACCAGGGTGGTGAGTGAAGGACACTTATTAATTCCAGCACCCACCTGTGGCTACTAAAGAGCTGGGCGAGCAGCACTTTGAGTATATTTAACCATTTCTGTGTCAACTAACTTCAGAGCAGTTATGCTTCTTGTTTGCTTGATTTGCGTTGGTGTCTGCTTTTTATTAGTTTCCCCCTTTTTTTGATTTACAAAATAGAGCTAAGGAGTTTTTTTAGAGTACTACCAGACTGGCACAGGGAAGAGTCACTCCCTGTGTTTTACTTTTTGTTTTGATTCCCTTGGAAATGCAAGTGACATTAGGAAGGGTTATGAGAGTTTATTTATTTTCATCAAAAATAACATGGAGTTGATTATAAGTAGAAATAAAACCGTTAGTTCAGGCTGAAAGATACAAAAATGCAAGTTAAAGGCAAAACCGCTGAAAAATAAATAGCTTTTAATGTCCACTTTTGAAATAAAAAAGACTCCTATTAGCAACATATACGGTTTGTGTTTCTTATTCTAAGAGATGACTTCACCTTGACAGCATCCCCTTAATTTCAGAAATCATTACTGAAATTAAAAGGAACAACCTGCTTCAAGAAAGTGTGCTCTAATGCACTGCTTTTCATCATAAGTTTTTAGCTCTATCGTAAGTTTGTTTTGCACGGCACAAACCCCTGCTTGACACTTGAACTGTGGCAAAGGTATTTGAGTTTGCAGCACCCCGTTCCCTAGCCAGAGGTTACTGCTGTCACGGGGTCATTTGCCTGAGTCAGAAAAACCATTACGGCTACTTTGTGAAACTTCTTCAGGTATTTCCTTCTAATGACCATTTACAGTTTTATTTTCAAGGTATTGTGTCCATTTCCTTCTTCCTTTCAAAGAGACCTTCGCATCATTCTGGGGTCAGTAAATGAATGTGAAACCTTTGCTTCTTCGGATGCTTGAAAATCCTGCAGGTGATTGCTTTCCCTGTTCCAGAGATCTCCTAATTCAGGCTTTACACACACACACAGACACACACATACCCATTGATCCTCTTCTTCAATGTCATAAATTTTAATGTGGTTTAACATACTGAGTTGTCACCAATTTGATTTTCTAGGTCAAAGAGTTCAACCTCCTTTAATCACTGTGTCCATGGCTCTCCATTACATTCGAAGAGCTCTTCTGTGCAATTTAAACTGCCTACCATTAAGTTACAATCTTTGCCTCAGCTTTCCCTCCAGTCTTGTCTTGGCTGAACTTATTACAAGTTTCTGCTTAAGGCTTTAAGGAGCCTTCTTCAGCCAATTTATAGTAAATTTGATGCTGACTAAATATTTGCAATACCTATGAAGGCATCCCATGCTTCTAATAATGAAATGGATGACAGCTTGCAATACATGCTGTTAAATATTCTGTTGTGTCCACAGTTGTCTGGAGTATTTTCTTTTTTTTTGTTTCCAGAGATCTCCTTTATGCAGCTCTGCTAATCCCCTGGATTTTTGGCTCAAAGGCTCTCCAAAGCAAAGAGCATATGAGCAGAAATAGGTTATGCCAAAGACGCTGGATATGTCCATACTACAACATAGTGGTCTTCCAAGTCATTTGAAATAAAAGACACTAAAAGACACCTAGCCACTTTTCACTCCGATCTCTCTGGCATATAGTCAAGACCTGGTAATGCAGGTGACTTGTCAAGGGGGGATTGCTGGGTAATAAGCTCCGATTTAGTTCATGCTGAGCTTAGCAACCTTGGGCCCAGCTCCGCATCAGCATGGCTGAGCCTGGAGCTGCTGTCTTCGGAGTCTTCAATCTCCTGTGCACTGCCTATAGACCCAGAGTAATTTGACTCCCCTCCTTTGAAGCTAAATGAGAAGTCATGGAGGTCTTTTCTTACGTAAAGGAGGTTTTTTCTTGCATCGAGGTAAACTTGTGTGTACAGACAAGCAGGCAGTGGGAGTTCACAGTGGAAGGAGCAGTTTTCATCTTTTTGTACGCCTTTCATAAGAGACAGAAACACTAGAAATCACGTAGTGAGAGAGGGACAGAGACCTTTTTGATCTGATTTTGCACCATGAGGGTTTTGCAAAGCAGCATGTGGAGGAAAAGGGATTCAGACACATAACAGTGCGTTTGTTTTTCATAGGAACTACTCAGCATCACAAATATTTGTAAGGTTTATTTTTTTCAAATCTACCACTTAGAGTGGTTATCATTCCATTACAACTTTCAAAAACAGAATACCCATGTTAGTCGTATAAATTTCATTTCTAATCCAATATTAATCCCTAAAAATCTTAGGGTGAAGCCTGTCACAGAATCACAGAATCACAGAATGGTAGGGTTGGAAGGGACCTCTGGAGATCATCTAGTCCAGCCCCCATCTAGTCCTGTTGTTGCAGAAAACAGACAAACTCCCAGTGATGTTAGGTGGTCTGGACTTCCATTTTTAATGAACAGGGCATGGAACAAAATGCAGGATATAATTTTCCAGCTGTCCAGCCATATCATTCTAAAATAATGTTTTCATAATTTTTAACTAGTATGATGCCCTGGAATTTAGAATACAAATAAGATTTCTGTGATATGGAGTCCAAACCCTACACATAACAGCACAGTATATCTTCATTAACAAGAAACATTTCTATTGATTTCATTTTGCAATGTTTCATATTACACATAACAAATATGTATGGTCACCTAAATGAATTATTGCAATTCAATTTGGAATGATTGCATAAGGTTATTGTATTATCTCTAGGATGCCTTAGTCTCTGGGTGTCAAAACTGTTTTTATTTAATGGAATAACATTGGAAAGTTAATCAGAGTAGGTTAACCTCTATGGGACTCAAGGTCACAAACACTCAGTCTCAGCTGTAAATGGGGAGCTTGAATTATTTATTTATTTCTATTTTTTAACTTGGAAAATATATTTATGCAAGAGAAAAAGACGATGTGGGATTTCTTAACAGACTCAATCCTGGTGAAAATCTTATTGCGCTTTCCAGCGGGAAATCTTTTTTCTGCAGAAAGATCCTGCAAGACAATTACCGTTAAACGAGGAAAAGTCGTACCACAATCAAGTCTTTCCCAGGAAATCTCTTCATTTTGGCATTTGTCTCATATTTTACACCACCTTTGCAGGAGATGAAACAATTGTTTTTAAGAAGACCGTTAGTGTTATGCTAGGATTGCAACTTACAGTGGTACGCTATTAAATGTTTCACCAACACTGTGCTTTTTCTTCTTTGTCCTGCTTACTTTATCTACCTTTGTCTCTCATGACAGGCTAATGTTTTGAATTAATTGAGTCAGGAATTGCTTTTTTTCTCTGCGTGGCTGCGCTGTGCTTAGTACGGCCTGCCTAGGTAGGGCTGGCTAAGGCCGCTGGAACAGAAAGCTGAGTGAGCAACTCCGCAGTAACAAGTCAAGCGTGTGTGCAGCAGGAGTAAAGGAGTTCCACAAAGAAAATAAATTACCCATTCAGGGGACATTAAGAAACAAGCCTGACCTGCAGATTGTTTGGAGGGCATGTCACTGTGCGTGTCAAACACTGTGCTGCTCGGTAACAGAGAAGGCAAGAAAGCAGAAGATCATCTGAAAGACAGCCTACCAATAGAAACAGATGTCTGCAAAGTGCTTTTGTTCCTAGATGATCTTCTCCCTAGCATCATCCTCTTGGCTTTTCATACTGTGTTGACTAGACAGTGATGGGTGAAAAGGACCATGCAAAAAAATTGCTCTTAGTTCTACATAACAGCGTCTTTCAGAGAGATAATTTTTCACCTCCCTACCTCTAAACCTGACTTTGCTCCCCAGAACGTCATCACCGTCAGAGCGAGTTAGAGTAATGATTCATCTTAGCTTGGTATTTTGTCTTTGAGAGTGACCAGTAGCAAACACTTAAGGAAGGACATCAGAGGGAGTGGATAGATAGGGCAATGCTTCCCTGGTATATCTACCATCTCGCCATCTGGGATCATCCATGACTCCCCCATTCCAGACCAACCAGCTGGGGTTCTCCTGTTCTGCGCAGAGTTTATTGAAGAGAAACCAACAAAGTGCTTCTTGTTCAGACTCAGGTGCTGTCTCTGCCAAATCTGCAGCTGCGGTACAGCCTCCCTTCTGGAAAGCCACAGAGTTTTGGGTAACCATCAATACTGAGTCCTCAGCTGATGACAATAAATAGACACAGAATCCCTGAGCTCTCTTGCAAACAAAAAGGAGCTGCTGCATGTCACTGTCATGCAACAAATGATTTCCGTTCACCCAGAGGTTTGACTGATTTTCAATCACAGGCTTAAAGAGTCAGTCTTGGTTTACTCAAGGGAACGAGGCTGTTTTCAGTGGTCAGCAAAAGGAAGGCCTAGACTGTTCATTAATATTTTAAAAAGCCAAACACCAAAATGACATAATGAATGATGTATTGTCTCTGCTGCCTCTACATTAAGACAGAGCAATCAGGAGGTTTCTAGCTGAGGGTCAGTTAAAGGAAAGCTCCCTCAGATGCCAGCAGTGCTTCTGTGATCACATTTCTTTCCCCTAGAACTGGTGGCAGGATCGGATCCTCCACTGGTTTCCTTCACTGTGGCTGCCTGGGAGCCAGCGTTTCTCTGCCTAGCCTTCGAACCTCTTGGAGGTGTGTGTCAGCCCTGCACTGTTGCGGCTCATTAGCAATCCCTGTGTTACTCAACTCCCCTTCAGTCGCACGGTGACTCCTATAACCCTATACATCTAGATTGCTTCGTAAATGAGTCTCCGCATCCTTCTGTGTCCTTGGGTACCTAGTTATGTTCACGCAGAATCTAACTGGATGGGAAGGTAAAAGCACTTAATGCTTAGATTAGAGGGTTTTTCTGCATCTATTCACTATGAGGCCTTCTGTGGTGGAAAATGTCAGTGAGAAGAATCATTTACATCAAATATATGTGTCTGACACCACAAATTTAGGCAAATATTCCTCAGTTTTCTTTATAAATTGTTGTCTAGTAGCCAAGCAACTCTTCTGTCATGGCAATACAAGAATTGCTTTCTTATTTATAAGTCTAGACTCTGAATATATAGCATTTTACAGGGCAAAAATACTGGCTTCAAATTCCTGAAGTGGTACTGACATCACTACTGGCAGATTCAGGAACCTGCCACTTCTACATTTGCTTGTTTAATGAGATATAGATGGGCAGGCATTAAGATAAATGTGCCACAGAATTTGAATGATATTAATTCAATGCAATAGTCGATGGCTGAAAACCATGACATTTTTTGAGAGCACATGGCTGACAGCACAGAGACCTTGTGGAGACGAGTCTTCACCATACCGGTGTCCATCCACGTGGAGGTGTGTACAAGTGTGACCCCACCTCTGTGTTCCTTCAGAACCTCCTCCGCTGACCCTAGTCCCCGGCGTGCCTTGCACCACTTGTGGAACCACTGCACAGTTCAGCGTGCAAAGCTATCTTTTTTGGTCTCAATTTTTAAAAGATGTGTTATCCAACTTGAGATCTCTTAAAGGGTTCATTCGTCTTCTGAACAGGAGTTAAAAACTTTCTAATGGTCTGTTGTTACTAGTCAATGTAAAAATGAAGTTTTTTGTGGTAAAATATACATGTTCTTAATTACCCAGCTTTCAGGCAGCGTGTTATGGAAATAGATGCCATTAGATGCCATAATAGTTATTAAGACTGCAACTGCATGTTTGACATTTAGACAAACAACTAGATTTTAGGTGCTTGGTGATCAGGAACACTGTACCCTGAGAATATTTCCTGGGGAGAGAGGCTATGGAAGAAAAATGTGGATATAATGCAAATTTCATTGTCGCCTTAGTTGTGGAGGGGCAATGAGCACTTCATAGCACTACAAGTTACACCTTGTTAGTAAAAACATGGGCAAACATGTGAAAGAGAGTAAGAAGGAAAGGAAGTTTGTTTTGTGAAAAATGATACCAGGATTTTTCTATTAGGGGAAAACTGAAAGGTTGTGAATGGATAAAAATTAGCTGAATTGAGTCAGGTTGCTTTCCTACTGAAATAAGTTAAAAAAAGAGTGGCATAATTCAGCAAAGCAATAGAAACCTTAGCACCAGGTGGAGATTCAATGTGGAGAGGAAACTAATGGAGGAGGGGGTTAGCCTTAGTCTCCCCAGAAAATCAAAGTCTAAATTTTAAATTATGGACCCATTTATTAATTCATTTTTGTAAGATACTTATGAAGTCCAGTCCTATCTGTCGGGAAGATTTATCCTAAATCTTTTGTGTCCTTACTGGAAGTGTGTGTAAGTAAGAAGGAGACTAAACTGTCATCTCATTATTATAATTAACTCCCTTTCTATAGGTTCTCTGTGTGCACATATAGCACACAAAAAAACCCAAAAACTTCTCAGGGAATATGTTAGGTATCCGTAGATATGCATTTATCTATGAAGACAGGTTGTATTGCAGCTGATTCAGACATACAATTTCTCATCCTCTGAAATTTTTGCATAACCACTCTGAAGTTTGGAAGCAGGCTAAGAATTTTACTTATTGGTGAGTCGCTCTTGTCTTTGACTAGAAGAAAGTTGCACAGAGTTCAGAGGTTTGGATCAGACTCATCTGTGGTCTGGAATTGCCTATCTATCTACTTGGACTGTGTGAATTTGTATTCATGAATTTAATCTGGATTCAGCTTCTTTCCAAAAAATATAAACCAAAAAAGAAAACTAATTTTTGTTTAAAGGGACTAAAGAATGATGACATTCAAATGAAAATGTTGCTAAAACCCATGGATCCTGTAGTTACCCTTACACAGGACTCACTGAGGCATGATACTGTGTGTTAACAAAATAAACATTCTTCCTTACATTGAAAACCCCATCCAAAGTTGAAAATAGCTTTCTTCACATCAATGCAATCTATGTTGAACTTATGCTTTTTTGCAGACTGTCTCCTGTGGTTTTATTCTTTTCCCCCATATTTACTACCACTGTCCACCACAGATTCTCCTCCCTCCCTCCATCCCCCCCATCTTGCCCCATCTCTGTGGCCGCAGCTTTCAGGTCTGGTGGAACAAACATTACTTACCAGCTGACACGCTGAGTCACAAAGGTGTCAGCACTCTTGGATCAAGGCCCAGGAGGAAGTACCCTGTTAAAACCTTATCTCTAGAAAAACAAACATGGTACCTAATATGGTCAGAGTCAGCAGGTCTGGGCGAAGTTAAGATATAGGACTCATACCCATCCCTTCCAAAAAACTTGCAGTACTGTATAGATTTGCCTTGGACTATCTCTTTCTAAGACCCCCAAAAAATGCTCAAGATTTTACTATTTCATAGACAGTGTCTTTCATTGCGAATCCTCCATGACTGTTGCGAGGCAGAATTGTACATTTCCTAGGACAGAGTTAATAAATTATGTGGGTAAAATCTTCAATATTCCTGTGTTAATTGCTAACGATTAAACTTCGTCCCCATGGAAATAATCAGCAAAACTCCATTTGATCTGATTGGTTCAGAGTCTCCACCTTGAATATTAAGTGTCAGAGACAGGTGAATGCCAAAGTGTTTTCTTATTGTGGAAGCCATGAGCCATGCTTATTTTTTTCAATGTTTCTACATTTTTCTGAGTTTCCAAAGGACAAGCTAGTCAGGACTCACTTCACTCCCCTACACTAAATGTCTTTATGGTGTTTTGTATCACCATGTCCTTTTCACAGAGCAGTTTTGTGACAAGTTTCACTCTTGTGGAAAATTTCATTCTTGAAGAAGAAACCTCTAAACACAAATTCTGACTTACCTTAAAAGGCCATTTCCAGCTACCTCAGCACTGTTTCAAATGCTTGTGATCATTTCCTTGATTTTTCTTTTAATCATGGAAATCTCCATTATGCTCTTATTACTTCTTTCATGAGTTAAGAAGAGAGAACAATGAGAAATTTCACTGGATGAAAAGATGGATGTCTTCACTCCAGTGTATTTCCTGAGAAATGAATGAAAAAGCTTCATAGGGAGGATAAATTGACCAATTAGTAAACATAATGCATAGAACACTTTTTAAGATTGCAGATGCTGTAATCTGACGGGAACCTCTACATCTCAAAACAGGAATATGATGGAGTTCTAATTATTCTGCAATTGGAAGAGCTGATAAATGAAACTGTCCATCCCCAAAATATGCAGAGTATCTAACATGCATCTGATCCTGAATATCAAATCAATAGGGTTTAATATTTCACTAGCAATCATACATTTGAAAATCAATGCTGTCAGGTTTGGTAAAGCTCTCTTATAGAAGAGATAGTTACAAGTCAAGGAGATTGAAGGCATATGTTCATGGATGAGCTAACAAAAGCTATTCCAAAAGTTTTGTCTGTTTGTTTAAAGAAGTGGCAACTGTTTTACACAGTGACTTTAAAAAAATTAGGTCTGTGATTTTCAAGCCAGTAGAGCAAAGTAGAACCATCGTAAAACCCAAGGGAAAACACAGGAAGTGCAGTTAGACATTTTCAGTAACGGTGGTATGTTGACTTCTTTGGAAAGAAGCTGTTCAGATCCATATTTACATTTATTAGGGGAAAAATACCCTTGCTATAAATATTCAAAACTTATTGTACTGACCTGCACATGCCCATACAATGTAAAACTTCACTGTGAAACATTGCCATGTCTGGGAAAATGGATGAGGTACCCAAGGGTCCCTAAATCTTTACCTCTCTTCAAGCTGGCCTTCTGACAGCACCTGGTATGTCTCTGATGAGATGATCTTCCCTCCACAGCCCTCCCTCCTTTAATGCACTCCTCCCATATCTACCACACAAGAGACAGACTTCAACAATGATGGACATTTTAGTTTCTTTAGAAGGAGCACTGACATGGTGTGATGGGCTGATCCCAAACACTGTTCCACCAGCCCAAAGCAAAGCTTTCTGGCATGTTTTCTTGACCTCTGGCACTAGCCTGTTGCGAAGAGAGGAAAGGATTTTTTTTTCTGAGTGCAGATCATCTTACAGCTTGAGCAAGCCTGGAATTGAAGGAGTATCTTTTTCATGTGTTTTGGCCAAAAGAGAAGATCACTGTGGGAGATCTAGCATTGCGCTAAAAAAGAGCGCCGCAGAAGCACAGAGCCTAGAAAGCAAAGAACTGCGTTACAGCAGGTGCTCCAGTTACTTAGATACATTTCTAAAACAGCATGTTCTGGATTGTTGCAAGTCTTAAGAGAGGTGATAACTCGCATCTGTGGCAGTCTTATCTTCAGATCCTGAATTCTCTGAATTCTTCCCATTGAGAGCAAAGACGAGCTTGAGGATTCATCCACTTTTTGCTTTCAAAGGGACTGAATGCCAATCTCTGATGGTAACCCAGAAGCTGCAAGAAATTACTGTTTGGTAATATTTCTTCAATAACTATTGTCGGGTCACTGCAGTTCCCTAAACTTGATTTTTTTTTCTGGTTTTGATATTTTCTCTCTTTGTAATGTTCAAAAAGCTGCTAAAAAGGACCGCTTATGAATTATCCACCCTTCTGTTAACTCACTTTCTGAAGGACAAAGAACTAGGCTTCCTTAACCTGAATATAGAATACAAATAGTGCTGCCTTCTTGAGAGAATATTGTATATTTGCCTATTCCACTACAATAGAAAGTAAGGTTTTCTTAACTGCAAATTATTCTCTGTTGATAAATTGCATTATATGGGTTTTTCTAATTATTTTTACATTTGGAGTTCATCTAAACCTGACTGTACAACCAGACATCACTATGAGAGACAGTATGCACGCGCTTAGCCACATTTGGGGCTATCTTGTGGTCCATACTTGTGCTGTGTTAAACAGCACAATTATGAGAATTTGTTCCTCACACTCCGTATTTCTTAGGGATTGTAATGTGAAGCAAAGCCCACGGCAAGCAGAACAATTTGAAAATCTTACTCTGTGTTAAGAGTTTTTCTGAACTCGCACTGTCACTTCCCCAAATGAACAGCACTGTCATTTTTCTTGCTGGTCAGAAAGAAAGACAGTTTACGGTCACATATCTAAAGGTATACCCCTCCCATGGCCTGCCAGTGGTCGTGAGCACTATTTCTCATTGTTGTCACGGTATGTGACATTTAGAACCATTGTGCTAATGTAGCTGTTGCAGCAATATCATCATAGGGCTAGTATCAACCCAGATCTCAGTTAAAGTAAAGCAAAAAGATAAAAGACAGTAAATAAGTTTGGTTCTTTCCTTGCTTTGCTTCGTTTATTGTGTTTCATTCTCTTAGTTTCCTTCTCAGCTCATAACTCTTCTGTTTAGCCTGGAAACTTCAAGCCTCATCTGCAGCTAACTGACCGTGACTGTGGTCTGCTAGAGAATGGATAGCATAAGTATATTAATGGCCATGTGGTGCCTTCCCACTGGGAAAAGCCATTTTTAATATGTGTACATTAATAATATGACCTATTTGTATCCTTGTAGGAAGATATGATGGTCTTGATGGTTTTTGACATTATTACACTATGTTTCCACTTGCAGAGGTACAGGAAAATAAAATCAGCCTGTGTCTACCTCTGTATGCTTATTCTGTGTTAGACAGAAAACAAAGGAGAAGTGCAATGCTATTGCTGAATTTACAGATGGGGACTGCAGAGCGTGGTTCACCAAATGATGGAGAAATGCAGGATTAAGGCATATAAAGAAAAGGCTATGTCAAAAAATTTGTGCCTTGCATCTCACCTGTCCTGTAATATGTAATGACTACAGTGTTTGGGTCTCATTCACTCCTGAGAAATTAACAGAATTAAGAGGTGGTTCCCAGAAAATGAAATACAATTATCCACACCAACTAATTGTGAGCATGATTGCTGGCATCGTCTCAACCAGGTGCATTAGCTGTTTTCCAGGCAATTCCCAGCCACAGCTCAGGGTTAGCACAGGAAGGGCAATGCTCCTACCTCCTAGTAGAGATGAGGCTGTGCCTCTTCTGCACTGGCTTTTCTGGTATGGTCCCCAACACCCTCCCAAGAGGCTTATTCAGCTCCTTACATCCCTCTCACTAATGCCCTTACCTAATGTCCAAAAAAATTTTGGTACCATGCTATAGAAAGACCACTTTTACGATTTTTTGGGCCTCAGATAAACAACAATAAAAGCAAAAATTATAGTACTGTGCACTGGGGTGGGTCCACACAGTCCTGGTAATGGCAACTCTCTGGCCATGCCAGATGAGGGGTGGGGGAGGATCACAAGGACTGAGCTCTGCCTGGATTTGCTTTGTTTTGCTCCATGAGGTTAGCCAAGAATGTGACTACAAGAGCATCACCTGACATGGCTGTGTCATAACAAAAACAACAATGGCCTATATATACAGGGCAGGAGTCCTTCAAACTGACTCATCTTCCCTTATTTGCCTTCTGTCTCCCAGACTGAATTAATCTGCCTTGAAGATGAGGGCCAGAATGTGAAGGACATTGGAGATTATAACTCAGTGAAAGTCCAAAATTTTGCCACAAATGTTTCAGATTTTTCCTGGCAGTTTTTCTCCTCATATATATTTGGATCCCACCTGCCTTTCCACAGGAACCTCAGCTCTGTGATTTGAGGTTAAACAGGTAATATATCAAGAGCTCTCATCTTGTGTCTTCTCTAATTGGTAACCTCCAAATTATTGTCAGGCTTTCTTGTTGTTGGTCCTTTTTAATTTTCATTTTCATTTGGTTCACAAATCTGATGACTAAATTTCATCCTAACACAGTTACTGTCAAGATAATCCAATTCTCCCTGGAGGATATTTTAAGCCTCCTACCTTTACCTTACTAGCACACATGCTATACTTTACACCAGTCATTAATGAATAGCAGAGAAGATTGTCCCAAGCTGGGTCCTTGTTACAGCCCTAGTAACCTCCTGGCAATCCAAACATTCTTCTTTCAGCGGAGCTCATTATCATCTCTCTTTAACCAGTTTCTTATGGTTCTCTAATAATCTTTATCTGCTCCCATTACCTAATAACTTCTCATACAGCACCAAAGCAAATGCTTTACTGAAATATGAATAGATCCAACAGACTCCATTGACTTAAAACTGAATAAATCAGTCATCACATTATGTGAAAGGTATTAGATTAGTCTGGAATGATTATCTTTTCAAACACCACGTTGATTTAATAGCATTTTCTATTTTCTTCCAAGATTTTAATTATTCTTCCTTTCAAAATTTGTTTTAAAGCTCTACATACTACTCAAGTCAGAATAATAAGCCCAGAGATATCTAAATTAGAAGGGGGAAACTCCTTAAGTGATGGATTTGTTATTCTCTGAAGATTTGCTATGATCACTGATTTGACAGGTTTATTAAAAATCCTTCCTAACAATGTCCAGCTGTATGCAATATCACCTGCCTGCATTCTGGGATGGACATTGCAATATCTCCAATTGGAGGACGTGAAGATTTTGTGTCTTGCTTTCATCTCAAAGAGTGTCCATTTCTTTTCCTGTACATTCATGCTAATAAGAATGAATTAGCTATCCTTCATTTTCCAATTTTCTGTGTCCAATGATCCTTACTGAATGTGAGGCAAATGATTCTTTTCATATTTTTTACTTTATCTGCATTACTTTTAATCCTTAATCCATCCTCACATTGCAATTGGCCCTGCTTCTCTCCTCACCACCCTTCACTCTTCTTTTATTTATATAACTGAAGAAGGTTTTGCTGATCTCCTTTCCTTTACAAAGTTTAACTAAACTTGGATTTTGTCAGCTTTCTTTTCATCCCTTTGCTTCCTGACCTCCAGGATGCGGCTGTCAGTGCTTCAGTCTCTTGTTTCCTTCCTTGCCCAGGGGCTGTTCTTGTGCAGTGAAACATGTATGCCCTGAATTGGGCTCTTTGCTTACAACTTTATGTGCAGTTCCCATGCTCTCAGAAAAAGAGAGGGTGGCTGGGTTTCTCCACCCTGCTATTGCTCACCCTGTTTATATGATGTCAAGTCATGTCAGTCAGGTTTATAATGATGCAACAGAAAACAACTTTTCCAAAAACAAAGCATAAATCTTGCAAGCATGTTCACCTCATAAATTTCTTACTCCAAGTGCTGACACTGGCTTCTTTCCTTAAAATTATGACAATGTTATTTCAGGTGGGTGAATAAGGCAATAGTATACATATATGTAATACAGGGACAGCAAACTCTCCAAGCCAATCTGAGTTTCAGACCTTAGAGGAAGAATTAAGGAGTCAGGCTCCATTTTCACTGTATTTTAATACTATTTTTTTTTTTCCAGGGGAGGTAACTCTTTTCTACCAGTGTAGTCTAGGCTGAAGCCTAGCCAGACCCATTTTTTCTTCTAGGGACAGATGAAGGGCAACTCTACAGAAATCAGCAGAGTTGGAAGGATGTTAAAGGATTACTGTGAGAACATATTCAAGCACAGCAGAATGGAATATTTTAAAGGATCCTTTTTAAAACCTACTTTTTTTAAAAGAACCTTTCCTAGATGTAGCATTTTAGAGCAAGTACAAGCAGAAAGAGGTAGGTTTATTGAGGCTGGGTGTGGACTTTAGAAGAATGCAAATTGTCCTTTTGCTTTCAGTTTTTGTGGTTGTGGCTGGGCAGGAAGAAACAATGTCTGTGTTAATACAGTGACTGTGTCTTCTGGTTTGCCTCCATTTTGGATCAGCAGCCCTCTTGATATATTCAGAAACACCCTTCTTTGGAGGCATTATTGAGTAACAAAGTAGTTTCTGGAATGGGTTTAGTACACTCAGCAGGGGGTGAAAAAGTTATCTCACATTAAATCTTCCTTAATTTAGAGATACACCAAACAGTACAAGCACCAGTGGGCATTCTCTTATTGATCCACAGATTTCCCTTTCCACAGTGGTTACCAGCCATGTCCTTTGCTGCTAACCCCATGTCATTTGTGGCTAGAAAATGAAGACACCCAAGTGTGCTATTGTCAGTCCCGGTCCCCAGTCAGACTGTAACATGGGAGCCTGGGGAAGCCTAAGTCTGCAAGCCTCTGACGCCTGGCTCAAAGAGCAACCCCAGTGCCTGCAGGCAGCAAGACGACAAAATGAATTTCTACGATGCAAAAATTAGATCTGATTGATAGGAACCCACTAATAAAATGTCATATCTTATAGATGTGGAAGGACCACAGTGCCAGTGATAAAGTGAGATTGGTCAGGTCTGACAAACGTGCACCAGAGCTGTATTATTGACAGCGGGGGATAGTATTGATTGAGCTGCCAAGCTTATCATATTACACAATTATGATATTAGATTTGCATTTTTAATTCTTTTAGAAGAAATTGGCCCAAGGCAATTACAAGAGAGAAATGCTGTGATGGAGCCTGCTGTTCCAGAGAGGCGGAATCATAAGCTTTTAGGAAGAAGCAGCCACTGTCAAAGAAAAGTTTTGCCTAGCAGACTCATGACAAGGAAACAATGGGAGCACAAAACCAATAAAGCTTTAAAGGATTTGTTCCCAACAGTGTTGTCTCAGGGGATAATAAGTCAAAAACAGATGACCATTAAACCTGGGCTAATAAAGATGAGATCTACAGGCTATTTGCTTTGTACAAATCACAGCCCCCACAGATGTGCAGCTTGTAGAGTCCTGGAGAGTTTGCACAGACAGTGTCTTCTCTTTCTTAAAGCACAGGATGCAAAGGAGTTTCCAAATCTTTTAATCTTAGGCCTCATCTGTTTGCAGAAGCCACTGAAGCTGGGAGATGGACATGTAACTCTTTTGCAAGGCAGTGACTAGCAGTCAAGAGTATGGATGAGTTGGATGTAATCTCTTCTCCTCATTGATACGCTCACTGCATAAAGTGGTTGTAGGAGTTAGTTCTCCTGGGATTCTCTCCTCAAAGGAAATCTCTTGAGAACAATCCATTGGTCTAACCCTCTCTTGGACCATTGCTGTGAACTGGACATGGGGCTCTTGCTGCTTTTGCTGTTGTATCAGTGGAAAAGACACTGAGCATAATTATTCTTCATTTCCACTATTTTTAAATGGAAAGAATAATGTTTTTGAAGTGTCGCAAGACCTGTAGATGAAATGTTCTCAGCACTGGGTTTTTTACTAGCTATCTCCTTTTTGGAGTACCTGATTTTTGAAGAAAATTTCTGTGCTGAGGAAGATAAACAGATTCAGCAATGTTGTATTAAATGATTCCTCCTTCTCCCCAGTCCCAGCTTATCTACACATAGCTAGCTCTTCTTTGACTTGTTAACAGCCAGCGTTCTGATTTGGAGATACTGGATGATTTGCATTCAGAGGCCACTTTTCGTTTTTTCTGGAGACAAGAAATATGAGAACCTTATGATCTTGTAAGGACTGGAAAATTTCAAGGGTAAATTTTCCTTTCCCACATCTACAGAAAGGCAGCAATTACTTCTTTGGAACAACAGACAAGTCAACAAAATCCTTAAGGCATAAAGGAAAAGGAAAAAGGAAGGAAAAAGTATGTAACCTTGTTTCATAGCTTGATATAATTTTTTTAGGGTCAGACTTGAGCTGCCAAGGTGAGACCCAGAAGGTTCCCACAGCTCAGAGCTAGTGTCCACAGCTGGGTTATGATTCAGGCCCATCCTTAACATCTCAGAACACTGGCAGATGTATGTCTTTGTGTATTTAGCGAGTCATCAGTGGTTCGAAACAGAAGCAGGAAGCTGGGTTTGGGATGAGAAGAGGGACAGGCGCGTCGGAGGGGTCTCTGACCTCTCTCCAGCCCTCTGAAACCTCCACACTGAGCAGAAGACCCACAGGAACCAGCTCATGCTCTCACTGGCTGAGTGGGTGGAAGAGCTTCTGAGCTGCTTGGTGCTTATCACTGCTAATGTGCTTCTGAGTCGTCATGCCGGAGTGGTACTGTATGAGTGATTATACAGTAGTGTGAGGAGAGGTTTTTGGTACTGATGAAACGAACCTTTTTACAGGGTCTATGGCTTTCGTATTTAATGCTGCGATGTTGTCCAAAGGGCTGATCAGGGCTTCTGAGACACACTGGAAACAGTTTTGCTCTGTCAACTACAGGAACACACAAGCATCCCAGAAAAATACTCTGGAAGCTTTTGTTAGGATTAAAAGAGTGCTGTTACTGAAATACCCTATGGTGCTGTACCACTGCTGCTACAGGTAACTCTTCAAGATAAGGGATAAGGTATATATTACAGCAAAACATAACAGAGGTCATTTGAAAGAGGTATCATCAATTTTCAAATCAATCCTCTACCAGTTCAATTTTTATTTACTATCATGATTGAAGAAAAAGGAAGAACTTTTGGAATACATACTTTAATACATCTATTGTTTAGACTGAGTATTGGGCGGTGCATTGTGAATAATGTGCTTCATGGTCATCCTTTCATGGTATATTAGTCTGTTTCCCCTTTGGTTTGCATGAGTCTTTCAAAGAGTAGCATGGTGGAAGGACACATTTAAAACAATTCTGATGGTTAAGTGACAAGTAAAGGTCAAAGGCAACAAGGAGCAAGGGAAGTTCCTGAAAATCTTTTAAATACTTCCTTTTCCCTTACTGATTTTTTTTTTCCAGTTGATGACATCCTTTTCTTATGAGAATGTTGACCGCCATCACTCTATTAAAATACTTTCCAGAGATGGCAAGTTAAAAAATAACTGATGTCTGTGTATTATCCATTTTACAAAATGTAATATGGTCCTGGTCCAGTGAAAATATTTAAGCTTTGAATTCAGCAGGACTAGTGTGGAACAACAGGGTTTATAGGCTTCCCTAAACCACGATCCTTTCTAATCTTTCTGAGCTCTGTGATTTTCTTTTGCAGGTACTGCATAGATATTACAAATGTTGTAGAACAGTTTTTTTGTTGTTGACGAGTACATTGTACTTTGCAAACAATGGAAGCAGCAGATCATAACGGAGAAACAGCTATGATTACCCATCAACACATATCATCTGATGGTAAAACTTAAAAAGACTATGACACAGTCTATGCCCTATTTCTTCTGTATCAATTCAGCTAACATTGCATTTTGAGAAAAGTAATCAAAAAAAGCTGTAACTCAGATAGTGATTGTGTCATAGGTAGCAGATGACCCCAGATGGCCTATTGGGAGACCCAAGCTCACATTAAGCACTAATCGTGAATACAGCAATAGGGAGCAGAAGTGGGGAGAAGTGGGAGGGGAGAAGCCTTAAATGACCTCTCTTTCTTACCCACTCCTGGGAGGGGTATTGCTCTTCTGTCGTTCTGTCTTTTGCTGCTGATCCACAGCAAGACCATAATAAACAGTTACGGAAACCAGCTGCTCAAACAAACAAAAGCATAAACAATACGAATTGAATTCATACACACGCGCACGCATACAGAAGAGCATCAACACCTATGAAATAAAGATGTTTCAGAATCAGCTCACACGAAGAGAATTTTTGCTGGAGCTGGCCAGAGAGTGAAAATTCAGTGTCATGAAACTTTTAAGGTTCCAGAAATGGTTTTGTTCCGCACTGGAATGAAAACAAAACTTTCAGAACATTTTTCTGACTTGGAATTGTGTCAAAAATAACTATTTTCAGATTGAAAGGCTCCAGGTTTTGGTACAGGCCTCCCTCTGCTTCTAGTCAGAAACCCTGGGCTTCAGAAATCTTTGTCAAAACCAATATGTCTCCACAGAATATTTCAACTTTGATAAACAACATATTTTAATGAAACAGCATTTTGTTGAAAATATTCCAGCCAGCTCTAGCTGTGGCCTTTGTGAGATTGGGCAATTGAGCATTATTAATATTGCTAAATCTTTCTTTTCAAAGGCCACTGTGCCTCTTGATGATCACTGGACATAAGGAATTAATTACTTGGGGTGGGCAGGAAGATGGGGAGAGGGTGAAGGGGCTAGTAGTGTGGTTTATTAGACCCAGGCATGGGATAGTAATAAAGCTACCCACAGTCAGGTCACAAATCATGTTTTGTGTTTTCGATGTATTTACTTAAAAAGAAGAAGCACCCCACCTCAGTTGGCTGCAAGTTCCCATCCCAGATGAGAATTGGGGCTCCCCGGAGGAGCAGCTGGGCAGCAGGGCTGGGACAACCTGCCACTGTCCATGGCTCTCATCCTGCCACCGCTCTGGTGGTGGTCAACCACACAGCAACCAAAGATGTTGCATAGTTGTGAAATCCCTGCACACCAGGAGCCCGATCTCTTTGGTTTTGTGCCAGAGCTTTGTGGAGCTCCTTGGAATGGGATAGGACAGGATGGTGGGAGAAGGCACCATCTTGTCTCTGAGTTGATGGATGCATTGCTAATCGTTCTCTGTCCTCACCTCCCTGCACTGCCAGTGTTTTGGCAGCGGAGAGCTGCTTTGCTGGATGGAAGGAGAGTGTTTGCTCAGAAGCATGTCGTACACACAGCAAGGGGCTGTTGGCTCCCTGGTCTGTGGGAAGCGCCGTGAGAGCTGCCCACAGCCCTGCATTTGCTTGCACGTGTCATGGCGTGAGCGTATGTGCAAAGTTGGACTGTGTCACGTACATTGGCTCCGGGGCCTAGCATGCTACCAAAAGTAACTGGGTTGGGATGTGATGCTTAATCCCTCATGCCCTCAGCGTGATGGGGGTGGGAAATAATTGTGCCACATTATATCCAGCCTCCAGTCAGCTGCCCCAGCAAGCGCTCTGGTGACCCTGCTCAATAACCAAGTGAGAAAGGCAATGATGCTGACTGTGAGAGGAGGGAAAAAGTGGAGAGGATGGTCCTGAAGCTCATCCATCCCCTGCGAAGGAACTGAATATGTGCCCATGGGAGCGTGGGTGCAACTCTCTTGGAAAATCTCTTGGAAACACTGGAGCTTTTCACAACACTGTGCAATGGACTCAGCTCCCTCCAAGATGCTATTGGGCACAGAAGTTAGACTGCATATATTATCACGGCAGTTTAAGCTTTTAGTCCACTATGCAGGGGAAAATCAAGAAAAAAAATGTTGTCTGTGGCCTTCCTTTCCTTTCTGGTGTAATGGTGTCAGCTTTACTGGCCCTGCAGAGCAGTCAGTACTGGAAAGGCTGTACACTTCAGTCCTCCCCCAGCTTGTCACACATTGGCCCTAGTTATAACACCTCCTGTGCCAACAAATCCTCAGGAAAAGCAGTTTGGATGTAGAATGTAATTGGTGTGTACAGCTTAGATTGCGATGAGTTTACATACCAAATTCATTGCAAGATATTCCTATTAGGTAGCTGCAAAAAAACACTGCGCTACGGGAACAGTAGGGTATTTCCCTCTTCATCTTCACTACAAGTTAATTTGTAGGCAATTACCACATCTTGAAACACTTTCGTTTGCACTGCAGGAAGCAGAAGTTTTTTTAGGATATTTTTAAAATTAATTATTGATGATTCAAATCAGGAGGCATTTATCACCTTCTTATTTTATGAAAATAGCTGACCAGTTTCAGTGTAAGGGTGTGTACGGTGCTTATGAGTGCACATAAACGTGGGTAAACCATTCACTTGGCTTAGAAACGGGTATGAGGGAAGTGGTTCTGCAAATTACACCTTTGATTTTCAAGACCAGGGAAGATAGGCTATTGTCAAGCCTCATCTGGCTCCAAATTACGTTACTGTAGTGCTCCTCTTGTCAGATGGAGCACGCTTATTTCCTGCTGACAGTATATAGCTGATGGCAGATAATTGCATTGACAGATTTAGAGAGATCAGGCAGACTAAAGAGCCAGAGCGTTATGAAGGAAAAAGGAGGAGGAGGTTGTGGTTTCACTGACAAGCAAAAGCCACCGGGAGACAGCCTTTCACTGGGCCTAGGCAGCTAACATCCATTTACGCCTTTGGAAAGCTCCTCCATGATTTGCATTAGTTCACACTTCAACCACAGTGCTCAGTGAAGATCACAATATGTAGCTTCCATGACCAAGCCATTTTAGCAAACAGGTTTATAATGTCATTCTGCCCCCAGACCAGATGATCTTCCCACGACAAAAGGTGGCCAACCAGAAAAATCATAGCTGTGCCAGCCCTCTTTGCTGTTCATTTCTACACCTGAGTACGCAGAAGGACAGGGGGAAAGGTTGACGTAAAATGGTTGCACCTATGGCACTTGTCTCATGAGATGAGACAGGCAGAACCCACAGTTACCTCTATTTGTACAACATTTTAGGTGAAAATGACTTTTAGCACACATTTTACCTATTGTCTATATAAATGTTTTGGCTAAAAATAGGTACAGGAAAACCTAGATGCAAAGATGAGGCAAATAAGTTTTTGGCTAAGGAGGCAGGTTCTGTGTTGAAGTCCAGATAAGAATTGGTCATTATGAGCTCGCTTCTCCTGACAGCACCGTGGAGTTACTTGGCTTATTGGTAAACCTAGAGATTTTGATTTTCAGATGAAACTGTACCTGGCTTTCATCTTGTCAGTTATGCTGGGACGCGTTCATGAGAAGGTGAAATAACTGTTCATATACACACAACAAGAATTATGGAAAAACTGAGTAATTGTTGAGATTGAAACCTGGATTTGTACAGTGAAGTATTAAACATTTGCTTATCAGTTATTCCTATGTGCCAGGCATTTACAGAAGTACATCTGTGTAAGGCTGACTCTTTTTGAGGGATGCTTAAGTCCTTGATCTGATTTAGTATCATTGAAATAAATTGGGGTGACAAGATTTTGCCTGAAATACTACAGGTTTTTTTGTTGGTGCAAACAGAAAACAGATAAAATTCACATTCTGTTTAATTAAAATTTTTCTCTGCCAGCTAAGGTGACAAAAAGACAACAAACATAATGCCTTCAGTCATCAAGTCCTCTAAGTCCCAGTCAATAAGTTTATAGCCTTTCAGCTCTTCTGCTTTTAACATAACTTAAAAGCGTTGGAGTGAAAAAATAGTCTAACAAGTGCTCCTGCTATAACAAGACTATTGGTTTCATTGATTTTCTAAGAGGAAAACCCCCAACTAAAATTCAAGAAAGAGATTAATACAACTACCTTTTAATAATATTAACTTTCTTGAAATCAATATTTTTTCTCATATTACACTGTACTTTGTTACATACCAGCCACTCTACAAGTAACGATAATCGATACAGAGCCTGTGTATTTGTGAGGACCTTTTCAAAGGCTGGCGTAATGGACAAGGATTAGCCAAATCTGGCCTGAAAAGTCAGATTGCCAGTTTGATCTCAAACGACACCAAACTGCTCCTGGGGTCTCCAGATCTACAGGGCTTTTTTGGGTACCAATGGTTAGGCTCGTCGTGGTCCTGATGATGATTAATGTATGGTGATGGAAGTGATATTCTTGGCCATGGTGAAGTCAATTGTTTCCATAACAGCACTGTGGTGCAGAGGCCGGGTTGTAGACCCTTGTTAAAATCCCACAATTGAATTGGTAGAAAGTTTGGGATGATTTCCAGCCTTGAGTAGACTTCACTGGTATTCTGGATACAGAATCACAGAAAGACTGAGGTTGGAAGAGATCTCTGGAGGTCATCTGGTCCAACCATTCTGCTGAAGCAGTATCACCTACAGCCGGTTTTCCAGGATCGTGTCCAGATGGCTTTTGAGTATCCTCAAGGATGGAGACTCCACAACCTCCCTCGGCAGCCTGTGGCAGTCCTCAGTCACCTTCGCAGTAAAATTGTTTCCTGATGTTCAGACAGTGCATCCTGTGTTTCAGTTTGACAATGACAAGTTTCACACATTGCTTGGTTACATCTATTAAACCCCTCAATATTTAACTTGCCAGCAAGTATATGCAGCCCAGGGACATTAATTACCACTATCATCTCAAATAAGGATCCTTTTGTTAATTGCAATATATCACTACCCCATAGGGAGGCCAGTGAATCAGGACATTTCATGGCCCCTGCCAGATGGCCACAAAGAATCTCAAGGGCCTGGCATATTGCTGTCACAGACCTTGTGACTGTGTGCACATTGGATAAATCAAGGGCAGTTCCACACTCGGGTTTCATGCTTTAGCATGTCTCGCTACGTTAAAATTTGTGACATTATTATAGGGCTTTCAAAGTTTCATATCTATCTACAGCCTTTAGAATGTACGAGGAGTATGGAGGGTCTGTATTCACCGTGATGTTTTCTGAAAATCATCCACTTACGAGATCTAGTTGAAAAATTAAAATGTTTGGGTAATATGCCTAGCTAAATTTTGAGAAACCATACTGGGTTATTTATGGAATAATTTTTTTCTAGACAGACATTCTAGCATTTGTGGTCAAATGCAGATCCAGAATTAGTCAAGGGAAGATGCCTGCAGGTACCAAGCCATGCAACTCAGTGACTAAGGTTCCATGATGGAAATCTCAGGGACTGGGGGCAGCACTGGGGCTGGGGGAACTCCTTTGCTGCCAGGCACAAATTGCCAGCAAAAAGTGCAACTCTCACTTCAGTGCTTAGCCAGGGTGGAGATGAGGTAGGCCTAGAGGCAGGGACACAGGCCATGTCTAAACAATAATCATCTGAATTTGGTGTCCATCTACAATTCCACCTCCAGGGTCCGTCTGGTTTTGTTGGAAACTGAGCTTTGGAAAAACCACTGGAAAACTTCAGATCCAGTAAGCTGTGACCCCTACCTCTTCTGCCAACATGGTCCCTTAATGGGCAAAACCCACTTTGTAATGTCCATTGTGGGTTACCATGGGGGGTCCATATATCCTTGCAGTGGACACTATTCACATCTGGTTGTAAATACAGTTATATGTGACATAAATAAAAGTTGCAGCCTGTCACAGAATCTCATATTGAGTGTTTCTATGTCCTTTCCCTCTTAGTCTGAGCTAAATTCAGCTAACACTTGGCCATGCTAAAATATTCCTATGCTGAAACTTGGAGAAGTCCCAGGAATGCTGTGAGAATTGACTGTAGCAGTAAAACAAGGAAGCTCCTTATTCTTCACACTGTTTTCCTTTCCAGTTATTAATGTGCGCAAAATGTTGATACAAAAGTTTTGCCAAAAGAGATACTATTCAGAGAATGATGCTTTAAAGAAGGTGAGATTTTAATGATTATGAAAATGACTATGTCAAGACTGTGAGAAATTAACTTGTATAGCCTTTAAAACCACTGCATTGTCAAGTTTCAGTTTTCTGAGAAGATGCTTCTGCTTCGGATGAAAGTCTTGTCAAACAACATTTCTGACTTTTGATCAATTCTGCTATGAAACTTTGTCAGCTACAGCAGCTAGGACAGAGACCTAAACGTCAAGGCATAGAAAACATGAAATGAAAATTTTTCCTTCTCATTTGCAGGCATAAATTATATACCTGAAGATAAAAGGTTATTTTGGATATGGTTAGGATATGCCAGTTGTTCCCTCACTTTCTACATAAAATTTGCTTTCAGTTATCCTACCTGTTGGAAGACCGGTATTAGATGCATTATATGGTGAATTTCTGCGCACAGCAGAGTAACTCTCCTGTGAAGAGCATTGCCTGCATCAGCACGAACTGTCATCCTAATAGGTGGAGTTGAACTTTAAAAGGATGAATTTGTGGTTTTGGGGACCTTCTCGCGTTTTGCTGTACCACTTATTGAATTTTGAGAGCAGGGAGTTAAACAGTAGAACCAGGCACAGAGCTGAGAGCAGCGGGGGGAGCTGCTGCTGGTCCTTCTGCGGTGCATAACAGATAATGCCGTTTTCATGCACGAGCGAAAGGTGAAGGGAGAACAGCAGAGAGGGGATTCATGGCAGGGTTAGGAACAGTTTCTCCTGATCTTTAATCATAGTCACTTCCCCTTTCCTGCTTCTTTTTCCCAATTCCTGAGCGCTTCTTCTTTCCTTAGTGTGGGGTTGGTATTGTGTATGTTTTTTTGAGGGCAGGGTGTCTGTGTGAGGAAATTAGTAGAGAAGAAGAAAAAACAGTTTGTTTCCCAAGTGATTCTGATATACACATCATGAAAAAGACCCTGCTGGTGTTTTCTATAAGAACATGTCGCACTGCTTTCACACCTTGTCAAGAAAAATAATCTAGAGAAAAAGAAGACTAAGGTAAGTAGAGACTGTTTAAACAGCAGTCTGAGAGACAGAGTCAGTAGTGATAAACCCCAAAGGCCTTTTTTGTTGTTTGCCTTAGCATTTTTTTCATTTTTTCTAGTTTCTCATCAGCATTCCTGTGTTTGTCCCTGCACTGTCCCTTCTGCAGCAGCGGAGACCAGATCCCGGACTGTGGAACCACAAGGACATGCCAGTCCCTTTAGGCTTTCTCATTTATTAACCTCTTCTAAATATCTTTTTCATTTACAACTCCTTGCTATAGAGAAGGCATGTGCTACAAGAGCCTGCCAGCCTGTAGGGGTTGGCGCCGCCCGCACTGGGGAAGCCCGGTTGGGGGGCTGAGGGGTGCCGTGCCGTGCCATGCCATAGGCATCTCCCGGTGCCAGTGGGGAAGGTGAGGGTCTCTCCCAGGCAGGCAGCACAGCCGACTTCCCCACACTTGCTACGGGGAACGGTGGGAGGGTTAAAGCTCTGCTGAGCCTCCTTCACAGCCCGAAATCACGACTCCGCTGCACTTAGGGTAGTTCCGCGTGCAGCAAAATGGGGCTGTGAATGGCAGGAGTTAGTGACAGGTTGGGTTTGATGGGGCTGGTGGCTGTGGCTAAACAGTTTTCAGTGCCTGCGCGCACACAGGCACACACAGAGAAAGTGAAGTTCTCTCTCTGTCCAGCTTAGAAAGACACTGTTCCCCAAATGAACGACTAATGCTTGAAAAAAGTCTGAAAAATAGATATCCCTTTGACCTTTCTAAGGTTTGTCATTTAGTTGACATACCCATTACCTCAAAAATCAAATGTGTTTGTCTAAACATTATTCTGATGTTTGGTTTGGGCACCAAAGGTCAGACAGCTGACCACTAACTCGCTGACAGTGATCAATTCAGTCTGAAATCTTGTCACTTTCCCTGTTTATTCTGCTATCCATCTCTGCTTTGCCAGCCACCACCGCCACTTTCTGCTGTTGAGGCGCTTTTAAACCTAACAATAATCCAATTTAGAATTGATCAATGGGAACGTGTGGTCAGTAAGCAAAATGACAAAGTCTGCATACAACTGCTGACCACAATCTGGTGGTATTTTACATAGGGCTGATTGCAAACTTAATATATGTAAACGGCTCCCAACCGCAACAGTTCCAGCACAGAGGAGGTGATAGGGAATGAGATTTCGCGTGCTCAGGGCTGACACTTGTCTCACGCAACAAATCTGTGCGGCCCTCTTGGTCCTTTATGCAGTTGCCAAAGCTCGCTCTGATGCAAAAGTGTTTCCTGCAGGCAACAACAGTGTCCCAGGTTTTGCTGTGGTGCATTTCCAACCAAATTCTGCTGTGAAATCCAGCCTTGTTAGCGGGAGAAGTTTGTGGCAATCATTAGGAATATCTCAGAATAAAAAAAAGCCCACCACTCCACACTGAGCTGTAAGCACAAAGTAACAAGGCGACAGTAGGGCTTGTAATTCTCAGTGTTTATAGTTTTTTTATTTAAAGGGAAGGAAGATGAAGTATGATGGTGTTCCCTTCATTTTAGTCAGGTAACACAGAGTGATAGCATAACAAGAAGGAACAACAATTTAAAAACTACCTCTTGGGCTTGCATGGAGAACAACATAATGCCCAAATAAATGCATGCCAGATGATAGATAAAAATAGTACTTAGGTAAACATCTGGGGCAAAAATCCTCCCCAACTTTCTAGGCACTTTTCAAACATTGTTTTCATCCCTTCTCCTTGCCTCAGGAGACCCCTCAGTCTTCAGGATGCAGCTCACAGGCCAGAATGGTGCATGACAAATGATCAAAAAGTGAAACACTATTGTATATTGTGTGTGACGACATTTTTCATTGACTGTTAAACCTAGCCCTAAATCTACTTTGCTTGACTACCCATATGACTATGTGCAGGACAGAAGACTCCAGTCCTGGAAACACTCCACCTAAGCCTTGACAGGGGAGACCGACTCACAAACCGTGCTCACAGCAGCTGTTCGAAGTGTGTTTTGAGGTTCTGCTGGCAAGAAGAAAAGGACTCCAAGTATTTGTTTTCACGCATGTTCAAATTGTGAGCACACCTATGCCCAAGTGCTCAATACTGGAAATGTGTTTTGTCTCATCAATGTATGCAAACTTTATGGCAGTGCTTGGAACAGCCTGTGTTACATGGGGCAGCGTGTGACCCCTACACTCATTTTCTCTGCTGAGATTAACTTACTTTCACTGCTGGGATTAAACGTTCTCTGCTACGGAATGACTTTTTCTGCCTCCTAAATGCCAGTTTTCATATTTCTGCTCTGAACTGCTCACGGAGCCTGCTAGACAGGGCTTATTTTTGAAGGAATTTGTTATTCATCTATGCGTCAGTTCTTCCACTTGTCTTGCCGGTTTCAAGTGTCACATCCCTTGTAAGGGTTGCTTTATGAGGTGCACGTGCACTGGCTGTGCTACTTGTGTGCAAGTCACCTATCCAAGCATTGAGCTGCAGCTATCACACCCCTGCTATCATTGTGGACCTCTGGCAATCCATCAATGTGAAGAACAGGCTCTGTCCACAGCATTTTCAGCCATCAGCATGTCTTTTGGGAAATGCTAGTTGATGTTGCTGGGTTGATACCATCCATTCTGCCAAGGAGCATGACAAAGACGGCACCAGATTAGGTGGCTTCTCTTTGTTTTGGTTTGGAAGTGGGACAGGTTGATGGTCTGAGCCTTGGCTGTGGTTTCCATCCTCAGGACCCAGGATGCAGGAGATCTGGAGCTGGGTGCCATGATGTGTCCCCTCCTTGTAACAAAGAAGGGAAACACAAACCACGATGTAGGAGAGTTTCTCTCCTGGCAGCTCTCCAAGGAACATGTGAGAACATGAGTTCTTGGCAGAGCCACAGGCCCAAACAAATCTTGGAGTCTCTGCTCCAAAAGGCATGGCACCATCAGTGATAGGAGAATTTGGTGACGTAGGTGTCATTTTGTCTGCTGCAGTTGGCTTTTGGTGTATTGACTGATTCTCATGAGTCTTTCGTTGGCAGACTCAGAGATTTTAGGCGTCTTGCATCTTACCATGGATGATTTTGATAGGACATTTTCAGAAGTATGGTGGGAACAGTTTGGACTCCTCTTAAGAAGGGCACCCAAATTCCCCAGGGTGTTGTGGACCCTTGACTCATTCCTTTCTTTTGAAACTGCCTTTTTATTGTGTCTCTGCTTAATCTTGCAAAATTTACAAGGCAGACTCTAGTCTCAGTGCTGAAGCCAAGTTGAGGGACAGATTTTCAGGCCTGGCAGATTTTCTCTTTTCCTATTGTTTCTCCATCCTCCTTTGTCATGGTGAGGAGCAAAGGGAAAATTGCCTTTTCAACAAGCATGGCAGACTAACTTCAAATAAATAGATCCTTGAGATAATCTTTTAAATCTCTTGTATTCAGTTTTTCTTTTTGCTGAACTCAGCTTTCCTCCCTATCCTCAATCCACTTGAAGGAACCTTTCCATGACATCTTTCTTTGACAGTAGGATGAAAACTTTTATGTTTGATAGGATAAAATAAAATTAATTTCTTATTTTAGATTCCTCCTAAGATTTCAACTGCAGATACTCTGGCTGAGAATTCTGGAAAGCAAATCAGCTGGATATTTGGCTTGAGTACAGATATGTAACTTCAGTATTTGGGGGTAGGAGTTGTCTTTTACTGTGGAAACAGTGTACTTCTGAATTATGTGCAGTAACATTCAAATGTTTCAGAAACAGCTCCTGAGAGGTGTACGTAGCAACAAAAGACTTAGCTGGGTTACGTTACAAAATATTTTTAACAAATATTTTAATGAATTTTCAAGTTATCTGTTCAGTCTGACTGTGTGTATGCATTCGTGTGTACAGACACCTAGGAAGCCATCTTTGCTTATTTTTATAGAAGCTTTCATGCTTGTGATCAGAACCACTGAAAACTGGGTTTACTACCTGATTCACTGGAGCACAACTGAGCTGCCTATTGTTAGTACCATAAATGCTATTGAAATTGCTATTTATGTAGTTCTAGCATCTTTTATAGACCAGGTCAACTCTCTACCTATATAGCTGTTTAGACCACAGCACAGGTAAGTAGTTAGCCAGTAAAGGGGGTCTCCTCAGACAGTAGTGGAAGAATGACTAAATTTCCAAATTTGCAGAGGGTTATTAAAAATCAGAAGGAAAAAAAATCATGGTATGTGATTAACATTTCTTATATAGAAATAATTTACTACGTGTTGTTTCATGAAGATTCTTGATGCGCAAGATCCATTGCCAGTATAAATTTATTTAGGCTCATGGAACACGGGGGTGTTATGCTATCAGGTAATAATATTGTGGCTCCAAGCCCATGTATGTTAACTGACTACCAGGTTCTGCCCCCTACACCCCCTTTTCTGTTTTCAAAAAGTTATTTTCAATTTTGACGTTTATTCATTAGGAAAGAAGTCGTGATTAGTTGACAGCATTGCTATGCCTATACTAATGTTGCCAGAGATCCAGAGACGGACTATGTGGAAACAATGGCTTCCCAGGTATGGTTTCTCCTGTTCTTCATTTTTGAGCACATTTCTCTGATTGGAAAGTTCAGATAATGCTGTGTATAGCAGATTTAGATTCATATCAGCTGTGCTGATTTAAAACTATGCTCAGATCATGTTTTCATGCATTCCTCCTATTCAACAGACATTGGTTGTTGTTAAAATAATAACACATCTCAGCAATATAATCTTCCTTTGGTAGCCTGTTCAATATATTTTTAGAATGTAATTAAACCATACCAGTACAGTGACAGCAAATTGATGACCTTTTAATTATTTTCAGGATAGCTGAGTGCACAATCATTTCTCATATACCTTCAGAAAACAGAGAATGCTTTGTGAATGAATTATACATTTAAATACGGTAAACTCTTTTTGTTTTTCACTTTTAAACATATTATCTAGTTCTTGCCATGCACCGGGGGGATGTGAATTGTATACTCTGCCCCAACATTGGCTTTACTAGGAAGTTTGTGCAGCTGAATCCTTCAAATCCTGGAAAGAGTGTGAGCAATACATTTCAGATGATTAAGGTGTGCATGACCAACGTGGGCATATTTTTTTGGCCAGTTCTGGGTTTGTACTGTGGGCTGTGAGCCTTTGGAGTATGTGGTCCTGGACCTCCCTGAGCCATCGCTGATGAGGCTGTCACCTCCAGCACAGCTGTAGCACAGCACGGCCAGGGTCAGAGCAAGCCGCTCACCCACTCTGCTCTGCAAGGGCGTACTTCTCACGGCAGGACTTTGGCCATGATACTTGCACTCTGAATCCAAGGTGTCTGCCAAATGCAGACAGCAGTCATGTCTCCTGGGAAGTTTTTAATTTTTTCTTTTTTTTTCGAGGGAAGCCCAGATAAGAGTGGATGCCCAGGAGGCTCCGTTCAAATAAAGGTCCAAGACCAAAGCAACAGAGGCCTGAGAGTTTGGTCTTTGTCACATGCACAGATAAGGATGTGGGGAGATGATGGCCGGTAATATAGCTTTCAGACTGTGACCATTGACGCTGATCTGCACAGCCGAGTCCCAAAACTCTTGGGAAGTCAGTGGGCTCTGTACTGATGTGGGAATGACTGCAGTAAGAGTAATAGACTGAGTCTTTTAAACACTTTGGGGAATAGCGTTCCCTGATACAGAAGTAATTCTAAAGACTTTGCCTCATCAGCCTTTGACCCAATAACCAAGTAGAGAGTGGGGGCTTGTACAAAGATGAAAAAAGACTGGATGTGGGCAATGATGCTTTTCTTCCCTTAATGAAATTAAAGTCAGCTATTCAATCTTTAGCAGGATTTTTACAGTCATTAATTCAAGAAAGAAGTAGGACGGCTTTATAACAGAGCACCTCAAGTAAGTGATCTTGATTTATTATTGTGTATGGGGAATATACACTGTGTCTCAAGTAGCTTTTTGCTGGATACACTATATAACAGAATCAAGCTTATGATTCGCTGTCACGTAGTACGCTTTGGTTTTGTTATTGCTGAGTTTTTTGGTTTTTCTTTCTCTCTTGACCATTCCCAGCAGTTTGAGTGTTTCTACTGCACTGTTCATGGCAAAGATTTCCATTAAGGGCATGCTTTCATGATGATACAGACTTTTAGCTTTCTTTTTAGCGGTGGGAAAGGGGCAATGGGGCTTACATGAAGAATGATACCCGTGCACTTTTACACATCTGAAAACCAGTCACAGAGCAGAGCCAGAGAAGAGCAAGATTGGGGGCTTCCCATACGACTGCCAAGAGCACTACAAGCAAAAGGTGTCCATCTTCCTCCATTTATCCTGAATCAAAAAGCATTGATTAAAACTTTCTCGGTTGCAAAACCAGACGTTTTTAAGATGAACAACCTAGTTTGTGCCATTTCAGATTGGTTATCTAATTAATAAAGTTTCTGCTGTGAGTTAGACCATGCAATATGCTTTTGGCCAATGCAATGCTGAGCTGTTAGCTATACAAAGAAAAACATTCTCTTCTTTGTTCCAGCAACTTAGCATTGATTTTCCACCAAAGGCAGCAAGCTGCTCACCACAGCTTCTTGCCCAAACCAAAGGATCCCTACTTCAAACATTATCAGCTGTGCCCTACAGAGTTGCCACAATTCCTAACAGATGGTGGAATGTCTATACACTGTATTGTTTGGATTAAACTGCATGAGGACTGTATGTGAGTAATATTCCACTATGACTTGGAACCAGCCAATCTGGGAAAATTCAGTGACAGCACTGAAATCAACAGTTCATGCTACGTATTGTAGCCTATACAGTGTGGTACACAGTGTGATACACCCACCTGAACACTCCTTAAACGGGGAAAATGACATTAAAGTATCATAACATTTTTTCTAAACTTCTGAATTTCCTTGCTTTTATTAATACTTTTTGACCTGAGCTTCTGTGGTTTAATTTCCTGTAGGTATCAAGTAACAGTGAATCAAGCAAGGACCTTAACCTCTAGTCCCTTTTGCATTTAAAGCTGCCTCGTCTTGACAGTGTTTAAACTGGTGTTAATTCTCCTACCTTTCTTCCCCCTCCTCGCTTAATGCTTGCTCTTTAGTATTGTAGAATATCAACGAACTCCCCATACTGATCTGAGCTACCTTTACTAATTGGGTAGCTTTCGAACACCACCACCACTGTGACAGACAAAGTGAGCAGTTTTCTAGCTACACTTAAATACAGTTTGTTTTGCCCAAGTGCTCTGGGACTGCTCTGGGCAGAAGCTTGCACCACGCGGAGCAGCCACTGCATTGTCTGAGACCAAGAAGTGGCGGCACTTCTCTTTCGAGCCGTTTCACACTGGTGCTACGACAGAAACCGGGCACAACGTCAGGGCTCGGCATCTGCAGCAGGTTTGCTCTCCTCTGATAGAGCTCTGCTCCAGCTGAGATACCTCAAGCTTACAGCAGCACCCCAGGGTGATCAAAGATAGCAGTTCTGTGAGTTGAGGAACCCAGCAACTACTGACTTTCAGAAATCACTAGAAGATGAAGGATTTAATTTACGCTGCAGGAATGAAAATAATACGTAGCATAGTTGCACCTTGCTTAATTTTCTACTGTTTTTCACACCTTGCCTCTCCTTCCTTTTCTTTTAAAAATCTCTCTGTGGAGCTGGCTGCCTAACCTGTCATCTCTGCCATACCCTGCCGACTTCCTATGTTCCTTTCTTTCTAAATAGAACCTCCAAATATCATAACCTATATTCCACCAGTAAAAAATTTGTAATTGCTTTCTTGTTTGCATCTAAGGCAGTATGTCAGGAAAGCACATAGCTGCTAAAGGCAGGGCTCAGGCAAGAGAGCAGCCCTTTAAAGGGACTGAGCTACCACGTGCCAACATGCGTGCTAACAAACAGCACTTACTCCCCTTCACAGTCTTTGATTTGAGGGCTTCATCTGCCTCAGAAAAGTTTAGCATGAGTGATTGGAGACTAGGTTCTGAGTAGAATTTGTGCCCCATAACAGGAAAGAATATTTTGGTGTTAGATTGAACACGTTTTTTAATTTGTAGCTGAAAAGGTCTTGGTGAAACCTCTGCGTTCTAGGTCAAAACCAGGTTGCTTTAAAAAAGGTGACAGACACTGTGAGGTTTAATATATATGTGTATTGTGTGTGAAGTAACTTGTAGACATGCAGGAAGCCTAGTTATGAGTCTTGTTGAGTGGCTTAGTCTATGTTAGCATTTTTTAGCAGAATCCCAAATGCTCTGTCGGACTTGTCCCCCGGGGTTGGGTAGCTCGGTTCTGGGATGGTTTCCTGGTGATTGACAGGAGTTGATGGACCTGTGGGTGGCTGGACCTTCTTCCTTCATCCCCAATGCTGTGCTGCAATTTAATGCCACGGCAGCAAAACACCTCCAGAGTAAATTGGCTCAGTCTGGTCACAGACATGTCCACCTTATAGCTCTGTTCTTCAGATCTGTGGAGCCTGCAAGGGAGCCCAAACCCATGAGCTGCCTCAGGGCAGTAGCTGCCAGGATGAGTTTCCTAGGATGAGCGGGTTTTGAAGAATTTGGTTTTTTTCCAGGCTATGCAGCCTGAAATAGCTTGGCATCTTCAAGCTATTGGCTTTTGTTTGTGGAGCCAGCAAACTATTTTCATGGTCGGTTTCTACCAACCATGTATATTTTTACTTCCCCCCACCCCCAAATGTGTGGAGTTTTTTTTTAATAGTATGTTGAAAAAGGGATTTGAGGAGTTGTTCTTTCTTTCTGAAGAGAAGTTTATACCTTTCACAATATTTTGTGTCTCTCTTCCTCTTTTCTGCTGTCACACCCGTTTCTACTTTTCTGAACCAGCTGTTTGGATTCTGTTATTACAGGCTCATACATCTGAAAACGCTAAAACTAGAAATTCTCTGAAATTCATGGTGCTTTGACTCAAACTTGAAGGAGTGGCTGAGGAAGGCTTCACCATCCCCACCCCTGCACAGGGATCTGGGCATTTTCCTCTGCTGGGGTGGGCAGAGCGGTGCGGGGCGATGGGCGCCGAGGCAGCAGAGCTGCACCGAAGCGGTTCTCCTCTGGCTGGATGCTGCCTTTCCAAACGAGCTCAGCACACGTTCCCTGCCTGCATTTCTTCTCTCGGCCTTTTGGTGTCATTCTGTGACTAACAAGGAGAGCGAAGAGCCTCCTAATTGCTTCTCCCCTCTTCCTTTCAGGGCAAGGCAGAGTTGGTAGCAAACGATGATACCTGCTGAAAAGGCACCGAGCACAACTAATCTCATAAAACCTAAGGGGCCCAGTTCCTACTAAGGTCGCTGAGACAGGTATGCCCATCACTTTCAGTCAGTAAGGATGCTTCATGTTTAGGTCAGTGATGCTCAACTCTAGATAACAAGGGCTAAAAGGTTCAGGAGACCCTGATCCGGCCCTGCCTTGGCTCAGCGTGTGCCCTGGAAAATGTCTCTCAAGATCACGTTGGCCAGATGTGGTGGCACAGAGGGCTGCTTGGTGTGGGCTGGGTGAGGGGAGGAGGGCACAAATGCTGCCTGGAAGTGCAGGGCTGGGCTGCAGTGGTATCCCCGAAACCTTGACAGGAAAGAACTCTGAACCCGAAGTCTAAGAAGTGAGTTGGGCATGGGAAGGTACTGTATGATCAGACGCCGTGGGGCGGGATCGTAATGCAAATATGCAAGCAGGAAAACATGGCTCTCTGTGTCCCCGGGACCCCAGAAAGGCTGCGGTCTTGTACATGCTCCTTTGTCTTGTGGAGAGAAGATGCACGTGACAAGGCTGAGCACACTGGGGAATGGAAAATGTGGCAGAGCTGTTTCAGCGACAATTTTTTTTTTTTTTTTTTTAGTTTACTGATTGGTCTGGGGGGAAAAGAAATGAGTTGATAGGAAGTTTTCCTAGCAATTGAAAAAAAAAAAAAAAGGGTCAAATGGACCATTTCCTTTGATCTAAAGTGATGCAGCACTCAGAGGGGGGTGTGTGTGTGTTCGGGGGGGGGTAGTTCATGCTTAAAGGAGAGCTGCATCTGATCTATCACAGGCAAAATCTATATTCATTTAGTAAATACTTCAGGATGTTTGCATACTTGGATGACAGCATGTTCCCATAGCTTCTGCCTCTTTAAACAGTAGCGATTGCAGGTCCTGGATACCCTCTGTAAAATGCTTCCTGTCTGATAAGAAAACTGAGCCCCGTCTCCTCCATTCACGAACGGAGGCTACTCCTGTTGTTTTACAGGAGGAACTTTGCCGTCCCTCTGCTTGCCCAGGGAGGTGACAGAGAGTTGCTGGCAGTCACAAGCGGTTAAAGAAATTTGTCTGCCACCCTGCATTCCCCTGTGTCTGGGTGCAATTGTGCCTTGGCTTCCTCAGTTTCTTTATGGCATTACCGACGTAGGCTGCAATGCCTTTCCTGCTTCGAACTAATTTTTTTCATGATTTTACCTCCTTGATTGAAGGATTTATTTTTTTTTTAGATTCCTTTAAGTGGTGTAAATGAATAAAGTGCGTATAGTGAGTGCGCTGGAGCAGGTGTGTTGTGGTCGTGTGGATAGACCTTGCTGGCCAGTCTTTGCACACTCAGACCGAAGTCCGCTTTGCACCTGTAGAGAAATTGCACAACACTTTGAGCCTGTTGGGCTGAAACATCTAATAGCTGCTTCAGGATCTACAAAACTGGGAGGCACTTGAGAAATGCTAATGTGATCCTGCCAGCCACTTTGAAAGGAATAATTTCTTTCCTATGGAGCTATCCTGCAGAAGACAATTTAGTTTGCCATCTTCCTGAAACCTTCTCCACGAGCTAAAGGCATGGAGGAAAGCATTGCATTTGTGGTAGAGCAT
This sequence comes from Fratercula arctica, assembly GCA_947846985.1. Classification (NCBI taxonomy): domain Eukaryota; kingdom Metazoa; phylum Chordata; class Aves; order Charadriiformes; family Alcidae; genus Fratercula; species Fratercula arctica. The sequence goes on from CANTUZ010000001.1 coordinate 99,249,584, forward strand.
AAAAAAAGTGGTTTTTCTTTTTCTAATGAGCTCTCTTCAAAAAGTAGTTTTGCTTTCCCTGAGTACCAGCATATATTTATAGCCAGCCGTTGGTAAGGGCTCTGCTTTGAATATGTGTATTAAGTAACACCAGAAAGAGCTTCATTGTCCTTCAGACTTTCATTAAATGTTTCTAGAAAATTTGGAAATATTATAAAAATTATTCCTTTCTTTCTTCTTTTTCCCTCCTCCCTTTGTGAGTAAGTCTGTCTCTAGGAACAGGAAGTAAATTGATACAGTTGGATACCAGGCACTACATTTTGCAACATATCAGAATAAAAATACCGAAAAAATAAAATGAAAAAAATACTTGTAAGGAACTTGAACAAATTTGCATTTTTGCTACCTTTATTTCACAGCCCTGCTGGATTATACTCTCCTTTCCTTGAAACTCTCAACATGGTGGAAAATACTTAGCTATGAGATTCTTTTTAGAAAAGAAGGATTTAGCCTTCATCTAGGGAGAATTTTCCTGTGCATTGGAAAGATCTGATACTGGCGCTTCCTTTGCAATAACCAAAATGCTGAAGAACAAGAGTGTTGATTCTGATTGCAAAGCATTTCATGACCTAAATGCAGAGCTTGAGCAGAGGGACCACCAGTACAAGAAGGTCTCAATCTGCTCCGGAACATACTTGAAGCTACTTCTAGACATGGGAATCAGCCAGTCTTTCCTTACTTTGTAAGAACAGCAGTGAGGATGGAAAACCACTGGGTTTTACCACATGCATAAAACTGAGCAAGCCTGATCTCCCCAGCCCATTTAAGGCAATGACAAGGCTCTCGGCGACTTCCACAGGTTTTGAATCGGTGTCAATCATCTTGGCTGTTACCTTCACCTTGCACCAGGGCTGCCAGGGGCTGGGCTTATAGACCCTTCTCCATGCCCATACCAGTTCTGAACAGATCGCTGGCCTTTGCTGAGACCCTACGAGACACTGTAGTGGGTGTCCCCGTTGCTGTCACCTGGACAAACCGATGGATGTGCTTTGGGAAGGAGAGGTGTTGGCAGAGGGGAAGGAGAGGTGAGGCATGATTTTGTTCTGTCCAAGTCCATTTGCTTCTCTAGCTCTAGAAAATGCAGGTGATTCAGGATAGAGAACTTCACAGGCCTCATTAAATAAAACTTTTTGAATGTATTTATCTTTTGATTTTGAGGTCTTTCCTTTAGCCCTTCAGACCCCTCCATGCCGATAACATGCTGACAACTGGTATCTTCTGGAACGGCGTTTTTTTGTTTCTTTTTCAGTCTGCTTTTGAGTGATGTTCTGTCAAACTGCAGGAAGAAAAAAATCTTGTGGGTTTTTTTTTTGTTTGTTTTGGGTTTTTTTTGTTTTTATCCTGTACCAAGGTGCTGGCCTCCCTCCATAAACCTTATTCTCTACAGAGACAGCAGACAGAAGTACTTTTCTGAACTAATTCTAATCTTCAAGTATGGAGTTTGGTTTGAGGTTTCATGCTGAGGTTTGGAGTGACTCATATTTTGCAAACAGGTCTACTCAGTCTCTTAGAGTTACACCACCTATTTAAGGTAGAAATATGCAAGCTAGTACATAAAGCATACTGCCTGCATGCTCCAAACCACAAGTTGCTCAAAAGAGCCAGAGTGGTGAATCCTGCTGGGAAAGTTCAAAATAATGAAAGAACAGACACTTCTCGCTCTGTTGCTGTCTATGACAGCTATATTTGTGATGCCAAGTCACACGGGGAATATAAAACTAAAATATAGTTAATAAGAGCCTTCAATCACTGCTGGTTACTCAAATGTTCTGTCAGTATCTTCTGCTGTGATTTCAGTGAAAAATATGTAGAAAATATGTAGCCTGTTTAGAAAAAAGAGTAGGTATTTTGTATTCTTTTGCTTGGAGTATTGCTTTATGTCTTACAGTTCAGGACATTCTTATTCTTGCAGAAACTTGCTTTGTTCAAAAGTGAATGAATACATTGTCATCTTTTAGAGCAGGTAGCTTGGAAAACGTTATTTTACCTTTAAAGAGAAGTTTGCTGCATAGCTCTAGATTTTGCAGAATGACAATAAAGCATCAGAAAAACCAACAGAGGAAAGCCTTGTTCTAATGGAAACAGAGGTATTTTTCCACACTCCTTAAGCAAAACAAAAGCAGCTGCCGCTTTTTGTTGAATGGTATCTCTGATTGGACTGAATCTGTTCTGTGCTCTTCTTTTGCTCTAATGGGGGCAAATAAAATATTCTTCTGTATAACCCAGGGGAGCAGTTAGCCATCTCCTCTTAATTTGAGTGATCTTTAGATTTCTTATATGAGGTTCTGAATCAGACAAAGTGCTCGGAGTCAGCTCTTATCTCTACATAGTAAATAAGGTTGAAATTTAAAAAAGGCCATTAGCAATCAATACGGCTGGGAGATTTAATTTCCAGCACATGCTTGTTTTGTTTTATTGTTATATACCCTAAGAGTTCCAAGGGATTATTTCCTTATTATTACATTTGCAACATTTTTCTACGTAACCTGCTCTTCTTGGCTCACGCTGTTTGCTATTCGACTGATCTGCTCCTGCGGTGTTGCTACCTAGTTGAAGGGATAAAAGACAGTGGTCTTACTGCAGCAGCGACAGGCTGTGCCGTCTTGTGGCTAGGATGCCGAGGGAACGATAAAAAAGAAGAATGGCCAGCCCCCTCCCTTGAGGTGTGAAACGCTCCTCTTCTGCCAGCTTGGGAGTTAGAGCCAATTCACTGCTCTGAGCTTTCCATCCATGGGAGGAAAGCAGAAGTCGTTCCGAACGCAGGTCCCTCAAGATTGTTCTTCAGGATAAAAATCCAGCTGTTCGATACAATGGTTTAATAATATACTGCACTTTCTGTAACTTAATAGGTCAAACGCTGTTGGGGCAGACATTGAGATGGCTCATCCCCGCCATTCTCTTCAGGGTAAAGAGCATCTTGGCACAAAACCAGAGGAAGTAAGTCAGAATTAAATAAATAAATAAATGAATGAATGAAAATAAAATAAATAATAAAATAAAATAAAATAAGGAGGATACAACAGCAAAACTGCTGGTGAATTTGTGCTGTCAAGTTAGAGGTGCAGCCCGATAGCTGTGACTAGTCTATATCTGTTGAAAGGAGAAAGTGGGTTTACCACCCCAAGACTAAAAAGCAGAGAGATAACCTAAAGGAACCAAGGAGTGAGAGCTGGTTTTTTTTCCCCCAGAAGTACTCAAAACTGCTTGTGATATGTCTTGCAGCGTCCCCTGTTAAGCAAGATATTTGTTTCACCCAGAAAAATCTGAAAGTATTCCCTCATTGAATCATTTTGGCTTGATGCTGGTGGTCTCAGTGAGATTCATAGGCAGGATTTGGCTTTAATGTCAACTAGCCAATGTTAAAACATTGATTTGAGGACTAAGTATAAAGGTAAAGAGTCACAAAAATGTAGGGCTTTACATATTCTGCATCCTGCAAGGACATATTATGAAAGCAAAATAAAATTACCTAAATTAAGATTCAATTGATACGGAGTCTCTCTGTAAATATGTACATGGCATGTTTCACAAACATATTAAAAAATAAATATTCTTCCTATACATTGTTGTACATAGTAGAATTTTGATGTAATATATCAAACACTTCTAGAAATAGTCTTCTTTTAATCAACACTATTTTGAAAGCAAATAATGTCATACAGTCCCTGAAACAGGTTTATCTCTGTGTGTTCCTAACAGAAGAGTATAAACATTTTTTTATTAGAGTCTACAATATCTTTGAAGTACAAAGTTGATGCAACCTAATGTATGAATCCTCTGTTTTGGTCTGTTTCATTAGAGCTGTTACATCTATATAGGAATAGTTTAAATTTTCTTTTAAAAAAAAATAAATACAACAGCTGGTTCATTATCACCGTCATTTCTGATACTTTGTCAAGACCGGATAATTTAAAAAGCCAACTAAGTCTGCGGCTGTGCTCTGGTGTAGGCTGGATCTAGGTACTTGCTATCAGTTATTAATTAACATGGTGATACATATTCTGCCACATATTTAGCTGGTAGGTGGGCAGCGTGTCCTCTCAGGAACGATTCTTTAGTGTGTAAACACAAAAAAATCAAGCATAAAACGCCTGCTCTGTGAACTGTCTTTTTTTATGGATGCCACCTATTCTGACTTCCAAAGGGCATTTTTTTCTATTTGTAAGCAGCACAGACCATAAGAGCAGTCCTAGAGCTTTGAATGAAAGACCTGAGCCTATCACAGGCGGGAAAGGACTGAAAGGGCAGGTTTTCTGGATGCTACTTCTTGAAGTGATGGTAGCACTGTACATATCAAAAATTTAAAGGACAATGAATGTTTTAGTTGTGGCTTAAACTGAGTATTAATAGCTTATCAATATGGTCAGGACTTTTTTCTAAAAGCCTCCTCGGCTAAGAATACCATAGATTGCACTTGTTTGTTGTGGAGGAGAATTTCTTTTTATGCATCCCCCCCGCCATTTTGTATTTTGTAATTGAATAAATTATAAAATTTTGCTTTATTTATGCATGTGTTATTATATGTAAATGTCCATGATAGTGTTTGAAAATTCCTCTCAAAGTCCCTGTGGATTATCAAAAACAGCTTTATGTTTTTTTGATCTTTAAATCTCTCCTGGTTTTGGAGGGGATACACTTAAATTTTCTTACTAGCAGCTGGTATAGTGCTACGTTTTGAATTTAGGATGACAATATGTGTTGATAACACACTAATGTTTTTAGTTGTCGCTGAGCAGTCAAGGACTTTTTCAGCTTCCCATAGACATTGAGAGGGAACATAGACAGGACAACTGACCCAAGCTGGCCAAAGGAATATTCCGTACCATAGATGTCATGCTCAGTACATAAATGGGGGTGGCCAGGGGGCAGAAATCCGGGATTGCTGCTTGGGATGGGCTGGGCAATCAATCAGTGGGTGGTGAGCAGTTGCATTGCACTCATTTTGTATATTCTTTTACTGTTACTATTATTATTTTCTCTTTCATTACTGTTCTATTGAGCTGCCTTTATCTCAATCCATGAGTTTGTTTTTTTTCCTCCCTCTTCTCCTTATCCCACTGCGATGGAGGAGTGAGTGAACAATTGGTGGTCTTACTTGCACAACAGATTCTGAGCCAGGTAAGATGTAACACTGAAAAAAATCCCAAACCCTGAATAAAAGAGTCTTTAACCTAACTAAAGTTAATGGACCCTAAATAGACATGAATACGTAATCATCTTTAACAAGGATTAAATTTGCAGCTGATAAGCTGGGAGAGGCGGCAAGCAAATTTAGAAGTCAGGATTAAAACTGAACATGATCTCGATAAATAATATAAATATTCTGAAGGAAAAAAATAATCATGATTATATTTGCTAGGGACAGAGGCAAATACAATAAAATAAGATCAATCGATTGCACAAGCAGAAGCGAGGAATGACTGGCTGGGCAGCAGCACGGCCAAGCAGCACCTGGGTCTTGGTGGCAATCATGAAACGAATAGAGGGGTGACTCAGCTCCAACCTTGCCTTGTGCCCCAGGGGTGGGTGCTGAGGTTGGGTCCCACAGGTCCGTCATGGGAGCTGTCAGGCTCCCACAAAACCACCCTGGATTTTGTCTGCTTGCCCAAGGACACACGGGAAACCCACGTCAGGGCAAGGGCTGAAAGCAGCTTCTCAGGTCTGAGACATCTCCTCAGCAAAGGACCATCTTCAGAGAGCAGACAAACCACTGCTTTGGCATTTTGGGATATGGACACCGATATTTTAGTGGTGATGAAATACAGCTGTTCTGTTCTTTTAAATGAAACATGCTGCTGAACTGGAAGGCAGCATTAGCTTCAGCCTGACCCTTTTCTGAGTACAAATGGGATACAATTCCTGGGTTAAAACACTTGCACATATTCTCATTAATTCTCAGCCTCTTCCATGATAAAGTGAATCTTCCTGTCCAATCTGTACCTCCTCAGACTTAGGGGTACAATGAAGGCCAGCTGGCAGCAACATCTCAACTAGTGACCATCTTGTTGCAAGTCTGGTGTTTGAAACAGAGAAGGCAAAAGGATCTACCAATAGAATTAACACCACAATTCTGTGTTCTCCCAGTCTCTGCAATTTTACAATATGGAATTGTTAATGCTGCTATTATTCTACTCTAATTTCTTGCAAAACCAAGTATTATCTTTCAAAATTGCCAAATGTTTGTCCTGAAAGTTTGACAGGTATCAAGAATTTTGATTAATATTTCACAGTTTTCTTAATTTCACTTTATTACAAAGGTACTTTTAGCATAGACAGCAGAGCTGATACCTGACTTCAGCAAAGCATTGTAATATTTTTGAAAGGAAGAAGGTGATAACAGCAATGGTAATATGATAAATTTCTATCTTAAGACAAAATACATTTTTAGGCAGAATTTTCATTGACAGAAGAACCGGCAGGGTGGGACTCTAGTGTAGAATAAATGGTAAGAATAAAGCTTTCAAAAGTGGTTATAATAATCATACCTTTCAGTCTAATGCTATTTTACAGTGGTTTGGAGGGTGTTGAAAGAGGTGTGCAACTTTTTAGAAGGACAAAGATGCAGCTTCATCCTGGAAACTTAGAGATATTCCCCCAAAGCCTTTGTTTGCCCTAATATTCCATAATGTTAGGCTTTTAGAGTCAATAACCCATTAGTAATCAAGAGATGTATCATTTATTAATTATGCACCATATTAATATTTAATCTTTTGGGTTGCCGAGCATATTTCTAAATCTACTTTTTAATTACATTAAAAAAAAATAAATCTTCAAGGCAACCATTAGAATAGCCATTTTTCTGCGCATTATGACTTCAATTACTTTGAAACAGCTGTCTGTGAACTCTTCGTGATGCTACAGTACTTGGTAAAATGGCCATCTCAGCTCATCCAGGCTACTCACTCGTTTGAAAGCTAATTGAATATTAGAGCAAAGGGAATGTTACAAAGAATTTCCTATGAGCACTAAAGTACTCTGGAATTAGACCTGGAAACATGGTGCCAACCGCTTGCCACCGCCTGTTTGGCAGGAGGATGCTGGACAGTGATAAACAACCATCTGCCTCTAGCCTGAGCCGAGGTTTCTGGCTCAGCAGGCACAGTGAAGCAGGGGTATTAAAGAGCCTTTCTGCCCCTGGGGTCACCTTGCCCAGACCTGGTTTCCATGGCTCGGAGGAGCCGGAGGGAGTCAGGCAGTCGGGTCAGCTCCTCGGACAGGTTGGGACTGAAGATCTGCCTCAGCCCCACCACAGGTGGGGTAGGATCACCTGGGGGAGAGCCCACTCGGGGGGCTGGTTGTCCCCCACAGCTCTCCCAGGTGGGCACAGAGGGTGGAGTGAAATCCAGGATCCAGAGTCCTGTGCAACCTGCCTGGGAGACCAGAGCTTTCCTACACAGCTTTGCGCGGATATATTATTAATAATGATAATGATATTATGGTAGACCGGTGCCCCATCAAGCTAAGCATGTGCAGAGATGAAACATAAAGTACTTTGTTTCCCAAAATATCAAGTCTGAACAAACCGCTTCACTTAAATGCCATTTTTCCTCCGCACTCCTTGAACCTGTCAGTGGAAGTGTCAGCTGCAAGCTGCTCACCAGAAGGTCTCTTATGGTTTCCTTTGTCAAAATCTGAGTTTTAAAATGTAATAGAGAAATGTTTTCCTCCCCTCCCTTTTATCTCTCCTCTTCTAGTTGCAAAGCATTTACCTATATATGGTAACCAGACTCCGATTATTTGGGTATCAATAAAGGAGAGAGTTTGTTTGAAAAATGTGGATTTTGGAAGAAAACTTTCAATGTTCATGCAATAATTTCAGAAACAGCCTCTAGAAATAAATCCCTTCAGATATAGAGGAGTAAGTTATCTACATAGGAAACGGTGTAATTGCTCTGAACATTATCAGAGTACCCAGATGAATAAGGAAGGACAACCAGGGAAGTTAAGATGAATTACCTGCAGGGTTGAAGTTGGTCTACATAAAGAATACACATTAAATCCCAAAGGGCATACTCTTACTAGGAGCATAATGACCTGAATTCACTGCAACTTTTTCTGCTTTATGGTTCAAACCAAGAAAGAGAAGTTCTGAATGTGTTTAAATTAGGCAAATACGCTCCTGAAATAAAAAGTTGTCTGGAGTCTGACTCTGGCTGAAACCCTGGATATTGCATATGACCCTGGCAGCATTTAATAATGAACTCAAAATCAAACAGAAATTACAACAAAGAACTCCAGTGCCTAATTCTCTGAAAACTTTTACACTCAAATCCAGAGCTGATAATGATTTCCAGTACTTTAAACCTAGGTTCTATCTTTTCTTCAAATGAGGCATTATTAGTGCAAAAAAGTCTTTACAAAGATGTTTGAAGTGGATGTCATCTATGTCACCAAAATAAAAATACTCTCCTTTCTCAAACATATTCTTTTGTCAATCTACATAAACAAAATTCAAAAAATGAGGGGGAACTGTTATATTCCTATCACTTTCATATTATTTAAACACCTGCTTTTAAAACTCTACGTGTACGTATATATTTAGCTTAGAGTAGATTGAACCTCTCAGAAGGTATAACTTGTCAAAGCTGGATCATGCTACAGCCCCTGAAAAGGGACGATATTTGCGGGCGCCAGGCCTCCTGGGTTCAATTCTCTTCTCCCAACCGTTGATGCTCTTTATTGCTCTCAACAACTTCTTTTTCCCTCCATTTTCCCATGTGGGCCTATTAATTTATGAAGTGATGGTGAGTCACTTAATGATGCCGATGACGGGAAGAGTGCCATGGAAGTAGCCAAGCGTGATTTCCCTGGGGAGGAGGTCAGAACAGGGCGCAGGGGGTGTTTCTGCCAGTGGGCCGGGGGGACCTTGTCCCAGTGAGTGATCCTGGAAAGGCTGTGCCCAGAGCCCGGCAGGGAAAGCGGTTCCTTAGGATTGTTAACTTGTCTGTTGACTGGTCCTCTTTCGTCTCAATGTAAATGCTGCGCATACCTGAGAAAGGAAAAAAATATCGATAGTTATCCTCCTGATAAAAATGAAAGCTGATTTTTCCATTAAGCTATGCAATAGGCGGTTCTTTGAGTTTTCACAAGACATTAAAGGAATGAAGCATTATCAAAAAGACATTCTGTTGCAAAAGAACACTAATCAATGCTGAGAACATTGGGTATAAATTATTCAGATTTCGTAATAAACTACTCAGATCTTAAAAAGACCCAAACCTCAAGCCCTCGCTGTGTGCAGCTGGGTACGGCAGCATCAGTGTCCTCACCTGGGAAGTTCCGGCACGAGACAGTGCATCTTGCAGCATCCGAATAGATGCAGCACAGAAATGCCCGTTTCAGTGGATTATAAGGAATAAATCACCAAGTGGCCTTGCCCCTGATAGAACCTGGTCGCTGTAACTTATTGTGCATTCTTCCTTCACCACACATTAATTTTTAATGAAAGCATTTCAAAATAAAGTCATAATGTGAGTCATAAATCACAAAACGGTGGTAATAAACCACTTTGGTTTATATTAGCTCTGTGCAGACGATACTTAAGCATTTCCACCATTAGCACGGAATATGTGAGCATTCTCCACACAACATTTCCTCTATTACTTCCATCTTAAATTGTGGAAATGTGGGAAGCAAAGCCAGTTCCAATCAACCTCTGGGTCACTATTTATTCTCTTAATTGAATGATCGTATGCTAACGAGTGAAGATTTTTAGCACTTTTCTGACAGCTGCAAAGTATTTTTCTGTGACTTATAGATATAAAGACAACGCTGCCAGCCACAGCTGAGATGGAAACTGGAAAGAGAAGGGGGGTGGGAGGGGGGGAAAGGCATGCTTAACTGACATGAGGGCTAGGCGAGCGTGAATATTACTGTTTTATTATCACGTAGTACACAAGCAGATCAACTGACCCTAGAGGGCCACCTCTTTTTAAAAGGAGGAGCCATCTTGTGCATCTGTAATACATAATATTAGTTGTATTTTTTTTTTTTTTTTTTTTTTTTGGTATTCCTGTAATTACTTTTGCAGGATATCCTGAGCTCTGCTTCTTGCTGGTCTCTTCTGTGTACTGTGGAACTTAACAGGACCTATAATACACAGTAATCAGGAGTAATTAGAAAGAAGACTTAGACTCTGCAAGCCAAGGCCTCACACAATACACATATTTGGGGTCCCAGGTGTCTGGAGACTTGCAGAGCACAGCCTTTCATTGCTGCACTGCCTTTCTAGGCACAGATCTGTTTGCAGGACATGTAACAGTCTGGATGTGTCCAGTGATGTAAGGCTGTCCTGACCAGGACAGGGAATTATAAAAAACTAATAAAGACTATTACTGCTCACCAGAAACTTGATAAGGTACCAGAGCTAAGAGAATATACCTTATGCTTTTGTCCAGTGCAAATGAAGGGTCAGCGTTGGGATAAATAAGATAACTTGTAGCCATCACCTAACACTTTATTAATTCTCGGGTTTCAAGGATCTACATAATAATTCCCTAGGCAACTTTCACAAGTGTTTTCTTCTCTGGTTCCAAGCACGCAAGAATCCTGGGGCCCATAACCCATGATGATCTCTTAATTGAGCAAAATGTAATTTCCAATTAGAGTTATCCTTGCGTGATTCATGACCCTGAATAATACGAAGTTTGTATTCACACCTGCATTCACAAGCTTCTGAGGGACTTTAGGAAAGCTGGAGTATAAATTAACATTAACAATAAGCAAATATATAATTTCTGGGTTTGGAGAGGGAGTCATAGCATCAGTACCTAGAGGAAAGAACAAGTAATATAAGTTTGAATACAATCCGAGGCACTATGACAGAAGATTTTCCATAGAAGTTCTGGTTGCATGTATTAATTGTAAAAATAGCTGTATCTTGATAAAAAAAAAAAAGTTTTGATGCATTAAGAATGTGTCTAACATCAGTCAAATGTGAAAAACACCTTATAAATGGAGTTAAATGGGGTACCATCTGAAGAGTCGTAGGGGTTTAAGACATTTAGTCTGTCTGCTCTAGTCCAGCAGAGCAGAGCTCGTTTCTGCACATGGAGAGCTCAGCCCGGAGGAGGTGGCTGTGCCAGCCCACTGACTGCCCCTCTGCCTCCACGGGGTCACCTTTTCTGTCTGTCACCTTTTTAATTGTCCCCACTGAGGCCATGTCCTCTCCAGCCGGGAACAGCCACAAGTGCACAGCCAGGAACAGCCTCAAGTGCAAGCTCTTGGATGGCAGCCCCTCTCGGACACCCCTCTCCATCCAGCTCCAGGGTGTGGGCTTGTTAACTAATCATTTAGGCAAAAAAACCGAAATGGTTATAGTGATTTTATGACAAGCACTAAATGCAAAGATTGTCAGAAAAAAAGACTGCTTGGTGGAGGTGTTTGGCTATAAAGCCAAACCTTCCCTTTCATGAAATTAAGGTAAGGGGACAGTAAGATGCTGTTGGAAGGTCCCTTAGGAAGCCATCTAACCCACCATCTGGCCTAGAGGAGGAGCAACCGTGCCAAGGCCATTTCCTTAGGAATGTTCTCAACCTGCCTAAGGTTTCCCAGCTTCTCCTGGGAGCTCGATCTCCTGCCTCTGTCTAATAGTGTCTAACAGGCATCTTTCCTTCTGTGCTTATTTACCTGTGTGCTGTGACAAAAAGTGTAACAGAGTATTGGGTTTTTTTTGCAACAGCCTTGTTACGGACATAAAGACAATTATTGTGTCTTCCAACAATTGTCTTGTCTAGGGTAAACAGTTCACTCTTCTATTTTTTCCTCCATGATCTGGAGATGATAATTCTCAACATGAGGTCTCTTCTCAACGTTATTCTTCTCTGAACTCTGTCCCGGACATTTGTGTGTGCCATGCCCCAGCCTGGTTCTTCCACTTCACCTGAGAGTGAGCAGAAAAGCTACTTCATTGCCTTGCAGACACCGCTGTATGTCCCAACATCCATTTACCATTTTTGCAGCAGAACAATGCTAATGCATAAAGTCTGCCACGTTCCTTCATTCGTATACGAACTAAACACGCTGTGCCTACCTGTGGGGACTAGAGGATATAGGGTGCTTTCATGATATCACTCTTGGCTGCTGAGTTTTTGTTACTCTCAACTTAAAATGAAGAGTTAGTCTCAAGAGTCTCAGGTGCTTGGACTCAAGTCAGCTGCGGTGCAAATCTTGGATCTTCAGATTACCTTGTGCTAGGTTGGTGTCCTTACTGTTCCTCGTATAAAGGCTTCTTTTAGCCTGAATAGAGCATAGAGGTTGAAGGAGTGACTTTCCAATGCACAGCAACTAAGTCTGTCTGCGGTTTTGAGAGTACCCAGTTGGCAGGTGCAGCCCAAAACAACCCACTTCACCCCCAGCCAGGGCTTTCCTCGATGGCATGGGATCAGATTGCTCTGCGAAGAGACAGCTCCAGCTCCAGGCTGGCTCCATGGAGCAGCTCTTCCTGCCACCACACCCCCAGCGATGTGGATTTTCTCTGCAACAGGGGTAAATCTAGCCTACAGGGTTCCTGTAGTAATAAATAGAAACAACACAGACTCAACACTGAAAAGAAGGATTGAGTAGGAGCTGAAAATGGATTATTTTTACTTTAGGACAGCAAAGTAGAAGGATGAGACTGTTGAAGTTCTTGATTAAAATTAAAGAACTCAGTGCTTCCTCCGAGCACTTGCCGTCACTGGTCTAGGAAAGGAAAACCCGTACTTGAATTTGCTATTTTTCCTCATTCACCATTTTTAAGAAGAGGGGCTGATGACAAATCCATACCAGGTACTGGCAGGAACCAAACCTGGAGTTCCTTTTTGCCCTCTTGACTTGGATCTCTTGTTGAAACAGAAACTTTGTCCAAAGACCACTGTGAATTGAACCTGTAAGCTCCGTTTGGCTTTGAATAGGCATGCACAGTCACATTTTAAGTGTGTGTTATAAAGTTAACAAACAAATAAAATTCATTTATTTTTTTAGATGGTGGTCTGGAACCATTAACAAACTTGTCATTTTCTTCAGTGTAGACGTTAGATTACCGATTTAAATGCTAAAGAGCATATACATATTTTACAAAACTCCAAAGCTTCTTATAATCTAGATGAACAGAGTCAGTTTTCTTTCAGTGTGTTTTACCTGCCTATTCTGCTAAAACTGCTTTAAGCAATACCTAATATGTAGCAGAAAACAATTTCAGTGAATAAGTCCCAACACTGCTACAATTTTGAGGGAGGTTCTTTAAAAAGATATATTTTCTCAAGATAACAATTTTGAATATGATTGCAGGAAGGAAATATATTAGCAATTAAATTAGCGTGTTTTAGCACAACAAGCAATAAACTGCTTAACACTGAGCTCCTGTGAATTAAAAGCCGGAACAGCATTGGACAAAAGTCAAGGTTATGCTGACACATTTATTTCTCAGTAAATGAAGACTGTTTAGTTTTAATGCATTTGTGGTTAGCAATAGTTTCAAAAGATCAATGTAAATTCATTTTGAACTAGTAAATAATGTCTTAATGAGACTTCTGACAGCATGCTTTCACACCTTATGGTTCCTTACCTTTAAAAATGCCCAAAGGTGAACCTATTTTTCCTGGCATTTTACAATAAACAAATAACATCATGCAGTACTTTATGACTTCTGTCTGAAGTGTATTCAGGGGAACTGCAGTTTGGTTTTAACAACTACAGAACTGCGGTCGTTTAGTCCACAGTGTGTTACTGTTCTTCTCCTGCATGGGCTTAACTCTGACTCAGGGTAAAAGAGAAGTTAAACGATCCCTTTTTTTTTTTTTTTTCCTCTGTCACATGAAGTAGCTTATATGAAACGAAGTGCAGGATTTTACCATAAACCTCTGATGGTATCATGATGTAAACCATCTGCCACATAGAAACTTGGTGGTGTTTATAAAAGCACTCCCCCATTTTTTAACTAGAAACCCAACTCGGTTGCCATGTAGGTCTGTCTGAGTCCTTCTACTGATATTTAATAGGTGTTGAATCAGACACACAGTGAATCCATCATGGCAGGCATAAGGATTTTTCAACATGAGCCTGAGATATGGCATCATTGCTGACAGGGGTAAGGCCACAAGGATGTGGCGCAGGTTGTCCCAAAAGAAGTTGTCAGACCGGTCTTTCTAACACAGCTGTGCCTGGATAAGCAGAAATTGAGTCTTGCAGGAAAGCATATGTTTTTCAAAAGTGTGGCTTCATGTCAATCTGTTTGTGAAGCTAGATGATTTAGGTTGCAACCCAGCAGCCCTCCCAGTGGTACCAGTGACTTCCACGCGGCTCTTCACGTGACTGACAGTATGCATCTGCTCTCTGACTCAGGCTGATAGTGTGAGCCAGCACCACAGGTTCGAAGGAAAAACAGGAAACATAAATCTTGAATAAATTTTAAGAAAGTTCTAAAAATAACTCCTAAGCTTGCATATAATACATTTTCAAAGTCTGACACCTTGCCACTTGCCAGGTCTATAAGGGAGTACTCTGGCAGTCATATATATAGAACTATTCCCCTTACTAATGATATCCAGCTCCCTTATTCTAGCTCTAATAAAGTGGCAAGAATAACAAACTGGATCTTAAAACTGTCATGTCCTTGTGACTGCTATATATCTCTGACCTCGAAGTAATGTAATTCAGAGGAAGGGATTGCTAAATCTGGCAGGAAATAAGCATTTCTTTGGCGCTTGTTTTCTGGTGAAGCAAGTTGCTGTTTCATGAACAATTCCTCAGGAAAAGCATACATGTTTCTCAAACCTACTTCACTGTTGGTTCCTCTGCTGGTTTCCCCTCCTGGGAAGGCAGGATGGCGGGGTGAAATTGAGCTCTTCCCAAAGTGCCTGCCCTCATCGGGCTACAAATGTACTCTGAGGGCTTTATAAAAAGTTTGTGCTTTCCTGAACAAGGTTGTGGGTGTTATTGCAGGTATTTTGATAAGATCCTTCATTGCCTTTAACGGATTTGTGATTGGGCTCTTGTGTCTTCAGGTAATGCATCTGTGTGATGACTGATGCTTATTGGCAGAGTGACCCAGAGGTAAGATAGTGAAAGTTCCAAATTCTGAAACTTAAACTGGGAATCTCCTGTGAATACCCTTGTCTGATATTTCATTTACTTCCTTGTCTTCTAAATGTAGTAATTTAGAACGACTTCCAAGGTAGTCATTCAAATCAGATGTATTTTAGAGGGAACCTTGAACGACCTTGGTAAAGGCTGCAAAAGAGTCTGCAGCTCTTCAATGCAAAATAGACGAGTCTTGTTGGAGCTCCCCTGACTCCACAGGTCTTCTAGCTGTACTTGCTTTTGGGACTGCAGCTTGAGGCATGACCTATCCCTTGTAGAAAAGAATGAACTAGGAAGAAGTTAATAATGCATACGTAATTTTAGTTGAGTGGAAAAGCAAGTAGAAAGATTGTATATGTGCAACTGTGTGAAGTACACACTTTTGAGAATCAAAGCCTGAGACCAATCCTCCAAGCACACCACCATCAAAAAAAAAAAAAAAAAAAAAAAAAGGCAAGAGAAAAAAGCAACCTTCGAAAACTGGAAAGAAATGAATCAACCTAATCAACTTAGCAGGGAGAATTAAAATAGAGTCCATAAAACTTTACAAGGAACTTCTCCAAAGGTGTAAAGAGAAGAAAGTCTTGAAAAGTGATCAAATATAACCTGTGCCAGTAATTATACTTAAAGAAAACAATTATCCTTCTCAAAGTGAAAAAGTCAAACTACCACCAGGGTGTTACAATAATAATAATGCACAGCAATTCCAGCAGTCTTGCAGGAGATGAAAAGTTAAACAGGGGAAGTGATGTGGAAATGCTGGGTTATTTACCTAGATTCATTTTGTTTGAGGGATTTTCTCCATTTGACCCTTAGCAACCTTTGCATGAAGAGAAGAATTACACTGTGTTTAAATTCCTTTTCACAGATCCTTTTTTTTTTTCTTTTCCAGTGAATAATTCACAACTTCTTCAGAAAAGCATTCTTGAGAAAGTATGCAAATATACCTCTTGTGGTCTCAGCAAATTTTTTTGTTCATTAACCCAATTTTGCATCTTAGATGAGGTTGCCCAAACATGTAACCAAAACTACACAGTGACCTAAGTGGCATACAAACAGGATAAAACGCTAGAAGAGATATTAAGCTATCAACTGGTTTAAATAAGTACATAAAGCAGCCCAAGAAATGGCCACACACTAATGTGTCAAAAAGTTCTGGCAGTACACAATAGCAAGTTGTTTTGTTCGCAAGGAGGATGAGCTACTAAAAGGCTCAAACGAGCTCTTGTTATTTCCTTTCTCTTGTTGTCAGCGTGAACAACTGCATTCAGTTTGACGTCATGATGAAGAGATCTGTCTCTTTCCCCAACTTGACATCGTTGAAGCCCTGGCGCGGATTCTTTTCTATCAGCAGGGATGTAGGCAGGTGTTTGCATGCTCAGCTCAACAGGCAGGGGTGGAGACAGGCACTTTGAGAGGAAAAGGCTTGTGTGGCAGAAAAACGGCAGAGGTCTTTTTGGGTGCTCTTTGGGGATTCTGCTGTGTTGTCCACCTTTCCTGCATACAAAACAAAAGCACCTGAAATAGACAGTGATCCAGGTGCTACTGAGACAAGTCATACTTTCTTGTGGACTTCAGTAGGCTTTGGACCAGGGTCTTTGTTCCTCTTAGTTCTCCAGACCAGCTTCTTGGCTTTATTTGGTTTGGTTCTGTATGTTATACCTGCATCTCTAGAGGCGTGCACCTGATCCAAGAGGTCATGTGTTTTTAACAGCTTTATGACACTCCACCTCTAACCCTGACTTGTAGGGATGTAGGATTGTGAACCTGCCCCGACTGCATAACTGGACCGTAGAGTTAACAAGACACCAGTGAATTTGCTAATGAACTTGCCCAGAAGGTACAGGAAAGGGTCAGTTCTGCACTTTCCCCGAGACAAATTGAACCATAAATTTTACAAGTTTTTGTTGACATTAATTGGGTTACACTTGTGTAAGAAATTCTTCTTTCTTGCTCATTTGTCTTGTGAGTTGTTTGAAGTGCCAAATATTTCTGCCATGCCAGTCACTCAGCCATGTGATTTCCAGGCTTAACAATTTCTCTGAGACACCACAGACTCAAACCTCACTGTAGTTTATTGCTCAATAAAAAACAAAAACTTCAGATATTTCACCAGACTGCTGTTCTCGGAGGGTCAAAGCAAAACTCCCATTTAAAGAAAATTTTCTCCCAGCCTCCTCCTTTTTTATTAGTCCTTTATTCATGTCTCAGAACCACTGGGCCTTGAACAAAAGGCTCTTTTCAGAACAGTCACTTCTGTTCAAGATTAAGTGAAGTGATTTATTACATTTATGTAGTGTTAGGCAGTGATCATTCAAATGTTAAACTAATGGACGTTTCCTCACCAGTTCCTTGCCAGTTCCTGTGGTACTGTTAATGTACCATTCGATCCAGAATACATGAAACAATCCCCTCGCTAGCTCTGGAGAAAGACTTCTCCTTTGTCACTGCTTTTGTCACTGCTGTTAATCCCTGGTAGGGTGAGTTGCCATGCCTAGGCATAGAGAGACTCGAGGGAGTTTCGCATTCAAAGTCTGTCAAAGGCAGAGGTGCTTGTGCTGTGCTGTGGTCTGGGGAAATTTTGACTCTCCTAGGAGCCACTCTATTGCAGAGGTACACAAATGGGTGAGAAACCTGAGGAAACTGGGGATAGAAGGACTGAAGGTACAGACTTTGGGCTTGAATACGCCGCTGCTGCACATTAGTGCCTCATTCTTCCAGCTAATGCCCCTTGGGAACTGCAGATTTATTCTTCAAGGCACTGGAAAGATGCTTGCTGCAGGGAAGGAGATGCTGGAGCAGAGGATGTCTACCTCACTCACTGGAAAGGTTTAGACATTTTCAGGAATGAATGTCTGCTGGGAAGAATACAGAAAGAACAGTAAATGTAACTTTAGCTGCAGCTGTTGTGAATGAGATCCTGTGTTCTGTAGAGCCACAAACAGGAGGTTTCCTCAGCTTGTGTAAGGACCGCACAACGTGAATTCTCCTGTGTACCAAAAGCATGGGAACTCTTGAAGGAGTGTACTGCAAGTAACTGATTACTACCTATAGGAGAAAAGTAGCACACAGAGGGGTTACTTTTGGTTTTGTTGTTTTATTTGTCTTGGTATAAGCTTCTTTGTTAAAGCCAAATTCTCCAGTCCAATGTGCCAGACTCGTAAATGTGTTTGCTCTTAACTGGAAAAGCATTGATATTCTGCCATCCTTAAAAAATGTGGGTTTCCAAATCTCTGTGATCTCTGTGCTTGTCAGGGCAGAGATCCAAGCAGAACAGTTTGGTCTGAGAAAAGATGACTGAGCGGTTTACCGTCATGTAGCATCTCCCTGTATAAGATTTCAGCTCAAAAGGGTATGTTTAACAGTGAGTTGCCGTGACACAGTGACATGCCTTGGAGTGATGTCCAGGGTAGTCCTAAACTAGCTGGCTATGGTCCTGGAGGGTGTCTGTTTAGGCTGATGCAGGTGTCCGCTGGGAGTGATGTAGCCTTGGGGGGGCTCATGGTGTACCAGCCCTGGCAGGGTGCAGCACTAATGCGGTTGCCGCCACCTGAGCCAGCTGTGGTACCTCTGCGTGGCACTGGGATGTGGGATCAGGGCTCTGATACTGCTGACCGGCTCACGGCCTTGCGGCTTTTTTGGCCCTTCCGTTCATCAAAGCCATGAGATAGAAAGAAATTGACTTTTAGGCGTCACCTCAGTCTCTTCTTATTGAGCAAATTCACTTTTGTTGCATGGAGCCTGTGTGTTTGCCAGCATGTCTGTGAGGCAACTGAAGCGCAGGAGCTGTTACCCAGCGATAAGTCACGTAGACAGAAATACATGCTTAAATACTCTGAATTAGGTTGGTTTCCTGACTAGCGGGGCAATGAGGTTGGGTGTGTGCTCAAATTTATATATGTGGTTAAACCCTATTCATGCCAATGAAATCTAAGCATGTGCTTAAAGTTGAGCAGTTTATTGAATTGTGGCAAAACTGAGTGGCCTTTGTAGAGTTAATTGATCTATCTGAGCTACTTTTCATGTATGTGACCCAAAGAGAACTGTACGGCTTCTGTGTGATTTTTAAACATATCTTTCAGTTAAATCAAGGATCCAGACACAAATAGTAGTACACATTATATGGATTTATGACATTCCCTGGAGAATTCTGGGTCAATAAACCAGTGAATGGATTACAAAGAGGCCTCTAAAGTGTTTGCTGGAATTTGCAAGGAATGAATGAATTACTGTTTGTTTTATGACTGGAAAACATCTTTCTATGGATGCTACAGATCAGGCTGACTGACAGACATAACATGCTTTTGCTGTGTTTTGAACAACTGTATTTATTGTATTCAGGCCAGAAGCCGAAAAATAAAAGAGAAGCAGAATGCCATAGTAGTATACTGTTAAAATAGACTGAAAAGAAATATAGGTTCAATGTAAATGATTATTTAGTACTCAGCATGGTTACTTTTCCCGCAGTAGCTCGCAGGCTTCCGCCTGGGCCAGTGCTCCATTGTTACACAGATACATTGTGCGCCGTGCAAGAAGCTTGTACCACGCGTAAACCTTATCTACATGCCTGGTTTACATAGACTTAATTTGAAAGCAAGCTTAGGTTTTGTAAACAACTAGAAGAACTATTGTGGAGCCCTGTGCAAAGCATGATTTTTCACCTCCAGCTGGCATAGAAATGTTGTGTGTAGGTACAATCAAAGGCAAGACATACCAAGCAAAAGTTAAAAATGCAAAAAGCAAAGTTATTGTGAAAGATGAGAGGCCAAAGGAAGAAACTTCAGGTCTGCCCAACACTTTCAACGATGATGAAGGCCAGCTGCTTTGCTACACACATGGGCTCCAGAGCACTTGACAGTCATCTGCCCTCTCTGTCCTTGCCATGTTGGTCAGGTGGGAAGAAAGGATCTGGGATTGTTTGCCTAAAAGGCCAAGAAGTTTTTGGGGCTATTTTAATTTCAGGATGGGGGAGCTTAAGTAGGAGGAGGGCCAAGCTGCCCCCTTGCTCCTTGCCAGGCTGGTGGTGAGGAGACTAGTGTTGCCCCCATGTCCCCTTCTCCCATCTCTTGCCAGAGGCAATGTTTATCCTCTTTGCTGCTGCCTGGCTTGGCCATTCGGAGTCACTTAAGGGTGAACAGCAGTCAGTGAGGGAAAGGTTAGTCCTCTAGCAATCTTTTTGCTTTTCTGAGGTATGGCTTATGCCACCAACAAAGTAAGAGCATCTAGACTTTGATTCTTGCCTTGTATTCAGTTCCTGGTCCTGGCAGCAAACAGAGGCTCCTTGCTGTGATTTGACTGCTTGGCTTTTACTCCATTTTAAATTCGAAATTCCATAGCAAATTTATGTAGGAAAGATTTCAGGAGCGTATGGGGCTTGCTAAACAGAGACAGCAGCGTTAGCTACCTTGCAGCTGTCAAAAAGCAGCAGTCTGGTGAGCAGTCATCACATTCAGCAACCACAAGATGCATTCAGGGAATTGGTACCGTCAGCGTTTGATATTAGCACTCAATGGCATAACTGTAATAATTAATACATAATGATAATGCAATGGCTAATGAAGTTAGTAATGCAATTACTATTAATACTTTGCAAGCCTACCTAATCACTTCCACAGCACCCACCGTCTTGCGTTGGGGTTTTTTAAAGCACGTGTCTCCTCATTCTATAGGGACGCACAACTTTTATCAACTTTGAAGAACTAGGGAAAAAGGTAGCTGAGAATAACAACTGTAAGGAAAGAATTGGAGGATCTGCGTTTCTGATTTTATCAAGTTATTATCATCAGCAATGCCAGCAAATACATGTTCTAGGTCACTTAACTGAATGGAAAACATCCAACAGGTCAGCCGAATTAAATGAAAATAGGGGCTCTCTACCTTGAGTTCAAATAAAGCACAGACAGTAGGCAGCAATGGAAAGTCCATTAAATTTTAATTTGTTAGTCATTAAAGTATGCCATTCATTTGTAATATTACATGGCAAGGAAGCCCAAGTACAGAAGTGTATGGCTTACTGTTTTTAATGGTCTTCTTATAAATTTCTGTCTGTGATTATGATCAGTTCTTTCTTATCGTCCATGAAATTTATGAACCAATTTATTTCATCAGCTGAGTGGAAATATCGGATAATGCAATGCAATAAAAAGTAGATACTGATTTTAAGAAATCGGTGTGTCCTCCACGGTCTCCAGTGAGAAGAGCTAGAAGAGAGCACCTAATTACTTCAGCAACATTAAAAACAACTGCAACATAATGGTGTATGGAACCGTTTAATCAAAATGGACACACAACACTCTTGTAATTATATGAAAAGGTCATGGAAATCATCAATTTAGACGAATATGATGTGAAGACTATGACTTAAAACTTCCAGTAAAGCTATCTCCTGGAGATTATTTGAACCACAAAAAAGTGGTTTGTATTTCCAGTTTAATAGCTGAGGGCACAATGCCATACTGTGTGTTTTGGCTTGCGAGATCTCAAAGCAGAACTTTCTTAATTGGAACTGCTCAGATACACAGCATGGAGGTTCATTTCAAGTAACATACCTGCTGCTGGAAAATATAACTGCCTACAATTTAATTATATGGAAGCTATACTCTGGCTTTTTGATTGGTCCTGTGAATTTCTCCACAGAGCTGAAATGCCAATTCATCTGTTTTAGCAGAAGCAAAGGAAAAGTGAACTGCTTTCAATTTCCTTTTTAGTATGCAGTAATGGATAATTTCCAGCTCTGGAGAAAAAGAAAAAAACCCACCCTAGCCTGTACCTGGGGGTAACCTAGTTCTACCAGGTAATATAATCTGTTTTCCTTGCTGCAGCTGAACAATGATTGACCTTGACATCTGAATTTTGGGCAAGACAATGGAGCAGGAAGAAAATCTGCTCCTGGAAAGTGGTAGATGCTTTGAAGTGAAAGGGAAATACACATTTATGTGACTATCAGGGTAGGATCAATTAAAGCGTAGACACAGGGGATACTTTCACAAAAAGTACTGTGCTCATACCAAAGCCTGACATTGCCTGGGCACTGGAGAAATACAATAACAGTATTATAATTTGTCCATGCTATTATTGAATTTCTCCATTGAGCTGAGGATCCCATGAGGATCCCTCATTAATGCAGCTGTTTTGCTTCTGGTAGCTCTTTGGAACTAGTGCTGGTATCTTTGCACAGGCTTTTCTTGTGCTCCGCTTAAGCATGTGTGCACCTTATTGACATGTCCCTAGGAGCCAAGAAAGATGTGGTTACCTTATAACCTGAGCTTTTTAAGCAGAGTCTCCAGCCCACCGGGACTGACAAGGAGCATTTACAAACCTGGTGGAGAATGAAGCAGAGCCCCTGCTCTGCTTCTCACATGTGCTTTTCAGCCCATCAGCTCCTGCCCATGTCATGGGAGTTGCTGAGCGGGTACTGAGGGATGTCCCTGCTTCTAACCCCACACTTAGTATGGAAAAAAGGGGCCCTGGTGCTGTTTCTGGAGTTCTGTGGCATTGCTCCTCAGTACACGGTGGGAAAAGACACCCCATGGCCACTCACGCGCTTCGCCCGGAGGCAGGTCCCTGGGCTCCGGCGTGGTGCCTCGCTGTGCCATGTCAGGGAGCTTGGCTCGTGGTGTGCGGTCCCCGCAGCTGGGACTCTGTGGTTAATTTGCAACCAAAATGAGGTGAAATGGCACAAGTGTGAGAGAGCAGCTCTTGGCATACACCTGTGTAGAGAGGATGCTTCATCTCTGTCTAGCTACAAAAGAGTTGCTTTAAAGCCTGGTTATTGCTGTGACCCATGTCACTGGATCCAAAGAAGCTGCAGGAGGTCCATACACTTTTGGGTCCAGAAGGAGAAAGTGTGGTACGCACGTCGGCTCTTCTCTGGGGAGAGACAGATGGGATTTGGACCATACTGAGCAGACCAGTTTTGCTGGAAGAAATCATTTTAATAACCTATAATTTTAATTGCAAACTGAAAGGGGAGAATCTAAACTCAAATATTAAAAGGAGCTGAAAAATCTTACACATGCAGTTTAATTTTAAATAACAGAATTATAAAAAATTAACAACAATAACGGATTAATAACAAAAACAGTTTTTGCCCTTTATTATATTGACTTGAATTTGTTATATGGGGTACACAGTCAAATCTGGCTCTGGCTCTGCTAAAAGCTTTGATAAGTGTAAGTCAGTTATACCTTTTGAAAGAATAGATTTTAAAAATATTACATAAATAGGGATAGAAGAAATTTGCCGGTATATCAGATTTCAGTTATTCTTTATTATTAGGCATTTATTTTTTCAAAGCACATGGTGTAAGCAAGTGAACCTACTTGGGAAGATATGTAAGAGATAAGAGAATCAAGCATGTATTTCTCACTTCTAGAGGCAATTGTGAGTGGATTTATGAAAACTCTGAATTGGATAAAACAAATTCACAGCAGTACAAAGAAAACTTGACCGGGTCATGTAAAACAATGATCTAAAGTGACAACTTGTTATAGAGTAGGTGATTAGGTCATTTCAGAAAATGAGAAAATATAATAATTGTCCAGCCATCAAATGGCTAAACCTAACATAACATTTACCCCCATTCTTATTAACAGACCAAAACTGAATGCTCCCAAACCCATAATAAGGCAACTAAATGACCTGCCCTAGCCACTCAGCAGCTTCTCCCCTACTACATTTTAGAGAGAATAAATCATTGTGGCAGGTTCTTCTGGTGCCTATGAAGGGCTCAGAATATTTCCCGTCTCTCATGCTAACACTCCCACCGACGCTTAGGCCTGTGCCTCTGGCACTATATCCAACAGCAACGGGGAGCAATCCCTGTCCCCAAGGGCTACTGGAAGAGTTTAGCTAATGTGCAGCCGTGACTTTTGGGGAGCCTGTGATGAGGTTGCTACCAGACACCTCTGACCCTTACAACTCACTGGGGCACCAGCTCAGGACCCTCAGGTCTGCACCAGGCATGATCATGGTGAAAGACTGCAAAACCATCTGCTGCAATTTTTGCTCTGCTGTGTGTTGCTGTACTTGAATCATGTGGCTTTTGCCCAGCATGGAGGTCAGCCAGTCAAATCTGTGCTGTGCCTTATCTCCGCAGGGGTGAGCCCCTGCAGGAAGGAAGGGCACAACCAACTGCTAAGAAATGGGAGCAGGAGCCGTGGCCAGAGTAGGGAGGGGGTGCCTGTCCTGCCCCAGGGGGTCACTGGGACCCCAAGTAGGCTGATGTGCCCAGGCATACTTGCTGGCACTGCTACTGGGTGCCACAGCTGGTACCACTGAACTGAGGGAGAGGATGGACACCAGTGCTACCAGGGCTGTGGGTCTTGTGCTACCACCATCCTTGCCTGCGCAGCGTGAGGCTGCTGAGCCATTGCAGCTGGATTGGGACTCCCTGACCATGGAGCCAGGTGAGTCCCCAGTCTGCTGCCTGGGGACCTGAGCCTAGTAAGGACAGATGACAGTGAGGATTCATCTGTGCCCCTCTGGCAAAAGTTGACAACATCGCAGCATCAGGTCCATCAAGGTCTCTAGTCTTACTGCAATAGCTGTCAAAAAAATTCAGGGTTACTTCTTTCTGCATGTACATAGCTTTTGCTTTTCCTCTTTCCCTCAGCCTTTCCTCTCTCCTTCTCTCCTTCCTGTAAGCAGGAAACTTCTGCTTATACTCACATGTCTAGTCATGCAAAATACCCTTAATGTCTCCCTCTCACCACCTCTGTGAGTCTAGTCACTCATTGCAACAACTCATACCCATTGCTCTCTGGTTTACAGGCTCTCCTCTTCTCCTGCCAACCTCTCAGCTGGGACTCTGAGGGCTCTCAGTGCTACCTGACCTCCAAGACCATCTCCAAGAACATCTGCTGCCATGTTTTGAGGTGACAAGGAGAACCCTTTGGAGAAGAGATCCAGGCAGTTCTGCAACATTGCAAAAGGCAAACAAACACTGTAATGCTGGCTGGGCTTGCCCAGCCCTGGTGTGCCTGGGAAGGGCAGGGCTCTCTTGCCTGGCTGGGGTGGGCAGGGGCATTTCTGGAGGTGGTGCAGCATCCTCAGCCCCGTCCCAGAGGTGTGCCAGGAGGAGGGTGTGTGCCCCTCTGCCCATGACGGGTCATGAGCTCTGTGCAGTGTGGCGTGCCTGCTGCCATCCCACGCTGCGCTGCCAGCAAGCAGGGATGGGAGAGGGGGTGATGATATGGCTGATAAGGAAATAATCTCTTGCTGCTGTGGTTTCATCTGCTGGGCTTATCACATGAGGCTGCCAGTTTGATAGGCTCCTGCTGCCTGTTTCCTGTGGCTGTGCAAGTTGTTGAGCACCACAGGTCACGTCCCCCTCAAATTTGGTCCTCGTTCCCTCAGCACCGTTAAGGAGATGTGATAGAGCAGTGTACCTATGCTATTGCTGTGTACCCGTGCTATTGCTCCTGCCCCTGTGCCTGGATATAAGTGTGTAGAAGGCAGACTCCTGGAGGACAGCCCCTCTCCCCATCCTCCCTCTGCATGTCCCAGCCACCAGCACTCCCCTGGGAGCATGGGGTCTCGGGGTCCTTCTGGCTGCCAGGTAGCTCCCAACCCTGGAGTTTTAGGTTGTGGGTTGCCAAAGCACAGCTTCTTCATCAGAGTCAAACATCTGGTGCAGCTCATTACAGTATCCTCTGGTGTGCCAAGCCACACTGGCATGCCTCTTGGCATCCCGTGACTCTCTATAATCAGATTTTGGTTTCTGAAATTTGCCTCAGCACTGATGCTCTCTGTAGGTAGGCTGCCTCGGGATGAGCTGCCTCCAGCAACCCCTTCCATCTTCTACTTCTTGCCCTGCAGCTCTCCCTGCTTGCTCTCCCTGAACGGCCACGAGGGATCTATCTGTGTCCTCTTGCCGCTTTCTGCTGTGCTTCAGCCATCTCCCTGTCTGTTTTTCTGTCTTCCACAGCCAGAAGGATGAATTTGACCCACACAGATAAAAGGGCTGTCTACAGCCTCTGGAGGGGGTGTTTAGGTAACAAGACTGAAGGTGTGTGTGCTGTTCCCTGGTGCGTGGGGGTGTAGGGGATGCAGAGCCTGATGGGACGGTGCCAGAGTCATGCACGGGGCAGAGCAAGTCAGTCCTGTCAATCTGGTCCCACCACCTATACAAAATAGCTGCTGGAAATAGCTGTAACCATGCTCAGGTGTTATTTCTAGGAGCTAGCGTGGTGGGTCCAGCCCAGACCCCAGGTGTATACTAATACCTATGCAGTGTGGAAAGCCAGAAGGCTACTGCTTTAGCTGGGGATGCGGTCTTAACCTTATTTAGCAGCATAAACATATACTCCAGCTGTATATATACTAGCAAACAAGAACAGACACAGGGCACAGGTTCAAATTCTAGCCTGTGATTTGTTTCTATTTATTAACTACTATCAAACTCCCTGCTCAGATTTGGGCCTGTGCCAACTAGCACTTTTCCAGAGCAAGGTTTGAAGACGGTACAAGCTAGAGTCTCTTCCCAGTCCACATGTAACCACCCTTGTTGGGTGAAGAGAGCATGGGGGAGGAAGAGATTTAACTGTATGGATGTAGCGTACGGTTCCACCTAGCCTCTGGGACAGAGAGCAGGCCTCGTCTCTGTTTTATTTATTAGTACAAACTTAGCCAGACAGGATCAGCCCCTTCCTTTAAATGTACTCAGCAAAGAATTAGTTGGTAATCTGCTTGCATGACTGAAAGCAATTGTCCTCCTCAAAGAAACAAACAAAACCTTCTTAAGTTAAAAGAACTTTATTAAGGTTGCAAAGTCAAGCCCTCAGAAATTAGCCGTTGCCTGAGATGAGGATGCTTGTGCAACCTTTATTTGTAGCCTTTATTGTGCTTGCCTTATGACAGTCTTCAGTCACTGTCTGCATGCTATTTTTTCCACCCAGCTTCTGTTTCCTTCAGCGCACAGGAAGGGCTACACACAAATAATGACTAGTCCTGTGCATAATGTGTGATTCCAGGCTTTACTTGTTGCACAATGTTCAAAGCCTGCTCTGAAGATATGGCTATCAGTTTCCTCATTGCCTTTCCTGTGGTGGACATCAGTAGCCCGTGCATGGACTTCACAAACAAAGTGATTTTTAACTCCTAGTGCCCTGCTGAGGGGAGAGGGAGAGGATATAATACCCTTGCAGAACATCTAGTAGTTTGGATGTTTCATTTCTAGGAGTCTGCGAATTTTATTTTTCAGTCTATTTAACACTAACAGCAACACCCAAGAAAAGATGCCATTTGACTTTGATTGAAATTATGAGTTTCAACATTTTGGCAAGCCAGACCATAGGTTTGGCATGCAGAAAATGAGGAATGCATGACCTCTTCTGATAAATCCTCAGACCTGACATCATGCAGGCACACTGTGGCAGAGACAAGAGCAGAATTCAGCTTCCCCAAGGCGGCAGTCCAGCTTTTCTGTTCCTCCAGTCCCTTGACTCATTGGCTTCATATTTTCCAACCTTTGCAGCAAATAAAGCAGATGTACTTCAGACTTTAAGCTACTTTGCCACACTGCCTTGATTTGTGCCCAGAGCAGGTCTCCTCCATTCGTTCAGCAAAGCACAGTTGCTGTGGTAAAGATCAATCCAGGTCTGTCTGGACCCTAACCCAAATGCAAACCCAGGTCTTCCTTTTTAGACCAGTAGGCAAGGAGCTGGATAGGGTTCCTTCCTCCCCACCTATTGGTATTGAGCAACCTGGAATTCTAATCCAATTTCAAACCCAGACTCTCTTGCTCAGAGCTAGACATCTCTTACAGAAACAAAGATTAATTACAGAAGAACCTAGCTTCAGAATGCTTGGATTTGCAACACTAATGTTATTCCTGGAAGGGGAGAGAATAAAAATGGGTACTTCTTAGTCTTTGGGGGTGGGGGTGGGGGGTGGGGGAGAAGGAAGACGTCTGTGGACTGGGACCTTACTGCTACCTCTGTGGGTTGAGAGCAGAGCTGAAGCATGTGGAGGTGATGCAGAGAGCTCCTCTGCTGGGGCTAATGCAGCGGCTGTTAGCAACACCAGGTAACAACCCCTGGTGGGACCAGCAGCCGGAAGGACGAGAAGAAACACACTTCACTGGGGCACTCATAGGTGTTTATGAACACCAGGGAAGAGGCTGAAGCTCTTTCAGGCCTTTGAGGGAAATGGGGTATAGTGAGCCCTGAACATGCTCTCCCCGACCACCTCTCCTGCCCTGTCTCCTCCACCCTGGGATTTTCAAAGCTGCTGCTTATCTGCCCCAGATAATGTCACAGCTAGTTCAGCTACTCACAGGAACACAACTGGGAAAACCTGGGGCCCTTTGAAAATACTGTCCTCTCAATACAAAGAACAACTATGGGGAGGTCCAGGGAGTCACTTTTCCCTCCAGTTCTTGGTAAACATTTTTCACTAGTTCTAAAAATAAAAATGCTTTAGACAGCTACCTAAGCAATCCAGACTCAACAAATATCTTTATTATATGAAAATAAAGAAAACTTCCTGCATGTGGTTTGCTTTCAACTACCGTTATCTGTTTAATAGACACTGAGCTAAGCAAGAAAAGCATAATAAAAAGAAGCAGATTTATGTTAGACTTCTTTCATAACACAGGACAAGCATTTTCTTTTCTCCAGTGACCTTAGAAGTTCCTATGCTAATTGCTGGTTTGTTGTATGCATTCGCTGAGGGGCAAGCACGTGGTTGAAAATAAGTTTTCTGTGTTATGCATTTGCCCCATAAGAGAACAGCGCTTCAGATTTAAATCATGTAGTTAATACAGACTGAGTGACAAGACTGGCTGTCCCACAATTAGGTATTAGAAGATGTGCCTGATATCTCATTTGCAGGTCAAATCAGACTTTACAAGGTCAGCTGCTGCTCCTGAACGCTGCCTGTCCCACTGCAACTCTGCCTGGTGGCAACCGCTCACTGCTGGAATTTGTTTCTGAGCATTACAGAGCTCTTGGACCGCCTGCCCTAAAGCAACTGTGGCCAGACAAAGGCAATCTTTTTTCACATAGAGCAGAATCCCAAGCCCTGTGAACTTAGCTCCCTCTGTTTGGCGTTACTGATCCGTTAGTCTAAATATGGTACATGGCAGTTTGATGGAAATCATTTCCAGTAAGAGAGGATGTTTCCTCAGCAGTTTTCAAGCTGGCTCTGACTCAGGCATTCTCATGGGAGCCCATTTAACTGGTCATTAGGGAGACAGCAAAAAGGCATTGAGGAATTTCGTAACAAAGATGTGCATCCTGTATGAAAGACCTCCTGAGAATCCTCCTGGCCATTGGCTCTGTGCATGCTTGAGAGATTTTATTAATGCTGCTGAAAAAGTATTGCTGAAACTAATCTATTATTTGTGCATAATTTTAAAGATGCTGTATTGTACTTGTTCCAGCAATGTGATGAACCACTGTGCTTGTAAAATGCTGTGCTCAAACAAACCATAATTAAATGTTTAAAGTCGATTAACACCCTATATTGCAACACACTAATCGATGGTGGAAGGGTTGCAGTTACTAAATGAGTAACGGGAAGAAACATGCAGAATTTGCTAAGCAAAGTTTTCTCACAAGCTAGGAGTAGATAAATATGTCAAGCAAATGGTCTATTTGAGAAAGCAAAGGTTGTGAGTCGCTCTGACAAAAGCCGTAAGAGGCAAAATAAGTATTCCTTCATAACACACACTCTCTGATTTATGCTTTTTGCACATATGTGTTTCAAGGCAAATCTTTTCCTTGTTAGCAGTGATGGAGAGTTACTAAGGCTTCAGTCCTGTGAAGTCCCTGAATATGCAGATTTCTTTAGGTATCATGGCTGGACCCGCTGACTTTACTAGGATTACTCACACATTTGAAACTGAGTCACGTCTTAAGAGTTTCATTGGACTGAATCTAGTAGCTGGCAGAAGGGTGGGTGTCACAGGAGCCCGGAGTTTTGGTTTCCATTTCAAATCACCCAGATTGTGGCTGCTCCTGACCCCAAAACGCCCCAGCACAGAGAGTGGCAGGCCAAGCGACAGACGTCCTGCTGAGGTGCTTCTGTGGGGTTGGGATGCCCCAAAGTCTGTTGTTCTCTCTACACGTCTCAGGCAATCTGGAGAGATGAGGGCCTGTTGGGTGAGCAACCCATAAGATGATCTTCTCATCCAGACCCCAACACTCATGCAGAGAATAAAAGGAGTAAAAGGCCTCCCTTACTGACCCATCTTTATAAGGCTCAGGCTTTAGGCAGGAATTTTCTTCCCTTTCATTTAGAGACCCACTGATTTTTATCATTAATAGTAAGACTGTTTGTTGAATGTTTAGTGCCAAGCCAGGCTGAATCACAACCATTTTCTGCTTGCCTGAATAAACAAGAGCTATCACGAGCGAAAACATGTTGCCTAAGTTTTGGATTGCAAGTTTGGTTCCTGGGCATGTTGGACTGCTGTTACACGCAGGGGTAGCGACACTGGGGAAAAGAGGCCTAGAAAAGGAGCAGAAAGGCACAGGGAGAAAATACACATAGGGCAGAGGGAGAAGGAAGTTTGGATAGATGTGCAATAAATTTTGTAAAAAAAATTGTAGCGTACAGGTGCTCTGAACTGAAAGGTGGGGCATACCATAGCTAATTAGCTCCTTAGGCTTCCTAGTTGAGGCTCTCTGAGAGACGGAGGCATTGGTCTTACAGGTGAAATTCCAGAAAACTTTACATCAGGCAAATATGACAAAATTTTCTCTGCCCTCAAAATTTCCTTTCCTTGGGTAGCTGGATGTTCCCTATGGATCTCTACTCCAGTCATCTCTCCGATGATGCTCCCTGTAGTTAGTGCTATTAAAACTCCATATGCTCTTGTTATTCATCTGAACCCATCTGATGTCTTTCTCCTTCATACTAAGCTCTTGACCTCAATAATATCTCATGACCAGGAGATCCTTACCCTAACCACATGCACAAAAAAAGGTTTTTCTAAGTTGATCTGTCTGAGCCTCGCTTTTAAGCTATTAAGCCTAGTCCAGCCTTACTGATGTGTAGACTTTTAGGCAATCTTATCCAATATACCTTAGCTGAGGTATCCCTGTAGCTGAATTTAATATGTAAAGATTTAGCAAAACAAACTTGCTGGTACTTGTATTGAAAAAAATTCCTGCAATGAGAGGCATGAATTACACATAATTATTGACCCTGCAGTGTAAACACTGATGATAGGAAGCTTTTTAAATGTATATTATTAAACCAGTAGAGTGTTTATAGCTATAGAGACATCAGTGGTTTAGCAATTAAATGCATATTTATGAACTCTCCTAAATAGATATTATTAATCCAAAAATTTCAGTTTTAAGATAATTTTAAAAAAAACCAAACACTTTTCAGATCCAGGACATTAAATTGTCTATGAGCTGTTATAATCTTTAATTTAAAACTATATAAATATCCCCCACATAACAGCTTCTGTTACAGCCTGTTCCAAGGACCTTAAGTGAGCGTAAAGTCTTTCCACTGACTTCAATCAGCTTTGAAAAGACATTTAATCTCCTGCCGGCATTACCTGCTCACCATTAACTGCTCTGGCATGTCCATGCTACTCTTCTGGCCCTTACAGAGGAATGATGAGGAGTGTGACACCAAGAAGGATTTTGTGCTTTATTTAACAGCATTATCCTGATGACACTCAGTTAATTTCTTGTTCAATTTTTGCTGTTGGTCACTGATGATATGTTGTGTGAGTGATGGAGAAAAGCCAGGTGTTTTCAAATACTCAGTTGGAGCCGGGCCTAGGCAGAAATGGGACCTGGTGCATGGTCCAGGTCCTGGGGTGGGAGAGGTCATGGTCCCATGCTGCAGCAGGAGCAAGTCTGGGGAAGGCTTGCAGAACACAGGGCTTGATGAGATGTAGGTCCAAAGGGTGGGCTGGACCATAGGGAAATAAAGACTCAGGGGAGATAGTGACCCCAGTGGCCATTTCATCTGCAGCCATAGGTAGTAACATGATTTCCGAAATTACCTTGCAGAAGGAGTTATACTCTGCTATACTAGCTGGTCACAAACGGCAGAGTTATGAGATTGATTTGAATTTCAGAGGTGGATTTAGACTGAGACAGAAGGTGACAGTCTGGAACTCAGGTTAATTAAAAAAATATTTCACCACTTAAAAGTCCCCTTCCTTACCCCGCAGCTCTCCTGTTTGCACTGCTGCAGTTACTTAGACCTGTCACATAGGTCAGGAGGAGACGGAGGTGAACACAGGTGCAGAGAATTCAGGGAATGCTGATCGCCTGAATTGTGAAAGTGACTGGTTTGAACTAAAATAAGAGCCACTGTTCTGTTTGGGTTCAGGATTTGATTAACCTTTTCTGAAACCATAGCGTTTAAGTGACCTCTCTTGTTCCCTTACCCCCTCACTCCCTCGCCTTCTGCCTCTGAGTTTCCATGCAGTGGTGCAGCCTGATGAAGACTATCAGGTGTGATTTTCAGCCAGGTAAGTTCATCTGAAAGTCAGAAGGGAACTGCTTACCCCAGCCAAGAGGTCGTCATGGGGCTTGCCTGGCCACCTGCAATTCATTGGCTGCTCTTCTGCTGACATGCAAGAAGACAGCCTGGACAAAAAGTCTGACTATTTATTTACCTCCAAACAGATGGTGGGACATGACTTCGGATGAACTCCTGTCACTTACAGTAGTGGCTGAAGGGCTTCAGGTCCTGAGCCTCAGTTCAGCTGCCTACGGTGCAGGAGGAGGATGCTTCATGCCCAAGATGGAGGGAAGGAGGAGAGAAAAGCCTTGAAATAGTTGTGATCTTTGGCTCCAAGCCAAGGAAATTTAGCTATCTCTGGAAGAAGGGAAGTTTGAGTAAATTGTCCAAGTTGTTGCAGAGATTATTACTCCTTCTGGGTCTTCTCTGGGGAAGGTGAGGATGGGAGGGCACAGGAAAGGACGCTGCTTAACTCTGATAAAGTGGAGGCTTGCGCGCAATGTTGGGCCAACCTGACAAAACTGTCGCACGAGAAGTGTGTGCAGTGGAGACACCCATCAGTGTTTAGTTTTGTTGGCTCTGCATCTGTGGTCCTCAAATATGGCAGGAGATAGTGACAGAGTAAGGGAGATTAAGGTTACTGTGGTTTTCTGCCAGCTTTTTGCCCTGTTACCATTGAGGGACTTTCTGGTCACAGGGTCAGAGTGGCTCTGAAGAGTCAGAGAAAGGGGCAGAGCTCAAGGCCTAGCTCTAACCCTGGCACCTGCAATACTGGATTGGAAAAGCTCTATATCACAGAATCACAGAATGGTAGGGGTTGGAAGGGACCTCTGGAGATCATCTAGTCCACCTCCCCTGACAAAGCAGGTTCACCCAGAGCAGGTTGGACAGGAGCGCATCCAGGCAGGTTTTGAGTATCTCCAGAGAAGGAGACTCCACCACCTCTCTGGGCAGCCTGTTCCAGTGCTCTGTTACACTCATAGTAAAGAGGTTTTTCCTTATATTGAAATGGAATTTCCTGTGTTCCAGTTTGTGCTCATTGCCCCTTGTCCTGTCATCAGGCACCACCGAAAAGAGTCTGGCACCATCCTCTTGATATCTATATCCTCTTGATATCCTTTATATATCCCTATATATCATTGTGCAAAACTTCTGCACGCATCCTGGAAAATCCATCCTCTGATACGTGAGCTGCTCGGGTCATCTCAGTGAGGACCTAACGTAGATGTTCGGTGCAGCTGATACTTCAAATGCCCCAAATGCCAATGCTTCCATTGCTCATGTGGGAAAAAGAGCAGCGCGGCTGCCGAATGGTCTCTCTGAATTTCCCCTCGGTTCCGGGAGGGTGAGGCAGGCGAGAGGGGATGCCTGGCACCTGCTCCCCGTCCCCTGGAGAGGGGACTGGCTGGGGAAGCTCTGGTGTTGGGGAGCAGGCTGCCCTCTTCTAGACATGTGCGCAGACCACTGTGTGCAGCTTCTCATCTGGGTGACCCACAGGAGCGGGGCTTGCTGTGTGGGCATAGCTTCGGCCGTGTATCATTGCTCCCCCCAGCTCCATCCCTGGGTGGGTTCCGCATGGAGAGCCCAGACGGAGGAATGTCTTTCTCTACACAGTGGGTGTTAATCAACATTTTGGGAAATGCAATTACAGGTTCACAAGCTGTGGAAACCTCTGGGTTTCCCACACTTGGCCAGTATGGTCACCATCCATGGCTCAGCTCTTTCATTAGCTGCCAGGGACACTTAACCTCTCACAGTGTCTGCATGGGACTGGGAATGTTTTCTGAATGACTAAGGTGCCAGCCCCGGAGGCATACGTGTACATTTTGCAACAGCCAACGCTAGGATTTTCCTAAGAGAATTAGGAACGCAGTTGTTCTGTGAGCCAAACTCTGTTAGGTTTTTTTGAAAATCCCTGCCTTCTTGTTAGTAGCTTTCCAGCTGAGCATGTTAGACTCCTGGCACCACTGCCGTACTCTGCTGCATTACTCAGCTTTTGTGCTGCCAGACTGAAATGTCAATGCAAGTAACTGTCAGCCTCCCAGGAGGCGAAATGTAGAGCAACATTCCCCCCTCCCTAGGTAAGCGGTTTCAGGATACAGTTTGGTCAGTTACGAGAAAGATTATAGGATATGTTGCCTGAGGTAGTGGGGGGCTGGACTCACCAATACACAATGTCCTTCCCAGTCCTGAGTTCCTGAGAACATCCTGATTTATGTGGAAAAATAAGGTTTTCCCATTATGTGCACTTTCCTGAGTCGTTCTGCTAAATTATATTCTTGTTGCCATTTTTCCGCGTTCTTACATGGCTATGCTCTGACTGCTATGTCCAGTGAAAATCTTTGTTATCAGAAGCCATAATTCATCTACCAGCTCGCAAAGGTCACCACTTATTGGACATTTATATCTCGACCTTAAGGCCTCACCTATATAGAAAGGCTGTACTGCTCTAGCCTTACTGGTATAATTAGAGTAAAACAACCTCTACCTTTCCCCCACTCCTTGGTGCGGCTGCAATCACGCAGCCATAAAGATGTTTATACAAATCTGGGTTATTCTTACAGAGAAAGCAGAGAGTGTTTTACCACAACAAGGTGTTTTTATTTCAGTATAACTGCATCCCCACCAAGCCGTATGCTGATCTAATTAGGTCTAATTTTGTACAGAATTAGATGCCAGAAGGCTGAAACGCTGATATGTGGGGGCAGATGCATACACAGGGCTACTGTCTATGTCTTACACACGTTCTGATGTGGCACTCCCACCTGTGGCGGCACAGACCTAGCCCTGTGCGAGAAGGAGGTCGTATCACCGACTGAAATAACTGTGTGCATATAGAAACTGTGTTTAGGCAAGGTGTATAGAGAAACACAGCTTATTTTCCCTCATTTCCTACCATTTGGAGGCTGGACTGCCCTGCTGTAAGGCAATCCCAACAAGAGCCAGCATAAGGTCCATGAGATGACACGTAAGGTTCGGTCAAAGAGATGAAATACCAAAATTATTCACTGTTTCAATAGACAGTTCAAGAGAACAAGCTCCTGTGAACTGATGCTTCATGGTCTGAAGTGCTTTTAGCACTTCAATTCATTTTGAAGGATTTGGGAGAAAATGGCCCCTGCATCTGGGAAGAAACCTCACACTGACCTCACCCAAGAAATCTGGATGCTTTCTTCCTGTTTTAAAGGAACAAATAAGGATGAACCTAAATGAAGTGGCCAGCAAAACTTGAAGCCAAGTCAGTTACAACATATCTGCAACCACAGGCCAATTAGGCCTGCCCTGGGGGTTTAATACAGTACGCTAGACAATGCCAGTATCTGAAAGTCTGTAGTGCTTTCTAGTCCATGCAAAAAAACAATTAACTGAAAGCAAGGTAAATAATAAACATGTTATGTAATATATTTTTGAACATGTAATATTCATGCCATTTCTCCAGGGCACCTCAATTCCAGGATGAGACAAGACTTCATTCAAACCCTGCTGACAGTGAAGAACTTTTTAAAGGGACGGGGATGTTTGGCAGAGCTTCAGCAGTCAGAAACTCCTTGGCTGTGTGCAGCCGTATCCTGCCTCACTGACTCAGATGCTGAGCCCAAGGTCCGACCCAGCTGCCCCTACAAGTTAGAGCAGCCATAGGCCTGCTCTGCCAGCTAATTTATCAGCTGGGAAAGTCCCATATGGCTCATTACACATAGGCTGGCAAGGCTGAGCATCGTCAGCGTGCATTTTGCTTTGTCTTCATTTTCTCGGTTGTGATGGGCTTCTGCATGGGGAAGATGGGCTGAGTAAATTTGGCTTTAGCCAGCTGGCTGCTAATGACTAGTCTAAGGAGCTACAGTTCTGCTCTGGTGACGCAAAGGGATTTCGCTGGAGACCAATGATCTGTCCAATAGTAGCAACTTTTAGAAAATTTTTAGGTCTTCCAACAGCAGTATCAAAATCCAGGCTGTGGTAATGGTAATCATGATTTCTTTCCTGTTGTCCTTAAATGTCATGTGAATGTGCAGCCAGGAAGCATAGCTTGACTTCTGTCATGCATCCTCAGTTCCTCATGCTCTGCAGTGAAGTTGGTCAATGCAATTTTTAGACAAGATAAACTGAACTTACCATCCATTTTTCTTCTGCAATGTACAGTCAGGGATAAGAATTTGCTGTCTCTTCTGACATACGTTCCCAACCTGTGGGCAGCACCCTGCTTCAGTAAAGTCAATGGGCTTCCGTCATTGCCTTCAGTGGAACCCAGAATTCACCAGCATGTTTGGAAGTTTTCATGTTTCACAGGCAATACACCAGCCCCGAGATAAAAACAGACAGCTGACATGAAAAACTGTAGTTTCAGGCACATCATCCTTACCTCAGTCAACCTTCACTACTGAAAAAATACTCTGCAAAAAGAAGTCCTCAGATGGCCTGTACTCTCATAGAGCCTGTACAGGACCAGAAGCGGGACACCAATGGCAGCAGGCGGCAATACCGAGCATTGGGGGAAGGGGAGCGGGCCTGGGGGAGGCTGGGGTCGGAGGGACTCTGGGGTGAGAGGGAAGGCTGTGCCACACACATTAATTTGTGCTACCTGCATAAGCCTACGACCTGCTCTGTTCCTACATTGCAGGATTTTGCTTTTTGCAGCTAACCTCTAGTTATACAAGTGATTTCTTACACAGTGCACTGGGCAGCACCTCATCATTTTCCCTTACACAGTGAAGTTAATGTTTGTTTAATGTGTCTGGAGCAATGATATCCCATGTTTGGCTTACAGGTCTCTAAGGCTATCCAGGAAGTTTAACTGTGCAGTATTCAACAGCTGAGCTTTCCATTTAATTAATTTTGGTGTTCTTTTTGTATTCCCATCTCTTTTAATTTCCAAGAGTTCTTTGGAAAATAAACAGCATCTGATTTTGCAGATTAAAGAAAAACCCCACATTCATTATTTCACATCAAACATTTTCCTATGCATGAATGAGGAGGGGAAATATCCTTGGGCCTCTGATAAAGCAAAGAGAAGTCTCATGGCTTCCACCCTATGGAGAAGGATCTTGCCCTATAGAATTGTGGATTTCTGCACCAAAAGCCACTCAGAGAAGCAGCTCACTCCTTCCTGGGTGGCACAAAAGGCCCAGCAGCTCTCTGTTGTACTCTATCATGAGAAAAAAGGGAGAAAATCTGGTGCTGAAGTAGTGGCGGTGGTGGCCCTGTGATTTCCCGTACAGACCTCCTCAGCTGGAGCACAGAGCTGTTGGTAATGGCAGTCTCTCCTTGGTGATCCCTCTCAGTCACAAGATACACTGAGCTGATTTAGGGCACTTCTACTTCCTTACTTCAAGTGCAATTTGGACATCATATTCTCTTTTGTTGTTATTTGTATTTCATCCCAAACAAGTGAAAACAAGTAACTCATCTCTGAGGAACCAGAAGGTCTGAGGTACCTGAAATCTCAGATAGTCATGTTGAGGGATTAAAAAGTCTTAATCAAGCTTCTGTTTTCTGTGTGGGTTTTTTTCTGAAGCTTGGAGCCTTGGAGCTACCTTGTCGTTCCAGTTGGACTTGTTTCCAGCCAAGGGCAGCTGTGGGCCCAGGCAAGGTAGGACTGCTTTGGGATGCTTTAACTTTTCTGCAAGCAAGTCCATTAGTCAAACGTGTTATTGGCATCGTTTGTTATTCTCATTTTGAAATTTCACATTGAGTTTCAAAGATAACATAATGCAGAAAAATGCTTTTAATGATCAATCTACAAGGGAGCGGGAACTGCTGTTCGTGAGATCAGAGTGGATAATGCAAATGCTCTCAGTGCTTGGGGATGTAGACGAATTAGGGAGAGGCCAGAGGAGAGCTACAAGAACAATGAGAAATTTAAAAAAAATGATCTGTTAGGAAAGATTAAAGGAAGTAGGGGGCTTAGTCAAGGGCAAAGGTTGGTGAAGGATATATAAAAATTTTGAATATTTAAAGGCTGTTATAGGATGGCAATCAATTTTCTTCAAGTCCACCTAGGGAAGTACAAAAAGAAATCTACTCAATCTACGGAAAATATAATATACCTTGCTTATTAGCAAAATCTCTTCTTGTTGCTGTTCCTCTTTTTAAAAAAGCATGTTAGTGAAAGGGTAGAGCAGGTTATTTAGAAAAATCGTGGAATTCCTTCCTTCAAGACTCAGATAGACAATATCCTGCCAGAGATGCCCGGTTACACTTAATATTGCCTTAGTACAGGGATACTAGTTGAACTTAAGCTGCATAAATACTGATGAGAAGTAAGTGGTCATCTCTCCATAATGTTTTAATAACCTGCTCTGTGCAGTGTGACCCGCAACCCAACATAGCTGAAAATTCACCCTTGTCTATGGATAATTGGACCAAACCCACCTGGTCTGATGCAGGTTTTGCGGAATTAGCGGTCTGTGGATGCAACCTTCATTACAGCTTTCTGTGACTCAGGCAGCCACAGACACCCTTGCTGACTGAGTTCGTGAGCAAGGGACAGTTTGCAGACAGGTCTGAGGACATCTCAGGTGTTCTGTCTTGATGTTTTTCCCTGTTCTGGGGAAACCAGGTGACTTTTTCATCCCCACTGATAGGCAGGTGAGCCTCCTTCTCTCCAGACTTGCTGTCCTTTGCCAGGCTGTCTGGTTTGGATCCTTGTACATCATCAAAGCAACACTCACATCCTGCTTGTTGAATCAGGAGAGCTGGAGAGAGTCTAGGGAAAGGACGACATGCATAAGTAGTGATTTAGCAAACATGAAGCAAGATGGAAAGACCTGGGTTATTCAGTGGGGTGGAGAAATAACAAGTTCCCAGTATAAAAGCTGTCCCTAGGGAGCATGTCATGGTAAGCCGTTCTCCATGTCTTCTAGGAGGAGGGCCAGGTGAGGAGCAATGCGTCCTTTTCTCCACCCTGGCAGCTTCTCTGGGGATGCTGCCCCTTCCCTCCTCCCACCTGGTTCTCCAGCCTCGCTGCAGAGAGGAGTCTCTCTTGCTCTGAGTCTGAAAGAGCCCATGTTGTTGCATGCATCTCCAGTGCTGGCCGTGCTTGGCCCAGCACAGGGGCTGAGGAAGCCCTCCCCTGTGACCACCAGAGCATGCTAACAAGGGCCTGTGGGAGCTGCCAGAGGACATGGTACGAGAGAATTTCACTCCACTTTGTTGTCAATGAAACATCTTTACTCTGAATAAAAGTGTCCTTGAGAAAGAGAGTCTAATTTATAGTTAATAGCTGGATGGTTTTGTGAGAACTTAGCAAAGGCAGAGAGCTCTGGAGCCTTATGGTCTGGGATACATGATAGAGGAGGATGGTTTCCATGAATAGTCAGGGGTGTTATTTTGTGCTGCACATGGTGTTTTCCTGAGTCTGGTCCCTTCCTACAACACGCAGCATGTGCTGTACAGAAGCAAGACAAGACAAAGCTAACCACGTAGGTCATGACTCTGAGCATGTGGGAAGCCGCTCTCCAAATATAAAAGTTAAGGTAAATATCTGGTGTTGATAAACACATTGTGCATACTTAAGGCCACCACTGTTCCTTGGGTGCCCTTTGTTAGTGTAAATAAGCTTCATCTTGGTTTGTGGCAAACCTCAAATATTTGACTTGAATCTCAGCACAGTTGAGCAGACAGTATACAGAGTTATTCATCTGTTTCTGTGCATGGTTTTTAACACTGAAACTTATCATATTAAATCATTCTTGACAATGAAACTCCAAGCTTTTCCAAAGAAAACAATAGTAGAGAGTTACAGGATCCTCCTCTTGCCCAGTCTAAAGTTGCTCTGTTAAACATCCAGGTGCCGACCATTCTCCCACTCCAAGGAAAATGTTAACGCTTTCTCTCTATTGCATCAATTTTATTCGTTTCAATGATAATGGGGAGGGCTATGACGCTACTGACACCACGTATGTGCCTTTGCCTGTGCTAAGGCAGGGAGAAGGGGCTGTGTGTGGGTGAAGGTGCCTGGGGCACTTCACTGTGAGGGGGTTGCAACTTGAGTCCACATCTCTGCAAAACCCTGCAGAGCTTCCTGAAGTGAGTGTGCGTGTTTTGACCACCATCCTCTGACTTTTGGGAGTACAGGAAAGAGTCAGAGCATGTGGGGAACTACACCTTTGGAAAGCTCTGACCAAAGCCAGATGGATCCCAGATTCTTTGGCTCTGAACGCCCTGGATTGTGCAAAATGGATGGCTACGTTGCTGGAAAAGTACTAAATAGCTCAGCATAGGGGGTTCTTTGTCTCCTTGACTCATAGCTATTAGCATGAAGAAAGCAGAAGTTGCAGCGCAGTTTCACCCTGGTCAGTCCAGCTTTGGAGCACTGTTTGGGCCACTGTGGCTCAATGCGTCTGCTTCACAGCAGCGTGACTGCCTGAGAGGACAGTGGTACTGAGTTGACTATGTTTGAATGGAAAAGTAGTCTAGAAAAAAGTTTAGTGCATTTTGTAGCCATATCTGTGCTCCAAGGGACATGAACAGCTTAATTCCCAAAGCACCTTTGGGGCTTAGCTGACGTTGTACCTGTGTAAGTCCCAAATTTAGATCCTGCAGCTCTTTCTTGTCAGCCATCTGAATTTAGAAGCAAATGAGTTTTGCCAGCACATTCCTGAGGGGCCGAAGGTCTTGCACACAGCTGAAGGACGTGCATGCAGGCACCCTAGTTGCGATGGCTCCAGAAGGCTTTAGCTTGGAGCCATCGCAACTATGGCAGCTGTATGCACATGCTTGTAAACAAAGCATGTGATTCTCTGCTGCACTTATTCCTGTCAGTACTCACACCACACGCAGGAACGTGGTAATTACTTCTTACTCAACAGCCCAGTGAGTAGTTGAGTAGTTGACCCTTGCATGCAGACTTGGGTCTTGGTCCTTCTTCTGCCTGGTTTGGGGCCAGGCTTTGTCTCTTGGGTGATGTGCCAGCCTCAGCTGTAGGGTACTTCAGGGTGAAAGCTTCCTCTCTGAAATCTCTTCTATTTGGCAGAAAATGCTTAAACATGTACTGTGTTTCAGAAAAAGTGAGAGTGACCATGTACTCTGCTGATTAGGATTTCCAGCAGAATGCGTCAAATTAAATCTTCATTCCAGTGAGCATGGTGACTCAGAGGACACTGTTTTAAAAGGGGCAGCAGTTGTCCCAGTAACACAAAACTACACCCTTTGGCTGGACAGGGAGTTGCCAATTTTGCTGATCCCCTATCGCATATTTAAGTTAATGTTTTTGGCAACATGTTCATAACAAAGCTGAACTCTCTAATTCTCTGTGCAAAAATTCTGTCTGCTCCTTGTTCGGAGCCACGTAGACATACCTTTCTGCCAGTCCGGTCTACGCTTCATTTCTAGCTCCCTATTTTTCTCATCCTGTCCGCTTTCGGTGGTCTCTCCCCACTAGCAGTGACCCAGGTGGAATTTGCAGATCCTGGAGGTTTGACCTGGCTGTGGGCTGTGGGGTGGCGGGGGCGGTGGTGGGGCGCAGGCGGTGGGGGCTGTTCCTGTCAGCGCTTGGCTGTGGCGGGTTGTTTCCGAGCTCCAGTTTCTCCCCACCCACACGGATGGGACACGCAGCGCCGGCTGGATTTCCCAGAACGAGCCTGGCCAGGAAAATGCAGAA
Source organism: Fratercula arctica (assembly GCA_947846985.1). NCBI lineage: Eukaryota > Metazoa > Chordata > Aves > Charadriiformes > Alcidae > Fratercula > Fratercula arctica. The sequence continues at coordinate 99,291,717 of CANTUZ010000001.1, forward strand.
CCCTTGGCTCTAGCTCTGGGTTTTGGCAAAGTCCTCTCCCAGGAGCAGGGCTGGTACGGGCAGCGTGGTGTGGCAGGGAGACTGGCTGCAAACCCAAGCGAGCAGCTGGTACCAGGAAAGCATCTGTATTTTTTTAGAGAGAGAAAAAGAAAATTAAGCTCCTCTTTCAGCTGGCTAAGGTTAAAATGCCAAGTCTGGCTTCTTCCCAGCTCTTCGAGCCCTTTATTGGGAATTATGTCCTCAGCCATGCCCTGGACACCTCTAGCTCTCCATTTCCCCATGGGAGGGATGAACAGCTGCAGTTCCTTGGGAAACACTCTCCTCCCTTCCTTCCTGGCAGGTAGATGCAGTTCTTGAGCTTTCTGAGGAATCAATTACATCAACGATGAGAGCCAAATAGTTACCAAGGATGACAAATTTTGGCCATACTGAATGGTTTGCTGAGGAAACCTTGAAGGTCACAAACTAGTCAGTATATGACCTGCTCACTGGTTATTCATGAAGGTGACCCCAGGCTTTGCTTCATTAAATGGAGCAGATGAGCCCTGTCTTGCTGTTACCATTAAAATTGATGGTCCTGTGCTGACCTACAGCAGATTGCAGACTGGGCCAGAGCACAAAGCAACCCTTAATTTTAAGAAAAAAGTGTTGAGAGTGCTGCAGGAGGCACAGAAACCGCGGGAGTTCCTGGATATGCTGTAACTGTGCTGTCCCTGCCCATCCCCAGGGGTGATGTTTACTCCACTGGGATATGCTGAACTACCAAACTAACTCATTAACAACCCAGGTCCTCAGCACAGATGTGAATTCCAGAAGGAGGTAAAATCCTAAAACTGGCAAGAAAGAAAGAAACCTACAGGTGGTCATGGAAAAGGTGTTTTGACAGACTGGCATTATCCGTGGAGTTATGGGCACACCCACATCTATGTCCTCATGGAAGCCAGTAACCTGGACTTGTAGGAAAACATATGATTAAAAAGCAGGGGAAGGCAAAAAAACTGTTTCTGAATTTCAGAAAATTGTAGCTAGTTTGAAGAAAATGTAAAAATTCCGGTAATAAAATCTGAGCCACTATGAGTAAGACCAAAAGTCGCCTGGCCCTCGACAGTGACTAACAGCAGACACTAAATAAAACAACAAGCTTCAGTGTTACCATCACCAAATGTACATCCTTCCAGCTTTCGTCAGTGTGTGACTCCTGAAATTTTTGAGCTAGAAGTTGTATCTGCATCTCAGTGTGAAATACTCTTTGACGAAGTTTTCCTTTTAATTTTTCTGATACGTATTTCTGGTATCCACAACACTCTGTGGCAGTGAGTTCTACATATGAGTCGGGGGAAGATTTAGGTTGTTTCTTTTTTAAATTAACCTAATGCAAGCAGAGGTGAACACAACCATAAACTGTGAAGATCATGAGTGAGTCCTTCAAATTAGTCATCCATTCCAAAAGGTGCCATTCAGTTTCTCTTGCTGCCCTCCTTTGAGATCTGGTCTTAGCACATAGAGAATTTGAAGAATTGAAAGAGACTTCATAAACCAGCCCTGTATTCTTTCCTATTTTTTTTGCATAAACAATTGTTAATTTAGTCAGCATTAACTTTTGAACTTTTAAAGAGATTCTGCTTTGAAATTCAGTTTGAAGAGTATTATTGCAATGCTGCAATTAACTTGGCCTTAAGCTGGGAGTGGAGCAAACAAGCAAGTTTTCACAACATTTTAGCTCAGAAAAATTGATACCATGAAGACTTGTTTTCTTTACTACATCTTCCTGTCTTGTCTATCCTATCAAATACAAGTATTATGATAGGCCTTTTCTTAATTTTATTGCCTCATCCTAGATAAAGACAATATAACATTATGTTGCAAATGGTGTTATCTGTCTAATTAGCTGGTTTAGGCATATATTATGTTTACACAGTGAATGCAGAAAATCAGAAGTCCCACAGAACGCCAGTCCGTGTATTGTATATGACTATATGATGCTAAGAGATTATTCATGAAGTGGAACGAAGTTGGATATTAGATGTGCCATTCTGCCAGGCTGTTATCTGACAAATGCTTTGGCAGCGTGCAAGTACAGTGGTACGTTGCTCAGGTTAAAACACCTTCAGAGGTGACACCTTTCTGGCCTTACAGAAAAAGGCCAGAACTGACATATGGCCATATGGAAGTCAGAAGAGGCAGGTGTTCTGCTTCCAGCAGTGGCTCGTAGCACGGTGCTGTGGGAAGAGGTGTGAGGAATAGGATGTGTGCAGTACCACTGCCCACAAGTGCCCTCTTTAAATTTCTCAACGGACTCACGTTTAAAGCGTGAAAAACTGCATCTTTTAATTGCTCTGAGGACATCTGCATTTCCACTTGTTTATAAACCTCTCTGCGTCACCTGTCCTATTTGCCCAGGAGTTGCCGTGGGTCTAACACGTTGACCTGACATGCACTCTAGTTGAGTGTACCTCAAATCAGGGCTGTGTTGGGGAGTTTGTGATCCTCCATAGCAGATGTTCATGGCTGGTTTGATGGCAGCGGTGGGACTGGCATGCTGTACTCCCCCTGAGGAACTGGGCAAAGAGAGTTTAAAAATGCAACCGCTAAGATGTATCGAATCTCTGTGGTTAGACCTCAGGTACCCTCCACTTCACCCACTACAGTGAGGCACCTCTGCGCCTGTCATCCTGCACATGTAACCACTTCACAGGGAGAGCCCAGCGAGGGAAACCACAGGCTGAATGAAGACAAACTGTCGTTTCAGGATTCACACGGGAATATAACTTATCCTCTGTGTTATACAAACTCAGTAATTATGTCTGTCAGTGGGTTGATATTTTACATAGATAAATGTGCATGTTACCGGCTGACTCAAGCAACTCTGGAGAGCAGCTCTTCAGTGTGAAATATGTTTATAAACTAAGATTTCTCTTAAATTTGAGTAATGATTACTGTGGCACCAACAGGATATTTTTCTGATAAAGATGCCCATAATTAGAAGATCAGTTAAGCTGGTGCTTTAAATCCTCCTGTGGCAGTCCTAGGGGTGGCATCGCACTGCTGCTGCTGGGTTGGTTATATGGACGTGCTTCTGGCACAGGGTGGTGCAAGCAAACATTTCAGTCTTGGGTTCAGTCTTTGGTGAGCAAGGTTTCCTGAATGACAAAATGAGGAACAAAAATTCCTTGATTCAGGCATATGGTTCAGGTCCTCCAGACTCCAAGACTTAGATGGGATTTGACTTGCACACATCTCCCATGCAGTATTTGTTAGGACAGGGAAGGGCACAGAGGATTAGGACCTTCTTGTTCCCTACTCTGCTAAGGATGTGAATTGGGCTAAGACTGAGAGTCACTGGATACAGACTGCTGCACCTCTTTACCACAGACTGAGTGTATAACTTTATTGTTTCCTTGGTAGAAAAGAGGCTGAGAGAAACAATGTGGGGACCCCTCCAAACTGCTCAACACCCCTGTGTCACTTTCAAAGCAGGGATATACAACAGTGGGACATTTTGCGGAGGTTAGTAACATGCAGCAAGGAAATGATAGCTCGCTAAACATGCCAGTCTATGATCAAGATACTCCTTCCATAGAGGTGGTAATTCTTTGTATTAAGTGGATATGAGACAAACTATACTACTTCTGCCAAGGGAAGAAAAAGGGCAGAGCCTGGGTATAATGCAAAGCTAAGCGCTGGTGAGCCAGCTTACTCCTGAGGAAGTTACCACCTTTTGCACCTGAGGCAGCAGCCAGACAGATTCCCAGGGCCTTTGGGAGAGGAAATGCAGGCAGAAGGGCACATCTTGTCAATGGCATGGCTTGTCCCAATCTGGTCATAACAATGCTTCTAGATATCCTAGGTGGAGTGCATCTCATCTGACCTCAGATGTTGGGCAACCTGTGTCTGAGTTTGTTGTCTGGACTGTCTTTACAGTGAGTGGGAAGAAAGATGCCACGTAGCAAACAGTCCACTTCATTCAAAGATCTATTGTGAGGAGGAGACAAATTGTGTCCTAGAAGAGCCAGTTTCTCTCAGGATTCTAACAGGAGCCCGTGCAAACAGCACTGACGCAGACACCATCACTGTTGACTTTTCCACTGAACCACCCTTTGAGTTAATGACCCCTAGTGAACGTATCTAAGCAAAAAAATTCTGGTTTGTGAAGGGATGTGTTAACCCTTCTCTGTCTAAGGGGTCCTCCTTTGAGGCTACCTCTGTGGAGTCATTGGCACTGTCATTTTTATGCATTATCTAACATAATTATCAATGTTCTTAGACATGCATGTAAGTTCCCAGTTACGTTTAACTGAAGTGTTTGTGTCAGATGACACTGGAATTTATCAGCTCAACTTCTTGTCAACATTACGGCATAATTTGGTGGACATTGCATCACTATGATGGCTTTCAAGTCTTGCCAACTTACTGAAATGTTTTAAACTTTGTTCCAAAATTTTATTTCCTTTAAAAAATAAAGTGAATGCAGTTAAAGAAATCCCTGCACTTAGGATTGTGATGCTATTTTAAATTACAAAATCAAAAGCACCAAGTTCAGTAACCTCCACAATTACATATCTTCAACAACATGAAGTTGCTGCACCAGGTGCAATATGAACTGTTCTTGTTTTTCTTCCTAACAGATGGATTGTGTCATCTAAGAACTGCCCTGAGTTAATGACACATTGAGTTACATCACCTCTGGGAAGCATTGCACTACTGGGCTTCCCAACCCTTTCCAGAAAGCTAGAGGAAGCTCGGCAGCTATTCCACATCTTTACGGAAAACACACTGTTTCTTTTCCTGGCTTTTGCAGAAAGTGGACTTTGAGCAGCCCAGATGCTAGAGGAATTTACTTGTAAAGCCAGACTGAAAAACAACGATGTAATTCTTTTTATTATGTTAAAGCTACTGTTCTGCCCACCCCTTCTCAGCCCACATGATGTCATTGCAGAGTCCCCTATGCTGACAGAGAAGAGACACCTTTCCTGAGGGTCACATTTCTTTTAGGAGCCAGAAGTGTCTACTAGTCCTGCGGTGCCTTACCTGTGAGCAGTAGGTAGGAGAACTCTGTGACTCAGAAGCAGTCACCTTCTGGTTTATGTGTTCACAGCTGTGAAAAGGAATCCCTTTCCTGAATGTGCATCCTCTGTAGAAGGCTGTCTGGACCCAGGACATAAGAAAATAGAGAGTCTACTTCTATTCCTGTATTCAAGATCAGTAAGTGGAAAAAATTGAGTAACACAATATCTAAAAGGCCAGTGTGAACCACTCTGATTACACTACGTTGGCACTGACTCTCTCCCTCCCCCCAAAGCTGTCCTGCAAACATGCCTCTGCCTCATCTGCTACGAGTTATAACAAACCACATCAGCATCCTCCCCGTCTCACAGACACCCCATGACAGGAATATGATTAATCTATATAAAGAGAAATCTCAGGGTTAGAATCCCGGTTCTTACTGGTTTTGTTTGTCAAACTATCACAGATAGATAGTTTTCTACAAATGACAGAAATGTCATCTTCTTTGAGTGTGTTGATGTCCAAAATTCAAGCTGTTGTAGGCCTAGTGGTAACTTTGTAGAAGGAAATTAACTTCTATAAAAAAAAAAAAAAATGGCCAATGTGTAGTCTATTACATCAAAATACTCTACATCAAATTGGGCAGTTAACCTACTTTTTACTCAGTCAGAACTAGCTGGAGTGTGTCTGGGTGGGCTGGATGCCTGGGCTTGACACAAGCCACCTCTGCTGAAGTTCAGTACCCAGGATTTCCTACTGACAGAATTACTTTGTGCTAGCGCTGCAGGTGACAGGCGCACGCACTTTTCCGCAGCAGAACCAGAGGGGGGTTAGTCGCATACCGGTTCTGTACTTCCCGAGCTGCACCGTCAACATGTTGTTCTTTTCTGAAAAATTGTCGAAGTAGTAGCTTTGTACTAGATCTATGTTTTTTGCAGAGCACCTCCCATTCTCTGAAATGTGCCCCTTGGATCTGGTGGCAGTTTTGTGAGGAGAACAGAGGAAAACTTTCCCTCTGAAATGTGTAACTCCCAACCCAGTAGTGATGATCAGCTTTTTCTGTGTCAATGTATCATACGTGAACTAATTACACCAAGTGCTTAAGCACTGCTTTATCCCTTCATCTTGCAGTTGTTCTTGCAGCAAGTTGCACAATGAGCCCTCGAGGGTATGAGGCTCTAGTACATGAAGAGAAAACATTCATCTACCCAGTCTTTCAAGGGCTGCTTTCATTCTCACAGCATGTGTGGTTTCTGCGGGGGCTGGTGTCTTTGGTATTTGTTCTGATATTACAGAAGAACATAATCTATTCTCATGTTTTTCACTTGTTTACTGACTGTATGCAAGTGGCAGTGATGGGAAAGGGGAAACACACAGGGGCAGAAATCACAGATACAGTCACAACCTGGAATGAATTTGAGCCCAAAAGGAGACATCCATGGGGTGCCCTAGAGCGAGACTGCTCTTCTAGTGATGGCAGTCCTCACAGGGCAAGTGCTTCACATTTATTTTCTCTTCAGCCTTTCTCTCTACAGATTTCCTTCAAATACTGAGCTGCCTTTTTCTGAATGGGATCCTGTAACCAGAGCCCTATCAGCCAAGGAAAAGAGCTGTTGGTTATCTTCCTGTCTTTAATAAAGCTAGGCTAATAAACTATTAATATTCCCTACTGTAATTAATTGTCTGGAATTTACGGGACACATGGTATTTACAGCATATCCCTTATTTTGCTGCCATGTTAATGATATACTGCAAAAACTAAAATAAAAAGGGGACAGAAGTATTTTACAGGTGGCAGCACAAAAATGAAAGCAAACTTGCCACATAGTGGAATATCGGCATTTGCTGACGACCATCCAAGATCAGTTTCAGGCTACATTTTTCTATTCTTGTTAAAAAGTGTGGTGTGGTTTGCAACAGCACAGTTGCAACTAGTTATATGTAGAGGAAACTATAAACTCCAGTCTATGACTAACATGACGAAATTTAGGATTAATGCGGTTTAGAAAATAATTTTTTAAAAAAACATTCTGATTCAATATAGTTTCGTTCTCTCTTCCAGTCTTGACACAGTTCAGTAATACACTTGTTGTGAGATGTTCAAGAAAGAATAGGCAAATTACAAAGAAGGGAAAGAAGGCAATCAATGAAGGTGATCTATATCTCACTCACATTGTTGAATAAATAATAACAGAGGAGGTCTAAAATTAGATTTGAGAAGAAATTTGAACTAGTTCAAACATGGGCTGAGGCACATCTCCAGTCAAACTAGCATACTGGAAGAGTCAGATTCTCAGCTGGGGCAGATTGACTGAAATCAGTGGTGCCCTGCTGCTTGCCTGGCTCCTCCTGGCTGGGCCAGAGATGCTTATGCTGGGTGAGGGGAGGGGGGTGTCGATCTTGCAAATCACTCAATTCTGGAGAGACTGACCAGTTTTAGGTGACATCTATTTGAAAGAGCTGCTCAGCGTGTTGCAGGATCAAGCCTTGCCAGCCCATTACCGAACCATGAGGAGGGAAGGGAGCTCCTCACGTTTGCCACGCAAAGCGGGCCCTCCACACGCTGCAGCCTCCTACAGAATGAGATGGGGTTGATAGCTGACTGCAGATATTCCCCATTCCTAGTCCCAGGTGAAGGAGGAGGATAAGGAAGACACCAGTTAAGCCTGGATCTTGCAAATTCAAAACAGAGATCTGTGGTCTTCTGCAGGAAGAAATGAGAACCAGCTTGGCAAGTCTATCCGCAATTAAGAAGCGATGAATGTTAGTGTGAGCTGCGTAAGTGGTACTAGCTTGAGGTCTACCCCACTCAATTTGAAGATTAAATAGCATTAAGGTATGCCACCAAAAATGCAGCCTTGCTGACTGATCACATCTCCTTCAGCACCTGCATAGGAAGTGCTAGACATAGTTCCTTCTTTAGATGCAAACTGATCATTTGTTATGAAAGTCCAGAATACACAATGTGAACACTGTGCATCATCTCTCCAAAATCCTTTAACAACTATTCCCTAAACAGTCACTTTACCTAGCTGTTTGATGAGGGGTTTTGCCTCCTCATCTCTCTGAAGGGGAGCAGATCTCTGGGTTACAGCCCTAACCTTACCTCATTTATCAATATCTGGCTCAAACCATGGGGCTTAACTGTGCGGGGCACCTGAAAGGGTCTTCCTTCCAGGCAGCTATGACTGGTGATTGATGTGACTCAGAACAGCTTTCCAAAACCAGTGCATTGTTCATCCACCCAAAGATATGCTCATGCAGAGGAAACAGTTAAAAACAACAGAAGTTCATGCATCCCTGATCTTGCCTAAAATTTATATGTTCCTTGCAAATTCAGGAACCAGACGTATCTCCCACTTCTGGGTTGGGAGATACAAGTCACCCTCCTAATTCCCTTGCTTGTTTCTCAGTCTCCCCAGAAGCAGCTAATTGTCCTCTCCTTCCCTTGACCATCAGAGGTTGGAGATTTTGGCACTTGGATTTACTTGTTTTCTTTAGGTCTAGAAAAATGAGTCTCTTAATCTGCCTGGGGTCTCACAGACAGGGACTGACTGATCCTTTCCTCATGTTCACTTGAGGAACTTTCCCTGGATATATTTTATCACTAGCCATCATTTCTTTTCCTGCTTTTGCACTTCTTTAAAGTGACTTTGATGGATTTCATACAGGTAATGGGTCATTTCCAGAATTAACACTATGCAAATAGTTGCACTTTTTAAATTTTATTTGGTTCCTGAGGTAAGAAAACCAAGAAAATTACAGTTTGGGGCCAAATGTTGATATAACTCCTAAAAATCAGTGCCTTCCTTAAACAGAAGAAAGCTTTTGGTTATGACACTGAAGTAGTCTTCAGTAAACTGGCAGTAAACTGGAGTTGATATCCCTTCTCCTGATTCATAGCAGGGTATGAAATTTGTTTACCCTTGCCATGTATTCATAAAGGGGTGACTGATGTCTAAAATGCTTGTGAATGTTATCTTCAAAGTCTCCAAAATACCAAAGTTCATGTTTGCAACAATTTTTCCTTCATTTTCATTTGTTTGACGTGATTTGCTGAGTTTGACCCCCAACTTGCAAACAAATTCAAATCAAGTGAGAATGTGGTGGTTTTTTTTCTGAAAATGCCATCAGGTCTACATATAATACTGAATCATGAAGATATACATGTCCCACATGTCCCGCAAAGAAAGCTCTTCAAAGGCATAGATGGTGGCTGGGCACCTAACTGCCATTTGTGCTTTTACAAATCCTCTTATTGATGGGCTAATCAATAATGACAAAACTTTCTGAGAAAGAGCAGTAAATAAAGCCATTAGTCCCTCTTCAGTATAATTGCACAGAAGGTCAGATCACTTTATCTATGTCTGAGTGCAGAGGAAGAAAGAAATAGCGCTGGGAAGGACGGACGGAAGGATGGTCATCTCTTGTTCTTCCTCTTCCCATGCACCTGAGAGCTTCCCACCTTCTGGCAGCTTTAAAGGTGGATGCCCCTTTTGCCAAACCAGTCATGTGTAGAAGCATTGTTCATTTCTGACTTTCCTGTAATTTGGAAGTACCAATCTGCTTCAATCTCCCTTTTTTTTTGTTGTTGTTTTGGAGTGGGAAAACCCTCTTGCCACTGGCCGTGGAGTCAGCAGCTGGACAGAGCTCACCAGAGGGACGGCTCCCCGGATTCCGAGGAAATATTATCGGAAACAACACATTTTGGGCCAGTGGCCTGGGAGGAGGATTGGGAGAGGTCAAGGAAAAAGGCTGTGGTTGAGAAGGGCTGAAATAAAAAAAAAAAAAGGAAACGAAAAGCAAGGGAGTCCTCAACATTTTTACCGGTTCGTATACAAAACCTAAAGTGTAGGAGCCAGACTTAATTTATTGATTCAAAAAAGATGGAAATGATTCATCAGACTGAAAAAATAAAACCCTGTATAAAAAGAAGCACCTCAAAACGATGTATGCCTGTTTGGATTGGGTGTCTAAAAGAAATAGGAATTACACAAAGAATGAGCGGAGCAGTGTCACTGACAGAGCCAGAGAGAACTGATTTCTAACCAGGTATCTGCTTCCTCTGGCTGAAGGACTTTGGATTGATTATAATGGATTACTAAAATGTGTGGCAAGTTCATTAATGTCAAAGGGAGTGGATAACTCTCAAACAGTGCAGATATTTTATTTATGAGTGAATAAAAGAATTTTATAGCTGCCTATCACTAATCTCCAGTGATGGAATGGAGTAAAATCAATTCAAAGTTGAAACAAAGAGAAAGATTTGAGGGATAGGGAGGGGCTTTCATAACCTTGTTTTGCTTCGTTTGTTATTATTTTTGTCCTTTGGTTTATTTCTGCTGACTTAGATTTCTCTGTTTTTATTCATGATTTAAAGTCAAACTGAAGTGTAACAAACAGACAGGCTTTAATAGAGAGATATGCAGTGTCTCTGATGTATTTGAGGGAACCTTTGCTGCTTGTGGTTTTGTATATGGTTATGGTAAATAACTATCATGCTGATTTTTGTGGTTTGGCCTTTGCTGTGAGTACTCCACCACGGGAGACTCATTTAACCTAAACAACCCAAACCCGTGCCCAGCCTCAAGCTAACACCACCACAAAAGCTGGAGAGCCCCAGCCGGCCTCCAGCCACGGTAGAACAGAGCATCCCAGGAGTGGCTCCCAGCAAGGAGGTGCCGGGTCTCGGGGCTGGAGCGCTCGCTGTCAGCTCACATTGGGGAGGGCGGCCATGACAAGGCCTGGCAGCAGAGAGCCTCGTTATGCCTCGGCTTTGTCACCGCGAGATCCCCCTTTCCCCATGGCTGGTTCCTGCCGGCTCTATTAATAAATGAGCCCAAATGGGAGATGGGATGACAGGGCTGAGGCCCCGAGCGCGGCTCGCTGTACCTCACCGGGGGATAGCCTTGACAGGGGGCACTCAGCCCGAACTGACATGGCGGGCGAGACGGAGCGTCCCTGTCTAGGTACGAGCCTCAAAAGCACCAGCCTCTGGGCCTGGGAGGTGGGGGGGAGGGCGAGGGAACCTTTGCTGAGTGGGATTTCACTCCTCTTGGAGAAATTAGCGTTGAGCTTGCTACCCTGGCAAAACCAAATTAACAGGATGCAAACCAGATGGTAAGCTCCATTCAGAATACTCCATTTAAGGTACAAAATATTTGTGCATTCTGATGAGCAGTACCAGAAAGAGACCCTACCTGATACTTTTCCCCTCTTGGCCTGTAGAAATGCTCCATAATATATATACATCTATAAAGAGACATATATACATATACATACACACATGCCACTGATATATATACATATATAGCTCTGTATATATGTGATATCTGTGTGCACATACATGCAGACACACACACACTTGTATTTTATCCCAGAACAATAACTGGGGCAATGCTTTTTCCTTTGCAAAAGGTGAAAAACCCAGCTGGGAGTGTAATAAAACACAAATGACATGCAAAGGGTGGGGGTGAATTTCTCTGAAATTTTGCTGAACTTTCTAGGGGGATGTCAGTCAGGAACATATGCAAGCAGTGAACCACAAAGTCAGAAGCACGGCATTAGCAGGAAAAGGAACTCTCTGGGCAGAGTTCCTTCAGAGCGTGACATTTATGATTCATCTGACTATAAATTTGTGTCCATCTGAAGACAAGATTTTTTTTTTTTTCTTTTCCTGTGGAAATTTCTCACATAACATAAGCCTTGTTGGCTTACAGCAAACAAAGAGTGAGTTTTTGACTTACACTTTTTGGGAGACTGGTTTCCTGATAAACACAGATGTTTTCCAGGAGGGCAGCTGACTTCTAAAATAAATTCAATAGAGTTAGGTTGTATGCTGAAAAACAGTGACAAACAATTTTCTGAATTACATTTAATGAAAAGAAATGCTGTTAAGGCTCTAGAAACAACAGTTAATGAAAAATGCCGTTTTCTAACACTGCTTTCCTCTTTTGTTTTCATTCTTCCTCTTACCTAAATGTCATCAGGCAAGCTAGAACATCTTTCTAGGGAGTTTGATTGATAACAAGAGAAGATGTGCAGAGAACAACGGTTAACACTGTATTGACTGTAGACTGATAAACCAAGGCATGGGGTCATGCCAAGTCTGATTTTCTCCACTTGTTCTGCAACCTTACATGTAGCTCAGGCTTGATTCAAGTATCTATTTTGTCTTCTGTGGTGGTGTTTTTTCTCTCTTCCTCTTTCCTATTGTCTTTTCCTTTCCTCAGGTCAGGTGGAAGGAAATGGAGATAGGGTTCCCCAAGAAAGAGGGTGGCAGGTAAGAGAAAAATGGTCACTGGAAAGTGCTGTGAGGCAATTGCTCAAAGCAAAAGACACTGACTGGCTCTTGAGAGAAGCAAGGAGCAAATACCTACTGAGACCATGAAGGGGTCTGAAAGATTTCCTAGGGACCAGAAATGGTTGCTGCAATTCAAAAAGTCATCAAGTTGATGTCAGGATGCTCTAATCAAAAACCCATCTGCAAAGACACTGTGGGCAGGTGGAGACATGGGTATAAACACTTCTAATTTCCTGCTTGGTCATTTTGTTTTATCTATTTACGTATATATATACATATATATGTCTTTGCTTATACCTCCCTTTTTAGTAGTTTTGTAGTTTCATCCTTCTTCGAGGAGCTCTATATAAGGAGAAGATAGCCATCCCATAGCTCTGGCTGACTCAGATCCTGTCACACCACTTTTCTTCTCAGCTTCCAGAGAGAAAAAAACAGAATACAGTTTACCCTAACTCTTCTGGTCTCCCCTGCAGAGTGCAGGTCCTCTCCTGAGCCCAGCCGTTCCTCTCCTGTGTTCACCTGTTTTCCTCATCCCACTCTCTGTGCACAGCCCCTTTCATTCTTTCTCTTCCAGCTGTTAATAAGTGAGACTGGGAATGCATATGAGCAATTGGCCCCCAGAGGAACCTGTTGAACTGAGGCTAAAATTTCCCTTCGGGGAGCCAGGAGAGGGTTGGTTTTCTTTTTTCACTTACAAGAAAGGAGAGACAGAAGTCAGCGAAGGAAGTCAGTGCAGCTGGCAAAGGAAGAATTAGTCTGCTGGAAAATATACTTTCTTCCCCACCTCAGTTTTTAAAACTGACCAGAAGGCCAAGCCAGGATATGAAAACTGAGAAACTCGGACTGTACTAAATATATTTTTTTTCTCAGTTCTTCTCCAGAGTTGAGCCAAATTGCAGAGCCGGTGGCAGCCGTACTGAAACAGAGATGCAGACAGTCAACAACACAGCGCAAGCAAACCACATTCTTCCTCTGTCGTTGTTGAGGGGCATGCAGAGAGGTGATAGCCACAGAGTGATGATGATTTCTTCCTGTTGGGAAAGAAATCATGAACAGAGAGCTCGGTATTTGTTTTATGCCATTTGTTTATCTTGCATTACATACATCTGTGCCTTTGAGCAGAAGTAGCTGCAAATAGCCCCAGGCACCGATGCGTGGTTCTCAGGAAACAGCAGCATGAGGAACTGAGTTCTGTAAGACAGCGAGAGGGAGGAAACTCCCTTGCTGTCTGCCATAGCTTTGCTCCTGTTGTTACAAATCAAAGAACAGCAGAATCATTCCTCTTGGAATGCATGCTCGCTGCAGCTGAGAGTGAGACACCCAAGCACCGAAGTCAGAGGCCAGGACTAAGGAGAAGGATAGCTGGATGGTGGAAAGCTTTTGGAGAATCAAGAAAATTTTTTTTCTAAATACCCAACTCATCACCTGAAATATCAAGGAGCCCTCACCCTTGTATCCCGTGACAGCATTAGATGATTCATCCAGTTATCTGTCCAATGTCCAGCAACTTGCCTCCTGACAGCTGTGGTGCACAAACTTCTCCAAATTCAGTGGGCCACGGGCTTCACAGAGCTGTGTGGGAGAGCATTAGGAGCAGGCTGACAGTGTTACTGCTGGAGTTCATCAAAAGTGCGATGACACTGCTTATTGTAGGAAAGTTTGGTAAACATGGCTTGTTTTGAATAGATGTCTCTCTTGGCATGGTTGGAATCTATTTTCATACAAAACAAGAAGCTTAGACGTATCAAATAAGAATTTAGGAAGCACTTTTTCAAAACAAAGTGTTTTACCTTTTGAGTAATAATGCTTTAAAATGTTTTCTTGCTCCAGTTTTGTTGTCTTGTATTGTATTACAGTTTTGCTATTCAGCACTCCAAATCTCTAAAGCCTGGCAAAGTGTAAAGAAACAAACTAACCATGTCTGAGCACCTCTTTGATTGTGCGTTTAAATTTAGGTATTGTATAGAGTACTAAAGTGTGACATGTTTCTGTGACTGTCTCGTGTCCTTCCAAGAAATGGTACATGGTGTTTCTAGATGAGCAAATTCAGATTCAAGTTCTGTAGAAAAGTTTTCCACTGCTGGTTCATAGTTTCCATTAAGCTGATCTTCACATGGAAGATGTCCTTCTCTGCATTTGCAAGACTACAAGGAAATTAGTGGCAGCTTTAGTTCATCTTACATCTATGAAGTGTTTCTAGGGGAGCAATGTCACACACCATTCTGTTTGCCTGGTGCTTACAGCCTCAAGCTAATCAGTAGTCGGATCATCACGTTTTATGTGACAACTTGCTTAAATTCATACACGTGCTAAAGTGCTCTCCTGGTTGGAGGTGAGACCCTCTGGACCTCCTAAACAGAGAAGAATTTGTCTGACTTGTACAGCTACGCTCTCATCTCATCAGTCATCTCATTTCTCCCATTGCACTTCCATCGCTACACCTTGCCTTAGACCCCCGATGTAAGACACCCCCAGGCAGTGCTGGTGGGAGAGGTCCCTGTTGTTCAGAAAACAGACTGCGTTTTCCATACAAAAGTCCAGCCAAGCTGTACCCACAACCACGATCTTCTGAACTGGGAAAATCTCCGAGGCAAAGCTCTGTTGAGCTGACATGGATGACTGGTGGGCTGAGTTACTACCTTTCAGCAGCTTGCTCGATGCCCTCCCTCCCTCCTCTGAAGAACATGCTTTAAGTCCCCCATAAAAGATCCATTGCAAAATCTTCTGACACGCTAGTAAATAATGGAATAGCTGGAATGAATCAGAGCCTTAGCTTACACTTTATTCACAGGGACTCTGCAAAATCAAAGGGGCAAATTGATCTGACAACATCAAACTGCTCAGTGTACAACGTATTAAAATGAATTTCTTGTTAGCTGTTAGGAGCAGCGTCTTGATTAGTATCTCTGTACTGAATGTTTTCCTGGGGCTGTGCCAATGGTGCCTTGTTGTCTGATTTCGAAGGACTGTAATTGAGTGATAATTGCAAGTTCCTATTTTGAACCAACACTATCTGCAAGCCCTGATAAACTTCATAACCATTTAGCTAGAAATCTGAGAACACTAAACAATTTATTTACAAAGAAAGACACAGATGTCTTTTAACATACTACACCAATTGCCTGCCCTCCACCGCAAGGACAGCATGTACATCGGCATTTGGATGGCGCCAATTAACAGCATGTGCAGTTTGGGTTATTATTTTATTTAATTTTTAAATAATTTTTTCGCTTTGACATGGTCTATATTAGCCATTTGTACAAGCTTCTTCCTGCCTGCACAGCCAGAGTAGTTTTGCGGTGTTTTTAGACTCATGAAAGCTAGTCAAGGTAATATCTGATTTTAGCCATTTGGGATTTCTTGTGCTAAGTTCAGTGAAGAGAAAACAAATTCTGAAGTGATAGATAAAGATAAGGGGGAATAAAGCACAATGTAGAAATAAAGAAAAGTGTTATTCAACTTATGGATGGGATGGTGCAGTTGGGGTTTTTTTGCTGATTTTCTCATTTGGCTGTTAATGCCTCATCTTTCTCTGGAAGTGACATACGCAGAATTGCATACTGGCTTGGCCCTTCACCTCAAAGCTTTGTAGAAAGTAGTTTTCAGTGGTGGAGAGACGGATAGTAAAAAGAGACCTGAACACCTGCTGTACAGACCTACCAGAGCAGTATGCACACTGGATACTGCATTCCTGCTGTACTTACTGGAGATGTAACCCATAAGGCTTACCCCCAGGGTCAAGTTTTCAAAAACAGTGTTTCAGCAAAGTCCTAGAATGGTAGAAAAATAGGGCTGGAGGGGACTAGCAGCGTCACCTGCCTTGAAAACCTGTGTTATTCTTGACAACTACTTCTCCAGCCTGTTCTTAAAAGCCTCCAGAGACGACGGGCCCACCCTGCTCAGATAAGCCCTCTTAGTGGTGCATTGCCCTTAGTACTTGGGAAAGCCTGTCTATGCTGAACCTGACCCTCCTGCTCTGCAACTACTGCCCACCCCCCTTCAATCTCTGCTATCCAGGACTGAAGAGAACGGTTTTATTCCTTTGCGGCAGCCTTTTTTGTGCTAGGTGGCAGTAACCCTTCCCTCTAGTCTTCTCTAGCTGAAACAACCCCAGAGTTTTTGCACTTTCCTCACAGTCAAAGGGGGCTGACTCACCGGCTCACACCACCCATTCTGCTGTAACTACCCAAAGACAGGGTGGGGATCTTTGCGGGGGCCGGGATGGACACCTGGGGGCAATAACCCCCTCCAGCTGCCCCAGCGAAACCTGCTGGAACCTGTTTGTCAGAGCTCAGCGGTGATGGTTGTGCTGGGCTCTGCCATGAACTCAGCTCCCCTTGCTTTCGTCATGACTGGTGTGTCAGGAGAGCACGGGAAACCCTCATGTTTCTTATTCCCTCCTTACCACAGTTTCCAGGTTTCAGTCAGAGATAATTTAAAGGGGTTATCAGCGTTTAGCCATAAAGGAAGCAGCGGGCTGACCTGCCTTTACCAATGCCCAGCCTGTCCGGGGTCAATAGTGCAAAAGGCTCATTTTCACTTGTCTCTAACAATACACAAATTGATTTGCAGGTCCAATGGGTTACATTTATCTATTTGTCCAGCAACAGTATTCTGTGTGTGCATGTAGGGAAAAGCACCTCTGAAGCTTTTAAAGGGATTTCTGCTCTGGGTACTGCTCCTTCCATGAACTATAGCTATTAAAATATGATGGCTATTGGCCATGTTTTTTTGTATACTTAGTTTAAACAACACGATTCATATGAATATCAGAGCACACTTACCATACAGGCTGCTTTGCAGAATGCCAAACTGTAAAAAGTGTCTCCTTTAGAATAAAATACAGCTCTTCAAAAGGCCATGTTCTCAAATAGAGCAGCAGAGCTGTACGCTCCTCTAGTTTGCAGCCCAATCTGAATCAGAAAGCATATCTGTTCTATCTGAGAGCATGATGGGTCTCTCCGTGTTTTAGTTTTAGAAGCTTTTACAATGACAGTTTAAAATTAGATGATTTTTCTTTTGTTTCTCTAGAACTTCTCTCTTACTGAGAAGAATTAACTTGCGATTCTCAGCCCGTGTTTCATGGATCCACCCGGATAGAGCATCTCAGGGAGAGCTGTGCTGTGTCTTTTAGATTTGATGGTGAATCTATTGACTTCTATACCTGGTCATACATAGACTAAGAAAAGCAGATAAAGTAATCTATTCAGACACCTTTGTTTGGAAGTTGAAGATGCTTTTGCCACTGACGTTTGTGATTTGCTTCAAGAAATCAGCTCCCATTTCAAAATAGAAAATACGCTTTTCCTTAGGAAATGTGAGAGGCATGGTTGATTCAAGTCAATTCTCCAATACTAATACAGAAATTAGCTTTTAGAAGAATCATCTCTGCAGTACTCCCCATCCTTTTTTCTCTCTCTGTCTGAAATGACCGCAATCTCCTAAATTAATACTGAACTCACTCAAACCACACATTTAGCTGTTGCCGTCTTGCCTTCAGTTCTCCTCCCTCATATCCATCACGCTCCTGCTGCTTCTTCGCACACGCTTGGAAACTGTTGAACTCTCAGTTGTCTCTAGAGCAATGCTTCAGAAATAAAATTGTCTGACACTCATTTTATCGTGATGTTTTCTGTCAGATTTTCCTTCCTGAAAGATGGGCAAGGTCTTGTTGGATCTGAGCCAGGCATGCAGGTAAACTAGTACCTTTACTGACACCCAGCCTCGCTTTTACCACCAGATAGATATTTTTAATCTTACAGAGACACATTTGTTCTTGATTTAGCCCATCAAATTTTTTTATAAGCTTTGGAAGTAGGACAGCAGATGAAATGGGAATTCAGATGTCAGTATGACAATGGGAAGTCTGGACATGCTCTGCTCCATCCCACTCCTCCTCTGCAGAAAGCAGGAGCCTACCACTTCAGGTGCCTTTATCAGAAATTAATACATACCGGTCTGTTTTGGCCGCTGGTTTTGGTCAAAAGTTTGGGTCTAGGATGACAGCTTTTCATTAAATTAATAATAATCTTTTCTTTCAGTAATGACAGGTTTTCAGGAAATATCTTATTTTCAGAAAAGGTTTTAGTTAAAGATAAAATAGGAAAAATCTTGCCTACCTCTTCTTACTTATGAAATTGGATTGGTTATTTATTTTATTTATAAATAAATAGTTATGAATTCTTCTCTTTTAAAAAGCTTAAATCAGTACCTCCATTGTAGCTGTGTCTGGCACAAAGATGACCTGCAGTTGTGTGTGCTTTCAGGAAGTATAACAAACGGTAACATGATGTTTTAAGAAAACCTCCCTAAAGATTTCTTAACCTTGTTTTTCCTCTGAAGCTGGTCTATATGGGAGCCAATAACAACGAGAAATACTATAAAAATCACTACGGATATTGACACAGTATTTGTTGCAGTACATGCAGCGCGATTGCCTCCTTTGGCCTGATCTGTCACGGAGGCCACCAGGCGTGGTGAGGTACATCAGCGCTCGTGTCATCTTGTCAGGTCCTACCCCTGGGTTTTGCTGTGGGAGAAGGACCCTCTTTGCTGCCTGCCGCGCAGCGCAGGCTGCAGCGTCCCTGCAGGGTGACAGGCTTCTCCCTGACATTTGAAAGTGCTTGTAGATAAATTATTTTTACTTTCCCTGTAAAATTGCCAAACAAATTCATGAGGAGTCAAGTAGCCACTATCAATCTGGAGTTATATTCCCTGATGGAACAAGGCAGGAAGAATTAAATAAATACAAAATGGATTAAAAATGTAGTTGAATACATTTTATCAAATGATATATGTTCAGCTGTACATTTATTCAGTGGACACAGTGAGTTAGCTGGTAAACTTGAGCAACTAGTTAAAAATTGAAAGCAATGTGCGTTTACCCTGGAATGGCCGAGGAAAGCGAAGCCACCAGTGGAGCACTTGGAGGTAGAACTTGCTGAAGCCTCTGACAGAAGGCAGTTTTGCTTCAAATCACTGTCTGGCTTTCACCCCGCTCAGTTAGAAAAGCTGGAAAAGGAGAAGCTCCATTTTCCTCTACCGAGCTATATAAGACACATAAAAACTGCATGATGGGGCAAAACCTTACTAGACCTAAAAACATAGAAACGACTAGTTCCATTCACTGACTGCTGACAATAAATCCTTCCTTAAACAGTGTCAAATGCAAAACATTCAAGTTCACAATTTGTGTCCAGCACATTTAACTGATAATTAATATATAAAAAGCTGTCATATGCAGTTTATTTGGGACCCAATTTCTGTCCAAACAGAACGTGACACAAATCATAAGCAAAGAAAACAATAAATTACCCAGTCATACTAAAGTATATCAGTAACTCTTTCATAGCATTAAAAATTTAAGACTCGATACTTAGATTTCAAGCTACATTATTGCTTCCACTTGACCAAAAGAAGTATAAATTTTAATGTAAAGCACCTATTCATCAACTTCTTCACAACTTCTGATAAAAAATACATATCTTTAAGAAAGCAAACAAGCATACAAGTTCAAAATAAAATAGAATCTCCAAACACAGTGCTTGAGTTACTCGAATTAAAACTCCCAGTCACAGGAAGGCGTGATTACCAGTTCAAAATAATCACAGCTCTTCCAAGTCGGCATTTTATACCTGGGGGTGAGTATCTTTACACGATAACTGCAGCTGACAGAAGTGTCTCGCCTGGCTCCCCTCTTGGGAAACACAGCCCACACAGGTTTTGCTCAAGGAAGAGGAATAGCAACAAGCCCCTGCACCTGGGTCAGCTCTGACATGCATTCCCACCAGCGCCCACGAGCATGGACGAAGAGAAGGAAACGCCGTATTAACAGCAATTATACTAAACATGGGCTCCTGTACCAAAATGCTGGCGATGAACTCCACCTCCAGCTTTCATGCCTGAGGTTTGTCTGCCTAATTAGCCAACATGGAAGTTTGAGTTTTTCACGCTTCCCCCTTGAGGGAAGCTTGGCTTTAAGTCCAAATACTGTGGTCACTCTCACTGCATTTTCCTTAGAGTCGTGCTGATGTAGCTGTCTTAAAATAATTGGAGATTTTCAAGGACAGACAACAGAAAAAAAAAAATTTTTTTTTTTTTTTTTTAGTATGGAGAAACAGAAAAGCTTTTCCTGACTTGTTCCTTGGAAAGGCTTGAATGGGAGTGTGTGTTTATATTTATATATGCATATGTATCTAAACATTTCAAGAGAACCATTGGCTGATAATGGGGTAAGGAGGGGAAAATGGGATCTTAAACCAGGAAGCATCAGGCAAACTCCATAACAGGGCATGTTGTGAGCTATGGCTACGCTAGTGAAATATAAGGACTAGCTAAGGTTGGCTTCTCCTGGGGCCAGCCTTCCTGTGCCCCCCCTCACATGGGGCTCAGCTCAACCCTCGGCCTGGGGAGCCCCCCCTGCCCCTGCCAGACCGCAGCGCCCTCACTGCTCCTGCGCTGCAGAGACCTGAGTCCTTGGCCCTGCTGCCATCCTCGGGGCATCAGGGCTGCCCCCATCTCCATCTGTGGAGCACTCTGGACTGCCCCGGGGGCAGACAGTGCCCGCACCCCATGGATACCCCACATGCAGCACCCTATGGCAGCATCCCCTCCTGCAGTACCCCATGGCTGTGCCCCGAACGTGGCTGCCCTTCCCCTGCCCACACACGGGCACTTGCTGCAGCACAGGAGATGTCTAGCCCTACCCCCTTAAAATAGCTGCTCTCTCCTGCGCTTATCTTGGCCCAGGTGGCTCAGAAACACGGCCTGCTTTTTTTTTTTTTTTTTTTTTCTAAAAAAAAGGATTGCACATAGAATGTGTGACATAACATTTGTCTTCAAAACTAGCAGGGATCTGATGTCACGGAGCGAAGAAAATGTACAAATTCTCAGAGTTACAGCACAAGCTGACTGTTTGTCATCTTTACTCCAGTGAAAAACATTAGCTGGTTGGGTTTTTGTGGGCGCGGCGTTGTGGGATTTTTTTCTTTCTTAGCCATTTAACAGTATTTTATCTGAAACAGGAAACAAGGGTTACAGTTAGGTCAGGCTATAGGGTCTCCCAGACCACTGAAGAAAACAATAAACATACAGACAGCAAACTATTGGAAAGTAAGAAGGGAACTGTTGCCTCCACAAAGACTAAATCAATTATTTTTCCATAAAAGAGCAAAGTGAATGAGTGGTGATTTTAGACACGACAACAAGCAAGGACCTGAGTTAATGTGCGGTCGCACATGAGTGATGTTGTGAATGCCAGTGTGTGCATCGGGCACGAGGGGAGAGGAAAGGTGGGAGGCAGAGAGTTGTTGTCAAAGCCCAGGGTCCTCCCTAGCATCCTTTGAAATCAAGAAGGTGTTACTTGCTTTTTAAAAGTTGGGGTGAATGCAGCATCCTCAGGAGGGAGCATGCTGCCAAGTCTCTGGTCGGTTTGGAGTTCAGGCATTTAATCAATTACTTTTGTATTGCCAAGGTTGTAAAAAGAAAATAGCTGTTTAGTTCAGTGCCCCATATTTTGTCTATGTAAAACCAGTGGTGATGTTTGATTTCTGTGGCAAAAACAATTTTAAGAAACACCATTTTTCACCAAACAGCCTGTAAACGAGTACGATCTATCCTGCAGATGATATTTCCAGGACAATCTGAGTGCAAGCAGATGCAGGTGATGTCTCTGTTTCCCCCCCAAGAACGTTAACTTGGCTGCTTTCTGTGGGGAGCACACAGCCTTCATTGCCTCCTCTCACTGGACCTGCCCAACAGTCCAACCAAGGCTGCTCCAGCCCACCCCAAGACCCCAGTCCCTTGACCGGCTTCTGTCCTAAGAGAAGCCCTGTACTGAAATCTCAGCATGGTGCAGGGGCTCCCACAGGGTTGGGAGGTGGGGGACAGTGGCCTGTGGGCACTGCAGGACACTTCTAGCACCCACTAACTGCTTCTCATCCGGCTCATGCCATGCTCTTATCTTATGGCATGGTCAAGAAGTGGATAAGTTGTCTGGCATGTGCCACAAGGATGTGCCTGCCAATGGGTATTTACTCCAGAGAACCTCTCATCAAGCAACTCGAAACGTCAGGACTATGGAGGCCTCAAAGGCTGGGCTGCAAGAGCAGGGAATAAAACAGTGATTTTTTTATTTTTACCTTTATGTGCTTTGCCTATAGCCTTATCACCCAAATTATGAGTCTTTCTATTGCTGGTCTTCAGGGTAATTCTCTCCTCCTTTTTGATGCAGCTCCAAGGTCTGAAAAAAGCAAATATTTAGTAAGGTCTTTATAAACAATTACATTACACTTTGTTGCCATGGTATAAACACAGATGCTCAGTAGAGTTGATACCATGTGCAGAGTGTACACTAAGGGACCTTAGTGATATATGCCAAATTTTATTGAATGACTATGATTTAAACACTAATTTCATGTTAAGTATTTTTAACTAGAAGACGAATACTTCCTCAGCAGTCTTCTTCTACACCCCAATGTGAAGAGTTTTCAGATCTTGATGAACAAGATGCCAGTTTACTTCCGTAAAAAATCCAGTAAAATTTTACACTACCAGTTGTGACAGTTTGTAAATTCACAAATGCAACAGGACGTTACCCAAATCTTCCCAGATCCTGTCTTTCTGGTAACTTGTGCCAAAATTGCTGCTTGACACATCAGCATTGCTTTTATTTTCCACCAATTGAGATGAAATAAAAGCATAAATTCATCATTTCTTTGTAACAGAGTCTAGGACACCACTGATGACTGCAATGCCTCCATCCTGAGTCAAGACACATGAGACACAAAAGAGAACGGAGCTGAAGTAAAGAATGGCAAAATGATGTTACAACATCCCTGACTACAGAGTAAAACGAGGACTCTTGTTGCATGTAAAAGGCAGAATTTCCTGGTGTGGAAAGGGCAGCCTGACAGCAGAGGTTCTTCTTTCTGTTGCATTGCACAAAGGCGAAGGTGGGCTTCACTTTCTCGCTGCGATGCACTCGTCTTTAGGAGCATCTGGCTGGATGTGGCACGTAACTTCCTATTTGCTCATTGCATGTGTCAAACGCCTAGACAATAATTTTAAAACATTCCTTCTAAGACTGTTTTTTTTCAGAGTTTCCATGAATACTGCATTTGAAAAGAGCAGGAACTATTATCGTGTTCTCAGGGAACTCATACGCTGCTGTGTGGGGGACAGGTCTTTGCCCAGCAAGGTGCGTGCCAGACTTGTAAGGTTGGAGACAGTGAGGGAGGGATAGTCTGCCCATGCATGGGTGTCTGGTGCTGTTTCAGGTGCCCCAGGCTATCCTCCTGGATCCAACCTGCTGCTACAAGGGGTGCGAGGACTTCTTTAGTTCACATCTAACATCCTGGCAGGGATGGCTTGAATGCTCTGGGCACCTCAGGTGGCCAGTGGCAGACTAGGTGAACAGACCACCATACACTAGCTGCCTGTGCTCAAGCAACAGACTCCTGACACAAAGGGAAAATTTAAAACCTGGTAAAATAAAATGACCTGACCTCAAGCCTGATTGTGCTCTCACAGAGCTCTTATTTCCTAGGGATTCTCTTTGGGGTGGTAGAGCAAGGGTTCAGCTCATAATGCTGATAGGTCAGCGTGGGGATGCTTTATGCCCCGTGCCTTCAGGGAAATCATCTTGCCAGAGCACTAAAGTGGGCGAGTGGAACTGGCTTCTTGGTGATGCACCTTCTGTAACTGAGAAAATGCCTACACCAGCAGTGTTTGCAGCTGAGGCAGCTGTGAATATACGTGCTAAGTTTAATCAAGCGGAGCCTGCTGGGAGCCCTGGGACGATAAGGCAGCTGCTGGCCCCACTGGGAAGCCCGTGCTGCCACATCCTCAGCGGTGTGTGCCCTGAGCTGGCCGGGCTCTGGCTCTGAAAGGGGCTGATGGGGCATCTAGCTGTCCTGGCATTGCACCCACGACCGCGGTTTAAGGGTGCAGACATGTCTATAAGGAAGTGTAGGTATAATTTACAAATTGCATTGCCTGGAAAGGGCTTTTGGGTAACTGGCCCACACAGATAAATGTTGCAAAATGCAATATAAGATATGAAGTGATACAATCTTAAAAAACATAGGCTGGTTTGGAGTATAGCATAGTTCAGTAGAGACCACTTCGTGTCACATACTCTCAGTTACCTTCCTTTTAATCTTCCGTTGGCATTTCTGTGCTCTCTGTGTGTCTGTCTGTAAATCCCTAAGGGCAGGGACCTCTTCTCACTCAGTGTTTATTGCACACAGAAGCATTGGTCCCAAATGGGTCATGAGGTGCTAATGTGATTCCAAGTAGGTACAAGGATGGGTCATCTCTAGTTTTGAGCTGGTGTAATTTCAAGTTTGCAGACATCTGTGACACCTCACCCATTTAAGAGACTGGAATTTGGCTCATTACTCACGAAGAGCTGTGCAATGAGGATTAGCCATCCACATGAGTTAGCCTGGAGAAGTTAAAGTTATCATAAAATTTCCTCCATAACTGAGAAGCCAATTTGTTTATGAGTTCCCAACAAAGCTGAAAGCATTTTCTGTTTGCCTTTAACTAGGAGAAAAGTAATATTACATATGCTGAGATAGAGAGCAGAAGAAAAGGACAGGCTCTCTCTGTCACCGTTTGTTAATGACACTTTTAAAGCTCTGTGTAGGGCTTCAATCCAGAGTTTGTGGGTGCCATCGTCTGTTCTCAAAAGTCAAAGGTCTCTTCAGAGAACATCCCTATCTGTGGGCATTGTACGAGACCATAAACCATCTCTCCCTTGCCACCTACGTCCAAAAGCAATAAAATACACCATTATAGCCATCAGATGCAATTTTTTCATGACTGAAGTGCTGGAAGGAACAGAATTAACAGGAGAGTTTCCATCCTGGACTGATCTGACTTTGTAATTCCTAAACACTGACATCCCTGTTTCACACTGGCAAAACCCATCTGGCACCATCCAGGGACTCAGACTCATCTATACAAACAGCTGACAACTATACCAATGCTCTCGTTACTTATGTTGCCTTAACTTCGTTGCAGGAAAGCAGAAAAAGCCCACCTCTTGCTCTTCACTCTAGAAGATGCTGTAATTTCCTGCTGTTTATCCAACAAGCAGAGCTACACAACAAGGAGCATTCCTGGGGATCCAGATAAAACTGCCCCCCAGGCTAGATCTTACAGGCAAATAGCCACCCCTATCCTAGGCAGGGCAGGCAAAGCCCTGGGCATGGCTTTGGCTGATTGTGGAGGAGAGGGGTGATAATGCACAGCACCTGCAGGTCTGTTGTTTAGTGGCTTCCCTATTGCAGAGAACATGGTTGGGAATGCACATCCTTACATCTCTTTGAACTTTGTTAATTCCTTGGGATTGGATACGTCTGTTGATAATTGGGCAAATATGTTTGTTTCAACGCAGCAGATAAATCTCAACCATCTCTGTTCATGATGGAGCATGCAATAATCCTGTTTTCTATGCATATGCTGCATTCCACTCCCTTCACTTGTCTGCACCTCCATGCAGTTTGTGACCTGGGAGCAATATATCTACTGATAGTTACTAGACGTGGGTACCTTCCAGCTCAGCGGGACTAAAGCTACTCACCCCTGCAAGCTGGATGATATATGACACTTAAGTCTTGTCCTGTCACTTTTAGTTTCTCAGTGAAGTATCCCTTACTAGATACTGCTGCCATTTGTACTGGGCCAAGTGGACTTTTGGTCTGACTCAGTGGACCATTTTTCTGTCACAAAACTTGATGACTTAAAAGGTGGATCCAGCGCTTCCCATCTCCAGAGGGCTGTGGTTTTTGTAACCCCAGTTAGAAAAGCTGTTTCTAACCCTGGTTAACCAAAGGTGTTTACGCATGAGCTGATCAGCACCTGGCTTTGACCCTTCAAACACATATGAGACTCAATACACACATACAGAAATGGAACTACCTTGTTGTGGAGAAATCGAGTTTGTGGGAATGTGAGAAGGTTACATCACATTACATCCAAATTTGCACCACCAATGACTTTTTGGTGAAATTCATATTTCCTATGAAATATGAATTATTTGTCTGGACAAATTAACAATGAAACATTTAAAATTCTTTAGTCTTTATTACCTTCTAACTCTTCATGTGATGCTTCAAACCAATTCACTTCATCAAACCTGCCTGTTTGATACAAAATTTGGATATTAATTTCATCAAAGCATGCATTGAATGTACTGTATATTCAATCACGAGGAAGGAACTTGTCTTTCAAACACTGATATATCTAATACTTTGAAGCAAACTATTATCACCCTGTGCAGAAAAAGAAACTTAATTCTATATTGCAAAGTCATGTGCCACAGGATTTTTTAAGGATTAATTGGGAAAAGAATTGCCAGTTATGTACTTTATTGATTGCTGAAGCATTGCAGTTACAGAGATCTGTTGGTGAGACTGTCTCATGGTGAATAAAAGCAGAGGCGTTATATGGCCCCAGGTATCCATCCCACTTCATCCCATTTCCTTTGATGGGTGTTAAGAGGAATGGGCTTGGAGTATCAGGAGGGACACCAGCTGGCGCACGTACTGACCGACCTGCACAGTTCCCCATGTTCCCAGGCTGCCTGCCTGTGTTTTGCCTGATGCTGCAGGGAGGGGAGTGAGGGAGAAGGATCCCATGCGCAGTGCATCAGAGCTGGTCCTCCCCGCAGAGCTACCGGCAGCCTGGCTGTTCAGCTCAGAAGCAGCTGGCGGTGAGCCTGCAGGTGGCTGGTCGTTTGTGGGATGTGTTTCCAAGACACGTTACAAGAGCGACTTGTAATGGCAGCCGTGAAAGCCCATGGCCACAGCTCCCTGATAATCCATTCTGGTCCTTTGCTTCAACGTGGGAAAATGATGCTGAAAAATTGTCGTGGAGCTCTGAAAGTCAAAAGACTCTCCTCTTGATTTTCTGCTTCATTTAACTGCAAATGGTATTTGTTAGGGTTGCATTTTCTCTTTCTGTCCCACTTCTCTCAAGTCAGCTTCCTCGGCAAGAGAAACATTTTGTTTACTCTTCTCCAAATGCTGTGCATTACTTGCACAAATGTTCAGTCATGTGATTCAAAGTTTTAATGAATAATGAAATAGCAAGCGACCCAGCGCTTGTACCGGAACATCCACGTGGGAAGGGTATCGAGGAAGAGCAGCTTTACATAACCATGCTGCTAATTAGGCTCTGGGCAAAGCAATACCTTGGTTGGAAGAATAGAATATATTGTCCTTTCTCTGTTGAGTCTGTTGAGAAAAAAACAGGCTGAGGCCAAGAGCGTAATGGCATGCAACAGATGGTACCATCTGGGCAGCGCAGGCAATGCGGCACTGACAGCCTGTCCTCTGGCCAGAGCCGTCGTACTCTTGGCTCCCTATTAAATGTGTGGGAGGTGCATGGAAAGCAATGGCACAGGGCAGCAGGAATGTGGGGATGGAGTTAGACCCTGCTGCCAGCCAGTCTAGCCTCACCGATGGTGATGGCATCGCTGCACAGTTTGCAGCAGTTAAGAAGCTGGCTTGTAGGCAGCGGCCTGTATTGTCTCAGCTTTAAAACCGTGTGTAAGGCTATACAGCACAAAAAAACGTGAAAGTCCCTCCTCTGCACCTCGCTCAAGCTGGCTGCAAATCCTTTTTACAGCCCTGCTGGTGTCACCATGGAGGTTAGATATTCGGAAGAGCCTGAGACAAAACACTTGGGCGCTATTTGCTCTCCCTCTTCGCAATCTTCACTGGAGGCAGCAGAGTGCATAACCCCCGGCCATGCTGCCCCAGAGGAGCACCCCCCAGCATGTGGGATTAGTTGGCTCTGCTGGGAAGAGCTTGAGTGAGCTGGAGGGGAAGGGAGAGGGTCTTTGAGGCTTATTGCCACCACAGTCCATGGGTCCCCACTTTTATTTCGTGCCACCACTGAATCCCAAGCTTTCTGACGGACAGCAGAAATAGGGAAGGGCACATTTCATACCAACACCTTCCCCCCCAGCTTTAGTTTTCTCAGAAATTTTGCTCCTTGGGGTCTGCAGGGATGGGCTCACTGAGAACGGCTCGGCACAGGGAACCGGCATGTTGTTGTTATCCTGGAACATCCGTTCTGGTGTAATACTGGTCTCGTTCCTGGAGCACACAATTATTCTGCTATGTGATTATTTTTAACAAAGGGGCATAAAACACATGAGAAAAAAACTGGTGTCTGTGTGGGCGTGACTCATGCCATTGTAATGGCAGCAGGGGAAACTCAACATGTAACTCCTGCAGTATGAACTTCCACAGGGCAGTAGCTCTGTGCTTACAGTATGTGCCTGCTATGGAGAAGAATAAGGTTCATGTCTTCACCTTGGACCTGCCTTCCAGTGGAGTAGGTTTGCTGTTAGGTTGGGTGGGCATGAGCTGCATAGCTAGAGCAGAGAGACCAGGTCATTTGAGTTGGTTTGCCCAGCTGAGGAAACGATGTTCCCTCTTTCCTTCCCTCCCCAAACCCATGCTCAGCAAGGGCTGCTAGCTCAGACACAGCACAGGGCTCTAGCATGGCTTTTGCTGTTATGGGACTGTGTCCTGACAGCTCAGAGGATGGGCAGAGCCCCCTAACATCTACCTGGTTGCACTCACAGAGACATGCTGATTGTAGTCCCTTCACTGCTTATCTGCTACTGGGTGTAGGACGCTCATGCTGATTTTTGTTTGAAAGCTCTTGGGTGTTTCCAATATACAATGAGAATATTTTTAAAATTACCAAAATTTTTTGCAGGATTTGAGATCTGTTTCCTGCCTACCTCTACCAGGCAGCTCCTCTGAGTTGTGAAGCAGAAAAAAAGAAGTCTGTGCACCGTAATAATTCTGCCTGTTATTATGGAGCAGTAATTACCGTGCCTGACCGTGTTAGTGGACCGTGATATCTCTCGCTCTCTCTGCCATCCCCCAAGCAATATTGCTTCTGGCTAACTGAGAAGCCAATGCAGAATGAAACACCTGTATGCTGTGTGCAACACATGGAGTTGGAAGAGGTTCCCTGGAGATCCATCCGCACTATTTGCCAGTGTCTTTACTGAGGGTGAGTTGGAAGGGGAATCCATTAAAAAGAATGGTGGGGAAAAAATCAATAATATAATTAGAAAACATTATATGAGGTAATGATGCCAATTACAGAGCAGTGTGCCCATTTACAGGGGGCTTGGACTGACTGGCGAGGGCGAAGGGGTATGAGCCCCCATAATGCACACATTCCGCTCCCCCCAGCACGGGGAGGATACCTTGCCTCAGTGCTGGGCTGGGAATTGATGGGAGCCCAAGAAGGAGTCTAAACAGGGGCAAAATCTCTCCTCCTGGTCTTGGCAGGCCAAGGCAGACCCGTGGCTCCAGGCAAGGCTGGGGGGTTGCTACGTGGGGGTATAGGGTGAGGTTTCCGGATGCCTTGGCTCACCCATACAAGTAAGGGAAACACCACCCAGAAAAACCCCAGAAACAAACAGGAAACAGCAGAGCAGCTGGAGAAACACTTGTTCTGCTGCCCAGGGAGAAAGCAAGAAGAGTTTTGGGGCAGAGCTCCTGTCTGGGGAAGGGTCTTGAACAGTGCTTTACGGAAGTGTATGGTGGCATCAAACCCATTTGGTGTTTGGAGAACAGAGGCAGTTTGCCTGCTGCCTTTACATCAGGAGAACCACACAGAAGAAATGCATTTTCTTCTAATGGAAACAATTCACACAATAACAGAGATTTTGGATTCAAAGGAGCAGTAACATGCTAGGGAGATAATCTTCAGATTTCTTAGTATTCTTTAGAAAAGGATGAAATAAGTATAATTTCCAAACAATATTAAAATCTGGGGAATGGTTTTGAGTAGGTTGTGCTATGCTCTGCATAGCATAAATACTTATATCTTATTTGTGAGCAAAGAAGCAGTAGATACACAATAAAATTTATGAAACGTCTGACAGTACTAAAGAAAGTAAGTGAACTTGTATTTTATCTTCTTTTACTTTGAAGACAAAGTACCTCCCTGAGCTCCCAACAAACTCCTTCAATTTGTCTGGCTGGCGTCAGGTGTGATTAGGCAAAACTAGAATTATCCAATATTTGCTAATGATTATTTGTTGTCAGAGCAGGAGCTTTTTCAACAGCAGAATATTTTGAGGACTTTTCATTTTCTTGATACTGCTTTTCATTGTGTTTTACATTTAAGTCCTTTCCTTCTTTCCTTCAATGGGAGAAGAATTGAATCTCTTTTGTGACTGCATGCCAGCTCTTCTCTTTTCACATGCTGTGCAAGGAAAGCTACTGTATTTTTGCATGAATGTTTCACATATATGTACCCACCTCTACAAACAGGAAATGTGTGCTAACCTAACATCCCCGGCTCCACTCGTGGAGGTAAAGTTGGTTGATGAATGCATATTTGCAGGCTGAAAATCTTCATTTTGGCCTGTGTAAAAGTTTAGCTTGTCTCCGCTCTCTTCACAAAATATTGTCAAGAGTTTGAAGCGATGAGAGGGAGAATACCCTATATGGTATATTACTCTATTGTTGCCTTCATTTATGACTTCTCCGTTGTTTTTGTGGCTATCTTGATCATAATTGAAGTTAAAAGCAATTTACAGCATTTCAATTACAAGTCCCAGTTTTTCTCCCCTCATACCTATAAATTGCCTCTTTTCAACTGAAGTCTTCTCCTTGGTATTCAGCTTAAATACATGGGTAAACATTCACAGGACCAGGCCTTAACAGTACAGACATTGGGCTCAAGGAAACGGTTATCTTGCATCTGTTGTTCAAGAAAACAGGTACTGGAAAGTGGTACTTCTAGGGCTCAGATGATTCTTCTCTCTTCTTTTCTCGCAGCCCATCAGCTGCACGAGGGAAACCAGCACTTTATGCATTGTTCCTCTGAGACTATTGCTACTCTCCCCTTCTTTTCCTCTCTCAATCTCGGTTGATGCTCAAGGGGGAGGAAAGCACTTAAGTGTCTCTTTTGGGGCTTAATCTACATTCCTCTCAAGTCTCCAGGATGCTAAAGGGGACCTGTGGGGGCTTACCATAAATAAAGTATGGTTTTAGTGTTCATTAGACATCCCCCTGTCCCCTCCTCTCTCTCTCCATCTCTTTGACTTGTGCTCTCATCAACAAACAAAACGAGTTCGCAGCCAGCGCAGCGGATGAGGATGCAGCGATGTTGTTTGGAGTATGTCCTTTCTGCTCAGGAAAAATACGACGTTACCCCCTTCACTGTCCAAGTGTGTGTCCTCCATATGAGCTGGATGAGAGAGTGGAGCAAACTGAAGAAATGTGGGACGGGGAGATGTCCTCATCCCGCAGGGAAGAAGCAGAGCCCCGTGTGGTGGCCCGGCCCTTCTTACAGCCCCCAGACGACGCATGCTTTAGCTCTGCTTCTCATCTAATTTTACTGTAATTATCAGGGCTGCTCCAGCTCAGCTGAGCGCTACAGGCAGGAGGTAAAATGAAGGCATGATTAAAATAACTGCTAGGTGTGGCGGGTCTTGTGGTGCTCAGGTGGCCAAGGGGGCACCATGTCGTGTTCGTGTGAGCCAGGAATCGAGCTCACATCCCTTCTCTGTGCAGAGGCTGCCCAGGCACAAAGGTGGTAACAATCTTCTGCAGGGCACAAAAGGCAAGGCTGCTGCCGCCGTCAAGTTTAGGAAAAATGACAGGAAAGAAATATCAAATGACAACCGAAGTTGGTGTTTTTCTATACATACGTCTTTTGATTTGAGAACTTCTTAGCTAACCACAAATATCCTTTCTGAATAAAGCTCCTATTTATCATATATATATACATGACTTTTAGCATGACTTTAAAAACACTGCAAAAACAAGGCAAATCCCACTTTCTTAGTGGCTGTGTGTTAGACGAACCGTAACCCTGTATGTATTTTCAGTTATACAGCCTCAAGCTGAATACTCTTTTGTAGAGTGTTGATTTAAAATTACTCTTCTTTCCCTGGAAATATTAAAAGTTGGCAGGAAATATGTTACCTGGAAGTCACCTTTTTTGACAAAACAGTGGTTCAGGCATATGGTTTCTTTCAAATTTTGTGACGCTGAAGTATAGCTAATAAGGCTGTTAGATGTGTTGCTTATGGAATTGCTATCCAGATTCCCATTCTTATCTCTTTCCAACTCTAATAATCTTGTTGGAGGATCTAGGAGGGGAAACTCCGGCTATTAGACCAGGAAAAAAATGAGAATCAGAACAGTCTGTTAAATCTGATACGATTTTCAATTAAAATTCATACCCTCTAGTTGATCAAGGTATATTCCTTGGCCAGTGCTCCTTCTCCTTTCAGTCCTCCTTTTCAGCTGCACCTCAGCTGAAAGATGCCCTGATTTTATATTTTTGCTGTCCAGCTGCAACCAAAACCCAGCTTCACTGAACTTCCTCAGCAGAACCAAAGTGTCAGAGTTTATTTGAAAAATAGCAGTGTGTATATCATTCTGCATTGACATACTGCCCTCTCAAATAAGGTTGCTCTGACAAGTAAACACAGTCATCCTTGGACACCAGTGAGTGCCAAGAGCTTCTACCCTCCCCTTCTGAGGTTCATTTCAAGAGTCTGACTGATAATTCAGATTTCATTCTCAGGTCTCTATGGCTGCTTTTTGCCACTCTGGCATCGGGAAGCAGGCACAAGCCAGGTTACAGTAACTGGGAAAATCAAGCTTAAAGCTGTTTTTAAGTCTAGCACAATGTGTAATATGTCAGTGAATATGGCTGTTTGAGTCATAGACATCCTTACAAGAGTAGATTTAATCTAATCATTAAAGACACTGCCTGCTAATAACAAGTAGAGGTCTTAAAATATTATTTAAAAGTCATTCAAATTTAATAAAGTGCTTTGGTCATTAGAAATGTTTGGCTTAGAGTCAGCCTGTCACATTGAATCGCTGCAGTATGACACATTATAATTTCCTATTTTATTTCACACCCAATTCTCCTCACCCTAATGATTTTATCAGAAAGCAGGACAGGGTAAAATGAAGTGCTTGAAGACACAAGGAAAAAAGTTCGTGTCTGATGTAATGGTGTTGAAATCGGTGACTTAACACCGGGTGTAAAATTGGATCAGTGGCACTACAGGACACTGAAGCTGTAGTACGCTTTCTAAGTAACAAGTATCATGAAAGACCTTCATTTTTTGAAGACACAGAGTACGGATTATAGACTATTATGTGTTCTTTCCAAAATATATCATAAACGCTACCTAATCCTTCTCTACATCTCCTTTGTGAGACAGACATTATAATTTTCATGACTGTTTAGCAGATAGCTTATCCATCCCAATTTCTTTACCTGCTCTCTTTCTCAAAGCTACACAAAGATTTCATGGCAGAGTTTGGACTGGAGCTCCTGGGTACTTATGATCAGAATATTTCCATCAGAAATGTTCTACTTGCTTATGCTGTAAGACCATCTTCCCACCTAATTAAAATTAGAAAATGCCTCTGAAGAGTCATTTAACCTTAAACTGCTCAAATCAGATGGTATTTGGGCAATCTGTTCTAAGCACATTTCGGTCAAGATATACTTGATTTTTTTCCTCAGCTGACATAACAAACCTCAGAGTATTCATTTGTTGTAAGAGAGTAGAGTTTAGCTGCCCAGTGCAATTCTCATTTATAATGCAGATACTAATACTTACCCCAGATTTGGGTTGTTTGTTTGGGGGTTTTTTTGCTTTGTTTTTTTTTTTGTTTGTTTGTTTGTTTGTTTGTTTTGGGTTTTTTTGTTGTGTTTTTTTTTTTTTTTTTTTACTGTATGACTTTCCTTAAAAGAATACTGATTTGGAACAGAAAATCAAAACTTGAGGCAGAGGAGAGCAGAGG
This sequence comes from Fratercula arctica, assembly GCA_947846985.1. Taxonomy (NCBI): domain Eukaryota; kingdom Metazoa; phylum Chordata; class Aves; order Charadriiformes; family Alcidae; genus Fratercula; species Fratercula arctica. Next base: position 99,325,851 of record CANTUZ010000001.1, read on the forward strand.
TGGAATTTCTTGGAAAGCACTGGGAAGACAGATAAAGGCTGAAGGGCAAGGCAGCCAAGCAGTGAGTTGCTGCCTGATTCTGCCCAAGAAGTGAGTTCTCCTTACCTGAGAGCAGTGGGTCAGTCTTTCTCCTTCTTTCTTTCCCTCTCTTTCACTCTTCTCTCTCTCTTTTTTTTTTTTTTTTTTTTTTTTTTTGGGGTCCCTAATCAGAACGAAATGTTACAACGTCTTGTTTATCATTCTGATTCAGGGCAGGAAAATATTTTAAAATCTCAAAAAAAGTTTTGCAAGATGGGAAAACCATTTCCCAGACAGGTTTAGCAATGTCTTCCAGGACTTTCAAACAGCTGTGAAGCAAGACTGCCCCTCAGCCTAATCCATTTTGGCTATCTCCAGTTAAATGAGTCTTTTCAAAGTATTATATCATGACTTCATTAAATCCCACAAAACTGTTTCCCCAGGAAATAACTTTGAGCCAACTGGATTCTAACTACCTGCTGTATCTCATGACCCCTTCATAATAAAAAACATGGTTGAAATAAGTCCTGCGCATTGTGTTGCTCCCTTTCCCTTGCTCTGTAGCCTAACCTGTCACGGGGGCAATTGGAAAAAATCTGTTAAGGCTTCACTAATTTCTTTCCTCATTTCCTTTAGCAATCCTGGTAGCTGCCCAGGATACTTAGTCTTCCTTAAGAGCATTCAATTTTTGGCACAAGACTTTTCATTTGTATCTGCTCATAATCTGTCTCCTCCTGTCATATCCGGAAATATGATCCCTTTGTTAAACAGTTAATTTGCTTCTCTTTGCAGAGGGGGGAGAGGGAGAGAGAGGCTGGAGGACTGCCTAACAAACCTGCAAGGTCTTCCTTCCTTTTATTCCACTCTCAATTATTATCTCTTACTTTTATCTTTTTTTTCTATTGTGAAAAGCATTTCGTCCTTTCTATACACATCTAAAACACACAGAAGATCAAACCACCCTTATGTAGGCGCTTCTGGACTAGAGCCTTGGCTGGGGAAAGCTGACACATCCCTGCCACAGGCAACAGAGCAACCTGGATTTGCACCAGCTGAGGCTCTGATCTAGTCGTAACAGTTTGCCCTTGCCTATTTGGTTTTGATTAAACCTCCAACGTGCATGATCTTCATGGTTTGTTTCCCCCTTGCATGGTTTTAAATGAGAGAAAAGTCCGGTTACGCTCATTTGTGTGCAATGTAACCGAAGTGAAAGTGCTCTAGAATTGAAATAAAGAGCTAAATTTGACTTTACTTCTTTCTCTGTGTGGTGCATCACGCTGGAGCTCCTCTTTTCTATGTGGTGCTTGCTGGTGACACGGCTGCAGTCTGGCAAGAGTCGGGGATTAACCAACGATGGTCGCATGGAAGAAGCAGCAGCAGCAGCAGCGAAGGGTAAACGTGTCGGATTTCTGAACGAAGGTCTGAAATGTCGATGCTTTGCACCAATGGCTGAAATCATGTTGGCAAGAGACTTCTCTGTACTTTCCAAATGGTTTTAATGGTGAGTGAAGACAAAATGCGCTCTCATTAAAAATGTGTGAAGAAAGCTGCCATGGTAATAAAGCCACGTTCACCATAGCAGAGTCTGCTGCTGCTGCTTATTTGTAACAGCAGAGCAATAATTAAGATTGTGACCTTCCTTGCTAATCACTGGCAATGTCTATCAGCAGACAGCAGAGATGCCTTAAAAAGCTTGGGAAATGCCCTGCAATTCAGAGGTAAAAATGACAGAAAACCACACTCCTGGCAAACAAAAAGGCAATAAATTCCTCTCTCCTCCCTTAAGCTGTCAAGTGCCTTTTTTTCCAGCAGGGTTTTTCAGTTCTTTGGTTAGGTTTTTTTAAAACATGAAGATGCCCATGATAAAGTGTCTACTGAGTCTGAGAACGAGAGAGGAATGAGAGCACAGGAGAGCGCAGAAATCAGGGTCTGGCTGCAGTTTGATTCACATCTGCATCATCACAGCAATGCCGTATTTGTTGCAATATTACATGATGTGGGTTTCCAGGGCAAGAGCCTGGAGCTTGTTTACTTATTTTTTTTAAGAAGTTTGGAAATCTGTCCGTCTCTAGCTATAGGAGCTAGAGGATGAAGGTAGCCAAAATAAAAAGAGTTAAATACTAAATGTTATCTGAATGCTTTGGGTGTTTTTATTTTTTTCTTTCAGAAAAAAAAGAAAAAGAAAAAGAAGCTGGCTTTGAATATGTAAGACCTTGAACCTGAAAAAAAGGCCTATCTAGTAAAGGGCTTCATCTAAAATACAGAAATAACGTGCTTAGAGGAAATGCTTTCCACAATACCTGGTATGGAAGAGGAAGGGGATGTTACATGGTGCATTTTCTCCAGACTGCAGATGGGCTATCGTGCAGCTGTATTCTTCAGCCATGTTTCCACAGCGATGCTCTTGTTCCAGCAGTGAAATCTCCCCGGTTTCAAATGGAGCTCCCCAAGCACTTTAAATGTGGGATTTCAGCATCCATGTCACCCAGGTGCGTCTGAAAACCACAATTAAGTGCTGCTGTTGAACATAGTTAGATTTCAGTGAAATAACAGGCTAAAGTTTAAGAATATGTCTATTTAGGTTCAAAAGTGAGAGACAGAAAACATTTCCAAACAAAAAAGAAATATTTTTTATTTAGTCTTGTCCTCCTGTCCTTCATTAAGAGCAGCTATTTCCATTTCCAGTCTCAGACTGACACAGAGGCCTGTATCAGGGCTTTAACCACTCTCGTCTGACCCCAGTTCACAGCATCTGTGTTTTGCAGGGGACGCTTGTGGCACAGACTGACTTGCTGGTGAGAAACCAGCTCAGGACACTGCTTACGTGGCAGACTTTCCAGCACGGTGACTGTTTTCCTTTTTTTTTGCATAAATTATGTGGAAAAAAAGATGTCCACATGTCTTTATGAGAGAACAACGGGACAAAGAGAAAGAAAGTATTTGCACTGTTAACAGAAGGTTTAGATAGTTTATCTTTGTGACATGCAAACGAGTGGCAAGACGAGTCAGGGTCTAATATTCTCACCTGACAATGCAAATTTGCCAAGGAATGGAAAGTCCAGTGTAGGATTAAAACTATCTATTGTTAAGAGATGAAAAAGTATTATATTGCAAAACTTCTAGCATGTATTTTAGAATCAGCCTGCAGACTTTATAAAATTCTTCATAAAAAGAGTTCTATACTTTCGGCTACCCTATCAATTTAACATCTTCTGTAGGCAACATTCTCTGATTTCTAAATAGTACAAAACTTATATAATTCCATACTTAAATAGCAGCTTAAGCAAAATTTCACCCTCACAATGTATTGAATCTCCCAAGTGCAGTCTAATAAGCGTGCATATTCATTTCCTTGAGTACATTTCTAATATAGTCTTATGTATGCAAATTTGTACAAGGGACAAATGTAACTTGTGAAGGAACATGGGACTAAATACCTCACAATCACTGAAATCCATAGGATTCAGTTTCCACTGAACTCAGTGGGACAGTCGTCAATAAAGAGTATGACAACTTTTTAAAAGTGATGTGAGATTTCCCTGCTCGTGGACATGCTAAATTGAACGCTGTTTCAAGCCAGGCACAGGCCTGAGCTTGTTTCCATTGAAATCAGTGGTGATGCTCATACTGGTCTGTATGGTTCAGGGTTAGGATTTTGGCAGCATTAAACACCCCTGGGGGTGTCTCTCACTTTACCTCCCAGTAGTTCAATCCTGATTTACATCAGAGCAACTAATTACCAAAAAAACAAACCTCAAGCCTGGTGTTGCAGTCCTTCAAAATTGTGATCTGAAGGAAAAAAAGTAACAATTGTTCTTGGGCTTAAGACAGGTCTCTGAGGGAAACGCGATGGCCCATGATACACAGGAGTCGAGGCTTTTGGCTCTGGCCCTCGTGGTGGTAGCCAGGTCTAAGGAGATTCAGGAACTGGATTTCTTCCAGTAATCCAGTAATCCAGCTTTGTCACTTAGCATGGTACTCTCCATTGGCTCATGTGGGATCATGCAAAGGCACATTAACTAGATGACTAATTTTTCTGTGGCAAAAGCTAGAGGAGGTGAGTCTTCCCCAACACTGAGATGTAAAACTCGCACCTCTCTTTTATAGCGTGGTGTGGCTACCTGAAACCATACATTCTCTTTGAGCTTTTGCACCACATCAGGATAAATACGCAGCTGTGGGATCTGTGTGTGTGTAAAGAATGTAAGCGTAAAGAAAATAATGGCATCTAAGGTGGAGTACATTGGTATCTCACACATCAAAGGACTGGGAGAGTAAGTAGCACAACAAAAACAATTGTTATGTTTTTCTACTCTCTTCCAGTTTCTTGACATGTAGAATGAATCACCATGGATTCTTGCATAGTATGCTTTTGTAAATAGGTACATTAGCTTGGAGTGGTAGGTCAGGTGCAGATCAGAAACAGTCTTGTTGGTGCCAACTTAATTGCGTTGCAGAAAAATTGATTAAGTTCTGAACAGAATAAAGGCCTGTGTATGTGAAAATTTTTGTGCCTCTAGATTTGATGCATGGGGGTTTGTGCATTGTCAATATTACGTCAAGATTCAACTCAATCCAGCATTTATGTGAAAATTTGGTTCCTGCTATTCATATTTCTAGATCATTTTAGTTCCAATTGCCCTAGTGTTTTCCGATGCATTTATGTGGTGCTAATGCGAAGTAAGCATCCCAACCAAAATTAGAGGTTTGTATTGCGTAAAGCTGAATCCTTCTAAATTACTCTAAACAGTAATATATGCTATGGTTGGGGAATACCAAAAAGAGACTTTAATGTAAAGTAATTAATAAAAAATCAAATTCTTGATCCTATTTATTGCTTATCAATGACTGTGCCATTGGTGAACACTCTTGAGATCGATATCAAATGGGTCCACCTTAAGTCCAAAAAGGGCAAAAAGAACAGAGCAGAGGCCAAAGAGTGATTTCATTATACAAATGAAATGGAAAAAATGAGTGAAATTCCATCCATCCCTGAGGACTGGCTCCACTTAGAGGTTAGAGGAATCGCTGAGAGTGATCTCACATGTATGGGCTCTCTAACTGTCATCGTTAGCAATTGTAACGTGATTATGACTCAGGTTAAAGTAACCAGAGGACAAAAATCCCAGGTGAAAACTTGGCCATTTGGAAGGCCACAACAAAACCCCCGTGCTCCTCCTCAGGGCCAGGATTTTACCCTTGGAGTTTAGTGGTTTTCCATAGGATGCACACAAAAAGAGAGATAGCCCCTCCACAAGCCACATGCCCTTTAATGGTCTGTAAAGGCAGGGGAGCAGAGCACTTGCCCGTGTGTATTGTGGGAACGGGGGATGCTGTACAGCGTCTCCATCCAGTGGGGATGGGGATCACACCTTGGCCACTGCCCCACAGTGAATTTGCATCCTGAAGAGACTGGCAAGACTCCTGTGGCTTGACCTGGGACCGGCGCAGCCTGGTCCTTCCCCACTCCACCTCACAGGAGGTGACTAGTGAGTTTGGGCTGTTGCTGAGCTCCACTTGGAGGGAACCCAGCCTCCTCCTCCATCCATGGTGGCCTTATCTGTACCAAGCAGGTTTAGAAAGGCAGCGTGTCTCTGAACACATTCTCCAGGCATGGTAAACCCAAGGCTTAACCACAGCCACCTGATGTATTTTTATCTCGATTGTCTCAGGAGGCTGATGGGACCTGTGAAGGTGCAGCTGTGTCAGCCACAGTGACAGGTTTTGCCTGGGGTGTCCCTCTCATATGCAGGAGTCAAAGCCACCAGGAGTGTCTGAGTCATCCTGGCACAGGGGTCTTGTTACCCCCACTTTGGCAGCAGCAACTGTGACAAGTGAACCTTGGAGAAAAGTAAGATAGGGTTTAGGTTTCTGCTAGCTGTTACGGCCCATAATGCCAGCCCCCCAGAGGCAGGTAATTTAACCCTAATCTCATGTGTGTGCATATTCCATTCAGGGCAAGACAGGACCTCTGCTTCTCCTAAAGAACAAGATCTTGCTAAAAATCAGGAACTTGGCAAACTCAAAGGGGTGAGGAGCACAAGAGCATGCTTGGATGAAAACCAGGAGGGGAATTCTGAATTCTCTGGAGGAAACTCTGCTCCAAGGAGAACACTCGTACTCCCTTCTGCCTTCTGCCAGGCTTTATGTCACCTAAGCTTGCTAGGAGAAGCTGCTTCATCTTCTCTAGCTGTGGCAATCCAAACATTTGCCATCTACAGGGAGAAGTGATGACACCTTTATCTGATGGTGAAGGTGAACAGGCATTTGCTGATATTGGGATGGTTTTGCTCACCTTTTCCTTGCTTCAGGCTAACAAAAACCTGCTAGAAGTGTGCTCAAATTTTTGTGCTTCCAGTCCTAATTTTCAAGAAAACGTGATAGGCCAAAATGTTGATTGAATTTAGGAATCGCTTTGCCATACACGTCCTTGGGGCACTGTGGTGACAAAGCCTGTGAGGACTGGGATGAACAATCTGAGGAGAATCCAGAGGAGATCAGGGGAGTCCCACAGGCTGTCTAATCCTGCAAAATGGTATGCTATTTATTTATTTATTTCAAGCTATTAAATTCTTACTATGGTGGCTTTCCCACTATATTATTGTCATATTTGTAATCCCATTGGTGTTTTCATCCTGAAGATCCTACCAAACTCTCCATCAAACACACAGACTGACAGCAGGCAAGCACCCTTCATCGGGGCAGAAGGGCCAGAGATGCCCTCAATTCCACTAGAACAACCAGTGAAATCCTTCAGTTTGTGAAAATAGTGCACGGACAGAGTAACTGTGGATATTAGTATAAAACTATTGGGCTGACACATCCTGAGGAGGAGAAAACCTGTACGCTGCAGAGAGATTTTTGTGCACAGCCTCAGTGCAATTGTGCCGAATATTCCTTGTGTGTCTCTATGATCTTACAGAAGGTCGACTCATCGTCTGGCTGAGGTATCGGGCTTTCAAAAGCTGGGACATAGGCGGAAATATTACCCCATGCTGCAGTAAATGACTAAGCTCCCATTGGCTTCAATGGGATCAGGTTTTTATCCCATGCCTTTTTCCTCCCTTCTCGGCACACATGTTGACTTAGCTAAGTACTAAAAATGTTTTTTCTAAACTATAAGGAGCCTGCTGGGGCTGTATCTGAGTGCAGCGCACAAAGGGCTGTGGATAGATGGCTGTGGATAGATGTCAGAACTGCAAGGGCTGGTTTGGTTTGAAGTCAGTCAGTGTGTGCCTTTTCAAGGGCTCTGTGGCTGCATAAAATGCTCGCTCAAAGCACTGCCAGAATCCAAATCTACCGATAATTAAAGAAAATGTATATGTGTGAAGGGGAGAAGAGATATGAGAAATCCTCATGCTCTTTCCAACAACGCTTTTCTTATCAGAGAACAGGAGATGTTGATTTTAGAAGAGCTAATCCCAGGGAAGGCTGCTCTCACCCTGCCTCACACGATGGACTTGCTGGCTCTGGTGGCACCTACGTTCCCAGTGAGGAGTCCAGGCCCCCTGCTCTGTCGGGGCACCCAGCTCTGGTTTCCTGCTTGATCAGCGGGAGAGGAGTAGTTGCAGTGCTCAGCACAGGCATCTAGAGTCAGGGATACATCCCACTTCAGTGCTTGGGGGATGTGTGATACTAAAGAGCACGAAGTAGGTCTCAATAGCGTTGTCTACAAAGAAAAAAAAAATAAATAAAGTGAATATAATCTCTACTTCTTAATTGCTCAGAACTTGTGTTTCACACTGCCAGCCAGCGCAGCCCTTCTCCTGGCATCTCTTCTTCCTCCCTGTTCCCTCAGCGATCGTATTGCAAACCTAACACACTTGGTTCAATTCCATTTTTAAATTCACTGTTGCAGATTCTGCCCCAGAGTGGCTGCATCTGTCTATCTGTCTCAAAAGAGAGCTGGAACGGGAATTCAAATGTGTTTTATGTGGGCATTGAAGTGCCTCTTGGAGCTGAGAGATGAGTCTAGCTGAACCTGTCTGAGAATGTATATCCAGCCCGAGAGGGGCAACGCTGACATACACAGCTGTGTTAAGGACGGTAAAAAGTGGCTAGCATGTAGGCATGAAAACAAGCTGCTGTTTAATTCCCAGCTCAGCAACTTGGGTTGAAAACTGTAACAACTGTAATTATCAGCAAGTTTCCAAGCCAGACAATTGAATCACTCGTCTGAGCAGTTGCCTTTGGGGAATAGCAATAGAGCTGCACTTTTCAGCTGGTAGTACATGTACTTGCTGTACGGGAGCATAAAACCCTTCAACGGGTGGCTCCACCATCACCAGCATGCTCCTCAACTTCCTATCACTCACCAGGGTTTGGATAAACCAGGGGGGGCAGCTCTTCCCACCAGCTCCTGCTTGGTGACTCCATGCTACCAGAGGCAGGGTGATGGTCCTGGCCCCGCTGAGCACTCAAGGGAGGTGTGGGCACCATGGCGCGTCCCGTGGGCTGGGAGTCCTGCCAGGTGCTCACTGCCAGGCACCAGAAGGTGCAGGGGGAATCCCCAGCCTCATAGTCCTGCCCTTAACCACAGCAGGAGCAGTAAGCATATGTGTTTTATGGCCAATAAATGTTGCAAGGTGGCAACGGTGGGTTTAGAAGCACATCTTAGATGAGCAGTTTCCTACAGTTGGGTGAAAAGCAAGTAAAGGAGCTACCCTCTGCTATAACACAAGATCTGCCAGACTAAATGAACGTACATAAGGAGCAGATCAATTGCGCTTCTTTTTGGTGAGCCTGGAGAGGTTTGTTGTAGGAATTGCAGTTTACTGAATGCAGCCACCTTCCCTCATTCTGTTTTTTTTTTTCCCCCCCCGCAGTCAGAGAGGATTAGCTTCAGGCAGTGGATACACGTGTACCCAGGGGAAAAACTACCCTGGTTTTGTTCACAGTTTATTGCAAGGCTTCCTGTTTTCCACAAGAACTGCTCAAGCTCCAGAAAAGAACACAGTGGGACTGAAATGCCAGAAGCCTCCCTCCGATCATTTTTCTTTTTGAAAAGCGGGTATTTATTCCAAACCTTGGCAATTTCCTGCATGTGACTTGAGCTACATTTCTAGACCTGGGAGAAAGGGATCTCACCATGTTAAAGATCTCTGCTGTGTGACTAAGATTATGTCCCACTGTGGATATTTCAGTTTTAAAAGTGAGATGAGACCTGATAGTGATACCACATTAAACACATCTCCTATTGATCCTTTCTAACCTTGCAAAAGAGCTGCTCTGCATTAAGTACCTTTTACTTCAGCGCTGCTGATGGGACCACAGATGTTAACTGCCAGGCTAAATATCCTCAGAGGTCAGCAGACAGGGCATTTGAGAGGTCATAAAGTAATAATTTTTCCAGCTAAGAAACAATCGGAATGTTTACCCCTCTGCCCTCCTACTCAGCCTGAGGACATGCTAGCGGCTCACTCTGAAATGCATTTACAATATTTATAAATAAAAGGGAATTAATAAAACCTCTCCTTCCCAGTGTTCCCTCCCCACCACGTAGCATTTTGAATGTATGGCAAACCAGCTTGATATGTCAAATTGTTGCACTCGACTGAACTGATGACAAAAAGGCTTTGTACTGAGCAAATGGGTTGTGTTATAAAGGTATATTTTCAGACCATCCTCTCCACTATTAAAGGCTACCTGCTCTACACAAAGACCTGAAAGTAAATCACCTACTCTCTGCTGAGGCGCAAAAAATCATCTGTAGCTGGTGAGAGAAAAAAAGCCATTCTGCTTTTTAGATTGTACCTTTTGCCTCTCTGGTGTGTCTCTGCTGTGTGTGGACAGACGGGACTGGCTGTCCTCCTGTCTTCTGGAATTTCCTCGGTATCCACTCCATGGGCTTTGATTTCCAAGAGCACTGAGGAAATGGCATTCAGGTATTGCTGCAGAAAGGACAGCGGTATCTTTGCTGAGCTGTGTGGGACAGATTCCCTGCAGCCATTAATGCAGATGATCCCTTTACTTCAGCTGGAATACAGCAATTTTTGCCAGCTGAGGAGCTGGTCTGCAGGCTCAGCCATGAGTTTGGAAAAGTTTTCTTAGTTTGGAGCTGTCTTGGTTTGCTTACCAAGGAAGCAGAAAAAAATGTCTGCTATTTTTTTCGTTATAGACTTCAAGCAAATCGTGCTAGTTTTCCCAAAGAATCAATGGGCAACCTAAATCACCTTTGGAGGCTTGCTGCTGGAATGCCAGCAGATGCTATAAGCACATAAAGAGAGACTTCTGTTTATATGCTAGTCTTTTTATTTTCAATCCACTTAATTTTAGATATTCCATGACTCCTTACAATCTGCTGTTTGCTGAATCAGACCCATCTGCTTGCCTTGGGCACCTCGTTGTTTTGTTTGGTTTTTTGGGAAAAGATGCGGTACATGTCTTCTCAACTTTTGGTAGTTGCTTTGGATTGGGTGATTGGATTTTTAGCCCTGCTTTTATTTCTCTTTCCTCTTCTTTATCTCCACCAATATTTTGTAAACAAAAAAAACCAACCCAAACAAACAACAAGGGAGGGAAACAATTAGCTTGTGTTTGATACATGTAGCAGCTTGAAAATGAGGTGAGTGTGTAATGGATAGTGCATGTGTTATGTGAGAATTGTGGTGCTTGCCAAAACATTATTGTTGTTACCGTGTGTGTGAGAGGAAGATTAAACTAATAGACTCATGCCAGCCATCTCTGAGGTACATTGTGGGAACCAAGGGGGTGGACGTTCTCTGGCTGAAATAATTTGTGTGTGAGTAATTCCCTCCTTGAATTTTGAGTAAGACCTTAGGAAGCTGGCCTGTTTTGTCCGAGGCTGGGAACGGTTATTCCCATGCAGTGGGAGATGCTCCTAGTTTTTAACTCTTTGTTTTAGGGCATCACTATTCCCAAATACTCAGTGAGCTTGGTGATAAAGTCTCCCCACTGGCAAGCACTGGGTAGAGGAAGGCTGCCTGTCCTGTAAGAGTTAGGAGGATGGAAAATTTTCCTTCCTGAAATGGGGAGAAAAAGTAAAAGCTCAAATATTCCCAAGGCAATTCTACTAATGATAATTTAAAAAATGAATGCATCGGTCAAAGAATTTTATTTTGATCATGCACATTTTTAAATGTCCTTTTTAATCAGCTACTGTAAGTCATTGATAAGCAGACCTTTCTTTCAGACCTGGTCAAGTGAACTGTTTCTATCATGCAGATGTAGAAACAATGCAGAAAGTTATAGAGGTGTCTACTTTTTGAGGAAATGGGCCTTTTGTCAAGATTTGTTTTCTTTTGCTTTTGCTTTGATGAATTAGTATTTTCCAGTGAAAATCAACTTGCCCAGCTTTACCACTGACTTTCCTATATTTGTTTCTGGAGGGGTCTTCTACCTTGAGTCATTTCTTCCTTTTAGTCTAACTAGTTTTTAATACTGAATGTAGCATTGCTCTTTACCCTCTGACTGTTTATTTTTCTTCATGATCTATTCTGCTGGAACTTAACAAAAAATCTTTTGAAAATACAAGCAGATGATGCCCATCAGATCACCTCTCCTTTTTATTATATTAACTTTTTTTTCCTAATAGATAGTGAAGCGCTAGCTCTTTCTACAGAAACTGTGCAGGCTTTGATCCTTGGGGATTTTTCTTGTCCAAGTGCTGGACTGTGCTGCTCTTAATTAGACTCTCACTCTCCTCTCCAAGTAGCGAGGTGAGGTCGGCTGATCCGTAATTCCTCTCATCACTCTTGTCTCCTTTTGTTAAAGCAGAGATGCTAACAGTCACTTCACAGTCTCAAGGAACTGATGCTGTTTCAAGGCCTCAGTGTATCTATCTCCCTAACAGGATCTCTGCTCTTCACACTTCATTTCAGCAGGTTGCAAGTCCAGGCCTCTTTGAGTCTCATCCAAAGTCACTAAAGTCAAAAGAAAAAGCTCCTTTAACCTTTCCCCACCTACACTACCCCCTCCTGTGCTTGTATCTGAACTTCGAGGGTTGGTTTTATCTGCCTAAAACAGGGTCTGCAGGTTGTGTAGGGATGGGTCCTGGTAATAGAGAGGTTTGTAGCGTGGCAGAAAAATACAATCCAGCAGCATGACAGATAGATATCATACTAATAATGTATAACTGCAGCACCATATGTTTTATTTCTCATTTCTTCCTCACAGAAGTAAAAGCAGATGCTTTGGCAGGAGGTAGGACAGTGCACACAGGAGAGGGCAGAGAGGCTGAGTTACCCCTGAGGAGACCCTTCTTCCCACCACAACCACCACCCTGCTGCTCCCCCAGCCCTCACGCAGGGAGCAAAAGAGCACACCAAAAAGAAAAATCCCACTGGCCAGCTACATGCAGCCCCTCTTCCAGCCTGGTCAAGCACCGCTTCCCCAGCAGAAAGAGAGAGAGGAAAGCCCTTCACATCCACCCACCAGCTGGCCCCTCTCTCCTCTGACCTCTCTGCCTTTCCTGGGGAATTGTCACAGATGCAGTTCAGATGAGCCAAGGACCTGGTCTTTAAGTGTGCCTCCTCCCAGTTTCAGTGCAGGTGTATTTCAGTGCAGGGGGTAGGAGTGGATTTTCTGATGCCTGGCTTGGGATTTTGATGGGCTTTGTTGTGCGTCTCGTTTGGAGAGGAGCCTGAGGAACTGGCCATGCCCAAGTCTTGTCTCAGCAGTGGTTCTCCCTGACCCATGGACCTCCCTGGGGAGACACCAGTGGGGTGGGTGGGGACAGCTGCCTAAAATGCTCAGTGCAGCTCCCTTCCCACTATAGCACCACTATTCCTTTCATTCGAAAGCAGAATAATTGTCCCAGAAAGACGCTACTGTTGACAGTTTTGCCACAGAGCAACTGCTCTGTCAATGGAGAGAAAAGCAAAGCCCATCTTTAGAAGAAGAATGTGCAGTGTCTTCTTTGGAGTCTTCACTAGCCACTACTGGTGGGATGGAAAGACCAGACAGACAGCCTGGAGCATTGCTCAGGGTTTATCCTGGTTGTTGGCACTGCCTGAATTTTCACAGGCTCAGAGCAGTTTGCACTGCTTGTTCTTCACCTGTTGGCTCCTGGAAGATGAAAAGGAGAGAGAGGAGAATAATCTGGAGTGCAAGGGTCTCCTGTCAAACTTTTCACAGTGTCCCGTCTTGCCCTTTTGAATGTCAGAGTGGGCGGGCCACAGATCACCTTGAGAGTGCCCTGCGAAGTCATGCACCTGAAAAATACTTCTATTTCTTGTTTGCTTGCACTTGTTTTCAGACTCTCAGGCTAACAGGCCTGGGTAATACATAAATTAAGTAAAACTGTTACTTGAACAAGGAGGGTTTCAATGTTCAGAGACCCACGTTTCACCTGGACAAGTGTTTAAGGTGGAGAACAACATTGGCTATGATAACAGACTGTGGCCTGGTAAGAAGAGAAATTCAACTCTGTGCTTCCTCTTATGCTGCAGTTGAAAACATCTTCAAATCTGTGGCTGTTATGTTGTGGTAACGACTGTCTGAGAGAAACTTCTTGGAGGTGTTTCTTTGAATCACACTGTGAGGAAGTTGATGCTCCACATCTACGTTTTCCCATTCTTTGGGAAGACAAATACCATCACTCCTGCTGGCTCTGCCAACCAGCTGACAGTTAAAAGAGGCTCTAAGTGATGGGAAGGGTAGTTTCCACCAAGGCCATTAACAGCTTTAATATTACATTGATGGTGGCTGTGGTCGCCAGAGGGCTGAGACTCTGTATGGAATGGTTCTTCCTTTCAAATTACCCCTTCTGCTCTTTAATAGGAACAGCAGTCTGTGTGGAAACTTGTGTGGGGACTTTGACCCCCCCCAAGGCAAGATGTTTACTGGATTACTCAAGGACAATCATAAGGGTGGGAGGGGACTCAGTGGCCTTTAAAAGGGCTGTTGTGCTGAAAGGTGACTGGAGATGGTTGAAGGGCAGTTCAATTGACTTTGCTGCTCAGTGGTTTGTTTCCAGAGCATATACAAGCTGCAAAGGGGAATTATGCCCAGACCATGTTGAGCCCTTGTATTCCTCAGGAGAAGGTGTTGAATTGCATAGGGATGACCATGACAGTCTTTGTGTGAGCCATGTCAGAAGGAAAAAATCTGGAGAGTGATAATGAGGGTTTTTGAAGATTTTATTCAACAAGTGGGTAAGACAGGCTACCTGTCAAAAACTTTCCTTGGTATAAGCTTTGCATTTTTTCAGTGCTCCTTCTAATTCTTCAGAAATTTGATCAAAGCCATGGCCTGCCTCTGCAGAGTTCATCTCTTGCACTCAGGAGAGACTCGGTGACACAGCTGTCTTTGTTCAGACCAATGATCTGACCCAGTGGCCTATCCTTGTTTGCTTAGGGAAAAAGTATAAGTGTAAGGCAGGTTCTTTATGGTATTTCCTCTGATGCCTGCCCTCCTTCCACAAAGTGATGCTTTAGAGATGAGCTCAGATAAGGTCAGGCCCCTGGGGCTAGATATTGTGCTTTCACTTCTGCAGAAATGCTGCTAGCAGGATATGTAAAAAGGGAAAGATGGTGGAGGGGCTCATCGGCCTGGGAAGTGCCTCTGGGCGGGATGTGGAAGCACAGACGGATCAAGGCTCTGCAGAGGCCACAGCCCTTGTGCTGCTGTCTCTGTGCTGGCCCAGGTGTACTGACTGGCATTTGAAAGCCTTTGCTCTAGTGGGTTCCAGACTGGGATGCTCAACTGCTGTTGTCACACACAGTGGTTTGGCTCTGCCAGGACTCCAGAGCTGTACAAAGGAGGAAGAAGGGCCATGTCTCTCTTCCTCCAGCTACAAGATGCAGCCGTTTGACTCTTGGGAGAGGCTTTGGGGTTAGCCCGATTGCTTGGACTCTTTGTTCCATTTTTGAGAACAACCAGAACGAGCTGAAGCCAGCTGCCAGAAAGGTACGCTGATGCAATGCTTTGTGCTATGCTAGTCTGCATTTTGGAAAGACCTGTTCTCCTGATTGAGTCTCACGATACTTGCCCTTGTGAAAAATCTGGCAGTGTCTCTGTCCATTCTCAGTGCTTTGCTGGGCAGCATGTACTTGTTTGGACAGGGGCTGGTGTTGACGCAAGAGCGTTTGATGGGAGAGTTGCGGAGAGGCACCTCGTTGTGTGGGTGGTAGACAGGTTTCCTGCCCTTGTGAGCAAAGGGGTAGTTTCCCGGAGATCAACTCATGTGTCTTTGTACCTACTGCAGAAGCCAAGGCTGAGGCTGTTGATCACAGTGTACAAAGAAATGACCATTTTTCAGATGCCTGCTGGGGATGACTTCGTGTCCCCACAGTAAGTGTGTTTGCTGCCATAGCTTTGGCTGACCGAGCAAGCAGCTTCTCAGCTCCTGTTTAGTCAAGCCTCCTAGAGCTGCCCAGGGCCTAGCTGTGAGGTCTTGTCTCCTCATGAAAATAGCTTGGAATAACTCTGTCAATGAGTGCTTTTCAGGAAAGTCTATGGTCACTCTTGTTTCTTTGGGAATCCATGTGTCTTCAGCTGGAGTCACATGGAAGTGAGACTGTTTTACGTTCCCACCCTGTGTGGGACTTGGAGAGGCACACTGGAGAGACTATTCTCCATAAAGCTTCATTTACTCCTTTTCTTTCTTTCTGCTGAGATTGAAAAAACTCACAGACCCAAACCCCAAGATGTTATTATTTCCTGTGAGGTTTTTTGTCTTCCTGAAAAACATTTATTGGAAAGTGGATCACAGACCATTTTGAAGAGTCCTATGGATGGAGACTTTTCTGCCCCTCTTTATACTGGAGTTCTGTGGCACTTGGTTTCCTAATGTATATTGCCAACATGTTATTCTGCTTTGCAAAGCTAGAAACTCTGATATCTCCATGACTTACTGGAGTATTTCCAGTGTCTTACAGGAGTCTGGAAGAGACCGTGTTGCCCCTTATTCAAGCTAGTGTTGCCTTCTTGTTTCCAGATTTGGCATAAAGATGAGAGATTAGAGAAAATGAATTGAATGAAAATTCTAATGTTAAAAGCACTGTAACAATGCACAGATCCAACACAGAGATCCAAGTGACTCTGTGTATGTTCCCCTCATATGACTTTATGTCCCCCATACTAAAGAGACTCTCTCAAGAGGCCAGCATGCCCCAGTTTTCCCTCTTTATCAGAATAAGGACCCAAGGAAGCAGTGGGACAAGAACACCTCAGAGAGCATCATGGCCATCTTGAAAGGAGGGACTGGAAAAAAACAAGAGTCCAAAAGTGCCAGGGGCTTCATAGAAAGCCTTAATCCAAAGGATGAGGAATTCAGCCAGACAGGAGTTGCAATAGGTACGAGCAGGCTGGCATGTCCTTCTTGTCAGAGTTGTGCAGGGATGGAGCAGAACAGAGCTGCTTCTTTTTCCACTTCCAGAAGGTTTTCTTGGACAGTGTCTGCTCTCCCAAGCACATCCTTCTCCAGTCCAACCAGTGACGTGAAGGTGATGGGAGAGTTATTTCTGAAGTCAGGGTCCACAGAGAGTTCAAGGAGGTGAGACTCTGGGACAACTGGCCCTGGGTAGCCCTGTGCTCTTGGATATATGTGAGGGGACTGTTTTCCTTGACCATGTTTTCTGTATTAATACTGGGAGATTGTGATGATGTGAACAGATGACTTCCATTTATTAAGTAATTATTCCAGAATGAGGTGGGGTTTTTTTCATGTGAGAGATGCTGCTTTGCAGGGTAAAATTAAATTTGTTGCAGTATTTGTTTTCAGTGTTCAGATTTTGCTGAAGTAATAGCCTCTTTTTTGAAAAGTAATCCTGGTTTTGCAACTAGCATTGGGGAATTTCAGAGGGGTTAGACTTAATGTTTGTGGAAAAGGATCAGGTTAAGGAAGATGCAGAGTGGACATACACAAGTCCATGGGACACGATGGGATGTACTCATGAGTGCTGTAGGAGCTGGCTGATGTCACTACAATGCCAGTCTTGGTTATCTTTGAACCATCATGGAAACCATGAGAAGTTCCTGAAGACTGGAAGAAAGCAAACATCAGTATTCAAGTAGGGAAAGAAGGAGGATCCAGGAAATTACAGGACAGTCAGCCTTGCCTTGATACCTGGGAAGGTGATGGAGTAACTAATCTTAGTAGCTCTGTACCAGAACTATCTTATTTGCAATTTCTATTTAAAATTGAGAGCTAAATGACTAATGAGACAATAAATTCTAGTTCTCTGGTCTTCATAGTGGAGACACTCCTATCTCTTGGGGCCAGGATTTATCCTCAAGCGTTCCTATCTCTGCTTGCACTTCTTCTGTAGATATTTATCTACTTTACAGTGGGTAGAACTACTTCATATTAGCAAGATGCTTTAAAACCTGCAAATGGGAGATACTATAGCAGTATGAAGTATACAACTATATATTGTGGTCTTCTTCAAGTCCTTGTTATGTGATGCTACACGTTGCTGGATATTTTAATTTCTTCATATCCTGAAGGTCCCTGAGCCTGAATGTCCATTGTCTCTGAACAAACTATGTCATTGAAATCAAATACTTTATAGCGTCTTGCAGTAGTATGATCCACAATGGTTGTCTTCTCTCAGCTCCTAATACAAAGCACAAAATGTTTCATCTACCATGTGCCCTATGGTGACTATGTGATTACCGTGAAGAGCTCATGTACTTAGCTTATATGTCCTCTAATAGAGATTTTTACTTTGCAGGAGTGAATTCATTCTCTACTTTCTACGTCAGCAGCACCTTGTGTATCTCCACTGAAGAGGAGAACATTGAAGGAACAGGAAGCTTAAGAGAAGTGATCTCAGCAAGAAATCAAAGACTTTTGACTAAAGCCACTCAATGCCAAATGATCAAGGCTTTAGGGTCTTGCACAAAGCTAAAGAAAAGAGCTGGCCGCCACAAACAGTGCCCTTGTTTTGCCACCTCCCTTTACTAATTCCTCCTGGGCGCTGAAGAGTTACAGGCATCTTTTGTTCGCTCACCCAAGTCAACATGGTTTAAACTTTACCCACTCTGCTGTGACTGTCCACAGGGGACGGCTCACGTGTGGCATCGCTGTGAGTGCCCTGGCAGAGGGGCTGAATGCCTGCTTATCTTTCTCAACATCTAGCGTGGCTTTTGTGTCAGAGGGAAAGCGGGCAGGGGAAAAAGGAAGCGATTGTCATGAAGAGAAAGAAGCAGGGAAGAACAGCAAGAGGAATTTGCTGACCAAGCACTAACGGTTGAATTTCAAGGCTGAAGAGAGCACTTCAGGAAATTAAGCAGGGAAATAATGCATTTTTCTCAGAGATGACCAAATTCCTCTGAATGAACCATTTCTGTTGTGTCCAGCCCAAAGCATTCTGAAGTTATGAGTCAGACTGAAAAAATCCCTGAGATTTTATTTCATAAAAAATTAATAAATGCTAGATTTATGGTTTTTTTCCTAATTATATTTTCCTGCTTGAGTACTAGGGTACTTGACCCATGCTTTCAGGACTTTTTCAGGCCTTATGCTTTTGCGCTGTTACTAGAGGAGTGATGCTGGGACTTGATGGCGAATGAAAATCACAGAGAAATTCCCAATCGTATCATGGGAGGTGGTGACACTGCGTTTCCTTTGCAGTCATTTCAAGCCTTCTCTTATGGTCCAGAAAAAGCCCATATTGGTGCCTTTCCAAGGACTGTGATTCCCCAGTGTTATTACCTGACACCAGAGCCCCTCGGTGAATCAGCGGGGCTGTGTGGAAGTCAGCAGATTGATGCTGAGCTCTAAGACCTGAGACCTGCTGGCACTTTGCCCCCCAGCTCCCTGTCATGCTCATACAACTTGGGAGCACAAACGGCTTTTTGGGAAGTTTTTAAACCTTAAGTGTGTGCTCAGTGCACATACTTGCTAGCAACATCTTCTGTGCAGGTGTCAAAGCCGATTAGAGTGCTTACTTTGGAGTGATATTGCCTGGAAAGTGCGTGCAAAAAATGAAGCTGCTTTCTGAAAAAAGGTTGTCCCTGGCAGAACACCAGCTACCCTGGCATCGTGTTTTTAGAGAGCTTCTGCTTAAGCGTCTCAAGTGTTTGCTTGATCGTCGAGTTTTAACTTTTGATTCTGTACATTCAGGGCTCAGTCGTGCCCTAGGGAAGTAAGTAGCAAAACTCCCACTGCTTTCACCAGCAGTGTGATTAACTATTAGCTGTCGAGGGAGATCTGGGCACCAAAAGGCACTGAGCACTCAGGGTTCCCAGGCAGTTCTTGGGGGAGCCAAAAATGCTTTGGTTTTGGCTGTGGGTGCTCACCACAGCCCAAGCCAAAGGGGCTCTTCCAAAGACACTCTTGGCAAGGAGAGTACAGAAGATTTGTCTCCCATGTTTAATGAGCATCCTGTCTTTCCCTGCTCCTGGGGGCAAAGCGATTTATTCCCCAGCTGACTTCAACAGCTCATAGAAGAGATGCAAGTGAAGACAAATAGCAGTTCAAATTATTCTGATGATTTAGGTAACCAGGAACAAAAGGAGAGGGCGTATTCACATGGAGGATAACAGGTTTTCCACTCTGAGCATGCTAATAATCAAAGGGGAGAGAACAAGAGAGGAGCCTTCCCCAGCGTGGTCAGAACACACACAGGGAACTCCTCTCCTGAGTCACTCATTGCTCCCTTAGCCTCACTGAGGGAGAAGGTTTACCTTTACGACCAACCCCCTTGGTTACTAACCGGCAAATGCACTTAAGTTTTCCTCCAAGCGTATTGACTGCTCTTTGGTTGCAGTGTGGTGAAGACTGAAAGAAGCTGTGTTTCCCCAATGCCAGTGTGTCACCCTTAGAGGCTCTTTGCACAGAAGAAAGGAGACCCCGAAGTAAAATGTGGTTGCCTGTATTTGAACACAGGCTGTTTGTCCACGCGCAGTTTTCAGTGAGCATTTCCTCTTGAGGGCCGCACATAGGAATCTGTCCATTTCTATTTGTTTCTAGTTTGAGTCTTTCTGGAAAGAGTCACTTTCAAATTAACGTTGAAGAGTATCTGTAGCAAATAGTTGCTGAATTTGTAGCCACAAACATCTATGCTGAATCAGTCTGGCCATCTGAAGTATAGGAAGTGGCTGCTAGATAACCCAGGTTTCCCACCAAAATAATTAACCTGGATTGAATTCTGAGGGCTGACTGAACTGATGATATTTATATAAAAATATTCCTATAGACCCACCATCATACTCCTTCCAGTCATGATGCTTGTTAGTAACTGAATCAACATTCACCTCTATAAAGCAAGAGCCTACAACTACCATCCTTTTTCAGATGGAAAATCCGAGATACAGAAGACAAGTGCCATTAAATATCCACAAAGCCACATTCTTGCCTTCTCTACACATTTCATAGAACAATCTCTTTTGATACAGTGTACGTCTGATGTGAGGGGCTACTGCTTAGCCTGCTGAACAGCCTGAGCTCCCTTCTGCATCATACTCACCTGTTGTCTTGTGTCCTCTCCTTTCTTATACTTAGGGACTTATTCTCCTTGACTTCTTAGAGCTTAGTGTAAGGGGCCTTGATGCCTGAATAGAGCCCATAAGGCCAACTTTAAATAATAAGGGCAACAATAACAAGAGCAAAACCAAGAAAATATGACTGAAGCTTTAAAAGTCGTGCATGGGATTCAGCCTCAATTTCTCTAGTCAGCTTTGCAACCCTTAACCAATGTAATTTCCTCAAAGTCATACAGAGTATGTGCTGTCAGGAATAATGTCCTGGTGACCTAACCCTGCGTTAGGCAATCCTCCTTCTCTAAACAGTTAATTGGAAAAAAAGATGTATAGCTCAAAGACATGGCTCTAGACTCCTTTTTTTTTTTTTTTTTTTTTTTTTTTTTGTAGATCTAGACTAACTGTGCTAGCTGTGCACCATTAAAACTGATCTGAGAACAGACTCTCTTGCTGGATAAATTTTCTTGCAAAACCATTTCAAACAGCAAATGCAGTAAAGCACAAACATTGTACCAC
Organism: Fratercula arctica; assembly: GCA_947846985.1. Classification (NCBI taxonomy): domain Eukaryota; kingdom Metazoa; phylum Chordata; class Aves; order Charadriiformes; family Alcidae; genus Fratercula; species Fratercula arctica. Next base: position 99,346,773 of record CANTUZ010000001.1, read on the forward strand.
TTTCACAAGCCACCTTGCAGCCAAATATTAGGGGGGGAAATGGTAAATCATTTTAAACTATCAACCCGTTTCTCTGTTACTGTATTTTGTTCTTTTATTTGTGGAAAAGCTTGATGAGTGAGAAACACTGGTGCTGGTGACTGCGGAGAATTTCTGAGTCTCAGGACTGAATGAGGTGGCTTTCATAAAGGGAAGAGCTAGACGCTCTCGAGCGAGATGGGGGAAGAAGGGAGGGGTGAAGTGAGAGGATCTTGCTGCATTAAACACCACTTTCTGTGGAAACAATTAGTGCTGTAAGTGTATTCTTGAAGACGGGCGGCTTTACAATGAGATTACTTACAAGCACCATCTCTGCTAAAACGCCCATAAAGAGTTCCGCAGTTCTGAGAAGTCATCTTCCGAGACGCTGCTTATTGGAAGTCACAGACGATATTTCATGCTGTACTCTTTCGAAATTAGCTAATGTTTGGGTCATACTCAGCCTTCCAAATTGCCAAAATCTCCAGGGCTTTGCTGTAGGGAAACCTGATGGAGTGTAGACACCGCAGATCATTTGCAGCCCACAAGACAATGTCTTCAGGGGGTGTTAGTGATATGGAGGGGTGATCTGAGGTTTGCAAACCAGTGCGGGTTCAGAGTCAGGTTCCACTTTATCTGAACCACCAAAGTTTTCAGGGTTGTGGGTTAGATGAAAGACTGTGTTTCCCTTCCCTGCTCCACGTGTAACTTGGGATAGCTGGGTTTTGTAAAACCTCAGGAGTTTGCTTTTTGACCCTGTAAAACAAAACAAATCCATGTGTGGCTTGACCTAGGGGCTTTGTTTTAAATATTTATCTTTTTCTTCCCCGCCCCCCCCCCCATTTTACCCCTTACAGCTTACACCTTAGACAGGTGAACAAGCATCTTCTAATAGACGTAAATTAAGAAGAAACTTTACCTTAGTAGGTTATCTAGTAATTGCCTACTTCAAAAACCAGCTTTAGAAGTAGCTGCCTCTTCTGGAGACTAAGTGGTGGCTGAGTTGGGTGATTAGATCTCGGGCATCAATCCCTTCCCTATGCTTTTGTGTTTGAGCCATCACTGATTGAGAAGAATATTAGGTAAAACCAAAGGTTTCTTGCAGCAAGGAAAACAAAGGAGAAACATTAAGGAAATCATCTGGCACTCAGGATGTTGAAGACCTTGAAAAAATTTCTGAATTAAGTTGTAATCTTCATCACTGAAAATCTTTAAGAATAGGTTGGATAAACATCTGCTAACAATGCTGGTGCAGCTGATCCAGATTTTTTTCCTATATATAGTTTGTAGTTCAACTTTAACATTAGTTTAATGGCTACCATCATGTCTCCTGGCTTTAGTGAGGTTATCATCTCCATTGAGCACTTCCATTTCACCAATTACTATCACACTCACTGAAGACTCTCCCCGAAAGCCAACACTATTCTTCAGGGCAATGCAGGAGAAATTTTCAAATTAATTCCCTCACAGGAGTGCTTGGCTATTTATTCTCATCTTGATCAAATCACGCAACTCATTCCAGATGGTATGGACCTTCCTGCTAAGTCTGTACCTCATAGTACTACAGGATTAATAGTCTCCAGTCAATTACAGATCTATGAACACGAGCTGTGCAAAACTAGACAGGGTATCTTTTGGCTAATATTGGAGGGATTGTCTTCTGAGCTCAGATTTGATTTACACCTGTGTGATATATAGGCAAATGAGGCAACTTGCTAGAACGGCTGTCTGCTGGGGTCTGCGGAAAAGCCAACACCTTGCTGTCCTACTCTGTCTAAGTCAGATACCTAGAAAAGGGGGGCCAGAGCGTCTTCTATCAACATTATTTGTAGTCTTGCTCTTCCTACTCCCCTGATGGAAGCTGGAGCAAAAACCTGGGCTCCCAACATCTTTATCCCCTGCATTCTTGTTCCCATGCCAGTTACTGACCTCTTCCTTTACCAGTGTGGATCAAGTCTGACTCTTAATCCTTGAAGTGGAAAAACTGAACTTTGACCACACTGTTGAGAAGACATGCACTAGGTCATTTTATGTAGTCTCACTCCTGAGTCCTACCACTGTAATACAGCTGAGAAGGGGCCCAGAATGGAGTAGATGGCAGGACAAATCCTGTCCCTGTCTTCTCTTAGCTTCAGCTTAGCTAATGCAGGTAAGCAGCCCAGGCAAGTGCTCAGATTAGGTTCAAATCAGGCCAATCACAACTACATTTTGTAATTAGCTTGAAAGAATTTTGCTGGACATTTTGCCTAAAAATAATTTGTAAATTGACCAGAGTCTCTAACGTGGAATCATTACAGATATTTTAGGGATTGATTTAGCATGAATAATTGAAGTGCAGTGTAGAGACAATAGTCTCTTTCAAATATGTGGTATTTTTGAGATGATACAATTCAAAACAGGCAATGGTAAGATTTCACTCTTATTCACAGTCTTTGGACCAGTTCTTCTCAGGACTCAGTGGGTGTCCTCAGATAAGGAAGGGTTAGCATCAAATCCTACTGGTTATTACGATTTGACCTTTTAGAGTTATGAAACCAACTTACTAACCTTCATGGAATTATATCCCCCCATACTCTTCTATTCCAAAAGAATAAGATGACCAAACCCCAAAATTAAATTACTTAGCATTAGGTACAACACTTAATGAGCCGCACCTGATTGTGTCAAGTAAATTGTGAAAACAGCATGGATTAGCACAGAACAAATGCAACAATAGTGTCACTTAAATTAAACAGCGTGTCTATTGTGTCTAGGTTTATGCAAAAACACATTTGACCTGCAGAATTTTGTCTTTCCCCAAAACTATAGATATAGATTGATTTAACTCTATTGCTTTTCATGATTTCACTGACCTTAGCGAAGGTACCTTTGTGCATGCCACTCTGGAAGGCATTACCATAGAGGAGCTGATACAAGCCCTAACACCACCATGCAGAATCTCAGAAGAAAGATAAAAGTTCTTTAAATATCTCTTCAGGGCAATTTCCTAGGTCACTTCTTTCAGGTGTGTGCTGTATGCATTGAGAACAGTGGAAAAGATTCTGGCCTGTAGGTCCTGAGAGGAAGGAGAGGGTGCGGGATGGCATGTGTAGGGCAGACATACAGACTGCAGTTGGTGCTGTGGAGATGCTTTCACCTTATGGTCTATGGTGAGTGGGAGCAGATCCAAGGGTTTCATGCCAGGTCCTTGTTTAACCGTGATTCTTACTCTCTGTTTGTGAGATTAGGCCCATAACCACAGCATTTAAATGTTCCCTTTAAGAAGAATGAACTCTGCTGGTATAAAGGCAAAAAGTGGTCTCTCCAGTTTGGAAATGCTATATGGCATGTCTGCATCACGTCATAATAAACTGTGTCCTGTCACACTAACCGCTGTGCTGGGGAGCAGGCTGTAGCCAGGCAAAGGAATGCACCTCCTGGCTGTGTGTCTTTCCAGGACCCTGTAGGCTGAAGGCAAGAGTTAAGCACATGTGGTTACCAAGAGGGTGGTCAAACACTGGAACAGGCTTCCTAGAGAGGTGGTCATTGTCCCAAGCCTGTCAGTGTCTAAGAGGCTTTTGGACAATGCCTTTAATAACACACTGTAACTTTTGGTCAGCCCTGAAGTGATCAGACAGTTGGACTAGATGATCCTTGTAGTTCCCTTCCAACTGAAACATTCTGTTCTATTCTATTCTATTCTATTCTATTCTATTCTATTCTACTTTACTGTACTGTACTGTACTCTACTCTACTCTACTCTACTCTACTTTACTCTACTCTACTCCATTCTAAAGTGCAGTAGCTGCACTTGGTGTGTGGCGTTGAGTAACTGGAAGGAAACAAAGCTGCGTTCCTGGGAATCTAGTGAAGCAGAGGATGGGGCTACTTTTCTATCCCATGGCAACATAGGATTGAAGTTCACACTGATGTTAATAATGTAAGCAATGGGACAAAAATGGAGTCCTAGTTATTGGGCCTGGTTATCAACTTGGTCCCAGGTACCTTCCTGCCCTCCATGGGAACAGATGGAAAAGGGGCTACTTTTCAGTGGCACCTTAGAAAAAGAAGATCATGCAAGCACCATGCTTTGCCTGACACCCTAACTGTTCAGGCTGACACCTGAGAGACTGGGAACATAGTCGTGCTTCTTCAGGTACCTCCCCACAAAAGTTAGTCACAGTTCTTAGTAACTGACAAGTTTCCAGCTTAAATCTTGGAAAGGAAGAGACGCTAATCATAGCATCAGGCTTTCAGTTTGAAGTCATGTCTGGCTTTTTCAAAAGCCAGGGCATTTATTTCATCATTTAGAGTATTCTGCACTTCAGAGCATAATAGCTAAAATTCCTGAGAATGGCATTTGCTGAGATTTTTCTGCAATCTTTTAATGCTTTCCAATACCCAGAGTACAATTAACATTGCGCCTAATGGATTTTGGATATCTGTAGTATCATCCCTCTCCCTCACCTACACTATAGATGCAGTACTTCCACGTACCCTCCTCTGGGATGCTCATTTGAATGGCGTTTTTAATTGCATTGCCTGGTACTGGGAGAGGGATAGTACGTCATTACACAGATAATCCATGCTTATGTCAAGAGCATAATGATTGTCAAACTGACTTTTAGCTCCAGATTTTTTGATACTTCCTGTCCCTCTTTGAGCATGATCTGTAGCTCGTCCCCGACTCCTACTGTTGCTTCTACAAGAACTAACAGGTTTGCACGAAACAGCATTTCAGATGTGAAAAATCAGAGAAACTGTACCTACTACATGTATCTCTCATCTAAAAAGAAACTTACGTCAAATAAAGATTTTAGGATACCACATATCTCTTGTTTTACTCAGAGTGCATTTTAGTCTGTTTCCCTCTGTCTTCCAAATTAGTTTTCAAAGAATCGCACAAGCTCTGAGCAGTGATCCGAAGGGACCTCTAGAGATCATCTAGTTCAAATCCTGCTTTTGGGGTTTGAATTACTGCAAGGATTGAGACCCCACAGTCTCTCTGGGCACCCTCACAGTTTTGTTTTGTTGAAACTGAATTTTCTGTATTTCAGCTTATGCCCATTGCCTCTTGTCCTGTCACTGGGACTTCTTTACTCCCTCAGATAAGGTGTTTCTATGCATTGATAAGATCCCCCCAGACTTTCTCTACTTGGGACAGAACAGTCCCAGCTCTCTCAGCCTCCCCTTGTATGTCAGATGGTCCAAGACCTTAATCATTTTAGTGACCTTTTGTTGGACTTGCTCCAGTATGTCTATGTCTTTCTTGCTTTCCTTAAGAAGTTGTCCAGACACTTTCATGCTCTTCAACTCAGGGTGGTGGATGTTTAAATTAGTAAGGAAACTTAAGACTATGGGTTTCCAGCTAATGTTTCTTCACCAAGAAAAGTCCTATGCCCATAAATATCTTGGAAGAGATAAATGTTGCCTCAAAGCTGAGTCTTTGGACTATATGTAGATCTTCATCATCTACAATGATGCCATTGTGTCCTTATTTTAGCAAGAATTTCCACAACTTCTGTATCTTTAAATATATTCCTCAAGCGTCTGTCCTTCTCACTGCACTAGAAAAATGCTAATGCATCTGCACAGTGAAGATGAGATGCCTTGCTCCCTTCATGGGAAAGACATGTAAAACCTGACCCTAAGACTGCAATATCAAAAGGATCAGGCCTAAAATCAATAGTGTTAATGCAAAATTAGGAAGTGGAGATAGGGAGAAATTTAACAGGATAACAACTGCCACTTGATCTAGCAGAACTTGTCGCAGCTGGCAGATGGATGGGGATTTTACAACACTGGATGAAGCTGAAGCAGCAATTAATAAGTAGAATGGAGAGCCTGGTATTTGGAGAGTCTGGTATTTATCTAGAGTAAATCTTATCTAGAATACTAATATAACTGAAATTTTGAAACAAATTCTATGCTCTTGAGAAATGAATTGGATTAAAAACCAAAAGAAAGGACATTTAGCTGTTTGGAATAATACCATACAATTCTTCTGGAAGATTGTGGAGGAAATGGACTGTACAAAATTCTGGTATTCTTCCTTCATGAGACTTCTCTGTTTCAGGCACATCCCTGAGCTTGTGCTATTCAAACGCATGTGCCATCTATGCTAGAAATGTGAACATGATATAATAGAAAGGGGTCTGAAATACAGATAATTTTGACTATTGTTTTCCAACTCATGCAATGTACTCCATCAAAGCACAATGCCGTGGAACAGGTTTCCGCACTCCTAATTTTTCTAGGTAACATGCTTAAACCTCACATGATCTTAAGTACCAAACATGTCTGGAAACATTTGTAGTCCCAGCTGACATCTTTCTGGTTGTCTGCTGGTTTCATGTTCTGTCATGTTCGTTTTTTTCAAAACCCCTACTCTTTCTGGGTGGCTGAAGAAGGTCATCCCACACTCCCTCTACCAGGTTGTCCATCATGTTCTTTTCACTGAACAAATTGTCTGGACAGGAGATAAAAATGAAGTTAAAAACCTGGTGACATAGATAGGATGGAAATGTGGTTTGTTGACATCCACAGCCAGTGTCCTGCCTATCAGAAAAAGGAGTACATCACAAAAATCTTGTTTTCTTCTTGGTTAGAGTGTTCAGTTTTCAATCGAAAATCCACCGTTTCAGTGCTATTCTTCATCAAATTTTAGTTTGGCTTTTTATCTTTGCTAGAGGATGCAACAACGTATACAGAAAGATCAAGTCCATGACAAATGGGCATGGGGACAAGTAACAGAAAATTGGCTAGAAAAAAGGAGGGAGACCTTTCTGATTTAACCTTAGCATAAACAGATCAACAGTGATTTTTCTTTCATTTCATCACTTGTACCTTTTCATAAACATCTGCAACGGTGTTTTCTGTTTGGGTGATCACGCTTGCCTTTTGTTATAAAAGTGTTTCCAGTGTATCATAGAATCATAGAATGTGTTGGGTTGGAAGGGACCTTTAAAAGTCATCTAGTCCAACCCCCCTGCAGTAAGCAGGGATGTCTTTAACTAGGTCAGATTGCTCAGAGCCTCATCAAGCCTGTTCTTGACTGGGGCTTCCACCACCACTCTGGGCAACCTGTAACTAAATTGCAACATATTCACAGGGGCAGAAAATCTATGCTATGAAGGATGTTTTTGTAAATACCCTGGCTCATCTGCCCAACCCCATAGAAGCTCATTGGACCAGTCTGAGAAATGGTATTGGGGTCAAGAGAAAAAACTAATTTGAGTCTTTCAGTGGCTCCACTAATAACAAAAGGTCTGGGGCATGCAGGTAGGTACTGGGGAGCAAGATCATAACCCTTAGAGATTGCCCCACCAGCACAGGGAGGGTTGGTACGGGTGTTTGTCACTAGCCACGGGGGCTGGAAAATCACTCATGTGAGTATTATGCCAACACAGACACTGTGCAGGATATTTCTGCCTTTTTCTTCACTCTGATATGAATTCTAGTTATTTTAGTGGTTGCTATAAAAATCATATTGAAACTGTCTTACTGTTGCATGTTTGACTCAGTTTGCTCTTTCCACTAGGTTGTATAGAGCTTCCAACCTTTTCCATTTCCTTCATTTCTCATTAGTCTTGATTACTGCTAAGTCCTCATTCTAACACACTGAGTCAGTGAACTAATGCTGGAAGCTTGATTTCCAGAAACCAGCTTACCAAATTACCAATTTAATACTGACTGTGGTCTCTTAAACTTAGGAAAACTTTATCCACAAAATTGGTATTTTGTCTCAGTGAAATCTTTGTCCAGCTGTAATATGCACTGCAGACCAAACTTAGTCTGACCTCAGGGTATAACTTTGTGTTGTGGCAGTTTTCAAGATTTCAACATGTATTTTGAGTTCATACTGGAATGAAAATAAAATTTTTGGAACATGTTTATAAAAACAGAATGTGTCAAAATATCCCTTCTGGGCCAAGGCTTTAGACTTTCCACTGTGCACACCTACTTATTAGTCCATGTAATTCTGCAAAATGGAAGTCTCTGCGTCTGAGTCGGAGCGATTTTTCATCACAGATAACTCTGAAAGTGACGAGGCCAGTTCTTAAATTTCTTTACCCCAATACAGCAACAAGTCCTTAGGCTAATAGAGAGCGCAACACTTTCTGTCTCTCTTTTTCACCTTTCCTACGAAAATGTCATCAGAACTAGCAGTACCTCTCCATGGAGGTTTCTGCATCCCCTGAAATTTCCTATTCATCTCTGTCTGACCTTTGGTGAAATTTGAGCTGTCTCTGCTTGCCACCGCTTTCTTTGGGCTACCTCTACTGGTGATGCGGAGAGAAATCTGTCATAGCTGGAGGATGAGGAGAGGATAAAGGTCTCTGCCATCCTCACCACCACCCAACTGAAAGCAGTGTGGCAACCCTTGGGCCTTGGTAAGGAGACTGTACCGTAGTTTGTATTAAAACTTATGTTGGCTTTATAAAACTTATGTTGGCTTCAGACTTCCCCCTCCCCCCCCCCCCCCCCCCAGTTTTCCTACAGTTCAGCTCCCTACCTGGTGAACTGATGCTAATTTCAAGAAGGATTGTGTTTGGAGACCTCTGCATGGGTTTAACTCAGTTGGTTTAAAATCACACCTTGAGTTAAATGGGTGCAACTGTCTTGTGTAGACAAGCCCTTGGAGGCACTTTGTCAGGCACCTTGCCACTAATCCACCTACCAAGGTAATGAATCTTGCCCCGAGGGGAGTAACAGATTCCTCCCTGTTAATACTCAGATCTGCCAGAACAGAGATACCATAACACTGCCCTCACTTAAATCATTATCCAGTCTCCAGGTACATTATGTAGACTAAGTGATTGTAAAGTGGCTTTTTGGCTCATTATCTTCTAAACTGGGCCCTGCAGAAAGCAAACATCCATGTGGTTGGGTTATCTTTACAATTATAGATCTCAGAGAAGAAGTTTTCCTCTGTGTTTGCATTTTTACCTTTAAAAGTGGGTCCAAATGATCGCTCATACCCTTCACAAATGATTTCTGGCCTTCGGACAAGACCTACTTTTTTTACACACGTGTATATATATTAGGCTGCTGCCACGGGGGCCAGTGGGGAGCTGGTCAGCCTGGTAGCCCAGGGGAACACCAACAAGCCCCAGTGATGGGGGTCCCGGCAGAACAATGCTCGCTCAGCCCCACGCCGCCGCCGTACAGTCGATTCCAGCACACACATATGCCTTGCCTTCGGAGTACTTAACATTTCAGAAGCGTGCTTGTAGCAATTAGTGCTTGTTGTGTGATGGAGACTGCTGTGTTGACTGAGCCAATTAAGAGATCAATTAGTGCAGTACAGAGTGCTTAGAGAGGTAGTCTTGGGTGACATCGGTCAGGTACTCAGTCCATACTCCATACTGAACTCTGATCGCTAGAGTGCCTTTAATGACTTTGTATTTAAAGGACTACCAGAACACTTTTTCCTTGCTGTCTGGTTTTGAAGGTAAAATTAGGTTTGCATTATTGTAGCCCACAAAATATTTTTTTACAGCAGTATGTTACTAAGTAGGGATTTCCATGAATTGGAAACACCACAAGCAAGCTCCAAAGCCTGTGTTTCTTTTCCTTGTTGTGTCTGAAATTTTGCATAAAATCAAAGATTATATGCTCTAAAGGTCCAGTCTAACTTCTAATGAGGTCTGTAACAGGCCAAACATATCACTGTTTTCTTCATAGAAAAGCAAAATGAATCCAAGTCTTCATCTTTTCAAGATGGACTGGGGCTTAAGGTCTTTGTTAGGAAATTACTGTTTGCCTTATTCAGCGCTGGTCAGAAGTTTATGGATGAAAATACCAACTGGATGTAGTTCCACCAGCCTTGCTTGGTTCCCTGGCCAGGCTGCTGGGGAACCTGGGCTTCTGAGCTCTGCGATTCCTGGGCTGACTCACTGTAGCAGGGTTTCAGGCACGTCAGACGACACTGCTAGGAACTCTGAGTTTCTGGAAGTGGAGGCCAGCGGAGGTGAAGCTAATAAGAAAGTCTCAGGAAATGATATATTTCAGAAACACCATGCATGTTTCCTTTTAGAAACAGTGTTTGGGGATTTCTGGGTCATGAGAAGGTCTTGAAAAAATTGATGTAGGTCCTGACCAAACAAAACCACATAAAAAAAAAAAAAAAGAAGAAAAAGAAGAAAAAGTACTATTAACCCTAAATCCTGCATTTCAGCCGGTTCTAGTCTTGTTCTGCTTTGAAATCTATTTATGTCCCTACAGAAGCTTTCAAAAAATCAAGAAAATAAGCATTGTGTAGTCCAGCATTGTCTTCATTTCACAGATCACAATATGAAACAGTCATGTAAACTACTTAAAAAAAAAAAAAAAGAAAAATATTTTCTTTCTCTTAACTTTGAAGAGTTAAAAGAACAACATGGAAGATTCTGCTTCACTTGAGTTTTAAAAACGTCAGGATCTGCAAATTCGCTATTTTTCCTTGCCCTTCTTAGAAAGAAGCAGAAAACCATCTTGTTTTGCATATACTCATCCTTCATAATCTCAGGAAGACTTAAATTAAGATTTTAATGGATTAATTGTTTCTTAACCTATCACTTACTCTGTGCTGCATTAATTAGAGCAGTCTTACTGTATTAGCAGAAAAGTACCCTCCTTTTGCTTTCCTGGAACTGCCTTTCTGTGCACGTCTGCAGAGGACACGAAAGAGAATGCGGGGGCATACTTCACCCCAGCAACTTTTTTAGAATATATGCTTTTTAACGGTCTTATGAGACCAGAAACAACAACAAAGAATCAAGGTTTAGACAACATGCTAACCCTCCCTGTATCTTAAAAAAAGCCTGTAGAAAAACAATATATTTAAATATTAATAATAGTGAGTACAAGTGATTAATGAGAATGGAGCAATAACCCACGATTTTCTCTCTCTCTCCCCCCCCCCCCCCCCCCCCCCCCATAAGACAAACTAAAGGAACATTTGAATATAATTTTTGAAGGTGCTACATTTAGCACAGGCTTTAGTTGCAAAGCTTTTATAGAATTCAGTGATAGATCTGTTCCGAATGAAGAAAACTAAGGATAAAATTAGAGTCTCTTATTGAGGTCTCAGAAAGCTATCCATAACGATGTAGAATAAGATGTTAACTTTTCTCCAGGCACTGGTGACAGTACTTATGGGATGGGAGCACCAGTCTAGGCCACACGGGCCAGGCTCCCAGTCTGCTACTGCTACTTGTTTAGCATGCGATTTTAAAAAATTCTTTGACTGGGAGTCACAACACCAAATTTAAACATCTACTTTGAATCTTTTCTCCCTTGAATCCCTTTACAGCCACCAGAGGGTTTGTCCCCGCTGCTAAAAATAAAGAGTACAAGTCTGGAGCGCTGGACTGCTGACCATTTCACATCTCTTAAATTCAGATACATTTCTTAAGTTTCCTAAAGCTCACTCCCTTGTGCCATTTTGGATAACTCTGACTAACTGTCTCAGAGTTAAACTGGGTACTGAGGGAGACAGCCTTAATCAGCATGGACAGCAAGCAGCTTGATCCACCTGGCTGCGGAGTGAGGATTGGTCCCTGACTCTTTCACTTGGGAGTACAGGCAGAGCCAGAAAGAACTAGAAAGGGATGCGCTTCTGGAGTGTGTTTCCATTCACCCTGAAGAAGCTCTTTACACAGGTTGGATGAATCACACTCCCTGCATTCTCTGTTTCTACAAAAGGGGGAATAGTATAAAATAGTACACAACCACGCCGGTGAAGAACCGTGAGTGCTCTGGGTGAGAGATACACCATCTGAGGAGAAGGAAACCAGCAAAACATAGAAGATGAAGGCACAAAAAAAAAAAATTAAGATCAACCCACCGAGTAACTACAAGGCACTGATTTTTTTGGCCAATATTTAAGAGGGAAATATGCATAATCTTGTTTAGTGGATCATCAGACTTCTGGAGCATCTTTGGGGTAGGCACCCTGGAGGGGTTGTGTCCTGGGGCTGGGCTGGGAAGAGCAGGCTAAGCTTAGGATGAGCGGGCAGTGGGACTAGACCTTGTGGTGTGGAAACAGGGTCCCAGGAGCTAAAATAACACTTCCTATGCAAAGGTACCAAACCATCTCCCTCTGTACTAGGTATTTATGTGAGGCATTGTAGGGAGTATTTCACGGTATACCACAGACTGGTTCAGTAAAGAAAATAATGTCCACAGCCTTTCATGTCACATGAATTTTAAGATCACAAATCCTGGCTTTGAGAACACATGTTTGGCTTACCATGAAAGTGGACTGTAGAAAAACAAAACAACCATTCCATGACACACAGTCACTGACTTTTTTTTTTTTCTCAAGAATCAAGGAACAGCCAGGCGTGGTTACAGAAGGCATTTCTTATTGAATCTGGCCAAAAGATGTTGTAATATTTACACTGGTACACGGTTGTTGGCCTAAAAACTATTGTGTAAGGAGTCAGAATGGGAATACAGATTCAAATGTAACACCAAATAAATAAAGTTTCATTATTGCATGGCCTGGTGAGAACATTGGCTGGGGACTTGAACAGCCAATGTCCCTGCGGTCCTTTCAGTGGACATCAAAGCATACTCCTCATGGGTCCCAACCCTCCCGCCTCCCCCAGGGATGTATTTTTCCACCCCAGCGCACTGGTTCTGGGGCAGCCCCGGGCTGAGCATCCCCCCAGCAGGACCCGATGCCCAGACGGGCGCAGGCAGCCCCCTCCCGCCCCTCCAGCCCGGTGACAAGGGACCCACAAGCGGGCGCGGGCTTGGGACGGCGGACCCGCCGGCCGCGGATGCAGCCCCCGGGGGGAGGACCGAGGTCTCCCGGCCCCCGGCAGCCCCGGCCCCGGCCGCCCCGGCGGGAGGCAGCCGCTCTTCGGGGCCGGTGCCGATAGATGGCAGGCAAATCTCAGCCCAGCCCTGCAAGGCAGCCTGCCGCCCGCAGCCGGCAGAGCCCCGCTAACGGCGGGGTTATCTCGGCATCCCCCCCCAGAAACGCCGGCTTTGCTTAAGGGGCTGTGGTGGCTCCTGCGTGGCTTCAGTGGCTCGGGCTGGAAGTAAACGCAGGCTGAAAGGTTTTGAACAGACGGGTTAGCTGGGCCAAGAGACAGGGATAGTCTGTTTGTTTGTTTGTTAAGGGGTAAGCCTGTACTATTTTTAAAAAAAACGAGTCAAAGTGGGAAAATATCTCCTGCTCAGGTCACCAAGTTATTTCAGGCAAACTTCGGCAGTCATTGAGCGTCTCTCTCAAGCTTTAGATTTCACTCTCTGTGGTGCCCGCTGTAATACCATTTTGTCTGAGTCAACACCTGCACTCAGCTTTGCATTTCACTCTTCTCATGCTTTTGCGCCTCGCCTCTGTTCCCAAGTAGCTGGGATATAAATGGGGCAACACAGAAAAAGGGGATTATCATGATTGACCCTATATTTCATCCTGACTCTCCTGATGTGACATTTTTCTTGCCACGCAACATGACAGTCACATGGCTTTTTCCCCCCTGCTAGCTTTCACGGCAGACAATTTCAAGAAAACCCAGAAGCCCACTCCAAAACAAATAAACAAAACTCCAATGGAAAGTACTGTAAAGTTCATATTTTTATTTTAAAACCTCCTCACTTTTAAACAAAATTCACAATTCCTAAGGCATACAAAATTTGTTGACTGTTCCCCAGTCCTTGTTTCACAGATGTTGCCTGTAAACACAATATAAAAACAGGACCAAGCAAGTGTTGTGACCACAACATTAGCGCACCTTTAGGCAGGGCAAAGCAAAGGTTGAAGTGGAAATCAGGAAAAACCCCACATGTTTTTCAGCCAATTAAAGCACAAGGGAAAGTTTGTTTTCTGAGTAAAGCTTCCCCATACATTGAAAAAAATGGGGGGATAATTTTAGCTTTTTAAAGTGCCTTCTTAAGAATACTCTGCTGTTGTATTCAGTAAGAAAGGGAATGAAATGTTTTCCCAAGTATGTGGCACGCAAAATCCTTATTTCAGCTTCAATCTGTTTAGTGTTTGTGCTGAAATTCATTTCAGTCGAGCCTGCCTTTTCCTCGGCACTCTAAATACCGCACAGAGCACTGTGCCTGCCTGCCTCCATAGGGGAAAGGTATGCAATGTGTGCATACAGCACACACAGGGGTGTTTTGTGCGTTGACACGTGTAGGTGTGTGTGTGGGAGGAGATGGCTGGGAAGCAGAGAGTTTTGTATAATCATTGCCATGATATGTTGTCCCTGATAATAGTATTTAACTCTAGTAAATAGAAAAGAAAAGGTTTCACAGAAACGGTGGGAATTGTTATCATCCCTCTATTGCAGTGATGGGAGCATGGAGAAGTATGCTAATGGCTGAAGGTCGCCCAGCAAGCCCACAAACACGGACAGGCGGAGAACACAGGTTTCCCCACTCCCTGAGTCACAGAACAGTGCCCACTTCCTACCAGAGCCTGAAGATGCTAAGCCCAGATGTATCAAGTCTATAGTTGCCACAGTGCGTAAAAACTTAGCCCGAAAATAGTTTGAAAAACACCTGTTGTGCAATTATCAGCACTTTCCTCCGCCGATGAAAGAGTGCAGCAGCACATGAAAAGACCAGTACGATTGAGAGCCCCTTGGGTGTTTAGCATGAGGACTGGGACCCGTGGGCAGTCAGCAAGAAGTACTTGTGGTCAAAAAGAGGAACTCATGAGTGGTTTGAGCTGGGGATTTGGATGACTTCACCCCTCGCTTATTGTTTGCGTCGAAAGCATATGCAACCTAGCAACTATCACTCAATGTGATAAAAAAGTTGTTTGGGTTTATGTGGATGTATGTGAACTCAAAATATAAATGACTGTGTCTGAATTAAAAATACGTGTAATTCACATGCAGAACTCAGTCTCATCCATTCCCATCATGAGAAAAGTCCAACCCCAAAGAATATGAATTATCAAAAAGTCTTTTTTTACACTTCCAAAAAATTAGTGACTATCTTGAATTAGAAAAGAAATAAATATTGGCCCCAAGTTGGGTCAAATTCTGGACCCAGGTTTTGCAAATCACTACAGGTTTTATAAAAAGCTAGTGGAAATGCTAGTCCCCACCTCTGAGCTGTTCAGAATCGAACGCAAATGCTTTGCATTTTAGGCTTTCTTCAACTCCGAACTTGGCTTGGGGATAATCTCCTGCTAGGTGCAAACCTCTCACCACCGCTGCTTGGGAAACTAAATCTCGCTTAGTCTTATGTAATTCACGACATGTTTCATCAAGCAGGTGAACACGGCGCTGAGAGTTCAGCAGCAGTTTACCTTTTGAGGGGGAGGAACGATTCACTGTGTCTTGCAGCCCCGGAGATAGGCCCTGCTGAAAGACGTCTCTAATTACGTCTAAAGCATTACTCCGAGACAAGCCAAAAGGTTTGAAGGTACGGCTGAGGCTATGACAAGCCAAACATTTGTCTCAGCCCCGCGAGGCGAAAACATCATCAGATCTTTGGATCCGGGCGGGCAGCTCATGGAAACACGAGCAGAACCCGGCGCGGCACACGCGGGTGCGTGCACACCCACACGCGCACGTACCTGCGAGCACCTCAGGTCGCCGGGACCGCCAGGAAGCCATGCCAGACAGTTTTCAGCGCTTTGGCTCTCTCCCGGTTCTCACTCATTCACGGGCAGGGAGCCGAGACAGAGCCAGGTTTTCAGCTGCAGCCAGACTTAATGCTTCATTACTTTGCCCACCTCTACACAGGATATAGCATTTTTAACATTAGTAGTTAGCATTATAAGCGCTCGTAAATTATCCTGGGGCTGTACTGCTGAAAATATGTTCCAGTGCGTGGCCCGTCCATCCCCTGCCCCGTGAGGTGGGTGGGATGCCGGCTTTGTGAACCGTGGCTGTTTTCCTTCTGCAGCCTCCGCTCGGTCACCGTTCAGAGCCTTTGAACAGGGTCCAGCAAATGTTTGCCTGCTGCTAATGTAGATTTCCCATGCGATGTGCTAGGATAATGGGAAACCTGCTAGACGTGAGCGGCTCATGTTGGGCTCCAAATGAAAATCCTGAGGATGGGAGCAAGCGCTTCTCTAGCTAAAGGAAGCGCAAACTCAGTTGAAGCAAAGCCACCGCTGAGCATGCCAAGGGGTAATAAACATTCTTTTTTAGAAGGAGAAAGGGAAGGGTAAGGAGCAGGTCTAGGGTATGCAAGTAGTTTAAAGCTACTGCCAAGCTAACACCCACACAGACGAGGGAGAGCTACAGCATGCCAAAGGCCACCCTTCGTTTCAAAGCCAATTAGTGAGTTGCAAGCTGCTATGCATCCCTGCAGGACCAGATTCCCTGCTTCAGCCACAGCCACCAGCAAGGGATGACACATGAGATGCTCTACCTCAGAAGCATCCCCAAGAGGTTTTATGACTCACCGCACATATCTTTGAGTTACAGTTCCTCTCTTCCTCTCATCTTTTCTCTTCAGGACGAGAAGCTTGCCAGGAGCACCTTACCTCTGCATTCCTTTAAGGGAGGCATCACCAATTTTTCCTTTGGTTCCTATGCTGATGCTCCAGCCTCATAAAGTTGCTCCAGTGCCCTAAGGTTTTACCATGCACAGGGAGGCCAATGGTGTCAAATACCAGGTTGGTAAGCACTGGCAAAAATGGTATCCTCTTCAGCTGTGGTGGAGCCAGAGGGCTTTGGGCTAGTTCTGAGCTTTTAGCTAGGTCTAGGAAAGTTCACGGTGGCAAAAGGAAGCAAAGAGAAAAATAATTTTCCCCCAGCAGCCTACAAAAGAAATAAGGGACGTGCTAGGCAATGTTGTCCTGGGCTTCAAGGTGAAGAGCTGACCACTCTGCTGAAGAAATTCCCAGCTTAATAACATGGAAGGACACTCACAGGCTGCAGGGATGGTGTGAAAACACAGGATCGCTTACTGAGAGCTTTTGAGTTATTTGTGGGACAGGTCAAATACAGCCTGCCATTTGGAGGGACAGACAAAAGTATAAGCAGACTGTGAGGATAAGGAGAAACCATGGATACCTGAAAGCTCAGGGGGCCGTAAGAAAAGATGCAGTGGATAAATAACCTAAAAAGGTGTGGGGGATGATCAGAAGCTACTCACATGTAGGCCCTGCCTGCCGTTTGGAAGAAAGAAAAGTTGTCAAGAAACTGATGGGCTCTTTCCTACCCAAGCTCCAGCAAGAAGGGCTTGGTGTTTCACTGCAAGAAAAAGAACAGCACCCTGAATTTCTGCTTCTCAAACTACCGCTTCTACCAGGGTGTTTCTGTTTTTATCCTCTAGACTGGAATGGCCCTTTGTGCTCAAAATCTTAATTAAAAGCTAGAGACAGACAGCCTCCACATCAGTTACAGACATTTTGCATTCACAACAGACTTTGGTTTTCATCATATGACCTGCTCTTATAACCAGCTCAGTTAACATTTTAATTTTAAAATGTAGTTAACACTTTGAGGAGTACTGCTCATTTTCAAAAGCTGGAATGCATACATAACCTCAGGGGCTTGTGTTTGGGTTTATTGTGACCAGCAAAGTTCAAAAAAACCTCTGGCACATAAATTGTGTCTCTTACCCTGGGGAACAGCACACAGAAAAAAAAATAATAAAATGCCAGCAAGTCATACACCTGAGTGTTGAGGAAATCATTGGGAAGCCAGCAGAAGGAGCAGGGAATCGGGAGGTGGTGGTGGTGGTAAAGACTAAGAAGTCACAAGCGCTGGGATTTCAGGGTGTGAAAAGCAAAGCTTTTGGACAGGAGAACCTGCCCGCATGTGCTCACTAGGTATGAACGCAGAGGACAGATGCTGTATTTTTCACCCCTTTGGGGCTGCTAGTCATATTTTTGGCACTGACCATTTACTCGGGAGAGATCCCAACTTTGCATGCTTAACAGTTTGTTTGGCAGCCACCACTTCAAGTGCATGCTAAGGGAATGTGTCGAATAGCGGGATTTCTTGTTCCTTTTGAAAAGAACAATATACAGCAGCTATAACGAGTGCCCTGGCTATCTCTATGAGAGTTAACTATATCAGAAATGGGGGGAAAATAACCTTCTCCACATGGAATATGCTGCCTTGGAGAGACAAAAGACTTCATTAAAACCAGACTCACCAGAGCTTTCTTTAAAAATTTTATAGTCGTTCAAATGTAAAACATATTTAACAATGGCTCTTTTGCAATGTTATAAGCTTATTTATTAGTCTATGTGTGTTCATAAATCATCCTTTTATCCTCCTTTTTATTTTTCCAAATTAACACATTTTCGATAAAAGAGATTACGAGAGAGATGATGAAGTGCTAGATTCTATCTCCTGTATCTTTTGTGCTGCTAAAGAAAAATCATTAATAACAAAAAAGAATGGGGCAAACACCACAAAGCTTTGCTGATGGTACTGATCAGAAAGGGTAATAAGGCTGCCTCGTCTGTGCTCATACTCCTTTCCTCATCCTTATTTTGGCCAATATTTCAGCAAACGAGCTATGGTATTATGAATGCATATGGTATGCTGCGGATGCGGTTCTCCTTGTCAAGCCTCTCTCTCCATACAGTTGCTTGTGGAAGTATAGATACTGTAGGCAGTGTCAGATAATAGGACTGACAGACGTTTTCCACAATAAAACTCAAGATTTCTGTTGCTTATAGCTTAAGTCACATGCTAGAAACAAGTGCTCTAGATGTCATGGTTTTCCAACAGCAAACCTAGAGAACAACAGTGCCTTTTAATCTCTCTGTCAGCTGTGCAATCTAAATGCCACGCTGCTACAGAGAAAGAAGTCCAGTCCTGAGAGAAAAGTTGTATCATGCATCTTTTGCAACCATCATCACAGCACGGAGATAAATGCAACCTAATCTATGGCAAGGAGCTCTTGAACTGATCAAGTCTGAGAGCACATTAAAAGATTTGGCAGCTTCCACGGGTAAATATCACCCTTCTAGCTTAAAGCAGTGAAGGGAGGTGCATACGTGGTGAGGTATCTTCATATGTGCCTAACTAGGCACAGGATCCCAGCGTGTTGCAAGGCAAGCAGTGTCCTCCATAGTGTGACTGGGATCTCCATCTGGGTGGTACACACTGTTTTTTGGAGAGGTCTTTCTCCCCACCCGACTGTACAAGGAGGACTGGCTTCCTAACTTGGTGCCCCGGTGAGGTGCCAAAGTTGGATGGGTTGAATCTGTCCCCTGGGGACCCCAGATGAAGGAGGCAGGGGCAGTGTGGCTTTTCATTCTTTCTTCCCCCTCAAGCCCTACTGGCAGCGTGGAGCAAGGATAACTTCTGGCATGACTGAACACAGCCCGACCTACGGCCATATCCCTGGGGGAGCTGCCCAAAACTGCATTTGCTAGCTATGTCAGAGGCAGGGGGTGGGCTAGAGTGGGATGCTGTAAGGCCTGGCTTACTGTCCTCTGCATGCAGGGAAGTCCCTGGATGCCAGCGAAGGGGAGCTCCATGTCTCATTGTGCAACTCTGATGGGATGTGAAACCTTGCCAGGGATGGGGAGCCCACCTTGGAAAAGGAGAGAGAAGAAAAAGCAAACGTAGCTTTTATATCAGCCTTGCATTAACCACCCTAGTTGGAAAGATGAAGAGGGAAAAAAAGTTAATTCGGGCTGGCTGATCTTTCTATTAACTTTTTGGCCTCACATATCATCCTTTCCTCAACACTAATGCCCAGAGCTGCCAGTGATGCTGCAGGAACTGCTTGAGGCCACAACTGCCACAGGCACTGCCTTGATGTCAAGCCAAAAGCGTCGAGGAGGATGGTGGTTCTACCTGCAGCAGCGATACGGCAGTGCCAGGAGTTGAGAAAGCCACAGGCACAAGGGAAGACCCTGTGTTTCCTTTCCTAGCAGCTCCGGAGGCAGGCTGGACCAGCACTGGGGGCTAGGATAGCATTTTCCAAAGTGACTCTGTGTGCCGGGGATGCGGAGGAGTGAAATCCATTCCTTCAGGGCCAGAGACCTCACTGGAGATGGCTCCTGCATGGTGGAAGCCAAGCCCACCTCCCATGCAAATCAGGTTGACAGACTCAGACGTGTTTTCTTCATACACTTTTACATTTTTTAGTCTGTCCCTGCAGGTGATCTTTCTGGTGCCTTAAAGTGAGAATTTTGGAAAGACCTACTCGTTTAATGGAAGCAAGTGAAGTATTAAGAAACAATGGTGATCTCTTGGTAACAGTGAAAATCCCTTCATGAACCAAAAGGATCAGCAAAGGATCAGCACATTAGCGAGATAACTTCAGTACAGACTAGCTCTTCTGTAAAATCCTGACAGCAAATTTTTAATGCAGTCATACAGGCAATTTTGTTGCTTAGTGGTGCTTTATGTTAGCAATTTGATAATCAATATCTCTGGCCGCTGATTTTCATTACTTTCTTCCTTAAATAATCAAGACTGCAAGAAAAAAAAAACAAAAGTAAAAACCCACCACCAACCGCCCCCCCGCCCCCCCCCCTGCCCAATTAGAGCCGTATTCATACAATTTGCAGATTAGCATTTTTGAAATGCTCATCCTTCGTGCAGAGTGGGGCTGCAGCATCTTCCAATTATACAGAGCAATTAGAGAAGATCATCAAGACATTCTGAGGTCTCATTAGGGACAGTGTTGGTTGTTACAGACATCTTCACAGATTACAGTAGTGTCTAGGGCGCATCACCCCCTCCACACACACACACACACACACACACACACACACACACACACACACACGGAGTGTTTTGGAAGAGTTAGACCATGACTCGCTCCTATTGAAACAATGGTCCATGCTCTCACAGAACAGCCTTATATTGGCTTCCTTTAAAAAAAAAAAAAAAAAAAAAAAAAAAGATAATTTGTTCACACCATCAAAGATACTTAAAATATAGAAAAAAATCCACTGAATTTATCTGTCTTTTCAGCTTTCATAATAGAGCATTCTATGGTAGACAAATATAATTTCCAAGGCAAAATTATTGGGTATTTCCTTGTAGAAAAATGGGAACGGCCTGTGCGTCACTTGCAGCGTGATATATATATATTTCAGGGGTGAATAAGTATAAACAAATAAAAATAATACCTTCTTATAATGTTTGTGGTTAATCAGCATGGAGAATGCAGCAGCTTTGAACTAAAGGCAGTGAATCCTTTTGCCTTTTGCTTGGGGAACATGGTGCTGGTGATCTATAATGAAATAACGAACATGTAAATAATCAAATTTTCAGATCAGTCTAGAGGGTTGAAAAGGACTTAAGTCACACATGAGGCTCACCACACCTTTCCGCAGAAACGTACATTTCCTCCTAAAGATGCAAAGTTCTTGCAGCAGATTACAGTAGGGTGGGAGCTGCTCAGGGCCTCGGCATAAACAAATTGGACAGACAGTTGTGGTGGCTGCCAGCTGTGCAAAAATCATTTTTTTCCCCCACTAATTGGTCGGTTCCCTGCTCTGGAGCAGACGAGGCAGTTTGTGTGTGGCAGCTGAAACAGCTATCAGAGGGAGATTGTGTTGGAAGTGGCAACCCACTCTGAGCAGCCAAGCCCTGGGGTCAAAAGGAACATGTACAGGAATTTGCCATGGCACAGTGGCGTCCCACGACATATACCCCGATTCGCCCGTCTGCAGCGATTCCTGTCGTGCAGTCATACAAACGGCAACAGCCTCTGCCTAACGATGCTGTTCTCCTCAGCTGATCCTTAATGTGCTCCTTCTGCTGTCTGTCCTGCACCTGTGTGGTGTCATAGAATCATAGAATGGTTCGGGTTGGAAGGGACCTTAAAGATCATCTAGTTCCAACCCCCCTGCCCTGGGCAGGGACACCTCCCACTAGACCAGGCTGCTCAAAGCCCCATCCAGCCTGGCCTTCAACACTTCCAGGGATGGGGCATCCACAACTTCCCTGGGCAACCTGTTCCAGTGTCTCACCACCCTCACAGGAAAGAATTTCTTCCTGATGTCTAATCTAAAACCAGCCTCTTTCAGTTTAAAACTGTTACCCCTTGTCCTGTCACTACATTCCCTGATAAAGAGTCCTTCCCCATCCTTCCTGTAGGCCCCCTTCAGGTACTGTAAGGCCGCTATAAGGTCTCCCTGGAGCCTTCTCTTCTCCAGGCTGAACAACCCCACAGCGGGGCTGCTCAGTCATATCACCAGAAACGCAGGTAGCAATCCTCCCCCGTAAGGTTACCTAAGCATTTTAAAAATCACGTGAGGTGCAGAGATGGAAGGCAGAGATGCGGCTGGGGGGCAGAAGGGTACCACTGCAGGGGGTCACTAGGATCCACTGTAGAACCTGCTGCAGGTATCAGCTCCCCATTTTTCTGCCCTTAGCACGATACTGAAAAACCCTTTCATTAGTGATAGCACGCTGCAGTTTGTGATGTCACTTTCGGTCATCATTGACTGCTGTTGAGATGAGAAGTGGGCGCAGGAATGATAAGAGGGGCAAAACAATCAATTTGTGATAGAAGCAGCCACTTGTATTTCCACAGCTGTCTTGAGTATTACATTCTTATAACCCAACCCAACCCAAAATCAAAAGCCAAACTAAAAATGTTACCTTGAGAAACTATTTTTTGAGACTGAATATTTCTGTTCCAACACAACATGACAAGCAAGTTCACTGCTAAGATCCGTGGGCAAGAAGCGACACATTGTACGTAGCAACTTAACCGAAACTATTATGTATGTAGCTGCAGAAAAAGTTAAGTATTACCAGTTCTGGTAGAAGGTGATTCTTAGCAGCCTATACCTATAGATAGACAGACAGATTGACAGACAGACATTGCTGTGGGACATTTCCAGAATACCTACTCAGTAGGAACTTAATGAAGTCTGAAAGAATGTTTAAAGTGGCATCTTAGCTTAGGAAGTTATTTTTCATAGATAAAAATTGCTTGTGTTTCTCCTTATTTATGTTGGTGCTTATATACTCTACTGTGGTCTTAACATTTGGTCATGTGGACTGGTGCTACTGGTTGTCATGGACAATATTGCACACAGCCAGACAGCGAAGAGATAAGAGCAGAGGTTTTCAGTGATATTTTGATTCACTTTGGAATGCTGGATTTAAGTTTAGGGAGCAAATTTATGGGAAAAGCAAAACAAATTATTACAGGCAGCGCTCTTTTTTAACTTCAGAAGGCAGAGGAATGGGGGAGTGATTCCAGACGGTAAACAAGCCATCCCATCTGCAGCAATGACTGGCATGAGCAGCATTCTTTAGGAGCTCAACCTTGAATGGTCCCCAGGGATCAGGTTTCTGGCATATTGCACTCTTGATGGTACAAGAAAATCAAGTTCAGAAATGTTGCATTAACAGCATGTCTCAGTGTCGACATCTTCCCTTTAATCCACTCCCTTGGGGGTCACAATGTGCTCTCTAACTGGTTATTGCCAAACAAGTATTTATAAAATATCTGTGGCACGAATATATAGACCCTTTTTTAAAATCAGAGGGCCAAATTTTGCCTTTGCTTCTGACCTGCTCTGCTCCTCCTCCTCAAGGTCCTGGGTTGCCCTTGGGGGTAGTGGGGTTATTTCCATGCAGGCTGCTTCCCCGGTCCCAAGAAGTGGCAGGTGTGCCTGGGGCCCAGCGCCTCTGTCCCCTGCGCGCCGCATCTGCATCTCTAACCACGTACAGTGACATGCCAGGTACCTTTGGATGCCTTCCCAGAGAGCGTTGGATGCATAAATGTAGCGAGAGGGAGAAAATGAGAGGGAAAGCTTACGGGGAGAGGCACAGTTGGATGCTAACACTGGCACGTGCCGCTTTATTTGTCCCCTCATCCTTGTTGGTTTATGTCACAAAAATAGGAGCTTCCTAATGAGGACAGGGGTTGAAAGCTGAAGCACCAGGAGGCCAAAGGTCACTGTAAAGACTCACAGCAGTTTAAAGGCGTGCTTTGCTGCATGTCAGGCTTGGGGAGGAGGGCAGTAAACCTTTTGGAAATTTGGAGCAAGATAATTCTTTAATGAAAAGTGCATATATTTCATATGAATCATCTCTTTGACTCGGTTGAGACAAAGCAGAGGTATTTTTTTTTCCAGACTGGTATCTTTAAAACTGTCTACAGTTTTGGGTATCGATTCTGGCCTCAGGAAGTGTTTTCTGTTCCTTCTATCATCATGAGACAGGATTAAATTACAATTGATTTTACTATGGATTAAATATGTTTGTACTGGATTAATCGCTAATGAAAGTACAACTGCTTTGAAAATTTACCCCACTGCCAAGCTCAGAGTCTACAAATAAGAAATAAATGTTTTCTTGGGTATAATCCACTGGTTTGTTTGCTCAGTTTGTACTATCTGGTCTCATCTCTGCCTTCGCAGTTTTCAAAAATAGCTGTGGATTATTTTTTTTAATTGCCTGAGAGAGTTTTGGAAACCCATCACCTACTAATTTTAAGGGGAAATGGACAGCTATCTCTTTGAAAACCCCAGCTAGGGTGTTTTTACCCTTTCGTGCTTGCTCTTCCCTCCTCTCCCAGCAGTCCTATTTTTAACGCAGAGAGGTCAGCTATCGTCTTGACAGACATTCAAGCACAGCAGACTTCTGGCCTGGCTTGCCTTTCCAGCGAGTGTAGCTGCCAATTCACATCCGCTTTTCAGTCAGCAGCCATGAGATCAGCTGTTCCAGGCTCCGGGAAAGCTCTGCGCCCGGCCAGCATCCTCCCTCTCCCCGACGTCCCCTCCGGCCGGCCGGCGCAGCTGCGGCACCGCAGGCAGAGACCGACTGGCCCCGGCCGCCAAACCTCAAATGCTGGATGCTGTGTCGGCGGAGCAGATGTCATCTGAAGTATTTGGGCAGCACAGGCGGGATTTCTCAGGCCAGACGCTTGGACCAAGGCACACATGTAACGCAAGGACCGCTGGGCACGTGCCCCCCAAGACGTGCCTTTCTCCCAAAGCCCAGTGATAACCTCCAGCTCAGCAGCTGATGGGAACCTCTGTGCAGTTTGGGCACGTGAGCTGCTGTCGGTGCTGGTCAGGTTTTCCTCTGGGCTCCAGAAAAGAGGACTACCTCGTTTTAATGTTATTCCCAAAACAGAGCGTGCTGTGTAATTTTCTCTGTCATTTCCTAGGGGATGCTTCCTGTGGGGACACGCTGGGGTGGGTGCTTTGCTTGGCTCCTGCGAGGACTGCGGGGTGGCCGCTGCCCCTCAGGAGGCACGGCTGCCCCAGCACCGAGGAGACGGTGGGAGATGCTCACTCCCAGCCCCACACCTACGCATAGAGCCTGAGCAGGGCTGGAGACTGCGTGGCACCTACCCTGAGCTGGTAGGTCTCCCACCCACCTCCAGGTCAAAGCTGTGCTGTTAAAACCCTTAACATTTAACCATCACAGGCATCAAGCAAGCATGAAGAAAAGACGCAGAAGTTGAAAAATTTTGACTTCTCTTCCGAAAGGTCTTGACTTATTTATCCTCAAGTAGCTGGTAGGTAAGGTTTATTTTGTGCGATGGATTGCTGATACCCAATCCATCCTTGCAAAGGATTCAAATCCTTGCAAAGCGTTCAAGTCTCAGTGCAGGAAACAGGGAAATTCAAATGGTTTCAAAGCAGAGGCACTGAGTTGTACCGTCACCTTGGGGCTCCCAGGAGGGAGAATTTTGTCATGGCCTGTGAAAAGCATGCCTGGTCTTCAATTGCAGCCCTGTGGCAGGAATGAAAAACGTAAGATGTACTTTTTTCCGGCCAGCATTACAAGATTTAATGTGCTCAGCAAGATGGCTGGATCCTCAATTGGTGTCAGTAGGAGAAGTATGTGAAGCAGTGGAGCTATGTTGGTTGGTAGCAGCTGAGAGTCATGTGTTTCTCCCTTGTTTTGACTTTTCAGATCTCCTTCCTTCAGGGTGCCAGGACAGTATTTTGGTTATGCAAAGCAACAAGAATCAAACCTGAGGTTACTGAACCACCCTGGCCGAGCTGATGCATGGTTACCAGGTTAATCTGTAGGTCCTGTGGCTGAGTTGGGTAATAGGAAACACCGAGTGCTCCAGCATCCTCTATTAGCTTGTCCAGCTGGAGTGATTTCCTCCTCTTGCTTTTATAGACTCTTTCTTTTTAAACTAAGGGAGATTTTAGGAGTTAAAAAGAACTGCTTCACACATGCACACATAAATCTTTGTGGACTTTTTCAGGCTATGCTCAGCTTTAATGGTAGTCTCCCCTCAACTATGTAAAGATCTATTAATCTTGAGTCAAACTATTAGACAGTCACACTAGAGTGGGTTTTGAATTAAACAAAAATGAAATTAGTTCATGCACCATAATTCCAAGTGCTTTTTCTGTAATGCCTGTGTGTCTAGGACACATGTTTCATCTTAGTTTGCAATTTTAAGTTCATCTCAAGCTGCCCGGCTAGGACTGGAACCGGGTCCATAAATAACACACTGGTTCTTCATCGATGAAGCAAAATCACAGGCTGCTGAGAGCTGCAGAGTGAGCACTGAGCACATGGAAGGCACCACACAGGAGTGCTGCTGTTGCTGTGGTGGCTGAAGAAAGGGCTTTGCTGTGCCAGGGCCCTGGGAAGAAGGGAGCAGGGCAGCATCCTGGCCAGCGAGGCACCGCGGCCACCAAGAACTGGAGGAGGAGTTGCAGCATGGCTCTCCTCTCCTCGCTGCTGGAGCTGAGGCAGAGCAGCGTGATGGCACTTTATCCAGAGTCACGGGGCCCTGATTGCCAGAGTCCTGTTCCCGTGGTTTAAACCACAAGACCATCCATCCTTCTTCTGCACGCATGGAAGTCATCCTCCTGATGTGTGCAAGTAGCGTGTGGTATGCTGGAAATTATAACCTTATCCGGCCAGTAACCATTTTCCTGGAGAAACGTTTTTTCCATTTTGGTGACATAAACACCTTGCTGAGGGAGAGAGATGCTGTGCAAACCCCTGGCTGTGAATATTGCAGCACCTTTCATCCCACAAACTTAGGTGGCACGTGGTAACTGTAGTTAAACTGTGCAACTTTTAACCAGTAGGTAGCTAAAGTTTCAGATGGGAAACCACAAGCCAATAGAGTATAATAACGCTGGTGATAGGGGGAGAAACACGGCCGTGTGCTGTAATTACAGTCCAAGAGGCCATCACCGACAGATAAAATGCCACAGTCTGTGGTGGCAGCGGGAAGCCGCACGCTGGAACGAAAATGTGCTGTTTGCAACAAAAGCATCTCTGCTGCAGGGGCCGAGTGGATACGTGCATCTCTTAAGCAAGCTAAACGAAACCGAGCAGCTGATTTCATGCGGGGCAACTCCAGGTTTTACCCAACTATTTTTATTTCCAGCAGGAGGAAAAGGTTCAAGGAGTGTATGGTGCTGTAGGCTTATTTGTGCGTTTTCTCCAAACAGCCCCGTATCGTAGGAATTACAGCAATGAAAAATGCTGGGGTAGTTGCAGTGGCGGGTTATCACCAGTAGAAAATACCAAACATTAAGGGTTTGATATATGTTAACACCGAATAGTTTGACAAGGACCAGTAGGAAAAAGCAAAGAGGGGCGTGCATTTCACTTTTTCAAGCAGACCTCTTAGGCTTTGGCAGCAGTGAAAATGTTTACATTAGCCTTGTATTTCATATGTGATGTATAACTCTCCTTTGAAAAGTTTCTGCGGCGTGAATCCGCCAGACATACTCCGTGGGAAGTAACAGGGAGGCAGCTCTTACTTCTAAGCTGAAAAGAGAGTTAGTCAGTGGTATGAAGTAATTTAACCGAAGAAGTTAACTGATGATCACCATTTCTTCTGAGCAAAACTCCTTAAGAATGTCATATGTATAAACACTACCGAGACTTTCTGTGAGGGTGATTTTGAATTATATATAGCTAGCTGGCTCACCAGAGTCAGCCATAAAGAGAGACCACTGAATAACAGAATCCGTGAAAAATATGACAAGGGGGTTGGCAGGAAAAAAATCTGCTCATGTGAATATCACTGTTTGTGATAGAGAAAGTTTCTTTTAAAATATCAAATACTCTATGAAGTCATTAAAATTTGCAAAAATGATGAAAATTCCACTGAAAAGTATTTTTTGTTAAGGAGCTGTTTGAGTGAATTGTTTTTTTCAACGAAATTTTTCACTTGGTTCTGTTAAAAACAATAAGGGCTGTACACTCAACTGGTACTAGAACCCCTACTGGTATTGTAGCCACTAGTTTAACTAACAAATAAAATAAACTCCATTATAATCGCTTGTTTTGACATGCCAAAAATCTCTACTTTTTTGACTGATTTTTTTTTTTTTTTTTTTTTTTTTTTTTGTCTGAAGAGGTATCATTTCTGAAGACCTTGGAAAACATTCCTTCAGTCTTGCAGTCCGGGAGCATTTAAACAATCACTGGCTTTCAGTCTTTAAAACTCAAACCATAACTCTTTTACAGAAGGCTTAAGACATATAAGAAACTGTATACAGAGAAACACCAGTGCCCTCACAATGAACGCAACTTCAGTGGTCTGAAATCAAGCACCACAGACTCAGGAAATTCCCTCCCCATAAATCTAATCACTAATGGCAAAATTATTATGGATATGTTTCATTTGCGAAATCCTTTTCTTTCCTTCCTTGTTAAACAGAAATATTTGCATGTTGCTTTCTGGTCCGTTTTAATCAAGATCATACCACATCTCAGTGCTGATATGCAATGCAGGTTAACTTAATCTTATGAGAGCAACTTCTGGTATTTCCTAATTTCGGAGCTCTTATTTTGTGAACTTACCGTTACATCCATTTTAGTATCATTTACATTTACTCTAAAACATCCATATCCATATTCTGCTGATTTTGTTCAATCCTGTATCCTGCTCGTTTTTCCCAGCATTTTAATGAGGGGAAAAGAAAAAAAAAAAAAGGCCAGAGAAGGGTCAACCTTAGAAAAAGTCTGCTCTGCTCTTTGAAACTGAGTAAGCTCAACCACAAAATAAACCACTGTAAAAAATGAATGATGAGATGAGAATACCTTTGCATACATGGCACATGGGAGGAACACACTAGTCACAAGCCATCCAATTGCTTCTAACCACAAGATTTTAACTCTAGCCGGCAGCACTGTTGATACAACCGTTCTTAACACATTTGGAAAGTATTCTTAGTATTCAAACACTCTCTTTCCTAACTTAAAAACCGTAATGCAAGAAAGCAGGCACCAGTAATAGAGTCAATCCTAGTCTGACTTACTTTAGGAACAAAATTCTCATTGACTTCAAGCTTGCATGGCTTCCAAACTAACAAAGAATAACACTAATAGGTCCATAACAAAACATTCCTAATGTATTAAAATTAGTATTACAATGTAAGATTTGATTTTTTTTTTTAATGTGCTTCACAGCAAAGAAATGCTTGTCTTTTTTTCCTTGAGACTACAATGTTGAAATCTACAAATACAGTAACCTTGCTTAGGTCCAATTCTCCTACTTATATTTATACAATTTTACAGCTATGCTTATTTCCAAATTAAAAGTAGTTCTGAGTTTCTTAGGTAGACTCCACACTTTTTTAGAAGATGAGATGCTTAAAAATGATTTTTTCTACTTTCCTTTCTGCAGTGTTCTGATATTTTCCTTTTGTTCTGGATGTAATTACGGGAGACTTTACATTATAGCACATTCATCTGGATAGCTATAAAAATGAAAGAAAAATACAAATATGAAATATAAAATGGGGATATGACTGTGCAATTCCCATTCTGTGGTGTCTGACTGACCCCCTATAATTTGCTGAATTTGACTGCGGCGGCTTGTCGGCATGGGTGGTGGAGTTTGTCGTGCCTCTGATCCAGACGGCTGAACAGGGCGATGGTGAAGCCATCTCTCGTGGGGCTGACTCCCCTCCCCGCGCTCCCGTGTCCCTCTGCCACAGCTCAGGGGTCCCTTCTACATCCTCTACAGAGGAGAGGGGGGGGATTGTCAGTGAGGCAACAGGGTACTGCAACATTAAATGTTTTGATGTGTTGAGTACAAAAGACATTTCTTTAATTTCTATGTTTTTGTGGTTCCTGTAACGACAGGAAGCGCTCGGGTCAGACACTTCCCACAATTCGGAGGCAAGCAGGCTAAGGGACCTTTGTCTCGCTCTGACTCCTCTCGCTGGGGTTTAGTCACCAGGGAGCACCTACCCCTTTGCTCAGTAATGCATAGCAAAGATATTAAAGAGCCTACATGAAAAAAATATGCTGTGTCTACTTATTTTATGTTAAAAGAGCGTCATATTCTTGTTAGAGTTGATACCTGTGTCGCTTCAAAGGGTATATGGAGATGCAGGTGTACAGAGATGCAACGGCTCCTTTTGGGGGCTCGGCACTCTTTTACTCCAGGCAGATGAGGTAACACCCATCATTTCCCTGCCTCATTGGCGTGGAGAGAAACCTGAGCTCGTAAACTATTAAAACCCACCGGCTGCATCCCCTCCTGGGAGCCCCATCCCTCCGTTGGCGGGGCGCCTGCTGTGCCCAAGCCATCAGGGCAAGGGGGGGTTTGCAAGAGGAGGTCCCAGGCAGGGAAAGGGTGTGAGGGGGAGCCGAGCAGCAAAGCACCTCCTCCAGCATCAACAGCCCAGCCAGAAACCAGATCCCAGGCCCTGAGCCACCAGGCCACACAGAGACTAGTCTAAATTTCATGCGCTCTCCTCAAATGATGATGTAATTTATAACTTATCCAGAGCGGACAAAAATTAATGACTAAGCGGCTTGTTTCAACTCACGCCAGTCATGCTATCAGCTTTGTTCAGCATCAAACGTGGCTTTCAGCAGGGCTGGGGAGGGGGGATGAAGGTGTCTCCATCTCTTTCTCTCGTTCCCATAATATCCATGTCACACTCTCGCGTGCCAAGCGCCGTGCTAGGAATAACGCGGGCATATGGCTGTGCTCCTCCGGTATCGAGTAACAACCTTTGCATGCTTGGTGTAAGGAAGGAAATAGCAAGGGAAAACGGGAAATGAAAATTGGTAGAGAAAAAATCCCACATAAAAATAGGGAGAATGTTAGTGAAGTGGAGCTTATGATTCAGTTTTGTAACCGCAGCTTCAAGGTCCCGATTTCTGAACAGGATATGACTTAATGCTCTTGTGGGGACCATCTACCAAAAAAAACCCCAACATCATCTCTTTGCCACTCATGGAGAAAAGTATCAGTTTCTGCTTTTTATGAAAAAGAGACAGATGGTCATCTTCTGTGTATTTACATCAGCAAACAGAGCAATCATGAAAGCCAAATTTCTGTTATCTCCTTTGGTGAGTACCTCCTTCTGAACCCTTTAAGTCTAATTCTTTATTGAAAAGTAAAAAACCCCATGCCTACTCAGCACATCTTTTCCATTGGTATACTTAGAGTTACAGCTAATTCCCAGTACAAAAATGTGTGTCATCTCCTGCATTGTTATCCCATTCCTGTCAGCCTGCAGACCCAGCAGGGAAGCTGGGCTCCTTCACTTCGCCAACCCAACTGTTAACCACTGCAAATTGCAAATGATTAAATGGCGGCAACCAAAAACCTTACTGCCGGCCAGCTGAAGTGTCAGAACCTGTCCATGCTGTCACTGCGGTACCCAGCGTCTTGCTGAACTTCAGCTCTTGTCTGGGTTACTGTAACCTCAGCTGAGAAAGTGGTTGCTGGCCAAGGCTCCGCAGTGTAGTTGTTAGCTGTGGCCTAGTGAGAGCTGAAACCCCACGCGACCCCACGTTTGCAGCCCAGATCATGCACTCGCTTAAGCAGATGCTGCTTGGAGCACCAGGTATGTTGCTGTCTCCCACCCTCTCCGCAGCGTCCAGCCCTTCGCTTGCGAAATGGGTGCCCAACAAGCAAAGAGGTGGAGAGTTGGACTGCAAGCGAAGGTGAGGAAGATACTGATACCACTGCCGTGCACTCAAGAGTAGACTTTCTCTTGTAAAATCTTCCTCAGGCTGAAGATGCTCAAGAGTGACGGTCTGACCAGCCAAGGGCAAGTGCCACAGCTCTGCATCCATGACTCAGGACTGTCCTTTGCAGAACAGCTTAAGAGACTAGAGTGAGAAGATAAGGGTAAATTGAGAAATATTTCTGGAGGTGCTGCCTGTGTATGTTCATTTGGCAGTTCATTGGTTCAAAAACTGAAATGACTTTTCTGTACCACAGGCAAGTAATAAAGCCTCCCCTTAAAAGGAGGGCCTTCCTTAAAAGGAATCCAGAAGCTCATTTTGAGTGAGTTATTCACTGCCTGCTGGGTACCTTAAAAGCCCAAAGGACCTCGAAGCTCAAGAGCTGCATGTGAAAAATAACTGGAACAGCACTTCAGAGGAATATTTGCATGGGAATATTTGCAGAATTACTGTGTGCAGTGACTGGTTGGTGCTGGCCTCTGTCAGTCTGGGTTCTGACCCAGTTTCACGGGAGAAAGTAGAGCTGGGATCTCAGGAAGTCTTTGGGACTGAAGAGCTTGGACCTCTTGTGCCTCAATGGTATGCATAAACCATTCCTGTCTAAGCTGTACCAAAAACTGCTAAAGCTCAGGCAAAATCTATATAAAAAACCATAGAGAACAGCATAAATCCTCCTCTTTCTACCTTTTTTCATACCTATTATTTTGTAAGAAAATAGACATTTTTCTCTCCACTGGGATTTTTGTCTGTGAGACATCCCTATACCCAAGTCAATGCGAGTTTGACAGACAAAGTAATCAAAGCAGACAAGCATCTAGTAGTCTTTGAAACACCATCATATGCAGTGATGGTCTGAAGGGAAGCTGTCTTTTCTGGTTCCTCCTATTAGGTATGTGTATGTAATGTATCTAAATAAGTCATTTGTTATACTATTTTTTAACAATTACTTCTGGGGGAGACCCCTAAGCTTTCTCCAGTCAGTGCCACAAATATAAAGTGCAGTATAGCATGTATAAGCTCTTTTTTCCTGGGCAACTTTTACAGTCCAGCAGTGGATGGATCAAATCTGTTGTTTTGTATCTACTTTTCTTTATTGGTCACATGGAGCTATCTAAAAAGTAAGCCAGGGCATAGGGCACCTTTTGAAATAAGCGCAGAAGAAGTCCTGCTACACTTGCAGCATGACTTAAAATAAGAAAGTTCAAGATAACTCTTTACGATCAAAGCTCACCACTGTTAAACTTGCCACTATGTGATTAAAGTTGCCCATAGTCTTATTGCACAGTGCCATCGGAGCACTGTACTCCTCACACCTGATCTCTTCCCAGCCTTCAAAACATTGATCGTTCCAACACTCTGTAGGTGAAGATAAGACGCTTGCTCTTCATTTAGTAATCGCCACAGATTTACAAAGGTGAAATATGCTTGACAAACTTGCTATCCTTCTGTAATGAAAGGAATAGCACGTTGGATGGGGGGCCAGCAGTGCATATAATTTAAATCGACTATGTCAAGGCCTTTGTCACTGTGTCAGATAACATCCTCACAGGCAAACTGATAGGTATGGACTAGGTAATGGACAGTGAGATGGTTTGAACAACTCACTGTCTCAGTGAGATGGCTCCACAACTCGGCTTAAGGGATTGCGATCAGTGGCATGAAGTCCAGCAGAAGGACGGTCACTACTAGTTTACCCCAGGGGTCCGTACTGGGGCCAATACTAATTAACCTCTCCATTAGTGACCTGGACAACAGGGCAGAGTGCACCCTCAGCAAGTCTGCAGATGATACAAAACTGAGAGGCGTGGTTGGTACACCAGATGGTTGTGCTGCCATTCAGAGGGGCCCAAACAGGCTGGGCATCAAGAAATGAACCTCGTGAATTTCAACAATGGGAACGGCCAATTCCTGCACTTGGAGAGGAATAACCCAAAGCAGCGGTACAGGCTGAGGGCCAGACAACTGGAAGGCAGCTTTACAGAGAAGGACATCCAGGTCCTGCTGGGCAACAAGTTGAACATCAGCAAGCAATTGTCTGAACCCTTATGCCAACAACATCCTGGGCTGCATCAGGCGGAGTGTTGTCAGGAGGTTGAGGAATGTGACCTTTCCTCTCAACTCAGCACTGGTGAGGTCACATATGGAGCGCTGTGTCCAGTCTGGGTTCCCCAGCACGTGAGAAACAAAGACACACTGGAGCAAGTCTACTGAAGGGCCACGAAGATGCTTAAGGGACTGAAGCATCAGCCATACGAGGAGAGGCTGAGATTGCTGAGTCTGTTCAGCCTGGAGAAGAGCAAGGCTCAGGGGCCTCTTATCTATGTGTATACATACCTGAAGGGAGTGTGTAAAGAAGATGGAGCCAGTCTCTTCCCAATGGTGCCCAGTGACAGGACAAGAGGCAATGGGCACAAACTGAAACACAAGAAATTCTGATTAAGCATAACATTATTTTTTTTTTTCTGTTAAATTGATCAAACACTGAAACAGTGTTTGAGAGAGATTTTGCTGTCTCTGTCCCTGAAGATGTTTAAAACTGGGTAGACACAGTCCTGAGCAACCAGCTCTAACTGACCCTGCTTGACCAGGGGGATTGGACTAGACAGTCCAACCTCAGTGATCCTGTGACTCGCTGAAACCACACCTAGACCATAATGTTGACACCGACACTAAAATGAACTATAAAATACTGTGGTGTCCAATGTATGGGAAGGAGCTAAAATTCTAGATTTGGCACCTACAATACCAGTATGAGGCCTGGGAGAGCAGGACAACTCAGACAGGGATCCACAGCAGTCAGCATATTGACATTCCCACACTCCCACCTTGTGCACATGTCCTGGCTCTCTGGCGGGAGAGATTTCTTCTGCAAACTGATCCACTGCAAAGCGAAAAGAGATGTTGAGATTCACTGAGTCAGGAAGAGCTAGCAAGAAGGATCATGGCTCCTTGGGCAAGGGAGAGCCCTGAGTTTGGGTTCTTGTCGTAAGGATGCCCAATGCAGAAATGATCTGGGAACAGTGACTGGAACTGAAGCATTCTTTTCTCAGGTGTCTGTATTGCTGGGTTGTTCACTCTTATCTGCCCTCCTTCTGTGGCTACAGCTCTGTACGGCCAAGTAGCTCAGCTCCGGTAAGAAGGGCACAGGCAGATCCTTTTTCTCAAAAGCCTGTAATTTTGGTTGATAATCTTTCTGGGAAGCAGAGATATACATTTGAATTCTCCCGAAATGAGGTGGATGTTAAGTCCAGATCTCCCCCTCTCTGGGTGAGTGCTTTAGCCACAGAAGCAGGGCAACTTCTGTCCTTTTGAAGGAAAGCTGCAGCATCTGCTCTGTTTTTCAGGGCACTCATTCCTTTTGCTGGGCGTCAGCTATGCTAAGGATGCCAGAGAATGTCTCAGAAATGCCAGGTTTGAGATCTGATTTTTGCTGAGGCACGTGAGAGAGGCAACAAGCCCTGTGGAGATAGCAGCAGGTTAGGTCATGTGCTTTAAGTGTTTTAAAACGTGATGGACAAACATGGCATGGCAGGTGGCACTCAGGATCACATGGGGATCACATGGGGAGCCTTGACCATTTCTTAGTGCTGTGTGAGGTGCCCTGGTTCCTCGGTGACTTCACCCTGGTCAGCCTGCCCAGGGTCACATTTCTGCATGATTGTATGATTCCAGCAAGTCATCATTTTTACCTTTGAAAACTGCCCTAGATGGCTACCTGAGCACCATATGCTTAAAAGTTCTTCTTAAGGTCTTGGAATGTGTTTTGTTTTTTTTTTTCTTTTCTTTCTTCCCCAGATGTGTACAGGCCCTGGTGAATATAAGCCATGGGGACAAGTAGTGCATCATATAAGATTTGGGGCAGATAGGAGCAGATACCATTGCCCTACACATCCGGCAGATGTTCAGATCTCCCCATTCTGTTCCCAGGTATTTTGGTCTGTATCAGGAGCAAGCCCATCAAATTCTGCCCACAGTGCCTTTTATCCCCTTTATTATTCCTCAACTCTAACCCACAAGACATTTCAAACATTAGAAATGGTTCAGTGCATAATGGTTTTCAAAAACATGCTGTATCTCTCTCTAAATGAGAAAAATAAATATCTAGGGAGCTTTTGCACATGTCAACAGTACTCAGTGAAGCAATATGTGTAGGCAGCACTGGAAACAGTGACAAAGTGAGTATCTGTGCATAACTTGGTAATAATATCATCACCGTCTAGACAACTCAACAATTAGCATCCAGACATACCGAAGCCTTCTTTAAGAAGTCTCCAACAATAAAAAAATATGCCTCCATGGGGAAGAAAGCCACAGCTCTCTCTCTGCTACCTTGCACATGCACATTTAAGTTTAATTTCATTTAAAAGGTTGCTTTCTAAGACGAGACGTTTTTCTCAAGGCCACTGCTGAGTGCATGTTTGCAAAAACTACAATTGATGAAGATCTTCCTGTTAAAACATCTGTTTTAATATTCTCTGTGTATAGCAGTCGCTAGGCAAAACTCTGTTTGATATGGTAATTCCCGTGTACTTCCTGGGCTGCTTCTCCTTTTGTATTTGCTTTGAAAAATGTTATCTTCAAAACTGTACCAATATTCGGAAAAACTCAGGAAAAATAAAGACTTTTTGCACAAGGCTATGACTGCCGGTGAGACATTTTTAAAAGCCCTATCCCAAGACTTGACTTTTCTCTAATGCACAGGCCCAAGTCTGGTCTCACTTCCTCATTTTTGCCTGTCCACCAAAGACAGCCGTATTACACAGAGATAAGCCCATGGCAAAGGCAGAATGATGCCCTCAGATTTTATTGAGTTTTATTGTCTGTGCTGCAGACTTTGTCCCAGAAGGGTGCTGGCAGACATGATATCAGATCCTTCTTATCCAGAGGACTGATATACAGAGGGAAGCAGAAAATTCTGCAAAACCCCAGGTTATTCCAGCTGAAGGCAAGGCTTATCTCTTCCTACCTCTCCTGCCTCTGCCTCACTAAGGGTTGCAGCCGTCTGGGAGCCTTTGTCAATAGGACCCAGTTCTGGCTGGGGGCACCACGAACCCTCCTGGACGGGTTAGGGCTAGGCACCACAGCTGCAGCGTAGAAAAACTCATGCCACCTAGGAATGCAGTGAGGAGTCCCAGTTTCACATTTAAAGCAGTGAAGATGTGTGTGTGTGATTGCTAATGACATCAGCAGCACCTTCATTGCAGCAACTGGTAGCGATGACGGCTAAGGCATGTTTTCCTTCAGTGGTCAAGCGCCAAGACAAACAGGAATGCTTTAAGTCATCACTACCTTTCCATCCCACGTAAGCTGAACTATGTTGGGAAACAGGGCCCCAAGATGCCTTTAGCCCCTTGGTGGGTTGCAGGCCAATCATGGAGTTGGCTTTTAACTCTTCCTCATTTTGAGGACCAGCCCCAAAGTGCTCAAACTGTGAATCATACTCTGCTGCTTCTCTGAGTGCATCTGATGGCTTCATAGCTCCTTTTCCCAGTGAGCAATATGAGCAATAACCCAAAGATGTAGAAAGGTCATCAGAACATCACAGGGCAGTAACAGAAAGACACTTCTGTTCAGTACTTCCCACTGACATAAAATAGGAGCAGGGTGAAGTCGTTCAGACTAAACCGGTAGTTGGCCCTGCAGTTTTTGGAAGTGGGAGAAACCATGTGCCACATTTTTCATGTCTGTTAGCATAAGCTCTTTGTTCTCAGCACTGTCAATGTCTCCAAGGTAGACAGGGCTTAAAAAATATGTGTCTTTTCCTTGGGCAGTTCAGCCTGACTGCAACATCCATGGAAATGCTATACTCATGAAATCAGGAGGGTCAATAGTTGAGCTAAGTATGTCTAAGGTTTGTTTATGACTAGGAGAAAAAACATGTGAGTGAAACTCCCACCCCGAGTTCTGTAGATGACATGAACATTTTGTTGAAATGTCTTTCCACACCCAGTGGTAAGGAAAAAAACCCAGTGGTCAATATTTCAGAGGTTCAGACTTGGGAGGGGATAGGACTCACCAGCACTTGCTGTGCTCCAGCTTGAAGCCAAGTTTAGATGTGAACAACTGAATATAGTGCAGTAAAAGGCTACTCGTTGTCCTCGCTTTCCCCCTCAGCCCCGTATTTCAGCCCTCTTAGGATCAGCTAATCAATGACAGGCTCGGATAGGCAGTGGGATAACTCTGTGTGTGTGTGTGTGTGTGTTTATGTGGATGTCTATAGGGAAAATGTCCTCCTGATCACCTATGGTCAGCCAACTGCTGATTTTTTGTCCTGCAAATGAGAAAACACAAAATCTTCTTCGGTTCCCTAAAATGATCTGGATTGTTTCTTCACTGCCCCAGGAAGCCACACACCATATATTTCTGCAGGTACTTCACTTACAGTGCAGGCTGAACACTGGCCATGCTAACATGCATCCATGGTCCCCTGGAGAGAGCCGTCTAGGAAGGCTTGTGGTGTTTGCATCGAGTTTCATCCATCCGTTTCACTCCCCTGGCCTCCTGGTTTATTACCTGGTGATGCTGACCTGTATTTAGCTGTGCCCGTTTCCCTTAAGGGAGCAGGTCAGGCAATTGAAGAGGAGCCTGAAACCATTGTGACAGTACAAACGTCCACTTATCTTGGGGAATCCCAGCAAGTGGCTGCTACAATGGGCAGCATTTCCCTCACTGGCAGCCGCCCACCCCTTTCTGCTTTCACATTCGGTGAGCGATTCTGCAGGAGGAGGGGGAGAGGGGATTATGGCTGTCATGACAGGGGGATGCTCCTCACATGCCCCCGCTACAAGTTGCCTTTTCCAGACCAAGTACCTTGTTGTTTGCTCGGCCACTGTATTTTTTCAGAGGGTATCCTCTGGTATGCTGTAAGCTGTTTCTGTCATGACACTTTTCCATGTTTTGAGAGAGACAGTTTTTTTTTGCAGGAATGCCCACAGAATGGGAAATGTTTTGTCCGAGTTTCATTTTCATTGTGGTTTGTTTAGGCTTTAATATGTACGTCAATTCTGACAATATGTTGTTTTCTTTGTTCCTCATTTAAAGTCAGAAATGTCTGGCTGCAAAATGTAAGGCAGTAATTGCACAGAGAGCAGCTACTGACTTACAGAAGCTCCTTTTCCCTCTTGATTAGGCTGGTAGTGTCCTGTGCTGTATTTTTCTCCCCAGGCTGGTGGGCTGGTGTACGTCAGGGGCCCGGTGCTGCCGGAGCATCCCTTCCCCAGGCTCCTTCAAAAGGCTCCTTGTGTGGCATGGCTGGATGCTCTTCAACAAATCAGCTCAGGACTCACTCCTGAAACTAACTCTGTGAGACACCTGGCCATCGCTGTGTTCAATGTTGCTCTGGAAATGAAGCTATCATTGATCAAGTATTGGCAACCTGTGCTCCTGGTGAACATCACGTACCTGATGCTGAGTTTCTCATGTAGCAAGATAATCCTTCACCTCAAGGAAGTGCACAGGACTCGGGACTCCAGTTTCTCTGAGGGCTCTGAGGTGCTTTATGGTATGTGGGGAAAAGAAGAGTGAATTGCAAGTGCAGTTTTCCCATTTGGGGTTTTAGAGAGTGTGAAAGCTGAAGCAAAAAGCAGTGAGGCCGTCAGTGTATCTAGCTGGGGTGGCAGGTAACAAAAGCCCTCTGTGTTAGTGCTGCCTTTTGGATGTCAAAGCAGCCCTGGAATGCTCTCCCTGCTGTCAGGAGAAGCATGTGTCTTGGCCATTGATCTGAAGTCTTTTTCAAGGGGAATGCTCTAGTCTGGAAAATTATTATATTCCCTCACAGACATGTTTGTGAAATCAGAACATCACCACGTAGGACATTAGTTCATCTCTGCATACCTTCAAACTTTCCCCCTAGACCATTTGGGGAACACTTCAGACAATGCAGAAGCATCCGAGGAGGCCAAAGGAGGGCAGGGAGGCAGAGAAGAATTCCAATTCCCAACTCAGAGTGAAAACAATGGCCCTATTCCAGACAAGCTCCTGGCCCAAAGAAAAGAAGGAAGGAGACACTTGGTTTTAGCCTCTTTCCCACTCCTGGGTGATGTGCAACCAGTTGTTGCCTTCATAGTCTTTAGGAAGTGCAGTGCACACTTTAATTCATCATGGGCTGCTTCTCTGGGAGATCAGGTCGAGAGAAGAGAGGGGATCAGTGAAGCAACTCCCAGACCAAGTTTTCAAACAATCAAAGCACAAAGACGTCCTTGAAAAGCTCCTCATTAGCGAGTTATTTGAAACTTAGCTTGTCTGTGTAAGTAAAGGATGGAAAACTCCTTACCAATTCTTTCAGCGCAGCTTGCAAAAAAAAAAAAAAAAAAAGCCCTTATAACTGACTCATGTTCCTTTAAGAGGGGTTTCCTATCAAATCCCTTGTGATCCCAGTTGCTGAAGGCAGCAGATTCCAGAAAAACTTCTTTCACCAATGGATACAATTCATCCTATTAAAAAAAAAAAAACAACTCTGGCTGTCCTGACTGTGTAGGTGGGTGAGAAAATGTTAACAGCTGCGCTCACGAATCTCCACTGGAGGAGCAAGCTGCCAAAAATACTTGTACTGTGAACAACTGTTCTAAATTTGGTTACCTGCTTTATATTACTCAGTAGTCGGGCTCTCTTCTTGCTCTTATCCTGTTAGATACATAAAGCACAAACACAAACCTCTTTCCGTCAAAGACAGATGATTCCATAAGCTGTCATCAGGAACCCGGGGAATGGCAGAATTTGCTACACAATCAAGGGTTTGCAGTGTTTTTGACAAATGAGGAGGAAGCAACTCATTTGGCTCTCAGGGAGCTCTGATGACAGCCCTGCGGGAGAGCTGAGCCTGAGGGTGACGAAGGGCTGAGGCACTCTGCCCTCCCTGAGACTGGAGCCCCAGCTCCTGCTCCTTCATCCCTGCAGGAGCGGGAAGAGATGGTGAGCTGCCACCTCACCCTGGAGACACTCACATCTCAGTCCTCGGTTACTTGAGCGATGGATCAAGCACACCCAAATACACACCTTTGGGCTGAGCTGGAAGACTAATGCCAGCATGAGAAGGGTTTGTCTTCTTCTTGATGATGGAGGAGGACACTTGTACCTTAACCCCATTGAAAGGTGCCAAGCTACCCTCCCATCCATTACCCAGAGCGCTTCCAGTTTACTGCTGCCCAGTGCCCTGTGGTTTGCAACCACAACTTCTCCTGTAGCTGGCTGCGAGCAGAGGTGGTCTGGTATGGGGGTATTCACCTGGTACACTGCGTCTTCATATTTGACTGGGAATCGCCCTCGTGCCATGGTGCAGCACTGCCAGTACTAATGGATTGCTGAGTTCACAGCAAAACATAACTTCTTCCCTTTCTAAAAAAGGATACTTTGCCACGGAGACGCAATAACTGCTGTTGCTTACGGACCGCATTTTTAGCCTGTTTTCTTTTTTTTTTTTTTTTTTGAAAACGTAGCCTGCAATTTTCTGGATGAAATGCTTTGTTCTCAATTAACTGTAGATGCAATTTAATGAGTAGGCCAAACGGTGGTAGTTAGGCACATAACCAACATCTGGAATGTGCAGGATTAGTGGCTTAGTTAAGACCCTTTAATTAAAATGAGGTCATTCAGTCCTCCCTTCTCTCTTTGTGCAGATGATATATGTTTAATACTGAGCACTTGCTGATATGTTATTAGGATCACATAAGCTGTCTATTAAGTACCAAGGAAATTGTAGCTTTGATGTGTCAGGTACCTAATGAAGATGAAATTCAGGTTGGGAGCGGTATCATGTCAGAGTGCAGAAAAGATCTTTCTGCAAGCTTTTCTCAGTCTTTCATATAAAGCTCATTGCTTCAGTAAAAAAACTGTCAGTAAACTCTCTTTCTAGGACAGTCACAGAAGGTGCCTATTTAAGGAGCACCAACACACTATTCAGATACTCTGGGTTGCAGTGACTGTTCGCAGGACCCCTTGAGCGTCTGTTCCCCCTGCGTAAAACCACTCAGGGAACGCCCTGTAATTGGCACATTTCTCAAATGAAATCTGGAACTGTTCTTCCAAAGTTCATAGCACTCTTGGCCAATGATTGGTAGCTCACGTTGTCCTAAATAGAGTCCAACGTGGCAAACACTGGTTTTCCCATTTCACTTTATTCTTTTTTTTTTGGAGATGACATTTGTCCCATCTCTGGAGCAAAGCAAGGCGGGCGGGAGTTGACCTTCCCTACCTAGCTGACTGGAAGGGAGATGTCCCCCCTGCACTGGTCATCCAGGCTCCCTCTGTTATCAACAAGGAGGCATAAGCATGGACGATTCATCTTACCTGTCCAAGACACCCAGCTTGGGTTGGGGTAAATTGTCCCCTGGTAGAGTCTTTCTCTCCGTCTCCCTCCCCAGGAGGGGACCTGGACTGTATGCATAGCTTTGAACATCGAGTCGGAGGTTGGCTAAAGTGCTGTGTACTGATGCACACTGCAGATAGCTGCAGCTCAGCAGGGTGTAGAGACCTTGCTGGGGCAGCCTGGCCGTGCCCCAGTTACTCCATCCAGTGAAGGGGGAGCTGGGGCTGCCGTGGGTCCTGCATCAGGCTGATAGTCCTGGTCAGGAAGCTGCGCCTCTGGTCCCAGAACGGGAGGCAATGAATCTCATAGTATCTCCACAAGAACAGTGACATTTTGGTTAGGGCTTCATGTCTATCAGTCACTTATGGCAGGGTAGGAAATGCATGTGTGTATGTGCAGGAGAGGACAAGAAGAAAATTCAGGCATTGTGCAAAGTTATAAAATTACCATGTGGTACCTAGAAAATGCTCATACTGCAAAACTCTCAGACTTGTATTGACTGATCAGATAATGTGATGTCAGCATCAGCCTGATAGCCAACCTGCATCAGGAAATAACTCCTCTGACGCTGGTAGGTTTGTGCCATGCTGATGCCGGGGTTGATAGAAGTCATGCAACACACACCAAAAAAACCCCAGTGAGATTGGTGCAGGTCATCAGGACCCACAGCAGCTCAAGTTAGACCAGTGGCTACATCTCTGTGGTATACATTGTGCCCAGGTGCTGTGGTTTGGTTTTGGGTCTGCCAATGCTTGATCCTCAGCTGTGTCTGAACAGCATTTAGTTCACCTTGGGGACTGGAGGAATAATGGCTCTGTGTTACGTTTACCCCTCCCCTCCTTCTGAATCTCAGCCTTGGGGCTGATGTAGTTTACCTTTGTATGCTTCTGACTTCAGAGAGGTATTCCAGCACTTGGGGATGCCACCCATATTTTCTGGCCCTGGGTATGTCCCAGCAGACAGGGACCTCTTTGCAAGTACCCAGACTGAGCCTCTGCATGACTTCACATAGGACAGATGCCCACCCCATCCTGGAGACATCTTTTGGACCGCTTTGCCCCACAGTCTTGGTAAAAGTCTGGCCTGCAGGAACCAAATGCAACCTGCATATTAGATATGCGGGAGAAAACCTTGTGTTATGAGTGTATGTGCAAGGAAGCAGGCAGGTTGTCACTCTGCTGATCCAGTATTTGTGAGTTCGGTGTCAAATAAAATAAATGGCAAGCGGGAAATCTGAGAGATGTGGACGTATGTAATCAAGAATGAGCCTGCAAATTACAGGACAGAAGAAGCCTCACCCTGCTGATGCTGTTGAGGGGATGCCTTTGCCCTGCACTTGGGTTTGGGGACAGCTAGGGAGATACAGACAGGCTGCGGGAAATACTAGTTAACGGGCTGAATTTCTCTCATGCTCATTCTGGCTCTTACAGATGAATGGGATTCTCCTAAGATCATATCAGAGGACTGTAGATAATTTTGTGAGTGCAGGAAATATCCAGTATTCCTACCAGTGGCCAGTCTGGCAAACTTTGTTAATAAAATCCATGGACACTGTGATGATTAGTGAAAAAAAATACAGGCTTTTATTTTCTGTTGCCTACCCCTCCCTCCTCTTCTCTTCCTTAGGAGGGAGTCTTAGGAACTGCAGGAGCTGCTAAATCTCCATCCTTAGAAGAACAGCAGACACAGGCCAGAATTGACTTTGCTAACTTATGAAATACTTTTTTTCCAAGAGTCTGCAGACATCCAGCATGCAAAGGCTTTGGTTTTATTAGCTCATCACTATGTCAAGATCCTACAAGAAAGTCATGCTACCATTATCTATACAAAATGAATTAGATGAGGGAATGAAAAGGGCTTCAAAAGGTAAAGACAGATATACATTTAGTTTCCTAAATGTCAGAATGAGGCAGCTTCTGTCTTCTGTCATGATGCTGAAGAAAAATGTTTTATTACTCTAGTGGTTTAATTTGTTAAAACTATTTATGTCCACAAGACAGGCATTGTCTTCCTTGTCTTTAAATGATCCTAAACCCCAGAGGAAATAAGAATTAAATAAATGAAGAATGAAAAAAAATTGTCTTTTTTTGTAGAAGATTTTGTTGGTGGGGGTGCTTGTCTGGCCAATTTTATTACTTGTGCAGGATGAGAAACATTAATGCTTCTTTTGTAATGATGGGACACGGAGAG
This sequence comes from Fratercula arctica, assembly GCA_947846985.1. Lineage (NCBI taxonomy): Eukaryota > Metazoa > Chordata > Aves > Charadriiformes > Alcidae > Fratercula > Fratercula arctica. Next base: position 99,391,053 of record CANTUZ010000001.1, read on the forward strand.
GGAAGGGATTAAAAAAGTAAGAATGGAAAAAAAAATTAAAGATTTGATTTTCATTCAAGCACAAAAATCCACAACTGAAATTACGCTTCCACCTCAGCAACCCTTTTATGGGATCTTGGATGCTTGGGGATGTTTGTGTAATTGCTTCTTGTAAATGATCTTCTACTCTGCAACACTTTACAGTAAACCACTTTCCTTTGCCATCTGTTATCCAGTTGTTTTAACTGGGTTTCCAGTTATTTGTATCAGTCATTTACAAGAACCTTTTTAACCTCCATAAAATGAAATAATTGAAGCCTATCTTCTTGACTCCTTTAGCAGAGGGTTATATGTGTTTTAAAACTGAGAGACTGAGGGTTAAAATTCAGTGTGTGATAAAGAAGTGGTAATTTGTAAATCAGCACTGAGCAACCTGACATTGCCAAAATTCTTCTTTCTGAAAGCTCTGAGCCTACATGTTTAATTGGAGAAAGCAGTCTGGGGGACCTGCAGATGATTTTTCATCTCTAGGTCACTTTTTGAACATATGCCATTACCAGTCAATGCAAATGAATTTAGCGACTGAAAATATGGTTTGTCAAACACAGAGGTGCTTCATGCCTTTCCATAAAACTGGGTTTGGTGACAGTGAAATTTCTGAAAACTGGGAGGTAAAGAGTTAAGGTATCCCGCAGCCTGCCGGAGGCTATCCCCAGGGAGCAGCAGGCTGTGATAGAGGGTGGCTTTGAGGCCACGAAGGCATCTGTAGTACAACTTCACAACAGATAGAGTCATTTTAAGAGTGGCTGAGAGAAGACAGCCTTTTTCTCCACCTCCCTTTCCTGTTATCTACCACAACATAACGGCCTCTGCTCCTCCTCCCTTTCCCCTCGGGTCGGTGACATTTGCAGTTCAAAAATGACTAGCACGTGGAGGCACTTGCTGGGGCACACACGTATATTGACCGATTCACACGGTGCCAAAAATGGGACTCTGGCCATCTGCCATCCAAGAGCCACCATGGAAAGCCCCAGATTTCGGGGCAAGAGGAGGAACGTGCTGATGTTATCGCTGCTGGAGGAGCTGACCCTGCTCTGAAGGACCACGGCGCTGGAGCTGCCGTACCGCGGCTTCCCCAGGGAAGATGTCCTCAGCACAGACACGCTGCCTGGCACAGTGTCAGGAGAGGGCTGGGCGGAGAGCCTGCCTGCCTTCCCAGTGGGAAATGAGAAACACCAACAAGCCGCAGCCGGGCACGCTGTGGCCGCCACAGCGGGCTGCAGGGAGAAGATTTGGCACGGGGCACCCCAGCCCTCCCTGGCTGTGGCGTGCCCCCTCTCCCAGCCCACCCCTGGTACCTTGAGGCAGGCATGCAAACAGCCTCCTGTGCACCCCATGAGCTGCCCACTCTGCTTTCCGTGTTATCCTGGGGGGTGTCATCCCCAGAGGCAGGGATGTAGGGGCATCCTCTGCCCTGGTCCATCATGCATGGAGAGTAGCTCCCACTAGGGAGAAGCAAGGGCTTCACTCAGCCGTGATTTCAGGGGGAAAAGAAGGAGGCAAGCTCATCTTGCCTCCCTTGAAGCACACTGGCATGGTGTGGGCTTGCTGGTTCGTGGGGAAGCGGGAATGTTAATGGGTTTTGCTTTCTGCTCGGGAGAGACAGCGGAAAGGAAAAAGGCCAGCAGGAGGGAGAGAAAGAAATCCAGTGCAATTACAGGGTGACAAGTAGAGCAGGGGAAAAATCAACACAAAGACAGCGTTAAAAAAGAGAGAGAGAGGGAGTTAAGAGGAAAAAAGGATCTAATAAGAAATTAAATATAGTGCCTATACAGTGTCCTGGGTATGGGCTGCGCGGAGGGGGCGCTTCGTCCGTAATTCATGCAGCAGGCTTCCTTTCAGCTAGGAAAACGGATTCCTTTCTTTTTAAATTGAATAACAGTTTTAAAAACATGGGTTGCAATTACAGGCAATAAAAGCGTTCACAAACTCGAGCTTGCCCAGCGGGCCACGGGGAGCCCAAGCCCAGCAGCAGGGACCTCCACGCTCTCGCTGCCACCGCCAGACCTCTCCAGGGCTGGCAGCTGCCACCACCGGCAGGTTTATCACACACCATTTCTCTGCAAATAGCCAAAGAAACACGTCCATCCCTGGGGAGAAGAGGCATCTGTGCCCAGTTAAGTTTCACCTTAGCCAGAGAGGGGATGGAGCTGGTATCAAAAAGCCTGTGAACAAAGAAGAAAATCAGGTTCCAAATGTTCTGAGTTTTATGAGTATTGGTAAAAATAAGAGCAATCTTCAGAGTAAAAGCAAAGTAGTCAGTGTGGGGTTTTTTTTATTTTAACCAAGCTGACATTTATCAGAATATTTTGAGAGTCTCTGACGATAATAAAACACATTAAGAAAGTGAGCGTCACAGTGGCAAAATGCAGCATTGTGGAGATGTCCTTACAAGAATGCGTTGCTCCCGAGGGACACCATCCCGCTCGTGTACCCACAACAGCAAATTGCATATTTGGTAGGTGAACTTCCAGATGCCTCGAGTCAATGGGAGGCTTGCTATTGACGTCAGTGGAGCTAGAGTTTCACTCTGTAACTGGTGGCAGACATTGTGAAATATTTTCTAACTGCATTTTGCTGTTAAACATGACCAACTTTTCTCCGTCTGTGCGTGGTTCCCCTTTGCTCTGCCCCAGTCCATCACACCCGAGCTGCGTCCTGCAGTCTTCACTGCGGAGCAGGGTAACCCTCCTCCTTCCCATGGTGCTGAGTCAGCGCTTAACAGGGACATCATTGTCCTTCAATCTGCGTTACGCAGATTATTTTACTATGAAAATTCATAATTTGGGAAGAGCATATGGTTCTGATTCAAACTGGAGTCTGCATTTGATCCTGATGTAAACAGACCAGCTTTGGACTCAGAGACTCCCACCATTTGGCAAATAGCAAATATTTCGGATCCCTTCCAGCTCTCCCGGGAGTGTACGGGAGGCTTGCCGTTGATTTCAATAGTAGCAGGCTCTAGTGAAATAGCATATTATAGAAAAAAAGATATCTCTGTAATCCTTCAAATTTAGCTCTTCAATGGGAAAAAATCAGAGAGACAAATGGAAAGAACTGAGCAAAAAAAGCACCAAAAGACCAGAAGGGGAGATGCAATGGAGCGTGGCAGAAAAGAAGAAAGTGCAGAAAAGTAAGAAAGCAAATTGGCAGGGGAGAAATATAAGGGAAGAGAGGAACACAGGCAGATAATATTTAAAAAAAAAAAAAAAACACCAAAACCAAACCAAACAACAAAACCCAAACCCAGGAAAAAAGCAGAACCCAAGAGACAGAGCAAAGAACTATATTTTTTGGTGGGTGTGGAGAGAGAAAGAAAGAGGAAGTAAGGCAGAGGGAGTCCCAGGTCTGATGCGGCAAGATAAATGTTAAACACACATTTATGCACCAGTAGTGCACTGACAGGCCTGGAGTTAAGCACGTACTTAAACGCCTTGCAGAGCAGCGACAAAATAAAACTATGCAGAGGAGGGAGAAGGTCAGAAGGGAAGGAACGTAATCTAACACTTTTAAAGAAAAAGAGTCAATAAGAAAGTAAGGGGATAAAGACATCTCTTCCATCCCTTGGGACAGGGGTGAGGGGGCCAGAAACAATGGAAGAGGAAAGGGCACTGTTTTTAACATAACTATAATAAGAAAGTTTCTGATTTCTTTGTAGGTGTCTGGACCCCTAAGCTTTATTTGAACCTGTATCCTAACAGAAAATAAGTCTTGGGAAGATGGGCTTCATTGAAGTAAGAATTATTCTTAGATTGGTTTTACCTTGAGACTGATAAAGCAAACAAATATTTTCTGCCTATTTCCTACTTTGTGGTGTTGTGTTGCTGTGTTGTTGGCTTTTGCCAATTTTATCGACCAGAGATAAGCGTAGCATCTTGCAAAGACGTTCAGTGGTTTCTCCTGCGCCCACGAGCAGGCTCTGGTGATGCCTACCCACCAGAGCTGCATTGAAGACTGGAAGAGACACGGTGGTGGCCAGCTCTGGTTTCTTTTCTCATGTGGCTTAATGGGAAGTGGGTGGTCTATGGCCGAAACCAAGAAATTTGCAAGCTGCATGGGGTTTTCTGACTACAAATGTGATCATGCATTTCACAACCTATTGGAGGACTGCTACAACTGTGCAACTATGCCTTCTCTGCACTGGCCTTAGGAGAAAGAAAGTAGAAAGCATAAGTTCCTTCCTTTTTTGCTTTAAAACAAACTCAGACACAGTACATGTTGTCTGCCTTTATCAGCAGCTGTGTCGTACTTGGTTCTGTATTCTGGAAAAACCTTACCAAACTATATTATAAATTGATTAAACAGAAACAAATTGGGAGAACCTGGGAACTGCAGAGTACAACCTCCACTGTGCTATTCTACCAAAAAAAATCCAACTTCCCTCTAGTAGCATGAATGTTATTCTTAATAACTGCTTGAAATTTCCACATACTCATAAAATTCCTTTTAAAAAAAGACTCATTAGAAACACTGTGGAAATGGATTTAAAACAAAACAATTTTTCTCCACACCTCTGGGCTGACATTTCTTGGCAGCTGAAATTTCAAGCACTCTCAGCGGAGTTAGCAGAAAAGAAAACTAACTCTTTGTGTATTCAAAGAGCAAATCCTTGTTTCACTGAGACTGTTGCAGTAAAGACCATCTCCATTGCCTTGGAGATGCGGGTACAATCACCCCTCATCCAACTAATCTGCCTGGCAATTATGAGCCAGGATTCATTAACATTTTAAGTGAGGTCATCTTTCTCTGAAAAAAATAATAAAAGCTCGTCTCCCTAAACGAAGTCACGTCATTCTCTGGGAAACTGACTTTGTATTTTTTCCAGTGCTGCCCCTCATGCATAGGAGTTCTTTGTAAACACCCTGAATGTTACCTCATTGTTTTCCTTTGTAGCATCAAAACTCCCCTTCACCATGATGCCTACAAAAAGTTTGACACAGAGTAGACCAATCCCATGGTTTACGATCCTGATCTGTGCTCTTTGCTATTGTTTTCCCCACGTCTCTCTATCCATCTGCTGTCTGCCTCACAGGTAGACTGAACCATCTCAGGTCGGGACCTTTTTATTTTTGGCTTGCTTGCAACTTCTGGGTGCTACATCCATGCGGATGTCTAATCAGAATTACCCTGTCTGCCTGGGTGGGGTTCCCCCAAGCATCACCCCAGCATCCCTCAGCCATGAATTGTTAATGCATTGACAAGTTGCAGTCAGTTTTTTACACCCTGTTGATATAGTATCACACCAGCAACTGAATCCTAAGGGGGAAAATAGCAGTTGCTCAAGCTGTGTGATAGGAGGAAGAAAAACTCAACAACAAAACCACGAAAAACTTGGTCTTTTTATATTTGTAGTACCTGTGCTTTGTATCTGTATTACCAACCGTAGCAGAGATGCTGGAGCGCAGACTACAACGCTGGCATAAGGTGTGACTATGGGATTGCCTCTTGGTTCCTGCAGGGGAGAAAGAGCTCTTACTCCCACTGTTGGTAAAACGGGAAAAGTACTGCTCCAGCCAGCTTCATTGGCATATGCCATCGACCCACAGTTCTTGCCATTAGCACTGGCGCATTTTAACTCTGGTGGCTGAGGGATCCCAAAGAGGCCCCAAGAAGGACAGGAACTCCTGCTCTGTGCAAGGATCTCGTTTCCAGACATCCCAGTTAAGGGTCATGGATTGTCTTTCTCTGCCATCACGACTTCGGCACAAGAGGTGACAGATTCAAAGAAAATGTTGCAAGAGACAACCCTGCAGAGGAACAGAGCAAAGATGAGAAGTGGTGGTGGTGGATATTGCTGGCACAACAGAGCGATCACATTTTTTCAGGCTTGAGGAATGTGCTGTTTGCTGTGTGGTGGCTGGTGATTCAGAGGGAGACCAGCCATGCATTGGTTTCTGTATGTTTCCATTGGGCACCTAGGGGAGGGAGCTAGAGCTGTAATTGCCAATGATCCTGGAAAGAGGTAATGACTCTGTGTGTTTGTACCTCACTGCCAAGGCTGAGACCTGTCCCCCTGTCAGGCACCACACAGAGGCACCTGAATTGGAAGCTCTGAGTCCCTCTCTAGATACGCGTCGCTCATTCATATTGGTCCATCAAAGGTATGAATTCTCCTGTGGGGATTTTGTTATCTTTCACAATTTTATTGAAAAACTGGCTCAGCTCAGTTTTAAACTCAGGTACCCCAGGTAAGCACCTAAGTGAGAGGTCCCACAAGTGACAGTGCTTTGTACAGGAGTGTATATTTGAGGTTCCAGTCTGCTGAGTAGACAGACACCCAAGGTATTTATGAGCAAGATACATACCTGTGTGAATCCCCAGAGAAATTAATTTAACATTGATAGGTCTAAAAAGAGAACGAGATGGTAGTCAGATTGCTTACATTGGAACAGAGGCGACTTGACCTTGGGAGCCAGGTACAATGAGCAAATATGCAAATATTTTACACAAGGCAGAAACAATTCCAACAGCAGACTTATCAAGAAGAAAGCAAATACAGGGACCCCAAAATGGTAGAGTTAAGGCAATATGCTAGGAGGTAGGAGATGGAAAGGGGAGTTCATGATCTTCTGGAAGAAAAGTGATTTTCCACATTTCTGCATTTTCCACATTCTTGTATGTGCTCGAGGGTTGAGACAGTGGGGAAAAGGGCCACATTTCTCCCCCTCCATCCATGTTTTGTGTGAGGCCCCCTCTCACAGTTGCACTCATAAAATACTGGTGGGGTAGGGCCTAGACTTTGAGACCAATTGAAATCACTCAGTTTGTGAATGCCTACAGTGCTTTTTTATTTGTTGGACCGCTTGTTATGGCCAAGATATAACCTGTGAGTCTGTACCTCTATGGTATATGGCTTAGATATATAGAAAATTACTGGATGAAAGCGGGGTAGCTAGTTCAGGCAGTTCTACCTTTAGGGTGGCAGCTCAGTGGGAGGTTCAAGGATGTAATTTTTGGCCTTTGGCATATAAATTCTTTTGTGGAGCCCATGTATCGAATATAAAGGCAGACTCAATGACTTAACAACCTACACGTTACCCTGACTTTACTGCTCTGAGCCAAGTAGAGTGAAGTTTAAATTTGCTGTATGTAATCATCATTACACTAAATTTGAGTCCTTTATGCACATATTAGAGAAACTAAAAGCAAATATTGATAGCCCCAGTGGTAAATAGATGTAGAAGCAAAAACCTTGGGCAACTGATGAAAGACAGGGACATGGATACAACATGGGAAGAAATACACAGCAAACTGTAAGAAGAAAAATCCTAGTTGATTGGTTCCTAATGTAGTAAAACAATTCACCCTGGGACTTGTAAAATAGCTGTGAGAGCTTAAAGTGATTCAATTTGGCAGTTCCAGCACAGTCCCGGAGGACACGATGCAATAGCCATGTTTAAAACCTACTGCTGAGGTCCTAGGAAGGCCAAGGAGCCAGCACAGAGCCACCACGGGGGTTAGGATGTGGGGGCAGGATGTGCGCTGGTGCTGGGGAGGGATCGCCTCTCCTCTTAACCTCTCTTCTTTGCATCGTTTATGGGAAGAGTTGAGAAACTTTTCCGCCAGGATGCCCAGCATTGCTGCTCCCTCTGGCCTCCCAGGACCCTTGTACAACTCTTGTGCTTTAAAATTTCTTCCATGTGAAGCTGTGCTGGAAACCCCTGTAGTGTTTTCAGCATGGGAACTGTTCTTCAGAAGACCAAAAGCATTAAAAATGGAAGGCCCTTTCTATTGTCTGTGCCCACTACAGTTAGACATGAGAAAAGAAGCCAGTCTAGGTCTGCAGGCGTACGCCTGGGGTATCCCAGGAATAACTCACCCCAGTTGTCTTCTCAGATGCTTGAAGAACCATGCACTGGGCCTTCAGCGAGGGCTTACTGCAAGTTTTTTGGTACGGTTCCTCTCACCTATGGCAGACAAATGTGGAGCCGGGTCTGAAAGTACACCCCCATGAATCAGCGAGACTCGACAATCTGTCTGCAGGCTGCTGACGATCACAGGATGAATGCCCCAGCACGATCAGCTCTCTGCCTGATGGTTAATTGGTAAGGCTGTGATGTGTCATCCCATCAAACCATGTGGCTTCGCCGAGTTTCCCCAACACTTCTCGCAGATCTCACTTCATTTCTGGGTCGTCTCAGGGTTTTGTGAGCCTGAAATGGATGCACAGACACAGCCGTGGCTTTTCCCTGGCCCATGGGCCATGTGGACACCATCTGAGACCCCACCTCACTGCGATGGGGCTGCACAGTATGACACATAACTTCTGTACAACTCTTTTCTTTCGCTGAACTGTATTAAGCAAACTACCAGGCGCCATGGGATAACATGTCAGAACTTGACTCTGAAAGCACTCCGCAGGTATTCAGGGAATTATAATAGCTTTGTCAGGTCAGGGTCTGAAAGCTGTTAAGTCTGACATCACTTGATCATCCAAAGTTATGTAATGTTGGTATTATTTTTTACTACACAGCCTGTTTTTCTCTGCTCAGGTGGAAGCTCTTTGCTCTGAGAAAGGCTTATTTGTGCCACTACTAGCCTGCGTGGAGCAGAGCTTGTGCCCACCTTCTCATGTTTGTGGCCCCTTGCAGTGACAGTCCCAGGGGAACCATGACTTTCACTGCAGGAGCAATGATGAGTAGCCAGCAGTGGCACCATCTTCAAACAGCTGTGCTACTCGCAAATGAATGCCTGCCCCTAGACTTGTATAATTAAGCAGAAAACTGAGCTGACCATGCAGCACAGCTGTCCCTGTCTGTTCCCCAGCTCTTTGGATACTCATGCACCAAATAAATCAGCTGAGAGTGATCATCAGAGAGAGATTTTTGTCTCTCATCTCCATGCTTACTGGCCAGTGTAGTTCGAGACATACGGGATAGATAGCGAAATAGGTAATACAGCTAATATAGCAGTCAGAAGTATGACCTCGCTACAGCTTTAATTCAGCTAGTGAGGATATTGCAGCATTACACAGCTTTGTAGCAGAGGCTTCAGTGTCAAGTGTTCAGTATTCCTGGAGGCTTTTCCCAGTACATACCATGAGGCTGTAGCTTCCTTGCTACAAGCATGTGACCTCTTTAGCCTTAATCTTGCTTGGGTGCATCTGCCTGAGCTTCAGTCGTATTTCCTAACCATATTTCAGACGTAGTCAGAGGACACAGGCAGTTGAGGAGAACCTACACCTCTAAGGATTATCTCCATGGCACAAGATTTCCCCTGGTTATTCACTGTGTGGTAGTTTCCTCACTGCTCTGCTCAGAGCTGCACCAGGAGGCACACGCTAGCTCCAGCTTTGAGACAGCATGGAGCAAAGAGGTGTGCCAGAACCTGTGGAGGAGGAGCTGATGACGATGCACCAGTTTCCTGCGTATCCATCCTCACCAAGACAAATGCTATTTTCCAGTAATATAAGGGTATCAGTTCCAGAATTAGTAAAGAAAGAACAGTTCCTTGTGTCTATGGCAAACGGTTCAGTGGTGGAGATGTCTACACATGGCGCAATGTAACACTGTGTAATTAAAGCTTGCGTGCTTCTACTCTCCCCATTAAGTTCTGTGGAACTGGGCTTACAAAAACACCAGCAAGACCTAACCATTTATCAGGAAAGTGATCAAAGTCTTTTTCACGTGGAATGGCAAGCAAAGAAGACATGTTTCATCAGGGCCAACTCCAGCCTCTTTGTTTTGCTTGCATCATTATAAATGCAATATTTGTGCAGTATTCACTGCACATGAATGGAGGCTGCTAGCACCTTGAAGGCATGCCACGCTCCTCACGAGTGACTGGGGATGGGTGACACCTCCCCTCAGTCCCCTCAAAAAGAAAGGGAAGTGGGTTTGACTGAAGGCTGGGCTGCTCTTTTTCAATAGAGGTGCCGAAAACCGTGGTGCTTGCCCATGCTGCATTTCTCCTCCACGAAAAAAGTTTCTCACCTTGAACATAACAGATCAGGCCACTGTCTTGTCCTGCTGCTGCTGCGATGCCTGGGGCAAAGCCGTGTCAGGTTTAACTAGTAGATTATGGATGACAGTGAGCGTTTCAGCAGCTCCACTCTTGAGCACCTTCAGCTCATTCTTACTGACACCTCATTTTGAGGAAGTCTTTTGGCCTCATCCCTCCCCCTGCAAAGAAAGCCCTCCAGGCTGGAAGCTCCAGTGAGGGAAAGTGGACACAAAGCTTTCCAGCTCTGTTCTCACCTCCTCTGAGTGGTGGTGCACACCACGGTCATCTATCAGCCCCTGTGAGGCTCTGGCAGACTCTCTGCTATTGATGCGTTTGAGGAATTTTTCATTTCAGATTTTATGCCTTTCACAAGTTGCTTCTCAGGATCCCTCTTGGCTTGCCTTATTACAGCTTTGCCATTAGCTTGCCAGAGCACATGATCATGTCTTTCCTTGTTTGAGCAGTTTTATGGCACTTGGACAAAGAAGTAACTGAGACACACATTCACTTTCCCACCCCTTCTTGCACCCCCCTCTCGAGTAAGGTTCACATTAGTTACTACCACTTCTCAAAGGCAGACATTTTTCAGAATTGGGTAATAAAGAGGGTGGGGGCTTTGCTGCAGAAGATGAGTGAATGATGTGTTTTTGAAAGTGCTGGCTATTCAGTTTCCAGTGCCTGCAGAGACACTTTAGGCTGCAGTCTATACTGTTAGATTAGTTTACTCCCTGTTTCACGCTAGGCTTCTTGACCCATCAAATCTGGGTTTAAACATTTTAGTGTCTTTGGCAAGGAAAGTAAGGCATGGCTGAAATGATATTTTGCTAATCCCACAGGCAACGGAGACAGGGGCTGTGCAAGACTGGGCTCCCTTCACTCAGTGCTGTCTCTGACATGAAGTGGCCCACACAGCCACGTGCATCCTCAAGCCAGATGCCAGCACACAAATTTGGAAGCCTGTAAAACAACAGTGTAAGGTGTGAAAAAGGCACTGTGAGGTAAGAAGTGGCTTTTGGAGCCATCTGGTCTTACTTGTCTCTGCCATGCACCATTCATAGGCAAAGGGGTCACAGTGGCTTTTCCAACCAGCAGGGCCCTTTTATGCTTTACCACTGAAAATATGTGAAGAGCCTCATCCCACAGACAGCCGGCAGCAGAGGCCTTTGACCAGGCTCTGCCACTCCAGAGGAGCCTTGCCTGGACCTGCCATGCTGGCAACCTGACAGCCAGTGGTTTGGACCTGGCCAAGGCCACCTATGCAGTCTTGCCTCCCTCTGTTTCATTTAGCCTAAAGAAACCTATGTGTTATCTTAAAGCCAAAGAAACCTTTTTCATACATGTCATTGTGGGTTTTTTCACAACAGAGTGACCAGGCAAACAAAGGTTAGGCACCCTCATGAAGAGGAGGGGAGGAGGTCTTCAAGGTCTCCATGAGGGCACTGATAGGTCAAGTTTTGGTTTTGGAGAATAAGGGGCTCTCAGTTAGGAGGTGCTGGTGTGGTCCCTGTGTTGGCTACCATTGCAGCCATCAGTGGTACAAGGGGTGGTAGTCTCACACTGGGTGCAGAAGGTCTGGAAGAGCGAGTCCTCCTGCAACAGCTCAGCAGGCAATGGTGGTCTGGACTCCCTGCAGACACAGTACAAAGTACAGTGGGCTCCAAGGTAGTTGGGCGGTGGTGGGCAAAAGTGTTCAGTTCACCCTGCAAGACCCTCCCACTCATGGATGTGCCTTGCACCTCAGCGACATTCAAGCCACCATTGAAAAATTGCAAGTGGCTTAATGGGCCTGTATGATCAGGTATAGCCTAGTCATATTTTGCTCATATGTGTGTTTTTCCCAATTTTTTTCAGACTTTGCTTGTGGATGATGTGGCTGGCATTTGAAGGAAAGAAAATACATCCTGCTGCTGTTAGAAGACCCCCGGGCAGGGAAGACATGTACATCATAGGTGTTTCCATTGTGTTTCTCCAGCAATAGTCCCACCAAACGGAAAAATGACAGCCCTTCCAAACGGCATAGTATGGCATGGCAAGGCATGGCAAGCCAGGGAACATGGATGGTGCACAGATACAGGAATCCTATTAGTTGTTTCCTTGACATAAAATAATCTGTGGTGGATGAGCACCCAAACTGCCTTGTCTCATGTGCAACACTGAGCAGGATGGGATCTTGCAGAATAGGGCTACAGATCTTGACCATCAGCAAGAGTATGTTCCATGGTTGCCAGAAGAATGGTGCAAGACCCTATAGATGCTTAGATGCCAAGGTTTGCACAGCAGACCTGTGCTAAGGTGCATTCCCCACAGTGTGATGTCTGGCTGCAGCCAGCCCACTGCCGAGGGCTGTGGGAAGGTAACCCGCCCGCCCTCCTCACCCAATGCAAGGAAAGACCACTGGTACGCTACTTCTCCATCTTGCTGATCCTCCACATAAGGGTCATTAAGTCGCATATTCCCCTGAAAGTTTGCCCATCCTCAAGCAGAGGCTCCTAAAGAACTGAAAAACTCCAAGGCAAAGCCTGGATAGCTCATTTCCCTCCCAGGGAACGCTACTGAAGTTTTGGCTCAAAAATGGTTTCCCTTCCTGGCCGCGGAGCACAAAGTGTTAATGCTCTGAGACAGTTCTGAGTTTCCTGAAAATTGATCTTCATCAACTTTGTTTTGAAGAATTATGATTAATAATGTTATACTATTTTCAGTTTAATCTGAATTTCTCATCTTTGTCAGAAACTGCGGTCCTCGCTGGCAAACCCAAGTACACACAGAGCAATTGTTCTGATTTCAATGGAGTTGCGTTAGCAGTCTGCAACGGAGAGAAGGTTTTGGCTCTTCATACCAATTCTACAGTTGCTTCATATATCCCCCCAATGTTATAAATATTGGTGCTATTTTAGGCTAATGCTGTTTTTCTTTATAAGCCTAGCCTCATCGGAAGTTTCCTGCCCATATTTGGGTAAGTAACATGGGACAAATATGATCTTTTTTTTTTTTTCCTTTTAAGTTGTTAAACTTCAACAATAATAAAGGTATTATGTGGAGTCATCTCAAAAATATATCCCATATATCATTCTGAGATAAAGATCTTTGTCTGAGACTTTGTCTGAAAAGGATAATGTTTCACTCCTGGCGCCTGTGAGTCTACTCTTTCTAGCATAATACATATTTGTTATACAGTTACTAGACCTGGCTAGGTACAATGCCCAAAAATCAGTTTGCCCTTTTTTTTTTGCCAATTAAGAAAGCTCATCAGCCCATTGCTTCTTCTCTACCTGCTGAATGCTAACCAAAACACTGGGAACTGTTGAAGGCAGTAGGAAAGTGCTTGTGTCCCTAGTTGTTATCCATGAGGGTGTAAGCTGTGGTGGAGCACAGAACGGCTTGCAGTCACAGACCAATTTCGGTACACTTTAAACTACCTGCACAGTCATTTTCTTTGGTGGAAATTAGGGGAACGGAAATTAGGATATGCCTGTGTGTTGCAGGAGGCGTGTGTGAGAAATCAATCCCTATAGAAATTACAGCTCTGTTGAAATTCTCCTTAAAATTTTGTTGAGTTCAGGGAATAATTTAAAACCCCAAGCGCCAGTGTTCAGACAGCACTGAAACGTTGCCTGTTGTGTTCTGGATAAAAAGATATTTGGGCGTTTTCATTTTATATTTAGGCGCTCTCATTTCGGTCTTGAAGACGTAAATATATACCTGTGTATATACAAAATAGAAAGGATGAAAGTGGAGCAAGAAACCGTAGGACTCTCAAACGCCTAACACAAGGCAGGGTGCCAGAGGGGAGTCCCCCAGGTTTTGCTCCTGCAACCTCACCTGCTGACACAGCCCCAGCAGCCACCTTGATGGAGCAGCACGTTCCAGCAGAGGATGTTCCTTTGGGGTGGGGGGGAATCTCCGTGGGGGCTGCTGACAGCCAGCCCCCACGTAGTCACTAGGTTAACCCCATCTCACAAGATCTGAGTCTCGCTAGAGAAACCCATGCGCTCCTCCTCCCCGCTCGCCCGCCCCCTGCCCTGTGTCTGTGCTGGGGTTCGCCTCTAATCTTTAGCCAGATCCAAGAATCATAAAGATATAAAGTAAAAGTATAAAACCCGTTAAAGGAGTTAAATGTGATATAGCGAAGCTACATTAAATATAGTAGCAGATTTCACAAGTTTAAAAAAAAAAAAGTACCAGAGGCTTTTTGTTTATCATTTATAAACAGTTTTATTTGGTGAGTAGTTTCCAAAGTTAATGGCTTTAATAAAATCTTTATAAACCAGAGTGCTTATCTCCTGTATGCTGAGGGCCAGATGGTACCATCAGATTTATACTGCATGTTTCTGTAATTTGGCTTCATTAATGTGGCAGACAGCAGTTTCCACACCTCGCAGAGGTATGTTCTCATCTTCCAGAAATGGTGGAGCTCTGGAGCAGTGTGCCTCCCCTGTTTGGATTGGAAGGATCCTCTGCAGGGGTGTGATTTGAGCAGAAAGGGATGGAACAAGCCAAAAAAATTAAGCTGCATGATAGCACTAGAAAAAGCAGATCTGGAGGAAAAATTGAGCTCAGGTTAGTGCTGACCTTAGCTCGGAAAATCATATGCTCTCCAACATCCACATCTATACAGCCACTAGGGAGCTGCCTGGTTACATGTGATTTTACCCATCTGTTATTTAAATCACAGATCCAAACTGAAACCCTGGAGCTTGCAGAAATGATGTGGAACGGTGTCATCCCATGGATACTTTTCCTATAAACAGCTGAAGGATCTGGATCAGGAAATTTTCCAGGCAGGATGACACTCCTGATTCCCCCAACCCACTGTCTCTAGGACTGGGGTGATGAATACCTGTCTGTTCCTCATTATGTCCCAAAAAGCAGCTGACTGCTGCCGCCGTGGTGCTGCTTCTTCAAGGGAAATTCACTTCATTGCTCCCACGCTGATCCCCAGAATTGTTGACTCTGGGGGATAGTTGATTTTCTTAGTATCCCATGGTAAGAATTTCTAAAAATCTGGAAATGACATCTGACCCAACAACAGCAGGGAATCCCCCGTGCTATTTCACTTTTTGTTTTCCTTTCTAATCTCTTTCCACCTGTATTGTCTGTGGTTTGAGTAATAGTGAGACAGGGAAAGAAGAGTGACTTACTAGGTTTCAATACATTTTCGATTTAAGGTAAATATCTAGACAAGTGTCTTCTTACCTTTCTCTGGGTATTTTTTTCTACTTGACTGTCTTATCTTTTATTGCTCTCAAAGCTATCAAATGACTAATTTGTGTACTTGTGATCCAAATGCTGGAAAAAATCGTTGTGGAAAACAAAACATTTCATTGATTTTTTGGGGGGATGTTACACATGCTAATTTTTATTAAATTTACATAAATTGAAAAGCAATTGTAGCATTTCTAAACTACGTGTTCAGTTTCAGGAAAATGTGGAAAGAATGCTTTTTGTTTCATATTCATTCATCGAAGTGATTTGATTCAGAACAAATTTACAATTTGTCTGATTGAAATTGCCATTATTCAGTGAATAAAAAAAATTATAGGAATTCAGCCCCAAAAATGTAGCATAGCTGCTCTAACAGAAGAAAGTAGCAGGCTCAGATCAGATGCTGTGGGTTTGCTTGTGGGGGTCTGGGTGCGGGATCTTGACAAATGTGGTTCCCTGAAGACTAGGGGAAGGCGTGCGTTCTGCAGGGCAGAGAAGGGATGATCTGGATTGTAGAAATGTCACCAGGAAGCCAAAGTTATCATAAGAGAGGGTGTAGAGAGAGAAATTCTGAAGGGAACTGCGACATGGATGACTGGAGGCCTTTTTGATCATATTTTTGTCCTTGATGTGTGTCACTAGCTGATGTGTTGAGGTTGCAGATGTCTGACCGTAGCTTCCACACACCTGGGAACCACTTTACCAAGTGCCACAGTGGTCAGAATCGCCATTGGGCTCAATAACCCACTAACTTAGTGAAATGAAAACACACCCGGAGCAATGCTTAGCCCAGAGGGATGTTATGCTGACTCATGACGGTCCAGAGCAAGGCACCTCTGGGCTGAGCGTCCCCCAAACTCTGTACCCCTATGCCGTTTTGCAACCAAGTGAAGAGCTGTACATGACTGGTGCTCGTCCAGTTGTAGGACTGGGGTGCTGCTTGGGCATGGATACCACTGACTAGGTATGGTCTCCTGGTTCCTGGTCTGGTCCTGCAAGGTTTTAGCTGTCATGGTTAGCAAGAAAACCCCTCAGGTGCTTTAGTAATAGAGAAAACCTCTTGCGTTTCTTTCTTTTTTTCCAGAGAGAAAATGACAGTGTACTTTCCCTTCATCATCCAAGTAAAACATAACCTTCTTTTAAGTCTTTCTTACACATTTGTAGTCATGGTGGCAACGAGGGAACACACTGCCCTGTGAAAGGTGGTTTGCAGGGGTGCCATTCCAGCCCCCAGTAGCATCTTGGGGGGTATTCCTGCCACAGGCTATGGTGGCATTTCAGCATGGCCACCCTTACTGACAGGGCCAAACCAGCAAGGCCACGTAGGTGGTACATCTGAGGTCTTGGACTTCCCATGCAGGTGGACAACACAGACGAGAAATGTGCTGTGGGGCCTGCCGCCCACTGACACCTGGGTTTGCTTCTGAGTTGGAGACTCAGGCCTGGTTGTGTTATCCTCTGTATTAAAACTGCACGGGACTGCATGTTATCGGGGACTATCGCTGCAGCTGAAATTAGCAGACAGTGAATCAGATAAATCTTGTGGGAGGTTTAATGAATGCTGGAAATTAATATTTCTGACCCTCTTGGAAAAAAACCTCATCCTTCTGCAGCTTTTCTTCTCTTGCCTAATTTCAACAGCTGAGGTAATATAACATTTGCAACAACTCAGGAGTGTGCAGCTTGTTCTCCAGTAAGTCCAGCTTACTGGTTATTACAGCAAGATGATATCATTACCACAGAGCAGGTAGAAGACAAGATATCGTATCAAATCATGTGTTGTGTGAAGATGGTGATGGAGGAGAGATTATTCCTTGTAACAACTCAAGAAGAGGGGGATGCCCAGTGACGAATGAACATGGACTTAGAACAAACATAATGAGGAAGTATCTCTTCTTGAAAAATTAGCTGTGGAAAACATTGTTACCAAATGCTGTGGAGACCAAAGTGGATATAGTGGGTAGAGTCTTTAAAAAAAAATTTAAAATTAAACACAGTTTTAGGGTCCTTCAGTTGTTATTGAATGCAGCGAGCCAAATATAATCTTTAGGCCAACAAGTCTCTACATGGCATAAACTGAGAAGGTAATACCGGGCAAATAGTTGCTCTAGATTGGTGCTGTTTCTTACATGCATTCCCAAAGCATCTGCTGGTAGCCCATCCTGGAGACGAGTTACTGAGCAGAGTGGTCCCTGTACTAATCCACGATGACATTACGACTCTATTAATGTGAGTGGAAAAACACCCCAATCGCCTTGACTTGTGTGTTTTAGTTGGAAGAATATTCAAGCTACATGAGAAATGACATCTCTGTGAAGTGTTTGTAGCACTATAAGAGAGCGTAGATGGTGCTCAGAGCACACTGAAGAGTAGACTCTAGCTCCCCTGGGTGTATAGGTCAGTCCGCTTATTGTTACCTAGGGGCTGGATTAACGACATTAGCCGCTAAAATCCTGTGTTTATTCAGGAAGGATAACACTGAGAACACCCACGTGAGCTTCTACGTGGCACCCTACTTGCACAATGCTAGCGCTTCACCCACCTTCACTGGCCATTCACCAGGTGCTGTGCAGGCACTCTGGGGGAGCAGACGGGCGGCCAGCTGGGAAGCGAGCCACACACCGGCCGGTCACATCCTCTGGTGGTGGTTGGGGGAATGCCAGCCAATGAACTTGCTGTGAAAGTTTTGCTTTAAGGCTATTATTCACCGCTTTGTCTGTAGCAACAGCGCTTCTGTACGTGATGTCCTCCATGTCATTGCCAGTCCTCTGAGTCATCAGCTCATGAAGGAAATAACTTTGTTTTCTTTTGGCTCTCAGCTGAGCATCCAGCATAAGCACTTTCTTTTGGTCCACCTGGCCTCATCTCAGCTTAATTTAAAGTTTTCCCAGGAGCTTGTTAAAA
Source organism: Fratercula arctica (assembly GCA_947846985.1). Lineage (NCBI taxonomy): Eukaryota > Metazoa > Chordata > Aves > Charadriiformes > Alcidae > Fratercula > Fratercula arctica. Next base: position 99,409,140 of record CANTUZ010000001.1, read on the forward strand.
TAGTGCTTATGTTTTCTTGTTTCATGTTTGTATAGGTGATGGGGAGGAGAAACTTCCCGTGTGTGCCTTTTGAAAAAAAAAACCAACACTTGGAGAATCATGGAAGTGTTTTCTTACCTTAAATAAATTTCTCGAGCTTTCATGTAGCCAAAAGAGAACCACAGTGAAAGTGGATTTAAAAAAGTGCTCCCCCCTCGCCAAACCCCACTTTGAAGAGATGGAGAACACTTGTGTATCTGTTCAAAGACTCATGATTTTGCTAGCACGCACCCTGTTGATCCCACAGCCCCATCGTATAGGGCTGCTCCTTTTGATGTTGAATATGTTGCCAGAGTAATTTTCAATCAGTCCCAGACCAGAGAGGCATTTGTAAGCAGTTTGCGTGGCTGTGTAATTATCAGGTGCTTCAAGTGTAAATGTTGATCCCAAAGAAGGACAGGGAAAAGAAATGAAACACGGCATGAGTGTGTATTGCTGCAGTGTGAGGCGGGCTCATGAAACAAAGGAAGCCCCGTCTTGGGTTTTGCTTTACGGAGACTTGTCTCAAATGTTTGGGCTATTTTGTCAATAGTGAAATTGTTCATGGACCATGCAAAAGCAGAAGACAAAAATCGGTGGAGGTTCAGGGAAGTGTGTTTAAATCGCACTCATGTCCAGCTAATTCTGAGTTTCAGTGTTGTCCTGAATAAAGGTGATTTTAAGCGTATACTTGGATTCTTTCTAACTTGAAGCCTGAATAAATGATCCCTTTCAGTAAATTCAGTAAGGACAAAACTTTGTTCTGGGCTATTGTCTGTAACTTTTAGCACTATTTTCAATGCTTTAAAATAAATACAGACAATCTGGCCTCAGAGTTCAGTCTCATATTTCAAAAATAGTTTGGTGGTAAAACAGCTTTTTCTTTGTGTTTTTCTTTTTGAATGCAATAGTAAATGCTTGAGAACTGGGACAAAAGTTAGTCCTTGCACCATCCTGTCTATCACCGCTTATTCCACAGTTACAGAGACAGAAGAGATTAGAGTTTAAAAATATTGGTGCGCTGTCGCTCAGCTTGTTTTTGTTGGCCTGACAAGCCACCAGCTGCTGCAGTTTGTTGCTGTTTCACAGGCTTCTCCTGAGGTATTTAAACAAGGTTTTCAGTAATTCAGCACCGTGACCCTTCTTAAATTATACAGCACCTTTTAGAAGTGACAGCATCCTGAGGATGTGGTGGGCAGCACCTGCAGAAATGGCTAAAGAACCACCTTGTTCACCAGCAAATGTCCCCTGTGCTGTGCCCGGGCCACCGAAGGGTACATTTGCGCTCGGTCACCGAGTGCTGCTTACTAGGCTTTGCTGATCTTTGTGTTATTTTCATATGGAAGGTTTATAGGCAGCAGTGATGGCTCACGTTTGCTTCTGGGTCTCCTGGAAGCCTATGACTTACGAGGGGTCTCAATTAGGATGGGGGAGGCAGTTGAGGACAGAGGGAGCACCGGAGGAGAGGCAGAAACGTGGTTGTGGCTTGGAGTAGATGGGAGGGCAAGAACAGCAGTCAGGCAGCTGAGGGGGCTGGGAACAAGGCTGGAACCAAGTCAGGGAGCTGAGCAGGCATCAGAAACCACAACAGGCCCAGAAAACATCACTGGGGTCATGAGTCCTGCAAATAGCTGCAGGGAAGGGGCACACTGGATCATGGCAGCATCCATCAGTTGTTGGTGGCCAACAGTGTTCTCCTGGAGACCTGCTGTGGTTTGGTGGCCAACGGCAGCTCCCTTGCCTGTCTACTGCTTAGCAGGGACTGTCAATAGCCTGGCAATGACCTGGCTTAAGATCCCTGATCTTCAACATGCTGTGCAAGTATTTCCATGAAACTACATGTCATGATCTGAACAACAGATAACTTATTAAAATAGTAATGATTTCCCTATTTCCTTAGTAACAAATACAATGATTAAGAAGTACAGTGCCTCAGTTTGGAAAAGCATGTATCCATTTGTCTGGTAAAGATAAGAATAATGCTGAGATAGATAACGCTAGAAAATACCTGGGCAGGGAACGACTGTGTTTTGGAGCTGGTCTTGGACTGTCTTTGTGGATGCAGACTAATCTCTCAGGCCAGGGCCCACATGAAAAGCATTCAGGTAGATCCCAAACTTGGAGCCTCAGCCTTCCTCCTTTGCTTTAAATGGATGCTTCCTATTCAAAATGAAAGCTGATCTCATGCTTCCAGGTGCTTCACCGGGCTGGCTCCGGGCAGCTGGCGTGCTGATCGCACCGCAGTTGTGGCAGCACAAAGCCTACTATGGGCTGCCAAACCATCCTGAAAAGCAGGCTGGAGTAGCCAGAAACACGCTCCTGGCTGTTGCAGTTAGTCCTACCACCCTATTTACATTTACCTTGGGTGTGCCTACCCCATGCAGCTGTACTCACAGCCTATGCACAACCCTCATCTCCTCCTCTGCTTCCATTCCCTACGCGTAGAAGGAGAGAGCAGCAGCAGAACGGCGCTATGTGCGTGGTCATACTTAGTCCGCTTTGATTGAAACAAGCCTGTGTGTGGTGGTGCTTACCACCACTTTGGACAGTGAGGCAACCTGTCCAAATTGGCCAGAGTGGCTCATGATTTTAAAGTTAAGCATGTTTTTAAGTATTTTGTCAAGCTGGAGGCCCACACCAAGAGCTGTGAAGCCAATGTTAGGCAGGGAGACAGCAAAAACCTTAAATGACTGCGGCTGTTTTACCGCACGGCAATTGGGCCTATGAAAGTTCACTCTTCGCACCTGGCAGTTGAGATAATTATCCTATCTCTTGCAAAAACATAATAGGAGCATTGTTTGACTTGTGAAGAACAGCAACAAAGTGCAATTGCTGAACTGAGATGTCAGCATAAGGGAATAAAAGTACTGAGGTGAAGGCTTTGATGTGGCAGAGGACGGTGTCCCAGACAGCAAGCATTACACTCCATCCACTTTCTGCTTCTGAAGATACTCCTTATGTTGCAAATCCCTTTCTTAAATGCAAATATGCAATTGAATGCACTCTGTTCCATTGTTGCTTTCTGAAGCTGAAAATCAAAACACAAAACCGGGTTGCCCTTCTACAAACGCACCTTGTTACCAAATGGAGGGATTCAGTAACAGCAACTTCTGAGGTTCCAAAAGATCAAATACTTATCAGGTGTGTTTAATCTAAAAGCTTGCCATTTATTTGTGAGGCACAAACAAAACAATGGTGAAAACAAAGCTCTTTCTTCTCATCCTTCCCCTTTCCCAACCCTGGGGTGCCACAAAAAAAAAGAAGAAAGGCACTTTGCCACCCTTGCCCTGATGGTTATGATGTTTGTGTGGCAGCACCTACATCAGAATTGAGGATTGGCTGTGCTGAGCTCTCTGCAAAGCTAGCCAAACTCTTTCCCATAAGATTTTCAGTCTCTGGACTATAGTAAGGAAAGCTACACCTCCTAATGAAAACTTTCTTCTTTTATATTTCTTGAAAACTGGCTGTAGTTCAGTGGCTACAAACCCTGCGTGGGGGTTCTCTTAATTATTTAAATTCAGTGGTAAAATCATGAATACAGTCTTCCTGGTTCTAAGCCAGGCTTGAGCAAAATGAGATCTGCCTACTTACAGTTTTTCCTCAGTGTCTTTGAATCACTTTTTAAAGTACCCTTTCAGTTTAATTAATGTTGCTTTCTCAGCGTATTAAGCCTCCAAAACATGAATGAAGTTAAAGGGATCAAATAAAGAGTACAGTCAAGCGACGTGGTAAAGATACGATGGCTTTTTTTGTTTGCCAAGGGTCCTCTGATATTTCTGTGAGAGTTACAGCCTGGCAACAAAGTGGTAGGGAGTGTTGACATGCATATCAAGAGTCATGTATTTTCCGAAGTCCTCCGCTTCACCCCTGGCACTGAGTCTCCAGCCTCTTTTGCAATGTAGCCACATGCACCTGAGATATTCCATGGGCACTTGCTACGCCAACACCCATCTGGGTGCTAGCAACGTATCTGGTCAAATACTCAGCCCTGCACTGGAATCAAAGTTTTACTTGGTTATGCAGCACTTTTACTTACAAACCGACCGGGTTTTCAACACCTTAGCAACTAATCTGTGCACCAACAAGTGAGCCTGTATTTTAATAATGGCAAGACAATCTCCAGGTTTTGAAATGGGAGAGGATTTGAAAGACTTAGTTCTGACAAGTATGCTGGTGCGGTAAGGAATTCAAGACAGTTGTGAGCTATAAATATTCATCTCTGACTTGCTCAGGATAGCTGGTTAAACAATGATCTGAGAGTCTTTTCCCTGGGAAAACCCTCAATGGAGGAAAGTTCCTTCAGAAGCCAAGGGGCATCACAGGGTGCTTTTAACCAACGTCAGCAGAGTCACACTGCACAAACATTAGAGCTTTGAGGATAATGAGCCTTGAACTACTATATATGAGAAGATAATAATTCAGTTCAGAACTGTATTTTTCAAGGCTGGTAAGGGAAATAAAACTATTGACTGGTCTGTCAGCAATTGTTTCTAAAAGGCATATGCACATATGCTCACATCTAACACATAGCCGGTTCGTAAAAGCCTAGGACTATCACTGTGCCAATACGGTTTAACCTCTGAACCACCTGGGTCCAAATTTCACCTGATGATTGCTTCATTTATTCCACCAAGCATTGTCAAACTCTATGCATTAGAAATATGTCTGGTGTGGGATGGGGTTTGCGGAGGTACCTCTTCAGCATCTGAGGTGCTCTGGTTCATGGGTAACAGCAGGCACACAGCAGAGGCCCAGCTCTCCCCAGCTGCCCCATGGCACCCAACCTTAGCAAGGGCACCCCAGCCCTGGAAAGGGCACCCCGGCCCTGGCAATGACTCCCCCACTGCATTAGCAGAAAGGAGAAAGGAAGTAAAGCCTGTATCAAACAAATAATATGTCTCCAGAGACATGTCGTTACCATTTGGGGTGGGTAAAAGAGTAGGTGGGTGGCAGGAAAGAAGCAAATGCTAAAGTAAAAATTACTACCAACAAAGATAGCAAGAAAGATAGCGTAGTTTAACCACAGAATCCACAGTACATAGCTACTGAGCCTACCCCAATTATAACCACAAAATACAGAATCTTTAACCACAGTAATCAGATGATATGACCAATATTCAACCGAAGGATCTACAGAGAACAGCTCAAACACTGGAAAACAATTTCAGGAACATTCATTTTCGAGGCTTGAAAACATCCGTTCAGAGCAGTGCCTCACCACCACATGTGCTCTGGAGCTATCTTTTTCTCAGCAAAAGCTGTAGCAGAAAAGTTTCTGCTTCTGTGATGCTGACGGGAGGGAGCGAACGCTGCAGCGTTGGGCTGCACACTTGCAGCGCTGCAGTGTGAGCAATGTGTGCCTTGCCTCGGGGTTTGCTCTGAAAGGCGAACACTCAGCCCACTAGGGAATACATGTGGTCTGGGTAGCCAGCTGGGCAGAAATAAGGCCTCAGATGTGCAGACCTGGCCTCAGATAATTCCCTCTAGTTTTTTCTGGTCCCTGTTGGAGACTCCGATGTGAGTGGGCCATGAACGGGCCCCACTCATGCTTCAGGTTTGGCATTGTGAATTCAGCCCGCAGGCTCCCCTCGTCCCTCCTGTACACCTTTGCTCTTCCTGGCTCCTTGGCCAAACACGGCTCAGCAGCACGCAGCTCTGCTCCCAGCTTCAGGGCAGACCGCTCCAGCCTCTCCCCGTGCCGCTTTTGTGCTGCATTTTCTGGCTACACAGCTCTATGCAAACTGATGTTCCTCGGGAACACAAGGTCTGTTGTGCTCAGTGACAGTCAATGTAAATATTTTAAATAGTAATGGGAAGCTTCTCATAGTCTTCAAAGCACTGACCTAAAACTTCCAGCTGCAGATCTCATGTGGTTTATATTAGAACATGATGATATTGCAAGTTGGAATATAAGGCTAGCTCTAGCAATGAGAGGACACAGTTTCCACCTATTTAAACTCACCGTATCTTCTTACAGATCATCATTGTTCATAATGGATTTCTGGAACTCTTGTTAAAGAGATTTGGGCCTCTCATAACCTTTTCTTAACCAAAGAAGATCAGTTTCTTAAGTTAAAAGAAAACATTGCTCACTCTGTTCCTCTGATACCAGAAATGCCAGCTATTGCTTTGGGTTTTCTTTTTTCTTTTCTTTCATTTCATGATTTGTTCTCCTCTGTATCAAGGCAGAAGATGGGATCCCAAAATGTCCTGCTGGAAAAAGCTGAGAAATAGTTGTTGTCAAATAATCCCATCCACCAGATTTGAAACTTTACATCAAAGTTTGAGTGACTACAACTTCAAAATAACCTGAGAGGTACGTGTTCCATGAAAAGTGTAGTGAACAGTTCAAGCTAACTGTCTTTACCTATTCTAAACCACCGATGTTTCATAAAACAAATCAATAATGTATGTTTCCCCTCTCTCCCAGTCCTTTGCCTCAGTTTCTGTGACCTTCTGCCAAAGTGTTTTAAAAGGATGAAAGATGCTTTGTAAGTTAAGAACTATTAATGAGAACTGGAAATGGGATAGAACAAAAATATGTCTTCAGACGCTTTGAAGAAAAGGTCATCATGGTGGGAGATCCAAATTAAAAACAAACCTTCCTCAGGGGCACAAACAGCATGGATCTGAACGAGGTGGGTGGAGAAACTTAGATATCTCAACATGCATCATATAACATGGGAATCTGTGTTCTGCCGGCCAATGCAAATGAGAGGAATGGAAGGGGTGTTGCAGCACATTCCCCCTCCTTTCTCACACATGCATGTGGTCCATTCAGTCCCCAGTAAATACATGACTATTCCTGCGGCTGGACGGCATGTGTAAGCCCATAGACCCTCGGTGGCTTTAGGAGCTTAGGATGCCTTTCACATAGTTCTCTTCCAAAGAAGCATTTGCCTCTGTTTGCATATAGGTGAATCCTGAGGACTGTATCTGAGAAAGTGCGTTTTATGATTCAATTATATGTTTCTCCTCAGTGAATAAATTCCGTATGCTCCAAGTGATTGCTCCAAGTCTTTTGGGCACTTTTACCTACTGAGAAAGTGCCAGAGCAAAGAGTTTACAAAACATGTGCCTCAAGAGGAAGTCCTCTCTACGTGTTTTAGGGAGTAGTGAGTTTACCACCGAAAGGAGCTGGCACTAGTGACCCGGTAGGTATATGGTGAGAAACCACCTCTGTTCTCAGGGTTCACTTTAGCCTGCAGCAACCTTGAAGCAAAGAGAGAGAGGGTTGGTGTTCTCATCATGAAAGTAAACCTGCTCTCCATACCATCTAATATGAAACTCTCCTAGACTGATGAGTTCAGAAAAGAAAAATCCATCATTATTGTGTACAAAGAAACTTACCTCCTGGATGAGTCCTTCCTTTGGGTGACCTGCTCTAGCTCTCCTGAGCTGAAAAGAGACCATTTTAAGCATGAAGACAGGCCAAAGAAATATTGTAGGAGCAAATATCAGGTCTCATGCCCTCACAGAAAACTGCCACCTCACTTCATCAGGAACGTGCTACAGTCAGATCAGTGGGGCGAGCTGGGTCTCCAAGAGCCTGTCTCTGTAGTGTGGGACATGACTGCTTCTCAAAGTCACTGTGATGCTCTCACTTACCAAACCTCTCCCAAAGCTCATGTGGGCTGTTTCATGGCTGCTGAGATGCTGATAGGGAGGACATGCAGAGAAGATGCTCTCAGTGCCCAGCATGGAGTTAACGCAGCCTGGTAGGACTAGCTACAATGACACACAAGTTTCTTTTCAGTTCCATCTCCCCAGAAAGCCTCTGCTCCTAGCTTCTTTGTCAGACTTTTTTGACATTTGAAACAGAAAAAATAAGAAAGATTCTCCATTCCTTATTTCAACAAGAAAAAAGTCTCCAAATATTCAAAGGTGGTGTTTTATCCAGTACTTGACCTATCTGGGATCATGAATTATGGTAAAAATAACAAAAAAACAACCCTCTCAGACCTTGCAGCCTGATTTCTTGGCCAAAGCGCTCAAAATAAGTTTGGAGTCAAATCAATGTAAGCATACGCACTCAAACTCACACTTGCTGCTCTTTATTTTCCTAAGGAAAGGGGAGAATTCGTATTTCCAAGCGTGGCCTTGGCTTTGCTGAGTCACGTACAGCTGCGCAAGTGGATGTAAGCTGCGTGTCAGACCTCGCCACTGAAACTAGACACCCTTTTCGCACAGGTGCGAATGACTGTACGGGGGATGGACGCGGAGAAGAGTCGGCCCCAGGGACCCCGCTCCCTCTCCCTGCTGCGGCTGCTGCTTGCCGTAGCACATTCAAGGCTAGTGTCACTTTCTGGAAGCCAAAAACTGAGACTGTGAATGTTTTTGTTTGTAGGTGGGGCTGGGAGGTAATGAGAGTGAGTGCTAATGCAGTCTTTGGCCTCGGCGGAGGTCAGCAAGTGTCCAGGATGGGAATCTTTGAAGTAAAACGGCACAAAAGCTTTTTCTTACCCCAGCACTGGATCGCTGGACTCTGTCTCTAGTTATGACCAGAGTGAATTGTGTCTAATCTCACACAAAAGAATTTAACCACGTGTAGAGATAGGTACATATACATAAAGGAAAATTAGTCAATTGCCATCTTCTTTGTTATAAATCACTTGCACTCACAGCAATGGTCTTTCAGTTTAATGTAACAGACACAACTGCTTATTGCTACTGTCCATTTCAATGTTCAAAAACTGTGACTTGGGGTGAAAAACACATGACCACTGACTGAAGTACCTAAATTTCATATGCTTCAAAAACTGTCTCTCTCCTCCTAACTCTGAATCTGCTTTTGCTGTGTTGGCAAGACACAGTAGTGCCTGGAGACATCTGTTGCTATGTTTATACGAGCAAGTAATTTGGTACAGTAGGAGCGTATCAGTAGATAGAGCATTTGGTGCTGAGTCACATATCCACAATGTGCAGTTTGGGGGGTTTACTTTGAACTAAATCGGGTCTGGTTCTTGGTACCAAGCACCCCCATTGCACATGTGGCTCAAAGCTGTCTGCAGGACTCGTTCGGGGTTCAGCCTCTCATGACCCACCAGGAATTAGGGCACATTTGGTGCACACCTGAGGCACAGCTTCCAGGTTAGTTTCCTCTGAAAGGGATCCAGTTTGCATGTGTTAAAACAGTCTCGTGAACCGAAACAATGTACAGTAAGAAGGGGTGACTGAGAAATTTGCTTAAAAACACACTGCTGCCATGAACCGAAAAGCTAATATGTATGCAGGCAGTGGGGGTCAGACCTGGTTATGCTACGTGTGTGCACAGTAGCCACCCAGCAAGTTCACACCCTGGATAGATGTGATAAAGAGCAGGAGAAAAGTGAGAGTCCTACAAGGTGAGTGTCCTCCCTGAGGTCATCCATTTTATCAACGGTTTTATCCACGTGAGCCAGCGTCCCTCTGAGTTAGCCCAGTCAGGACCCTGTTGAACAGCCAGTTACTGGTGCTTAGGAAGCAGTGGTGAATCACAGGATCACAGAATTGTAGGGGTTAGAAGGGACCTTCAGAGATCATCTAGTCCAACCCCCCTGCCAAAGCAGGTTCACCTACAGTAGGTTGCACAGGAACGCATCCAGGTGGGTTTTGAATAATTCCAGAAACAGAGCCTCCACCACCTCTCTGGGCAGCCTGTTCCAGTGCTCTGCCACCCTCAAAGTAAAGAAATTTTTCTTCATGTTGAGATGGAACTTCCTGTGTTCCAGCTTGTGTCTGTTGCCCCTTATCCTGTCACCAGGCACCACTGAGAACAGCTTGACCCCACCCTCTTGACACTACCCTTTAGATTTTTATAAGCATTGATGAGATCCCCTCTCAGTCTTCTCTTCCCCAGGCCAAACAGGCCCAGGTCTCTCAGCCTTCCCTCATGAGAGGTGCTCCAGTCCCTTGATCATCTTTGCAGACTTCCGTTGGACTCTTTCCAGTAGTTCTCTATCCTTCTTGAACTTGGGGGGCCCAGAACTAGACACAGTACTCCAGATGTGGCCTCACCAGGGCAGAGTAGAGGGGGAGGATGACCTCCCTCGACCTGCTAGCCATGCTCTTTTTAATGCTCCCCAGGAGACTATTGGCCTTTTTGGCCACAAGGGCACCTTGCTGGCTCATGGTCAACTTGTTGTCCACCAGGGCACTGAGGGTCCCACACATAGCTTATGCCCTTTCAACTGAATGGAGGATAACAAATATTTCTATAGCATGTCTTTTGCGAATAGTGGTCCCCCAAACCGCCAGGTTGTATTCCATTTTGAAGCAGTGTGATTCCTTCAGACTGGTTGAGACAAGCCTCAAGCCATACCTAACTGAACCTCTTTAAAAAAAAGAGACTACAATCAACATCGCTCAGCATGAGGCTGACATACAGCAAATGTGACCCTGGGCAAAATTGACAGCCATATTTCAGTTGTGCTATAGTCTTCATTAAATGTTTGTCTTATCAGTGTCATATCTTCTTTTTGCGGACACATGGGTCACTGCAAATGTCACAAAAGCTAATTGTTACTATTTTGACGGACAACCTACTCTCCTTTATCTAATTGCAAGCTCTTTAGTCTTACCTATACAATCAAAACCATTCTTTAATGATATCCTCACTATTTCAAAGAAATTAATTCCTTTCCATAGAGTTGCTGCTCTCACTGCAGTTTGGTACTTCCCTGATAAAGCTTGGCAGAGAAGTGACACTCCTTTTCTATGAGTGGAGTAAGATAAACAAGCGCAAGGCATCCCTAGCTTTGGGGGAAGAGCTGGTGGTAAGAACTGCAGCAAGAAACGGGGAGCTGAGGAACACTGTAAAACTCTGTGCCCTTGCTGTTTTTCTTACTTTCTCTCTTTTTCTTTATACCTCATCGTGGGTCTGTTTGGATGTTGTGGCCATGGCTAACACAGGCAATGTTTGCAAAATAATGAAGAGGCAAGAGTAATGCTGCTATGCTGAGCATTCAGTGCTAAACCGTAGTATTGTAGTAAAAAGGAAAAGAGGGGAAAAAAACATGCTCAGAGGGGCATATTTATCTTCTCCTCCTCCACCTTGCACCTGTTCCCCCCAACCCTCCTTTGTTGGCTTAAAAAGCCCTAACGTTTTTCCCATAACGTGTGGGCAACTTCAGTGCATCTGAGTTTCTGAGAGAGAGGGGAAAAAAGGAGAAAGTGAATGACTAATAACTGCAGCCCGGCTGGGTTTTTGGTGTGGTGCTCGCCCCTCATTTTAGTAAGGCTCTGCAGGGAACCTGGGGCTGGGCCCTGGCACTTTAGTTTTGCCTCTTTGCCCACGCACAGTGGCACTGCAGCAGCAGAAACGTCCCAGCCCTGAAACTCCGCCTGCTCTGCAGAGACGTGCAGCTTCAATAGCTCATCTCCACTCCGTGCCCCATCTTCCTCTCCTACCCCACCCGGGCCAAGGAAGGTTTAACCACCCCTCACAGTGGCACTTGGTGCACTGGGGCGGCAGTGGGCTAGCCGGCAGTCCTTGCAGAGAAAGTGGGAGCAGATAGGCGAGGAAAACCTGTCTGCGGCCCAAATGTACACAGACATCAGCAGCAATGGCAGCAATGCTCCCTGTGCAGCAGCAGCTTGGAGGAAGACAGGCTGGGCTGGTGTGGGTGCCAGTTGCGTTAGTAAGTGTCTGCACTGAAAGGTTCATTGGGTTTGTGTGGCAAGGTTTTGTTAGTGGAGGGAGGGGGCTACAGGGGTGGCTTCTGTGAGAAGCTGTTAGAAGCTTCTTGCATGTCCAATAGAGCCAATGCCAGCCGGCTCCAAGGTGGACCTGCTGGACAAGGCTGAGCCCATCAGCAACTGTGGTAGCACCTCTGTGATAACATATCTAACTCTGTAAACACCAAGGTCAGTGAAGAAGAAGGAGAGGAGGTGCTCCAGGTGCTGGAGCAGAGATTCCCCTGCAGCCCATGGTGGAGACCATGGTGAGGCAGGCTGTCCTGCAGCCTGCCATTGGAGCCTGCATCCATTGGAGGTTCACAGTGGAGCAGATATCCACCTACAGCCCATGGAGGACCCCATGCCAGAGCAAGTGGATGCCTGAAGGAGGCTGTGAGCCTGTGGGAAGCCCACGCTGAAGCAGGCTGTTGGCAGGACCTGTGGATCCATGGAGAGTGGAGCCCATGCTGGAGCAAGTTCGTTGTCAGGACTTGTGGCCCACCAGGGGACCAACGCTGGAGCAGTCTGTACCTGAAGGACTGCACCCCGTGGAAAGGACCCACACTAGAGCGGTTCAGGAATAATTGCAGCCTGTGGAAAGGACTCTACATTGGAGAAGTTCATGGAGAACTGTCTCTCTCCCTTGGGAGGGACCCCATGCTGGAGCAGGGGAAGAGTGTGAGGAGTCCTCCCCCAGAGGAGGAAGAGGAGGCAGAGACAATAGATGATGAACTGACTGCAACACCATTCCTGGTCCCCCTCAGTTGCTTAGGGGGATAAGATAGAGAAAATCGGGAGTGAAGTTGAGTCCAGGAAGAAGGGAGGGGTGGGGGGAAAGTGTTTTTAAGATTTCATCCTATTTTTCATTATTCTATTGGTAACAAATTGAATTTGATTGATGACAAATTAAATTAATTTCCCTAAGTCGAGTCTGTTTTGCCCATGTCTGTAATTGGTGAGTGATCTCTCCCTGTCCTTCTCTCAGCCCACGAGCTTTTCATATTTCCTCTCCCCTGTCCAGTTGAGAAGGGGAGTGATAGAGCAGCTTTGGTAGGCACCTGGTATCCAGCCAGGGTCAACCCACCACAAAAGGCATGCTCGCTGGCACCCATGTCTGCGTGGTCTCAGTTTGCAGGGGGATTTGTAAGAGGAGGGTTTTTTTTTCCATTGATGAGAAGTGCAAGCGGGAACAGCTGCTGACTGCTTGAAATAATAGCAGAGGCGCTGGGGTCTTGAGATGTTCAAGTCAACACAAGTTGGCCTTGAAAGTTTGGAGCTCCGGCTTAAAGTGTAAAATTATCCTTCAGCCGCAGGAAGCTGATCACCCATGCCAGTAAGTGAAGTTCAGTGGAGACAAGGTGACTCATGCGATTGCTTCAGAGTCTGCTGGGTTCCTGAAAAGGTGGTTTCTTCTCCTCCTTCCCACCCAGTCTGGCCAGGACAGCCTCAGATGTACAACTGCCGTTTCCTCGCAGTTGCTGCTCAGTGCTGCATGAAGGTGATGCAGCAGTCCTGGCCCGAGGGGAAAGAGAAAATCACTCCCCTGTGGAAGAGAGACACAAAACACACAAACTGCCCTGCTCCCCCTGGCAGATTTTGGGACACCAGCTGCCTTTTCCTGCCACCGAGAAGGTTTACAGAGTCCAAGCACGAGTCTTCCCTGATACAATCTTGCATGGCCCCAGCGTCCACCAGCACCCTGTGAAGGCTGGCGGGTGCCGTGCAGATGCTCCCGCAGCATGGGGACATTTGGGCTCCAGATGTATCAGGCCGGCTCCGCCAATTCACACTGGCTGGGGACCAGGTGCCAAAAAAGAAAAATTTCTCGTTGTGCCTTCCTCACTATTTGGGATTTTTTTAATTGGTTATTAGTGGTGATTCCCATTCACTAAAGAAAAGGGCATGAGTAATTTTTCTATGTTGCTGGTTTTGCTAGTAATGATGTAAGGTGATTACATATGAAAGAGATGAGAGGAAAAACATTATGGTCTCTGTAATCACTTTCACTGTTTCCCAGGAACAATTAGTCGGCTTCCTTTAGGCTTTTGTGGGAGTTTTTCATGTGTCAGAAGAGAAAGAGTGAAATAGCTCTAAAAATAAGAAAATACGATGATAAAATCCTAGTCTGGCAAGAGGAGATGAAGATGTCTTTAATGCCTAATGGAGCACTAAGGTGAAGACATGAGAGGTGTCTGAAGCACAGACTGTAACTGAGATGAGCCTTTTTCCCTCTTATGTACCGACATCTGATGGAAGAAAACACGTGTGTGGATCTTACACAGCCTTCTCTAATACTAATAGGGCTGAGCCGGAGAACACTTTGGATGTCACACATCAACTTAGGTCTTTGAAGGGACCTGTTACAGCTCTAAGTACAGTTTGACTTTGGTGTAGCATACAAAAGCCTCTGTGCTGGCAGTAGGTAAACAGACATTTGCAGTGTAGATGTGTTAAAAACTCGCAAGTGCTGTGATGAGGGGAACGTCTGAAACGCCTTCCCCAGGTGCTGGGGTAGGTCAACCAGAAGTGAGGTGGGCATCTCTGATGCATGAATGAGTCCCTTGGACCTAGAGTTTCCCTCCTTATGCTGCCGGCTTTCTTCTCCATCGCACACTAACATGACCTTCTCTCTCTGCTGACAGCAAGAAGCAGGACCCCAGCAAACCATGAGGGACACAAGGGCACAAAGCAGCTCTCCTTGCTTCCAGTGAACGTGCTCCAGCGCAGCAGGTTACTAGTTGGGGAACAAATGGAAATACCTTGCTGACTGGAAGCTCTTGGACTTTAAGAGACGGGGGGGACCTGTTTCTAAAAATATCAACTTGTGGCCTGGAATGAGCCAGTTTTGATCAAGCTTTACCTGGGAGAAGGCCTCCCAGAGCCAGGGCAGACACTCAGATGCAAGGGTGTTGCAGAGGGCTGACTTCCCAGGCAGGCGGTGCACCCACTCCTTTGGGCTGTGGGAGGTGCAGGGTGGTAGCCTGATTCATCCCAAGTCAGACCAGGAGCTGGAGCATGGGCCCTCCATGACCAGGTGGATATTGTTGGTCCCTGTTTTCTTTTTTTATTTTTACTATTTCTCACCCCTTTCTCCCTGCTATCGTCCCACCACTCTCTTCTTCTTCCCTCCACCCCAAAATACACTGAAACCACTTAGCCTCTTTCTCATGTAGAGGATTTCTCCTAAAGCCTGGCCAGCAGAAAGAAGATGACGTGATTAGGCAAGGGGAGCTCTGCGTTTGGATCCTGTCTCCAGTCTGCAGGGAAGAAGCCAGGAAGTTATTCAATGAGCCCATCCTCCCTTTGCTGAGATAATCCACCCCCTGGGCTCAGCTGCCCGGCTCTGGCAATGCTGGCACAGAGGCAACCACGGTGGAGACGAAGAACTTTACTCACTGCTGCCCGAGAAGCGAATGGCCAACGCTGGTTTCCCCCCTGCAAACAAGAAACTTGAAAGCAAGGACAGTGAAATGCCAGCGGTCATCCTTTCCCAGGTCCCAGTATTGTGCAAGGAGGGTCTTCTCCGTTGCAGAGCAATTGCCTAGGTCAGCCTCTCCACTGCACGTCCCTGCCCAAAGCAGAGACCCTTTGAGTCAATGGGAAGTCTTCCTTACCCATTCGATGCTGGAGCATGCAGGCAGCCGACCTCGCCCCCCACGGCTCCCACATTTATATTAAACTCTTCCTTGGGATTTTTAGATTAGCAAACACACTGTTTCAACAGAGCAAGGATTTTCAACATATCCTGCCCAGAGGACTCAAGTTGACCTTCCCATGGGGACTTTTTAGCTCGTACTGGGAGAAGCAGCAATCCCTTAGGTTTGAGTTGGGAAACATCGCTTAGCCATTGCTGTAGCCCCTCAAATGTTTAACGATGTGCAGTCACTCCAAGAGACGTTCTTGCATTTTTTCATACTGATGTTCAAAGACTGAACATCAATTTGTCCTTTGCCTAATTTGTCTGGTTTTAGCAGTCTGTTTCTTCTCTTCTTTTCAAGATTTTCAGATCTCTGTTTATATTTGTGGAAAACAGGAAGTTACCATTAAACTAAGAGTGAAAATTAAAACAATCTGTCTTGTGAATATTTTGGCCATATTTAAATACGTGCAGGGGCTTCCTGCACCAACCAGGTTGATTTCCTATAGGCATCAACATTATCACAGTAAAAGCTGTTTGCTTTCTTAAAGATGTACAACTTCTCACCAATTTATATAAAAAAAATGCTTTGTTCCTGCTAGACTGCCTTCCATGGAAACTGTGCAAGATTTTCATTAAATGCCTTTAAATCCTGGGTTTAACTGGACCTTATGGGTCTTTCTGCTCCTTTCTCTTTTGTTGTAAATTGCGTAACGTTGAGCTGCTCTGAAGGTTTTCCCAACTTTCCAGCCATAGAAATCTTGTTACATCTTCAAACTGGACAGCTTTGCCTGCTTTGTCAAACGTCTGGTTTGTTTAGGACTGCTTTGAACTCCGAAAGCCAACTATTCCACTTGTTTTTACCACTTTGAAGGAAAACGTTATTAATCCTTATGGTAGCCTGTTATGTGCAGCCCTTGCTTTTTGGAAAATATTTGCTAACTTTTTTTGGACTTCTGGCTTATGTATCAAGAGATGAGAATAATTTTTATATTAGGATATAAAATATTTGTTACAAACAAATGTAATGGTTTGACTTTTTTGGGAGGAATTTAGTAGTCATCAAAAATATGATTTTCTATGTAATGTCATGAAGACATTGTTACACCACAGTTTGTATGATGGGGGGGGATTAACAACCTGCTGGTCTATTAATGATGCTAAATGAACACTCCCTTTTAAACATGCATTTATCTTCTAATAGATATATTGATTTTAAAAAGCCAAACCCGTTCTTCATTTTTGCCTTCCCTCATGTTCCCAAATAATCGTTAAAACACATTGTGGTTTAACATGCATATAGATCCTGCCACTATATGCACAGTAACTAACTGAGGTGCTTTTTGTATGACTAGATGTTGCCGCTCTTATGCTTTCAGAAAGGGCTGGTGCTACACTTGCCTGGACCCCAGGCAAGATCTCTTCATCCAAATTGCTCAGCCTGCGCTTCTACCCCAGTGAGGCTTGGAAGACCTTGTATCCATGCCAGCCCTAATTTGAAAATATTCACATCTGTATCTTCCTCAACTCTTACATGCCTCCCTGAGGTAGGATGTAATGCTCTTATCTTTTCTCTCGTGCCAAATCTCAAACCACAAAAAGTACCGATTCAAGCTTTAGTGGCTCAGAGAAGGAGGCAGAGCGCTGCAGACCAGGGATGGGGCGGTGGTTTGGACCTGCTCCCTAAGGGAAGGGGATGCTGCTCCAGACTGAAACTTTCTGCTGTATTAAATGGGATATAATATGCAGGCAGAAGTGGAACATCTCTATTTTGGCAAAGGTAATGATCCTGGCGGGGAAAGAAGGTAGACAAAATAAGAACATTTGGTTCCAAAAATCTGCTGTGCTCTCCTTTTTTTTTTTTTTCTTTGTCTATGCATATAATTTTGAAACTTTTTCTTTCTTAATTTTAGGGTGAGGCTGTTCTTAATCTTTGTCCTACGAAGTGTGCTTGCACTGTTTTTTACCTCGAGAGCCTCTTAGGCACATTGTGGCTGTAGGCACAGGGGTATGTGTACACACGGCTGCCTGAATAAGTAGGGGGGGGGGGGAGGGGGCGTGTGTAAATGGAAAGTGATGGGAGAGTGGGTGGCATTGTACCGCTGAGGAGAGGATCGTTTGTGCCAGCCAGATCCCCAGGAGAGAGAGACTCTGACCGCAAAGACAGAGCAACTCTCTTCTCCACCAACTCAGGACACGCAAAAGCAGCAGCAGCAGCATCCCTGCCATCAGCGTGGGAATCCCAGACCACTCATGCTCTGCTCCACCAGAACCAACCCTTATCACCTTGTGGCAGGCCAACCCCTCGGTGCCTGCGTGTGGTCCGCCATGCTGCGAGGTGGTGGAGCCGCCAGGATACCATCTCCACCGCTCCTTCCATCGGGCCTGGCAATCTCACGCTGCCGCGAGCTGCCGAGCGGCGACGAGGACAGCTGCACCGCTCGCCCACCCCCCATCTAATCCCTCACACGAGCCACCGCACGCAGGAGCCGCGAGTTAACGTGCAGCCGAGGAGCCCATGGCAGCTCGGCTTTTTATTCACGAGGCAAAACAATCCCCACTGGCAGCTGAACTGGCAGCCCCTCGGGGGACCAATTACTCCGACGTGCGCTGTACAAACTGCGGCAGGCGGCCGCCAGCTCCCCGGGGAGATGCTCCGCCGGGCTTCGTGAGCAGGAGCCAGCCCCATCCTCCAGACACAAGTTGTTCCTCATGTCAAAACTGCCGCTAATGACACAATTAACTAACCGGGGACTACTGAGGAGCTCTTAATTAGGTAAACACTGCTCAGTGAAAAATTAGTGCCCGGTTCTGAGCGTACTGGTTCGTGTCAGGCTGCTTGGGAGGTGAAGCCTCCTCCTGCGGATGAGGAATCTGCTTGAAGGTCTAATTTAGGTGGTAAAACGGTAACTCAGCTGGGAATTCCCTTTCACGCAGAATTTAAAATAAGGGCTAGAAACAGCTCAACGGCTCGCAGAGACGCCCTAGAAGCATTTAAAATATTTCATTGCACGTACAGAAAAAGATTACTTCCTTAACCAGAGCAGCGGCACAGAAACTGCTGTCTAATTTTAAGCAGATCAACTGGGAAAGTCTCAGAAACAAAACCCAGGGGGAAACTACAAAAGCATTTTGCATTCTTCATTTGATAATGGGCCTGATGCAGTGCGTGGCACTCAGAGAACAAATTGAGAACAAACAACTGCAAACTTTATGGACTGCCCATCACACGGCCTGGAAAAATGAAGACCACCATCGCCACGTATTTCTTTTACCCCTGCAGTCTGTTATTACTTAGTCCTGCGTGTTGAAAGAAACCCCACAGCGTTTAGCTGGTATTGGCTGGCTGAAATTTAGATTGAAATTTTAAAAGGAGTCTCAGGGAGTTGAAGTTCAGGTCAGTGGGATTTGGGCGTCCAGCTCCCCAAGGCTTCTCTTGGATGAAATTTTGAATCCTGTCCTTATCTAGGTATTTTCAGGGCCCATTGCCGCAGTTACCGCACATGGATCACTCACTGCGGAATCTCTCGCTGGACGCCTGCCTGCTCAGCACGGGGAAACAGCGAGCAGGGAGCGGGACGATGCAGCACAACCACCACGAAAGGTAAAGTAATGCCCGTGGCAGATAAGAGGACTTACTGATCTACTGCAAAGCGCTCCGCCGTGTAGTGCTAATTAGACAAGAATGTCAGGAGAGCTCTTATCACATGTTAGGGGTCAGCAACCAGTATGTCTGCAATGGGTTTTGAGGAATTTAAAATCTCTTCTTTCTTAGCACTTTTTTACCAGCAAGTTTTACCATCTCTTCTCTCGTCAAGTTTTATTTTCATTAAGCACAGAAAGAGATTACTGGAGAATTCAGCTAGTCTATCTGTAGCAATTTGCACCAGGCGGCTCTAAAACCTCATCTGTGACCTCCAACAGGTACAGATAGAATTATACAGAAAACACTGTAGATGCGTCTCAGTCAAACCCCACGATACTTTCTTATTTGTTCCGCATTCCCACACAAAATTCATGCTTGGTGGGGAGACAGAAGCAGCACTATCACTTAGATACCAATGATCTCGATGCAGATCTCAATTTTTCTCTCAGGAGAGTAGGACCACAGGCATTTTACAAAGCTGTATTAGAGCAGCAGTGTTCCTTTGGCACTGTTCTGTACCTAACAACACTAAGAAATTTGTAGGGAGTTCACCAAATCGTGTAGTGATTATTTATAGCATTATCTGCACATATGTGAACTTCGAATTGGAACTAGATGATCTTTAAGGCCACTCCAACACAAACCGTTCTATGATTCTATGATTCCTTTCCACCATGCCAATTAGTCATTGGTGCATTCTCTGATGGATATGAAGTTAATACAGTTCCCCTCCCAATATACACATTCTCTTTTAGATTAATTACCTTTGTATCCGCGTACAACGCCTTTCAAGGTGAGACCTGTTAAGTGTCCCGACACCTCATGACCATTATAACTCCAGTGGTATCCCTGTCTAATGGAGGAATGTAAATTATTTGTTACACATTGTGTTTGATTTTCAATGTTTGCTGATAAGCTCTTGGAGATAGATATTAACTCATAGCAGGAGACAGAGAAGTACCTCACCTACTGTGTCACTCATTCTGAAATATATTTGTTCTCTTGGTCCCACTATTTCCTTTGTGGATAAACTCTGACAGAGCATCACCTTCAGAATCTGGAAAGAGTAGCCCTAGGGCAGATATCTCACCATTGAATTCACTGATGAAGACAGAGTCAAGAAGATATGGTAGAAGAATCTTCCCTTTACTGTCTTCATTAACCTGAGTTGATGCATTGACTTCCCAGGAAACAGTCAGACTCAAAATTTTGTTCTTGGGCTTCAGCTTCTGAACACATGGAAAGGCATTTTTATGTCATATGTATTTTTTAAGGCTTTGTCTGTTTTCTTGCTCTCTTTACTCCCTCATCTCATTCCTCTCATTTCTATCTTTAGACCTTACCTGTGTTTGTTTATGCTGTTTCTTTCAGCTGCACTAGATTCAGATTTCCATTTTCTGGTGCATAGCAGCATGGTTTGAATAACCTCTTGAACTCTGCCATTTAATCCCATGTGTGTTGTTTTATTTTTTGTCCATTGCTTCCTTTCCAATTTAGCCACATACCTTCTGTAGCTCTTCTTATGGGTTGTGCAGGGCATGCACTCAGTCCCCCTGCTGAGTCTAAGGTTTTTAATTTCCCTGTTTTTGACATTAGGGTCTTTCTCAACCGCTTCCTCCATTTTTAGAAATCCCCCTGTCTGAAGTTCACTGTTACCAATGTAGTTTTGGGGTATGACTCTTCCCTTGCTGAGGTAAAATTGAACTATATTGTGGTTAGTGTTGTTTTTTATTTAACTGGAACTGCTTATAAAGTCAAAATGAACTGTGCCTTAGATACAGTTTTTCTATGCCGTAGCTCTTTCAGATGCAGAGAATTTCCCCTAATATTAGCCCAGCTTGAATGTGGACAGCTAAGGTCACCACATACCATTTTTTGTTTGACACAGCTGCCTAGTCTTCCTCAACACTGCAAATTCCCTACTCCACACCATTACTGGGGTAAAACAGCACCAATTTTTCAGGGCTGCCTCATTGTTTAATAACATATTTGAGAAAAATGATACAGCCCTCAAACTTGTTACTCCATCTACAGTTGGCCTGGTTGGAAAATTTCCAAAGGGATGCTTTCCTGGTGAAAAGCAGAAATGCAACGAATGCAGTGACCACATTGAAAAGAATGTAAGGACGTTTCAAAATTGAAGACATCCGGTTCAGAGGGAACAATGGGTTTCTTTTCTTTCTTGCTGTTTTCTCACACTGTCTTCTCTAGATGCAGAAAAGCAAGGAGGGTGAAATGAGTGTCCCTCATTCAAAAACACGGAAATTCTCCAGTGAAACAGAATAGCTCAAATCAATTAAGAGTTGGTTGTTGTTAACTAGGCCTGTCTTCTTCCTCTTCCATAACAGAGCAAAGCTAAGATGCCGATGCTGTGCACGGAAAGCTCCCTGCCACAGGGTGAGTTTGTATCTCATACTCCAAAGGGTTTATGGCAGCACCGGCGACTTCAACATCAGTATTGGACTCTGGTATCCACATCACTTCCTCAATAGAGAATGATATCAGTTCACTGTGAAGAAAATAATTTAATGATAAGCCAATTGTTGACACATGCAGACGAATCAACAACAACTCAGTACAGATACATGTAACCAGAAAGGTGTAGAACACAAGTGTGTGCAGATTGCACCACAGTTTATTGCCAGCAGCAGCCCTGCTCTGGTCTTGCATGGGAGGAATTTCAGAGCCTCGTTAGTGATGGGCTGATGAGCACACTTAACACAGAACAAGCACTGGCAAGCTGGTCACTCAAACCCTGACTGAGCAAAATCCTTCAGAGCATGCCACATGGTGGTTCAAGTTCAGTGCCTGCCTGAGGAGGAACCAGTAGATGACTTTGATCCTCACAGCACTTCTGGAGCAGTTTTTCCCTGGTCTTCAACTGCAAGCTGTGCCTGACACCTTGGCCTTCAGTAACTTTCAACAAATGCTTTAATGGCAACAGGAATTTTTTCATATTGCGGCTGTATCTATCTAGACTGGAATAGCTTAAACCATGACAGTTTGAGGGGGTTTTCTCATTTTTTTGGAGGAAGAGATTTTTTTTTTTTCTTCTTCACATGCACCAAAGCCATTGACTCTGCTATGGCTCTGAACCCAAAACCGCAATTACAATGTTTATTTTTAGGACCCTGGCTTGTGTCACCAATTTAGAGAAGATGTGGTTAAGCTAACCGTCACTCACTTCTACTGCTTGCAATTTTGTGTTTCACGTTTGTATAAAGCCAATTACCAGAACAACAGAATGTTTCTGTTCCGGGACCGTAGATAATTGATAATTCAAGAGGAAGTCAATGCAACTTCAACATTTCAGTTTGTCAGGTCTTTCTCACTCAGTTTATGAACCGAATATAAGAAGACTCTTTCTTAAAAAAATCAGATAGGTAAAAGGGGCTTTTTAAGGTATCACCACAAGCACTAGTTTCCTGTCTTGGCAGACACAAATGGCTGTAGAAAGGGTGGCTATGGGAAATAAGCAGGATTGTCACTGCTTGGTCTAACAGTTAAGCTTGGTTTAGCTTCTGCGCATGCTTCCACGGCTCTGAGCACAGAAGATTTTAACTACAAACCAGCAGTAGTAGCAGGTCTTGTGTGTATTTTTAAATACTGCTGGTGCCTCAGAAGCTGGGCTGTGGACTTTTCCTGCTCTCCGTAGCTTGGACATTTTGAAAATTTTGCCTATGGTGGCTCTACTCAATGATCTGTCACTTAATCTTGTGAACAGTGAACACAAAACTGAGCAACTCCTGATGTGGCAGGACTCTACACTCATTTGGTGAGGAGTAAAGGACTAACATGTAAGACTGAAAAATCCAGCCTGCTGTGAAAAGGTGCAGTTAAAAAAATCCCAAACACTTATAACTCAAAACATTTTGGAGCATGCACAAATTTTAATGTGTGCTTTTGCATCACTGCAAAAGCCTTTATCACAACAGTTTTGTCACTGCTTGACAAGTCAGTGATGACTGATATCACTTACCAGTGACTGTAATTCATTCAATCTATCTCACTGCCTCAGACCGTCCATCAGTAAAAAGAGTTGAAAAAAGTGAACCTCCCAAGTCAAAGAGGAAAAGAGGGGAAGAGTCACTGAATAGCTCTGGACTTTACTCTAGATTCTGGTGCCTACAGAAAGAGGGTCTCTAGACCCAGCCTTACAGACGCAGGGCAAAGTCCCTGGGAAGCTGAAGATAAGAAGTCTGGACCCTGCACACAGCAAGTGGGACAAGCCATCAGCCACCTTGCTGGGTGTGTGGGAGTGTGCGTCGCTCTGCACCACAGGAGGAGCAGACAGGAGGATCTGGGGCTGGGAGACCCACACCTTCCCTTGCACTCCTGGAACTCAGGGAGCAGGACAGTTAATGGCAATTCTTTTGGGCATGCTCCTCGCCTTCCCCTGGCCCATGCTATGCCCACAAAGGAGGTGCAGAGTGGTGGCACAACCGACCTCCTAGTCCTGCCACCTCCATTCCCACTCCTCACACAGTCCTTTCCCCTCTCCCCTGCATGGTAACACGAGCAAATTTGGATGTGGCAAAGGCTTGTTCTTGGCTCCATGTTCATCCCTGTGGATGCTGGGAAGCCAGAGATACCTCACCTGTGGACACCTAAAAGTAACGCTCTGATCCATCATCCAAGACTTTATGAATGGCAGCAGCCACTGACAGCAGTAAATATGTCCCAAAGGACAGTTGTCTATGCACCAAGTGAGTGGGACATGGTAAAAGCATGGTTTTATGGCATTTGAGAAGGGGGAAAACAAGCTACAAGGTATAGATGAGTGTGCAAGTGCCTAGTGACAAGTGGCTGAAAGTGTGCTGCTTGGTGGCATAGAGAGATTCTGTGGAGACCCTGAGGACTGAGAATGCAAATGAAGAGGGTTGAGGTGAACCAGCAAAGAGTATGTAGTACCCAGGACCCAGAAAGTCACTTTAGCAAATAGAAGACAACAATTAACAAGGACTTTGCTGGAAAGGAATAAGTCAGGAAGGAAACAGTTCTCATTAGGATTAGATAACAAGCAAGAAAAATGTAATAGAAACCAAATGAGGGATAAAAAACTGGAAAAGAATTAAGTTTCTGGGACAGACACTAAAAACAATCCAGAGAAATTCATCTGCTCTGTTTGAAAAAAGAGATCAAGGATTAGGTAATTTATAAAGCTGGTGAATCATTTGCAGTGAATAATTTATTTTGTGAACGTGGCTTCATTTTCTGCTCAGAAAAAGTCTGCAAGCAGGTTATGAATTAATTGACATGCATTTGCCAGCTGTTTATGAATAATGTTTGGTGCAGTTTGTTCACATGTATTCTTTGGAAGCAGCCATCTTTAATCTGTTCTGGCTTTGGTTAACAAAGCAGGTAACTTATTTTGGGTTTTCTCCTTTCTTTCCTGACGAGCATAATTCCTAATTCTGTGTGAGCACTTGAGTTAATGACCCAGCCTGGCCACTAGTATGGCCCCTTTGGGCACTCGGGGTTCTCCATGCTTGAGACATCGTCCAGGCCACCCTTGGGGTTGCTGCTGGCAGGCTTGCTCTCCGTACAGATGGTAAATCTCACCATCAGAAGGCACTTCATGGCATTCCTTCATCGGGCGTTTGGACGTGCATGCTGGTGTTAAATCCATTTCTCAGTGAGATGCTCTGAGATCTGCTCAGGGCTCCCTGTTGGGATGAGCTGGTTTGTACCGGGGTTGCACCCTCCTTCGCCTGGCACATCACAGGCTCTGCTGGGACTTTTAGGTGCCAACACGTGCAGCCAAAGGGAAAAAATAGCATAGGCATAGATTTCTGATCACACAGCTGTGTTCTTACACAGCCTTAGGAGAAAATTACTGGGATCTACTAAATGCTTTGTGATCCAGGTCCTCACGGAGGCTGATTTTTTTTTTTTGATAAGACTCCTTTACAAGAGGGCAGCACTCCCTAAAGAAAGACCAGGGTGGAAATTCACAAGTTTGTCCTGTTTAGTACCCAGAAAAATGTTTTTACCTCTGTGTGTCATATGGATCTTTTTGATGGGAGGAATTTGTATTATGGGGGCTCTGCGTGGGAAGGATGTCCTGTCTGCCAGGGTCCAGCCTTGAGATGAGGCCTCCTTTGGCTTTACCAGGGAAGTAGTGCCAGTGATTAGGTGCAACATTAAGGGCATATTTTAACTGGAAAAAACCCCTGCTGTTCTCTTTTAGATAGAGCAATCGCAGAGGCTGTTGTTAACTAAGGAGGTCCAAAGAGCTAAGCATGCTCATTGTTTTTAAGTTGACTGTGCCTCTTTCAGATGTCTCAGAATTTAAATCTAAAATCTTGACCTGTATTATTTAATTTTAAATGCATGCCACTATTTCTGCTTCACTGCAGTACCCATCCAATTAAATCTAACTTAAAAAGAAAAAAAAAAAGAAAAAAAAGCTCCACATACATTATATTAAATGACTTTCTTGACATATTAGGGAATTAACAAAAAGTGAGAAGCCTATTTAACAACTTGCAACGTATATGATTTTAACAGCCAAACTTACAATAGCTGTTCTTTCATCTATAAATTAAATGTATAACAAAGCCATAATTAAAGACCTTACTAGCAAAACTTTTCAATGGTGTGTTCTTCACAATGGACTTTGAAGCACCTTCAATTGGAGCAATGGGAATTCTTCTGGACAATACTACAAGCTGCAGATATAGCTCAGTTAATTACAAGCAGAGCTTTCAGTATTTACTCCTCCTGCCAAAATCCTTACGCACTGCAACAGAGAACTGTTTTTCCCTTGTGCTTGCTTACTAATGCTGCTAGAATGTGAATATAAAACAATACCTGTCTGTCTCTCTTGGTCCTAGACATGATTATTAGGCTTTCATGCTAATTTCCCTGTCTATTGAGTTAAGACTGGATTAAGGAGGCAGAATTTCTATATGCAGTTAGGCTTCCCTAAATATTTCAAGGTAATGCTCAGTGACTGAAGGTACAAGGTGGCTATTGTTTAAATACCACGGGGTTCTCCGTCACTGCCTCTTCTCATCTCCGCAGAGACAGTGCAGTACTGATGGCAACAGTGATGGGAGTCACTCTCAGTCTACCTGAGTGCGGAACAGAGCCCAGAAATTCTATCTGCTATGTAAGACTAGCAAGTGTTCCTGGCACATGACACGCCTGGATCCCTGCTCTAGGGATTCAAACCAGCATGAAGCCGATGCAGTGCATCAGTATAGGGGAATCTCCCAGATTCCCTCCCCTAATATTCAAATAATCAACTTTGCCCGGTTGTTTGGAAGCCTGCAATTAAATCCAGAGGGTTGTTCAAAGAATCAGGGGCCACTCTGGAAAATAACAGAGACATGGTGTCGGCATGGTGCTCATGAAGCAGAGTCCCCTTTCCAGTCCCTTCACATAAAATCTTTCAACACCTGATCACCCTCCGCGTGAAGCCTGTTCCTCCTGGAAGGCTGTGCCACAACCTCAGGCCTCTGAGGGCTGGAAATCTTCTGTGGTTTCCAAGCTAAATCTACCTGTGGCCAATATATTTCCATTTCTCCCTATATCAATATTATTCTTAGCTAAAATTACGTTCTTTTCTTCCATGGTGTTTACCTCTTCAGGTATTCTCAGAGAGCAGTCACATCCCTTTTCTGTCATTTGTTTTACTCTCTTCTGACACATTTCTCCCCAAGGGACCCCATGGCCATTCCCTTTTCTGTCCTCCCACGCACACACAGATGTGCATTCATGGCCACAGTGGAGCCACAGCTTGCAAACTTTGCTGTTTGGAAGAAATCAAACAAAGCCCACTCTGAATAATTACTGGGCAGACAAACCTTTTCAGGGAACGGCTGCACTGCAGGTCGTCGTGAGCTGGGGCTTATATTTTTGCCTGCGCTCAGTCCTGGGTAGGTACCATACCCCGGGTGCTGCTGCTCACCACTCCACCCAGCCGCTCACAGTAAGGTTGCAGCCTACCAGTAACATGCCGTCTTCAAGCATGAGTTTTCCTTCAGTGGCATTTCCACAAGTCCTTGCTCCAGTGCCTTTCACCCTACCTCCCTCTCAGCCCTCTTCTTCCCTGAAGCTGGGTTGTTATCCTCTGTCTCTCTGCTCCCTTTATGAACTGCCATCCTCAGCCAGCCCCTGCCAACCAACAACGTGCTTCCAGTATGCAGTTATCTGGCTAAGGAATCTCGTGAGATATCTGGATGGTGATCTGGGGTGAATAAACTGAGCATCAGCATTTTGGCTATGGTAACAAACAAATTCATTATCACAGCTTAGTTTTGAGCTTGATGAGCCACACGCTCACAGCAATGGTTTGCAGGGCCAACACGTGATACAACATGTTGAACAGCCACACTGAAAAACACAGGATGCAAATAGATACTTTAGCAGCATCCAAACAGCTAGCGATGAACTTGTAGAAGTTTGGGTTATTGAATTTCTAGGCATAGAATCCTGTCTGCACTGGTACAGCCTCTCTTGGCCACCTGCGGTAGTATCAAAGCAGTTCTTCCTCTAAGCTTCCCCACAAAGGTTTGTGTCCTCTTGCAGAAGACTGAGCCACCTTTTCCCCTCCGTGAGTTCAAGAAATGTGAGACTCCACCAAATTATCTTGTTCTCCTGGTTGAGAAATGCTGGGGAGGAGAGCAGCACCAGCCTCATGTAATTTCTGCTTCCAACCGTCCCTCAGCATACAGCACTCCTGTCCCCATGGTTCCCACTGCAACTCCCTCCCTGTGGGACACCTGAAACTTCCAGACACAGGCCCAAAACATATCATCATTGCATGCCACACCAGTGTCAAGAGATGAGCAGGCAGGGCAGGCAGTGGCATATTCCAGTGAATGTGGATGGCAAAAGGCTGCATGGACTGCCTTGGTCCTCAATCAGATCAAGTCCCACAGATCCCAGAGGAATTCACATTAGTGTCCTAACTCTAACTCAGTATTTCCCAGTCTGACTACAGTCTGTCCAATTATGTCCAATTCCTACACGACTTGACAGTTTTTTCACTACTCCTCATTTTATCTATTTTAACTAAATTCCCCATAAAACACACTGTCAGGTGCCTTCCTGAAGAACAGACACATGAGGTCTACTGCATTTCTTCAGTCTGGAACATCAGTCATTGCCATGGGAGAAACATATAATCCTGAGTGATGTAACTTTGGTAAATTCTTATTGACTTTTTCATTTTATTTTCCATTTAATCCTATCTTTAACTCGCCATAACACATAAAGCTTCAGTTCAGATGCTGAGATCACATTTAGAGAGCTGTGGTTACCTGCTTTTTTGCATTTCTCAAATACAGGAGCTACATTTGCCATTCCCTGATCACATGGCCCAGACAAGCACAAAAAAGTCAATAAAGGCCTGTGCTGCAGACCTGCAATTTCACATGCAAATCCTTTCAGCGGTGAAGATGGAGAGTGTCCGGTTCACCCAGTTTGAAGGCAGTGAGCTCCCTGAGCTCCGCTTCCACCTCAGGTGTGGTCATTTCCAACTCACCTTCCTTCCACTCCCATTAGTCATCCTGCTTTTGCCACCGCATTTTGCATCCTCGTTGAAATATGAGGGAAAGCATTCACTGAGTTTTGAGGCAGACTGCTTACTGCAGTTACGATCTCTAAGCTGCCCTCGCCAAATAGTGCCCTCACTTCTTCTTTCTTTGTTCTATTTTTATTTATATAACTGAAAAATGCTAAGTTACTGTTTTTATCTCCTCTGCAAGATCTAAGCCAGCTTGATTTTTGGTATTTTTCATTCTATGTGTGTATGTCTGACCTCTAAGGTGTACCTTTCCTTGCAGATGGGTCCCATTTTTCATTCCATGTAGGCTTTCTAATTATTCCTAATTTTCTTTATTTGAGCTGGTTATTTGCACTAGAAGGAGTATTGCCCTTTGCTGCACAGTCCCCCCATCCCTTTTGCTTGCATCTATGACTTAAGCAAATTTCAGACTTTGCATGTTGGAGTATGTGCCGCTCAGTCCAGATGGCTTCAATCACTAGTTCTCTAACTTTGTCAAACTTTTCCTTTTTCAAAGTGGGAATCTAATTAAGAGAATTGAATTAATTCCTAATCATTTGACTGAAAGTAATTTTCTACAATCAGATCTTCCAAAATGTCATCAGTATTGACAAAATCAAGTCAGCAATCACTTATAAAGAAATCTGTCGACAATCATACCCCAGAATATATGGATCCTGCTGTGATTAGTCTCTCTCCGAGAAGTTGAACTTTCCCAGAAGAACAATTTCTGTCATTACTTGCTTCTAAGAACTCTGCAGAGATCTCAATCCATATCAAAAGTGGGTTTTACATGCCTCCCTGCTTTTTTTTTAGCTCGGCTAGTCAATCAAGACTGCACCTCCCTTCCCGCCTACCCTTCATCCATCTTTTCTGTTTACATTCAAAACTCTCCAGGAGTGACTCTGCCGCCTCGTACAGAGTGCAGTCTTGATTTTGTTTGGTCCCCGGACACCGTCATAGTTATTAGTCATGTTTATATAGCGATCCTGTATCATCAGGTTGTTATGACACATTTTATTAATGTGTTGGAATCTCTTTGATGCTCAGAAGGGCTGTGAAGCAGAATTATACATCCCCAGCAATGTTTGCAGCAGTGGGGTAAGGCACGCGGGGCTTGTATCCCAACGCCGTCTATGTTCTTTGTGGAACATGAGACAGTTGTTATTCTAACCATCACATACCTCATCCTTTTCATTTAAACCAGTATCAGCACAATGGCTACTGCTAGTCCAAAGTGTTAACAGCTGTGTTAAGCGGCAGCCAACCAATTTCCTGTAACTTGTGGTGAGGTAGCCAGATGCAGAGAATATCTATATAAAGGCATCTTTTTTTTAATTTTTTTTTTTTTTTTTTTGTGGTGGAGAGGAAATCAAAAAAAGCCCCTTTTACATTTGAGTTCAGTTTCCATATCTAGACCAAGAACAGTGTGAGGGCTTAGAGCCCATGCCACCATACTGACATGCCAGAACGGGGTCCAGAGGTGCTACGAGTGGGAAAACAGGATGAGGTTTACCCTAGGTCAGCCTCTGCTGTAATGTTGTGTCCCTCTCGTCTGATCCCAGAAGACCAGCTTCTCTTCTCCCACTGAGAATAGCAAGACACTATTTACCACCCTACTTATGTGCCTCCTGGCTTGAACAACATGGGATCTCTCCACAGGCTACAGCTGAACCCTTCCCTCCCTCCCTGCAGGAAGCCACACCAAGGGAGGGGGAGCTGAAGACGTCCTTCAGAAAGCCCTGTCTTTAAGGCAGGAGAAACTTGCACAGTGTGACAGAGGGAATGGCTGCTGTACAGAGGGCAGGCGGTGTGGCCTCTGCCTCAGTATTCACCTGCACAGCAGAGTGGAGCAGGTTGGGGTGTTTGGTCTGTAGCTGGTGCCACTGGGATCCCACAGGGCCGTAGCCTGAGGGTCTCGAGCCCACGCCTGTGGTTGGCACCTCCTCTTCCCGGACCATGTCATTAAACAGGCTGGGCTGGAGCAGCTGTTTCAGGGCTGGCTAGAGAGGGTGGCTGCAGGAAAGCCCGTCTTGGAAAGGCCAGGAGTCTCCTCTGAAAGGCAGGAGGCACTTGGTGGTGGCAGGCAGATCCTGGCACATGTCAAGGTGATGGCTGGGTTTGCTCTCTTCTCCCAGCACAGTCTAGCCTCCCCTGGAGATAGGCGGACAGGGATGGACCCTGGCACCTTTCAGGATCAGGCTGTTGGGTTAAAGCTCAGCAAGACATTTGGTACGTGCTTGGCTGAACAGGCAGGGGACTGTCTGTCACACTGGGGCACAGAAGATTAAGAGGCTTCTGTGCCTGGTGCTATAGAGATTGCTTAGGGCTGAGACTTCCTGCACCTGACTTCCCTCCCCAGTCCCCATGCAATTCAAGAAAGGACTTGCTTTACCTCTGTGTATGTTGGGTGTGTATACATACACGCACGTGTGAAGGGCCGTCTGAAATCTAGCGCTCCTGGAATAGGAAGGTAGTGAATGATGAGCAACATCCTTAAAAGGCCTTATCCACTACTAACTAGATATGCCTGAAATTGTTTGAGACAGCACACCATTACATCAATGTTAGGGAGTGAAGCAGAATAGAAATACAGGCAGAAGGCAATGGAAAATTGCTGTGGACTCGTGCTCTTACCTCTGCAAACAGCACTATGGGTTCTTTAATGACTAGACGTGGTCAGGACCTCTATTTTGTGTCTTGTCTGAGCAATTTGCAACAGAGCCCCTATTAAAACCATTCTGGGGGTATTGGTTTTCTCTTGACTCAGAGGGAAGACTGCTGCTTGAATCACTAACAAGAATTCAGCAGCACCTGGGTTTTCCTTGGCAATAAACCACCCATGTACCGACCAAGTGGGAGGCTGTTAAAGAACAATTTCCCACCATCTGAGGGAGGAAAAAAAGCATTCACAGTGCCACACAACTGTCTAAAATCTGTGCCATAGGAGTGATTTCTTAAAGAAAAATTCCCTTCTTTACTGGAGCGGCGGGAAGAAGGGGAGCAGGGAGAGAGGGGAAATAAGGCAAACTCAGACACCTTTCCCCAAGGGGAAGAGTGACATTTTACTGAGTGAGCTGCTTGGACATTCTTTGTGTGCGTGTGTGTGTATCTAAATTCAGTCAGACAACATCCCTGAAAATTTCCCTCGAGCAGCTGAAAGCATGAGGCAGTGAGCACAGTGCTGCAAACATATCATGCAGACATCTGAACTTTTTGGTACTGGGAAACAGCAGCAGATAATAACTGTATGAACAGCCTTGTACTAGGACGCAGCCTGTACTAGGACACCAGGGTCCCTCAAGGAGCTCACAGTCTTGTAATTACATGGCTTTACACCCTCCTTGTTGCCTTCGTCTTAAGGACTTGTCACAATGCCTATGTAGTAGTCTTCTTAGAAGTGGAGGGTTGGAAGTGCAAACCACACGTCCTCAAACCACAGACGGGGAAATTCCTCATGACTCTGACTGCCCTGTCCTAATTCCTAGTTCATGTTT
The DNA here is from genome assembly GCA_947846985.1 of Fratercula arctica. NCBI lineage: Eukaryota > Metazoa > Chordata > Aves > Charadriiformes > Alcidae > Fratercula > Fratercula arctica. Next base: position 99,441,107 of record CANTUZ010000001.1, read on the forward strand.
TGTCCCTTTCTTGGCAAGATCCAAAAGCATGATAAGCCTGGGGTAGACATAACCAGGTCCTCCCAAAGCTGGATGTGGTTAAGCGCAGCCTTATTTATGTAGACCTTAGGATGTGCCTATGCATGCATCTTTAATCCTGTTGTGACACAGTAACAAATACAATGGCAAATTCTCCTTCTGTCAGAAAAGAACTACCCAACAATCTGGCTGTATCTGTGGCCACAGTGGCTGAATAACAAGATGACAGCTATAGTGTCAAACGCGGGTCTCCATATCGAAAGGTTTCGGTTCCCAATCGTAAGTGATTATGGAAAAAGGACTCACTTGCCCACTTCCAATAAATGAGAAACATGTTTCTTAGAGGCAGTATGCTTCCTATGCTTGTAGTGCAGTGAAGCTGTTGGCTAGTCTACTATTTTTGTCACATAGCTGTTACACAGGAACATCTGATAGTTTCTTTTCTTCAGGCTCAGTTGCTGTGGTGTCAGGAAACAGCTTTTCGTTTCAGTTCTTGTAAGATGTGAACAGGTATGGGAGGCCAGTGCGATACCACAGTAACACAAAAAAACCCCCATCCTGCAGCCTGCAGAAGAGACTAGAGGTACAGAGGAGGGTAGGCTGATCAGTTCCAAATTCTCATTGCGTATATTTGCTTTGATATTAAAAAAAAAAAAAAGTACTAAATGATTAGTTAAAAAAAAAAAATCACAGATCAGAGTGATATGTATGGATTTTTTCTACTGTGAGACTGGGGAATGAGTTCGTTGACTTACTAGGCAACATGCCAATGCTTTGGGTAAGAACAGCTCCTCACCAATAAACGGAAAACTAAAAGTTCATCCAGTGACTAATAACACAGAAGACTTAATTGCACGCTGTCAAAGGAGAAAGCCACTCCAAATCTGCAATGTTGTGAAACATAAATGCAGAAGTGGGAAAGTTAAAGGAAGGCCTTCAAGTACCTAGGAAGGCAATGACCAAGTCTTGTATATCAACTTAATATAAAGTAAAGGAGAATAATACACAATATTTTGCAGGATCTACTATCACTCTTGCTTGGGACTCCAGAATAGGAGGACTAGCTCTCTCTGGGACAAGCTCTACCTAGGCAGGTGATATGCTAAGAAATGCAGGTGCCAGCTATAGACATCATGGAGGCAGCAAGAGGACTTAAAGCCGGCTCAATATAGCTTTCTTCTTTAAATCCTGGCAATAACTGCAAAAACTGCAGTGGTGTAAGCAGTTCCCTCTCCTCCCCACCATGAGAACAGTGCAGTTCAACCCTTGCTCTGCAGAGTGTGTATGGGGTTTTTTGGAAGTTTTGGGTTTTGTGTGTTTGTTTTTTTCTAAACCTCAGCTGACAAGAGCTATAGCAATCTGGTTCTGTGTCAGGTTTGAAGCCCTTGGTTTCCACAAGCTGTGGCTTACGCTGTGGAGAAAGAAAAGTTGAACATCCTTTCATGTGAAACATTTTTATGCTGAAGCTAAGAAAGCTTTAGAGTGAAAAGGCGGCAAAGCAGCTTGCCTTGCACAGTGAAGAGCCTAAGTCAGTAAGCAAACGTTCATTTGCAGTACCTGGGCTTGGGAGCGCCCAAAATCTTTCTGGGCCGTGCTGCTTGAATATGGTCATTACCTATTTCCTATGGCAAGAAGCCATTATAGGTCTTGTATCTGCTATAATGCCTTTCCTTCACGTGGGGAAGCGAGCTGAGAGTTTTTGGGCAGGATAGCATTTGCAAAAGTGATTTTCACTTTTAGGAGCCGTTTGTCACCTTTGCTCACTGCTGCAACTTGTAATGTAGCTCTGGGGCATCCAGCGTGGCATTGCTGGGCTGGGACTGTGAAACCTGCACAATGGCGGTGCAGGGATGAGTCAATCTGACACGTCCCCTGGGCATACAGGTGGCATATGTGCTGCAGCTCACCCTCAGCGAGATTTGGGTTGAGCCTGGAGTACCCGGAATCTGCAGGTCAGCTCCAAACAGCTTTAGTAAGAGGCTACTGCTGTGGTGTCTGCAGATGCTTCAGATGATGGTTTGTCAACTCTGGAACAGAACCAGCAATAACAAAGCAGGTTTGTGACCATTTCCTCTTGTGATCCTGTCTAACAGCTTCAAGAGACCAGACACTGCATTTTGGAAGGTGCTTGGAAAGGCCCTGGGTTGTGTTCTAGCATGTTTTCCCAAAGACCATTTGCTGACCATGCTCCAGGATGAAGAACTGTCTTTGCATTCACACAGTGTCATTTTTTCCATGCTCTCTGACCGCAAAAGGTGGCCCCTGCTCCTGGGGAAGTCCATGACACCTTGTTTTATTCTCTCTTTCATTCTTCCCTTCATCAGGGGGCAGCTGCATGGGGAGGCTTTCATTCCTACCTAGAGCCTCTAACACGCGGGTCTGGCTATTAAGTAGCTAAAGCAGAGCTGTAATTTATGGCTGCCCACGACAATGCAAAAGGGCAGCAGCTCAGTCCCTGGGCAGAGTAGACTTGTGCATGCTGATCCATTTGTTCAGCTCCTAAAACAACTTTTGTTTTGTCTAGTTCTACGTCTCAGCATGTCTTTAAGGAAAGGAAATCCAAACCTGGGATATAAAACAGAAAATCAGTCTGATTTAAAAATGCTTCTGTAATGTACCAACTGAGGTAATGGCTACATCCATTTGAAAGACAGCTGATTTCTTTTTCTTTCCTTTTTTTTTTTTCTATTTTTTTCCAGCATGACAAGAAACTGGTGGATGAAGGAAGAAAAAGGACATGGTTTATTCTCTTTGGGCTACCCTGCTTCTGACAGAGGCAAACACTCTCTTCCTGCAAACACAGCTAATCCTCTTTGTCTGGATATTTTATTAGCTGAAGTTTAAATCCTTGAACCCCTCACTTTATCATGTGTTTCCCTTTACTGATGATGTCACCTACCCATGTTCGTCTAATGAGTCACTTACAGCAGCCAAACGTAAGTGCTGGTAGGATATAAGGCTCTGCCAAGAACTTCAGCCTCTTAACACTTACCTTATTACTTGATGAAATAGGAATATAACTTATATACTAGATGATATCCCCTGAAACATAAAGGAGGTCATTGAGAGCCTATAATTACCTCCTAATTACAGGAACTGAATGCAACAGGAGTTGTTAGTAAAAGGGGAGGGAGGATTGATGCTGGTTCTGCAATGTAACCAACAAGTGGGCCATTTGAAAATTATTTTCTTCCTAAATATGTCCATATGTCACTGGGCATAAGAATATCACTGTAAAGCACCAGGCCCCCCCTCCCTCTCCTCCGATGTCCCCTTTCAAAAGTGAGAAGAAATGCACTGGGCATTGTGTAACTGGTGATGTCATCACAGAAAGCCAACACTTTTCTGTTTGAGACCATGAAAAAGAAGGTAGGGAAGGAAATGGAAAAAGTGAAGAAGCAAATCAGACAGATGGAGAGACCAAAGGAGCTGGGCAAACCCCTGCAGGACAGATGACTAAGCTTTCCATTCCAAGTCAAACAGCTCCATTTTGGGACAGCAACAGGTTTTCATTTAACCTCCCTAAATTTTGTGAACATGCTCTGGGCTCCCTACAAGAATGTGGCTACTGTCTGCGTTTGAGACTAGGCAGGCAGCCTGCTTTTTCCACTTGGCTACCTTTGCACAGTATGTCAAAAACCTTATGTGGCTTTGGTAGGAGAACTTGCTCTCGGTCCCGCTGGATATCTGGAAAAGGCACTTCGGTGTGAGCATAAGCATGCAGGGAGGTCTGGACCTCCTAATTAAATTGTCATGTTTGGGACCCACCCAACAAAACTGGACGAAATCTGGTCTTAGATTTGAAGAATGGAATTTTCCAAAGAGTTTCAGCTCTGATCACAAAGAAACCAGTGAGACCAGAGTTGGACTGTGCTTCCAAGGCAGTGTTCAAGCTCCAGTGTCCACAGGGAAGTGTTTCAGGGAAAGATCTCCCATGTAGGTTGTGCTTGCTGAGCTTCTTTGGCTGGGCAGGGGCAAAGGGTTTTTCAGTTCCTCGTGGCTGTAAATCTTCACTGCACCACCAGTTGTGGAAAGTGACTATAAGAGAGGGAAATGTGAGAGCAGTGAAATTCTCAGTGCAGAAATATTGAAGAAAATATTGAAATTTAAAATTAAAGAGGAGGGAACCTACAAATTAATATTACAACCCTTCCCTCCTGAACTGAGTTCGGAAACGTGGACTAATAATAGTAACAACAATACATTAACAACAAGAGTAATAATGTTAACCCAGTAGAAATGGGATTTTCTACTTCAGTGATACCAGTTAACCTGACTGGGAGGTACAAGGCATCTATCTTTCGGGCAGTGATGGCTCTTACAGAAAAAACGATATTAGAGAGGAGGAATAAGAAGTAAGAAAGAGTGTGAAGAAGCAAAGCCCGTCTTTACTTGCTGCCTGTCTAAGGTGAATGGAGACTGACGTTTGCTCAGCTCCTGCAATCCCTGCTACATTGCTGTCCTGCGCTGACCTGAGCTGGGTGATGCTTCAGGGAGGAGAAATTCAGGTGTTCAAGATGCCTGTGACCCTTACCGAACCCTCTGAACTCCTGACTCCTTCTTCCCCGTAGGCTTTTCCTACACTTTCCTCCTTGCCAGCCATCCCACTCCTGTCCCAGAAATGACTGAAGCATGGCCTTATATTTGGTTCCAAATTTGAAAATGAAGGGGCTGGCTGACATCTTCGTGATATCAGCAAGCCAAATATACGAGGGTGACTGCATTCAAGAGCCCGATGAGCTGATAGGGAGGAGTGGGGTGGGGTGAGGGGAAAGACCAATGTAGACCATCAGTAGTCTCTGGGAAAGGTCCCACTGGAAGTAGGAGTCGGCCACTGAGTCAAAGGGAAGGATTTGCCCAGCTGCTTTGGAATGATTTTCCTTTGCCTTTTCACATTTTTTAAATATAATGCTGTATTTCTTTCATTCATGATTTTTTTTTTCTTTTTTTTTTTTTTTGAGTCAGCTGCTGGTTGCTCAAGGATGCTGCTTGAGGATGCTCAAGGATGCCTCTTGAGAAACAGGAGTTCAGAAGCCAGTTGGAGGGGTCATGGTAGAGGAGACTTGCAGGTGGTGCAAACTCCCAGTGACGGTGTCGCAGAGCCTTTGTGGTTAGGTTTATGCTAGTTGTCATCGGCTGAGCAGTGCTGTGCTGTAAACCATATGATCTGAAAGAAGTAACCCCAAAGCTGCTTTGTAAATCAGAACCACAGAATAAGAGCTGGGCAGGGAGCTGTGGGAGGGGATGAGGTAGAGGTGCAGCTGTGTGGCAGCCCTGAGCAGCTGAAGCCATGCTCTTCTGCTATAATCTTTAGCCACGCTTTCAAGGCAGAGAACAAGGACAAGGGAAGGAATAACCAAAAAAAACACCTTTTCACCTAACAAGTAAGTAAACCATGAAATTCATTGCCACAACCGATTCAAAAATGATTTCAAAGAAGGCTTTCACAGACTCATAGAAGATAAATTTGATTGGATTCATGGTAGTGAAAGTGATGCTCTAGGATGGCTCAGAAGTTCCCACACACAGAAACATGGAGGAGGTATCACATCTGACATGTGTCTAAGCATTTGCTCCTGGTCATGTTGGAGACAGGTCACCAGGTAGCAGGTAGGCAGTCCTTGGGTCTGACCCAATGCAGCTGCTCTTATGTTACCAAGTACCCACTATATCAGGAATGGAGGAAGTCAATGCATCCAAGATGATGTCATTAAAGTCAACCTGTCCAACAGCAGGGAGGAAGGAGTTACAGAGGATGAAGCAGGGAAAAACAAGAAAATTGCAGCCTATTTCTCAGGAAAGATGGGCTCCTGTGCTTCAACAGGGCTGATGATGCATACCAACCCCAAATCAGAGGCCACTGTAATTTTTCCGACTGTCCCTGAGAGGTTTGAAATGAAGCCTGTAGCAGATGGGAGAAAATGACTGCGAGGTAATCTCAGCGGATGAGTGGTGGAAGGCATGGGTGTGCCACACGTCATGAGGACATCTTGCAGATGTTTCTGCAGGCCCCTCTGCAGTCATTCTTTCCCTCAGTGACTTGACTCCCACACTTTAGTTTCTTGTAGAAGTGTTCTCCTTATGACACTGGTGGCTACACTAGATTTGCCTGCAAACTCTGTGAACCCAGAAGCCCTCCTTAACGGCCTTATCTGATGGTCTTCCTGCTTATGGTTGATGATCTACTTCATGAGAGAAGAGGGCACTCCTGTCTTGCAGAAGACATTTTACTCCTTGTCGTAAGGAGCACACAGCAACTTCTGTGCTGGAGAAGAGTGTGAGTCCCTCTACACTGTGTAGGGCTCATAGCTGTCTTTGTCCCCATCCACCAGAAGTTAGGGAGGTTGTCAGCACAGAGGAAAATAAGTTTCGCACTCAAAGCAAGCACAAGTGAGTAATGGGAGAAGTGGGTGCTGCTAATGCCATCACCCCAGACTCCGTACTACTGCTCTCTTGGACCATGGAGGGTTATACTCACATAAAAAGATTTACAGTTAAATGGTGGCTGACCAGCTCAGTTTCACCAGAGGGGATGCAAGAGGAAAGGTCCCTTTCTCCTGTTATTTGGGACTGATGAGTGATGGCCAAAGGGTGCTGCCTCACTGCAGGGGAAGGGGAGAGCAGTGGTTTGGCGGGCTCATGGGGAATGCACAGTCCAAATGCCCTCTTCTCCAGCATCCCCTTCAGCCTCTGCCTTCTACACCCCACAGCAGGACAGGATCTGGCCACAGGCCTCCTCCGTCTCTTTCTCACCGTGGCAGGGAAGAGCCTTGTCATCCCACCACCATCGAGGCTGTTGTGGTCCTCACTGTGGGCAGCAGCATCACCCACCGCCCTCCGGCAGAGCAGCCGGCCTCCAGCAGTGGCAGGGCTTTCGTGTCAGCAGGCAAAGCCAGGGAGCCAGCGACACGCTGCAGTAACACAGACGGCTCACTCTCACCTCATCGAGAAAATGGCACGCGTGCAAGAGCTGCCTTTGGGTGCCAGGAACGGGGGAGCTTGCGTCGGGTAGCGCTAAAAGTGTCTCAGAGCAGAGTGCTGTCTCCCAGCATCAGGCAAATGCTGGGAAACCTGCTCCCGCGAGAGACCACCTAATTAAAAAAAAGTTCACATTATTTCAAGCGGAAAGAAACGCTCTGAAAAGGTGTTGGGGAGAAATTAGACAATAAGCCTTCAGACTTCTTCAGTTAGGATGATGTCCTAAAAAAAAAAAAAAAAAAAAAAAAAAAAAAAAAGACAAAGTCATTAAAGGGGTGCAGGCTCCCAAACGAGTGTGCAGCAATGTTGCCCGGGCGTCTGAACGCTATCTGCTGCCTGTCCACCCAGCAGCACCCAGTGATGCTGCTGCTGCTGGGAACGGACGCATCCAGGCAGCACCCAAGTGTCTGGGAACTGCCCGTGTAAAGAGATTATTGTTTATCCTTTGACATATAGAGCCATTACCTACCTAAGCAGCCTTGGCTTCATTCTGGGCATTATGCTTAATCCTATTTTTCTAAGAGAAATAGGATTATTCTCTGAGAGTTCATCATTATTAACTTCATTGAATGAATTACTGAGAGAAAAGACACACAGTGATTTCTGGTCCCTTGGTATTAGATGGAGGCATCTGACTGGAATTTGCTGATTTCTTCATGAATTCATTTGATGGTGTCAGCCCTTCTCTCAGCAAGCAAACACATGTCTCAAGGCTGTAGATCCAGATTTTTTTTTTTTTTTTTTTAGGACCATAAATTCCTAGTGGTGTGTTTGCAGCTATTTATTTTTTCTTTTGGGAACCACCATTGCTGATAGAAAATGTCTGATGAAAGTTATGTATAAGGGCAAGGTATGATTTTATGAAAAGTTGTTTACTTGTGTATTTCTCCTTACTTGGCCCCAGCCACCCATGCTTGAAGGAACTTTGCTTCAAGCTTTCCCATTTTGAATTTCTTTCTTTTGGGTTCTACTCGTTTTGTTTCATTGCCAGCCAAGTTAGATCTCGAGCAAGTTTAAAAGGCCTTTTTTTCTTTTGTGATTTTGATTACAACAATTTTTATTTTTCCAGCATCTCAGCCTAAATTTAGAGATTCTGATGCCAAAGATAATGATGGTATTCCCTTTGATATTCAATCATCTGGTGCTGCAGCACCAAATAATTGAAATTTTCTTTAGCTCTCCAACTTCTTCTGTGAAGGTGCAATTGTTTTCTCTCCTGAGCATACTGGTAAATCTAGAACACTTGCTATGCTTTGTTTTAGCATTATACGTTGGGCTTGGCTTGATTTTCCTAGGGCTATATTGTTAGAAGAATGAGATTCACCTTCCAGGAGAGCTATTAAAAGACTCAGATTTACTGAGGCTCCTAATAACGCGACATGCTCATTCTGTGGAGGGAATGGGAGCCACCGGGGGTTCTCAGAGAGCTTCTCCTGAGACATTGAGCGTACTGTTCCTGGACTGCAGGTATCAACGGTCCATACCCTTCCTTTGCATGTGCCTCTGCATGGGTGGTGGCACCCTATTCTGCTTCGCACGTAGCATAGGTGGACTTAGACGTGTGGCCATTTCAAAAAGTTTGTATCTGGCTGGGAGTGCAGCAGGGCACAAGTGTCTGCTCGGCGCTGGAAAGGGGAGGGTGCCTTCCCCATGTGGTTCCTCCATAAAGCGTTAAGGTGAGCCATAAACTTTGATTTCAGGATCTCTGGGGCAAGGAACATCTCTTTGATCTGGGCTTGTACAACCCCTTGGGCAGAGGGGATCCCAGCTGCTACAGCAATACAAATAACACATCATTAATAGTCATAATTATGATGGGCAGACTGGTGAGTCTGGATTCCTCAGGTGGATCTCGCATCCCATGGAAATGGGTGGCACATCTCCCATCGGCTTCAGTGAGGCTGGGATGCAGCCTTTGCTTTCTGGCTGTATGCTGCTTTGCAAATGGAAAAATATCTGAAGTTCTGTTTTGGTGCCTCAGACTCTGCTTCCTTTCTGCTTTAAGAACACTTCTCTCCAGCCAAAAGTTTCCTTTGTCTCATAGCCTCGGGAAAAAAAAAAAGGAAAAAAGAAAAGCTTTCTCCAAATAAGAACATGAGCAACAGAAGTGTTAGGAGAAAGCATACACTTATGATCCAAAAGAAAAGAAAAAAAGCTTTTCCCACTGTCTAGATGTCCCAGTCAAGGCCAAAAGAAAGCAGTTAGCTTTGCCAGCAAAATCCTAAGCAAAAGAAATAAATGACATCCCTCTGGTGCCCCTGGACGTACGAAGTATCCGGCTTTGCTGCTGTTCTGCTCCCCTTCTGCTTCCAATGCAACAGCTGCCAAATTTGTCCTGCCTTGTAGGCATAACACATCAAGCTCAGGGAAAAACCAGGTGCCGAGATGAATTCTGGAAGTCCCGCAAAGGGAGGAGAGCAGCATGAAAGAAAACACAGCTATGTTAAGAAGCTTCCTTCTAGGATAAAAATAGATGGACACACACAGGAACTGAAAACCCCTCACTTCTGTTTGCTTTTTCTGTTTGATTTCTTTTTATTCTCTCTCACCTTGCTGGTCCCCTCTCCTATCCCAAATGAATAGTTGTGTTTCCCATCATAGCTCAGCTCTCTTTCAAGGCAAGATATTTTGGACTTAAAAAGAAAAAAAAATAAAAATTTAGGAGTTATTTCCCAGTGCGCAAACCAGCAAACTCCCTTAAGGAAAAACTGAATGTTTAATTTTGCAGTGGAAGCCTTGCAAAATCAGGTTTTCATTTCCGCTGACTGCTTTGAGTGGAAAACTGCATAAACATGAATACATATGGTGCATGAGCGCACACACACACACATATACACATATTGGTTCCTCAGCCGCCGAATACTCGCAGCTTGAAACTGCAGCTTAAGAAGTGAAGTTTTACCAGGGCAGATTTTAAATTATGAGATAACACAGAAAGATAAATTCTCCCTTGGCGTTGTTCCTTTCATTTCAACCAGTTACATGCTCTTTGCTTTTTACCTAGCAGCCCTGAATGCTATTTTGCTTTTAGAAGTATACCTCTGAATGTCAGGAGGATGAACCACTGACTCCCACCTCGATGAAGAGAGATCGTAGAGAAGAATTATCGCGTTAGAGGAACAGGAGAAGAGGGTGGATGGGGTAGGCTGCCCTCCTGTACGCACAGCAAACTTTGGCACCTATGTTTCCTAGAAGTCAAACAGCATCTCTTGTCTTAAAATTTAAAAAATAAAAAGAAAAGAAGGGAAAAAGAAAAAAAAAAGCTCAAACTTCAAGGAATCAGCAGGAAGCTGTTTTTACCAGGAATCGGAGGCTGGGGAGCGGGCTGGGTGCAGCCTGCCTGCAACACCCACCCAGCCAGCCCAGCTGCAGCCTATCTAACACAAACATCGCGGCAGTGGCCGTTTGCCCAGAAACAGCATCGGCTGCCGGAGCCCTCCAACGGAAGGAAGCCAGAGCAAACCCCGGCCCCCTCCCTCCCCCGGCCGCAGCCCCCCAGAAATCATCTCAGGAGGCGGGAGGGGTGATTGGCAGCTCCCAACGGGGAGAAGAGCAGCGCCCATAAACATCGCTGTTATTTTCTTAGGTGAAGAGGCTTTCCTCCGCTTCCTGCCATCAAAAAGGGTTGTTAACAGTTCCTGTTAAAAGCCAGCGCTCGCAGCCTGTAACTTTACACATGGGCTGCATTAGAAACAGGAAAGATGATTTTTTTCCTCAGCGTTAAGATAATGCCAAAAGTCTTATGTTTAACCTTCAGTGTTTGGATTTTAAGTTTTCCTCGGTAGGTTTCACTGAGCAGTCGGGTTTGGTAGGGAACTGAAAAGACAAGTGAATCTTAAAGGGACTAAAACTTAAAGCTCCCACTTCTATACTGGAGAAGCAAGCTTAATGGAGCTGTGGCCATCCCTACAGATTTTGTTTCTTATTTGCTTTTTTTGCCACCCAACATTTCCATCATAACCCACTTGTAAAAAGTTCTATATGAGGTCTCCCAGATATGGAAATACCTGCAAGAAGTCATGTCAGCTGTTAGGTAGCACTGTAATAACACAGTCATAAGGTGTTTATTGACTCTTCAAAAAGCTGAGAAAATCAAAACTCAGGGATGGATCCATGAGACTTCAAACACGAACTGAGCAAAGTATTTAAGAAACACTACAGATGCTCTCAAATTCATAGAGTCAAGCCTGGCACTTCCCTTTGACTGAGGTCTGCACTAGATCCATCTTTTTACCTCGGCTTTGTCAACACTGGCTGCATCCCAAGGTGTGTGTTTGTGTGACAAGATCACACATACAGTGAGGAACAAGTTATTGTTTCATGTAAAGTGAGCCCAAAACCTGCCAAATTTAAGGTGGCTTTTGCCCAGGGTGTTCAAATGTAAGCTGGGATTGTTTCAGCTCAGGAGCCTTTGAAGAGTGTAATATGCCATTGTGCTTCAGTGAAATCATGAAGTCTTCCTTTCATTTCCACAGCAGATACTGTTGGTGTCTCACCAAAGGGAGTCTCAGCAGCAGGCAGACACTGAGAGGGTTCCGGCCTCTGGAAGGGTGGCCAACTCTGGCTGATGTCAAAACTGAGAGGTTTCACTTGGTAATCCTTTCTGGCTCGACGATAATTTGAGTCGAGTGACATTTGTTCACCTCCCAAACCCCCAGGCTGGCCAAGATGGCAGTTCATAGAGGACCTTTGCAGTTTTCTTGGTCAGGCTTGTGCGCTGCAAACAGCCACAGAGAACCTCGATCTGCTATTTGTAAACAGGGATAGAGGGGTATTAAAGAAGCTTTTGTTTCTCGGCAAGCAGTTGTCAACCATGGAAGTGCTTTTTTCTTCCCAGGGCTTATTTGGAGATGCACTCCCAGGGGATGCATCCGACCCCTCAGAGATGTGGCCTGCTGCCAGGGGCATGCACTTGGCTTCTGCCATCTGGGCAGCAGCAGCCACTCTGCGCCGCGCTGGCAACAGCTCTCCGGTGGAGACAGCAAGTCTGGGAGCATTTTTCTTTAGAATGGCATAGTTTGGCCATGATTCCTCATATAGACACAGCTCCTCACTGAGGCCCCATGCTTGCAAATATTTATGCCCATGAGGAATTTCAAGAGCATTAGTAATGAGTTGAGTGGGATGACTCCTGGGTTCACAGCAGACACTGAGGAAAGCAATCCTTTTGTAAGAAGGGTTTACATACATGCTCAAATGTCTTTTGCAGTAAGGACAGACTTAAGTATGTGCTTAAGTGCTTTTTGGAAGTGAAGGATGAGAATTTCCCCACTGTCTGGGTTCCGTTTTATTTGCTGTCTATTGACAGAAATTTTGTGAGGGTTGCCCAGACTCTTTGTGTAAAATTAATGGCTAAATGGTTTGATTTCTGATTATATTTGCAGTTCTTCCTCCCTCTAAATATAATAAAAGCCATTACAGCCATTATTCTCCTTTACATTTGTTGCATATAAAAGTACATTCCAGCGCCGAGACCTGAAAGATCAGCTTTTTCCTAAAGCACATTTTGTCTGACTTATAAAAGTTTTACGAGTTATAAAACCCCTGAAACAATAAGTTTCTGATGGAAATGATGACTAGAGAAAAACTAACAGGTGTTGATATAATACTCCTAAAAGCGGGGGACATGGAAATCTAGCTCAGCTAAAAATATGCACGTTTTTATTTCTTCATATTACATGTTTAATACCTTCGCTCTTCAGGCTGAACAGCAGCAGGAGATCATAGGAATCCCGGGTGAGCTTTTGCCTCAGCTTGTGAACTCTTAGCAGGCAATGTGTTTGCACTTAGGAGCGAGCAGCTTCCTAGAGAGCTAGCACCACATCCTCGGCTGGTGTAAACTGGCATAGCCCTAAGGGAGTCGAGGGAGCTGATTTAATAATAGTTAAACACAATAAGACACACCTCTGTTCTGAATTGCGTAATTCAGTGCAGCCTAATGTGAGTTCATTGATGTGGCGGTCTTTACGGGTATTGTCAGGCTATAGGAAAAAAAAGGGTAAATCCCCTTGCTTAACGTGTTTAGGCTGGGTTTGCCCATCTGGTCTTTGATCCCCGGGATCCACATGTTGGTGAAGCCTGCGTTTACCGCATAGACACATGGTCAACTAACGATGCTGGCCCCAGGCCTCAGCAACACCTCCGTACGCTGATAGCTGCCTCTTCACTAAACCCGTTCCCCGCAAGCCCTGCACACACGATGGATTTGAAACCCATCCTGAGTGATCCCCGCAAAGCAGAGGGGCGTAAATGAGGCACCTGAGGTTGTCCTGCATGAGTCCCCCTGCTGTGCTCCTCGCCTAGGCTGCGTCTTCCCTGGCGGGGGACACCGTATGTCATTATCTCTTCTTTCACGTGTTTCTCTCCTTGTCTTTTCTCTCCTTCCTCATAAACTGCAGGAAACTGCACCAGCTGCGTTATTTTAAGACGTGCATTTGTGACATAAATATATGTATATGTATATAAAAACATCCTTTGCTTGGCCTGAGCAGAAGTAGGAGTTCAGATTCTGCTGCCACCACAGTACAACTGCGCGGGGAAGCGATGCCGTACCAGCCATGCAGCTCACCTTCCACGAGGGCTTCTCACTGGACCTCATTTCCCTGGCCGCTAATGCGGGCCCTGTACATTTGCGTTCCATTAGAGGTGCCGATAAGCGCTTCCCCAAAAGGTCAGCCTTGCTGATTGTTGTACCGTCTTCCAGGGGAGAATATAAATACAAAAATGAACTACAAATAAATATCATGAGCTGGGAACTGATCATGTCTTTGATTTCTTTCCTGGCTGAACACATCCAGCTGTGATGTCCGCTTTTCCCCTCCAAGTCTGGAGAGTGAATCAGTAGTGCCCCAAGAGATTACTGCTGAACCCAAATCCTGTCTTTGCTACTTAAACGATTTGTTCCCAAATGTTTGCCATGGAAATTATTTTACAGAACTGGCGATTGATGATTCAGTGCTATGTAGGGAATCCCCTTGAACCCCCCATGGGCTGACTCATCTCGCTGCTCATCAGGTCCACCTGCTCAGGGCATAACTGTGGTATAAATCCACACTCCCTTACATGGCTGAGGATCCCAGCTGGGGTGGCACATGCTGCCTGCTGGCAGTATGGCAGTGGGTTGTTTGTTGACCTTGGTTTTGTGTCTCATGACATTGCCTGGCTCTGAGCAGTCTTAACTCAGTGTTAATCTAGGAAGGACCCGAACTGCTTCAGCTCTCAGTGAGGCGGCACAGACAGAGGGTGACCCTAATCAGTGGGTTTTACGCACGTGCAGGTACCTGAAGTATCGTCACCAATGAAACCAAACAGAACATCTCTCTTGCAATCCAGCTCTAAAATATCCTTGTATTCCTCCTGAGGAAGAGAGGGAGAATCAGTTGGTGAAGCTGAAGTCAAACTAGAAGGGATGTGGTAGATGGCTGAGAAACCAGAAAGTAAGATATTGCTGCTGCCAGAGGGCACGCTTACAGAATCCAGTCCTCTCAAAGGCTGTGCTGTGAGGAACATTTTTTCCTTCTCAATGATGCTGATTTATTTGTATTCACATGGTCCTGTGGCGACAGTCCCCAGAGTTCCTGTACCAGTCAAGGATGATCACAATATAGTTAGAGGGTAACCATGCTTAGGACCTGTAATGAACACAGTTAAGCAGGTCCCTGCAAGAAAATGAAGCAATTCAAAGGACAAGGGTAGACTCTTGACAGCAAAAGCTCGTGTCTCTCCTCTGAGAGCCCCAGGAAAGGGCCATAAGAGTATAGCTCCTGAGTCAGAGTGTAATGTGTCTAGATTGCATAGTGACACAGCAAGCACAGACCCAAAATAAGCAAGCAGAGGAGTGGAAAGATAGTTAGTGAGATGGGGCAATGAGAAAGCTTTCTACAGAACTGGCTCATTAATGTGTGTACAGAGTTTGCCTTAAATTTCAAGCAGAGATCACCTCTCAGTCACAGCACTGGTAGGTGATGTTTGGTGACAGTTTGATCAAGTTGAAGGTGCTGATCCCAAAACAGCAAGGTTAGAAGTGCTAACTAAGGTTAGCGGTGCGGGAAGAATGAGGAAAAAGAGAAAGAAATAAATCCAAATCTCTTGGGTGGAAGACAGTTTATAGATGAATCAGTATGACTCTGGCAGGCATAATACAGAAATACATGGTGGCACCATGATCCATACAGCTTTGAAAACATCCCAGTCCTAGCGCAGCATGTAAGTAATCACTGCTACAGAAACATGGAGCCTAACAGATGTTTCATCTCTAGTTTTCCCTAGAAGTATCCTTCAGAGACCTGGGAACATGAGTCTGAATCTGCTGTGTGGAAGTGAGTGTGAGTCTTCCCAGGAACCTGCCCAGGGTTAGATATACAGGAGGCACCTAAGTGTTGGAGGCTCATAGGTACACATGGAAGATTTCTCCTTTCCTGCTCACAGGGATGTCACACCCCTGGCAGAAGTGAAGGTGAAGATATGCACCTGGGGCTGATGAGGAGGAGGCCGGGTTCCTTGCCTGGACAAGTGATGGCTGCCAGACCAGCATCCCACAACATGGATTTAACACCTCTAAACAGTTAGAGAAATGCTGACTGTTGGTTCTCAGCTGTGCTTGATGTAGCCATTGCTTTTGTGTCTTTTTGGAACACTTCTTCTGCCAGTTGGTCCATCTCATGCTTGCGACTTCTCAGAAAAGTCATCTTCCCTGGAGTTTTTTGAGGGTCTGAGGAAAATGAGAGCAAAATAGAAGATCCATTGAAATTGGCAAACTTTTACTTTTAATGCTAGGGCAGAATACCAGCAGTTGAAATCCAATTTGTCCTCACCAAGATCTCAAGTTGATTGAATAATTGAAAAAGCTAATTGTTTAGAGTGTGAGTGAAATTTTTGGACATTTTGGCCTTGCTCTAATACTGAAAGTGAATTAGGGAAAAACTCCAATTGACTTCAGTTAGGCCAACACTGAGCAGTTTTGAAAATCTCACATGAAGGTCTGTGGGGCAGGGACTCTGTCATGCTCTGACTCGGTGCCTTCCCAGCATTGCTGTGACATTGCTTGAATGCATTCAGTGTTGTGCAATGTGTTTTTACATATCTTTGGCAGTCTCTCTTTTCAGAAAGCCTGGACGTTAAAGGGTAGAGGAGAAAGGCACTCAGATGTTCAAAGCAGGGACTATATCTCCTTTCATTCTGGTCTTTAACCTCAGTTGAGGCCAGTTAAGTGCTGCCATAACCTGGCTAATGAAATCTAAGAATTTAGTTTCTTTTTCACAACACATTTAACTTAACAAATAAAGCAAACCTGCTAACCCAGGGCAATCTCCATATAAGACAGGACAGGCAGAGGAATAGTAGGTACTGCTGCAGCAGCAGCAGGACTTAGACGTCCCCTCCAGCCCATACAGCTCTAGGGAGCTCTGGGGTAATCATGAGGGCTGTGTAAGATTTAAAGATGACTGCAGGACTTTAAAGTAAAGATTTCCCACTCCTACTAAGTTGCAGAAGCTAAATATATCCTTCCTGTTTACTCTCTGTGTGATTTTAGACTAAGCTCCAGTCTACAAAACAAAATGCATCTCTGTCGTCTCAGCCCAACGAGGAGCAGCACAGCCCTGGTTACTAATGCAGCATCGTCTGACCGCCTGCCTCTGCCAAAGCTGGCAACAAAACTCGCTTCAGGCAAGTTCAGGGGACAGCTGGCGATATCTGGATCAAATCAGTTCTGTGGTTTAGTTCAAACTTAAGGGATAAGGCATATGCTAATGTTCTTTCTCTTTCCTTTTTAGGTAAGCATTTCCATTTGTAATGAGCCATCGATTTTGGAGGCTGCAGGCTGGATTCAGAGGGAGAGCCTATGGAGTGTCTAGGACACGTTTGGCTTTGACAAAGACTTACTTCCCAGCTTCTCTATTCATCACAGACTGATAGCTGGTTTCAAAAGTCTCATATTTAACTTTTCTGGTTTTCTTAACTTATGATTATTTTTTTTCCTGAATCTCTCTGCTCATAGCAAAAACCTGTCGTAGTCCAGTGAGACCCTCTACATCCCACTCACAATGCCAAATTACACTCAGTAATCATGGATGCTCTGGTTTATTCTCTACCCAAAATGGACATCTTCTGGGAGGAAAGGGTCACTAGATGATGATTTCTTTTTGTAAGCAGATGTGAGGAACATGAAAAAAACCCTCTTAATAACCAGTCCAAAAATGACCAGAGGCACTATTTTGCAATACAGGGTGTACAACCTAGTAAACCCAAACCTCTCTAATGTAACATAGCTATTCCTTCCCTACCTCTCTTTTTGTCTCAAAGAAAAAGGTCAATTTGGTATTTAAAAACACTATCAAAGATTTAATGATTGTACCATTGGCTGTAGTTCAAACAATAGAGGCAGGAAAGAATGTACAGCTGTCAAGTGTAAACAGAAATGGGTACAGCTCAGAAGTGCTTCAGACAAATCATTGTATGTCATCGGCTGGTTTTAATTAAGAACAGACCAAATATTCTCTCCCTTCCCCCTCCCTCTTTCTTCTCCCCCCTTTCCTTCCCCCCCTTCAGTAACATAAAACAAAATGATTTGTAGTGCATTGTCTTATTGGTGTCTGTCCTTGTGGAAGTAAGCAAATGAATATGGAAATAGCTTGACTCATAGTTCAAAGCATATTATGACATCCCAAGCAGACCATAAGATTGTAATCTTAAAACTGCAACACCAATAGGTTAGACTTGCACCTTCCCACTTTCTGCATGGCGAGTCTTGCTTCAGGAACAGAACCCCATCGTGTTCTTTCACGTTCTTATTTACATCACTGTCCCAAAAGCAGATTCTAGGTTGATTACCTCAGTCAGGTGAGTTTTCTTCGTTATGTGTCTTGTGCTAGCCCCAGGTCTGGCAGGAGGGAAGCCTATTTGCAATACATCCTGTTTTCAGAAACGAGACATTAACCAATACTTAGGCTCTTCTGGATGGGCCTGAGCCAGAGGCAATACAAAGGAACTAAGGAAAGGAGATGGGGAGACACGTTTATTTTTATTTATTTATTTTACATTCACATCTCTGGATTGCCCCACTTCTGCATTTTGCTGTTGCTACTGGTCTGGATCTCTTCTGACTCTGAGACTTCCAAAAGTAATATTCACCAGTAAATACACATAGAGAGGGACCTGACACTGAAGAAATACCCTTAGCGTTACCCCCCCTCCTAGTGCTGTGGCACGGAACTGCTGCTCTGCAAGTAACAAACAGCAGTTTATCGTGTTGTGTTTTGGGCAAGCTTCATGCATTTTGTTTTCAGACAGCGAGGTGGCTGTGTTTCCAAAGCAGCAATGGTATGGACTGCACACACGTTGCAACCGTTGTGAAGGGTAACCAGGAGAAGAAAACACACTGTCACAGTCTGAAGTGGATCAGGCCTGGTCAGCAATGTGCACTTTGACTCAAGGGTGGAAAAATGAAGTCTCCCCAAGGACAGACACTATAATAGATGTTTGGGTTTACTTGCCGGCTCATCCTATTTCTCTTTGCTATGAAGAATAGCAATAATGGCAATAATAATAATAATAATAATAATAATAATAATAATAATAATAATAATAATGTTATTGATGGTACATCCTGAAAGGATTGTAAGGAGGGGTGATGAAAAAAAACATTGCACGAATCTCTACTGCAATGAAAACAGTGTGGGCATCTTGTAAGAGGGCACTCCTGCCGTTGCAATATAACTAAAAGTGCTTCTTTAGCCTGCTCACTATTGCTGTCATTGAAAGTCCGCTTCTTTTGGGCACCAGACACTTTCTTTGCTGCTACCCTCAACCAAGACAGAAAGGGTGCTTCTTCCTTGGAGAGCAGTTTATAGCTTCCCACATAAAAGGAATTCTTGGTAGACATCATCCCGTGTGCTAATGACCACAGAAAAGAGTAGACGTCATTAGCAAATGCAGTATCGGTTATTTCCATATTTGCTCATAACGAAGAGGCAGAAACAATGAGAAAAACTCAGTTAATTTGTGACCACCAATAACTCCATACCAATGCTGATGCGTAAAAACTGCAGACAGGCTTGCTCTGCATGAGACTTCTGAAAGCTCTTTTGTTTCGCTAGTTAGAGAAAGCTTTTTCCTCTAAAATAATAAGGAAATATTCTTAGACCCTAAATCACCTGGAAGGCAAAATGTCTCCCACAGGATAGTTGATATCGTTTAGGTTTTTTTTAAATGCTGAATCTTAACTAAAAACCTGGGACCTAAAGCACAGAGAATTGTTTTTAGTTCCTTAGAGCGCTGGAGTACCAACTTGCCTTGTGACCAAAGGTAACATATTTTCTAGACATTAGATGAAGGCCAAGGTATAGGTACTTTTACTATATAGGACATGTGCGACAGCTGTGCAGTTACTAAAAGGCTATATGCCTCTTAATCTATGCCCTTCAGCAGTTAGGTTAGAGGGTGGTTTGTTTGGGGTTTTTTTGCACTGCTCTCTTATTTAAGTGCTAAATACAATGCATGAATCTCTGCACAGGGGCTAAACTGCTTCGATATTTCATTTCCCTTTTTGGCACATCTTCCTCTCCAAAAGAGGATAATAATCACAAACCAATAGTTGGGAAGCAAAAAACCTTGAAAATGTTACTAAGGATATGTGCAGAGGCAGCAGATCGGTCTTGACTTTGGCTCTACAAACAGCCTAACTTGCACCAGTTCTGAGACAAAAAGAGGGAAGAAATGCAAACGACCAGAGAAACATGAGATGAATTAAGAAGACATATGGAGATCTTCATGAAATATGGTCTCTAAATTTACTGGGAAACATGTTTCCTATTTGCTTCACACGTTCAAATGTCTGTTTTGTATGCAGCAGAAACAGACTTTCTTGATATTCTGCGTGGGGTTAGTGTAATATATATATTAATTTATGAAACATAACTCCACAGCGCATGCATGTATGTATTTTGTACATTAATTATTATAGTTATATATAATATGCATGTATTATACTGTGTTTACTGCATAACGCTCGTGTCAGGTTTGGTAAGCAGGCCAATATTTTTACCAAGTAACATAGACAGAGGCCCCCCAGATGGATCAGAAGGATTGTCTGAAAAAAAGCTGTACTTTTTTACAAGGCTCAGAAGCCCAGTAAAACTTCTCTACATCCTCATGCAGACTCCCAACAGAAAATAAAAATCCTTTATTAAATAATGTGGCCCTTTAGGGAGACATATATGACATAATCTGAACAAATGTATTTGATGAATAACGCATCATGATGCACCACTCCGCAAGTGTGATTATGGAGCTTGGTGTGTGGGAGGCCTCCAAAATGGACAAGTTTTCTACCTTAATTTCATTCTTGAAGTTAAAGAAGATCTCAGTCTTTCTGAGAAACAGAGGGATATTTCCCTCTGAAATCCACAAGACCCTCTACGCAAGAACATTTACTCTTAAAAACCTGCAGAGGTGTTATGCTACTTTCAAAGCTCCTTTTCACTTATTTTTTTAAGAATCTATTCCAACCCAAACCGACTGAGACAAGACAATCCTCGTATCAGGGGAAAATAAAGTAAAAGAACGAGTTAGTTTCATGATTCATCAAATGCCTTAATTATTTTCTTTATCTCTGCTGCTTATTCTGTTAAAGTAGAGTGCAGCAGTTATCATGTTCTGTAACTATACCAACTTCAGCACAGTTTAAACTAAAATACACCCTGTATTACTGCACATGAATAAGCAACAGGAAAAAGTCTGTATCTACACAATGTCTCTTGTGTGTCCACAGGGAGTGGGATGATCCTATCACAGAGTAGAAAGTTTTTGAGAGGTGGCTCCCAATAACATTAGGTGATCGATTTTTCCCTTCCTGATGTTGCTAGGTCATCTTTGTGAAAATCGTGGGGGGACGAGTTGCAAAGAATAAGATCAGATTTTAACACAGGCTTAAAAAAAGAGAAGTCCAACAAACTCGAAACCCAAAAAAATCTCTTCCTTTTTGCTTGTCTAAAGAAATGAAAGATCAGGGAAATTCCCGAAGGCAATCAACATTTCTTGTTTTGTTTGCATTGGCCCAGGTTCATACTTGAAGCTCTATATTTAACAAGCCATCCTGAGAAGGCGAGATAGCCATGGCTAATGGCAATGGAAACAATTTCCCTTTGTGGTGCCTGCACTGGGACTGCTGTCGTGGTAAGCCCAGAGCTTTGATGTCTGCCTGACACCATTCAGAAGCATTACATTAATTAGGAATATAAAACTGAGAACTATTGCTGTCTTAATTGAAAGCTCCTACTGATGCCTGGTGGAGGCTCCCCCCCGGCTTTGCCAGGCACTGCAGCCTGGTTCAGCAAGATGAGCTACAATATTTGCAGGAGCTTCAGTTTTTATTGCCATGGGATCGCTGCGTGGAAACAGATGGGAGGAGGAGGCTCTTCCCTCTGAGCTGCTCCGAAATCTGCAGAATGCAGATTGGGTGCCGAGGTCGGCCTTGTGGGACTATTATTAGTGCTCCAATTAGGCTAATTCCCTTGTTTGTCGCTGCTCCCTGTGCTCTCGGTCCATGCTGACCCAAGGTCTTCTCCCAGGGAGGCTCCTGCCCCAGCACCTGCCTGGGGTCTGGCGTCCCTGCTTGTGTTTGCTCTGCCTTTTGTGGCCACCCTGGGGCTTCAAGAGCTAGCAGGGCTTCCCCAGAAGTGTACAGAAGTGAGTGCAGTCCATCCCCTGGACCTCTGGAGTCTCTGTCTCTGGAGACATTCAAAACCTGCCTGGATGCGTTCCTGTGCAATCTGCTGTAAGTGAACCTGCTTTGGCAGGGAGGTTGAGGTAGATGATCTCCAGAGGTCCCTTCCAAGCCCTATCATTCTGTGATTCTGTGATTTTTGGAGTCCCCCTCGGCCTCACTCCAAATGAAAAAGGAAGAACTTCTCCAGCTGTTGTTGCGCTCGGCAAGTTCCCAGTTCAGCTAAAACTACAAGTGACAGGGAAAGACTGAATGGTTCTGGGGTTTAATTACAACGCACTGAGCTACTGCGTCGTACAGTAGTATACCACTTGAAATCCAGCTACGATCAGCAGCAGCCAGCTGACAGCTTTTTTGCAGCCTGCGCGAAATGAGTTGTAATCACCAATCTGATTTTAATAGACAAACTATCAGTGTTGAAAGGAAATAAAAAGAAAAAAAGACAACCACTGTTTCTTTGAGGAAGATGTCAACAAATAAAACATGCAGGAACATTTTGCACTGAGGGTTTTTTTAATATCTTATAGGCTCTACAACCGTAATTTCGAAAATCATAGTCTTTGGAAAAAGTGCTTCATAAGCTGATTAAGGACTTCTAGAAATAGAGAAAGTGAGGGTAACGTGGAAACTTGTATTGCCACTCCTGTGGCTACTCCAGGTGAGACATGTAGAATGTTTTACAAGTTCTTAGGTTTGGTGGCACACTTTGGTTTTCAAGAATGGGGGAAACGTATGAGGTTAGAACTACAGAAATAAATAACTCTTCAAAAAAAAAAAAAAAATCAACAAAAAGCACTTTCCAGACGGAAAAAGATCTGTTTCACAGTCATTCTGGTTTGGTTGCCCTATGTCTTACTTCTTAGTGTACATGAGAGTTTCTTGAGTAGGCTACGTGAACCATGACGCATTACGGGGAAATTCCCACTGTAGGCCCTGCCCCCTCGCCTTCTTCCCATTAACAGTGTGAGCTGGGAGATGCGGTCTGGCAAGGGTGTCTGGAAATGGAGGTACCTGTACTACAGCTCCCTGTGAAACATTGCACCAGCTCATCCAGCCTAAAATATTTTGCTTTTTTTGCCAAAACAAAATTCATATTTGAACTGTTACTAAAATTTTTCATTTTTGCTCTGTCTAGTTTGAAGGATGTGGCTAACGTGAAAGCCTGTTAAGTGTTTGTGAGACTCAGATGTCATTACTACAGGTATGACAAAAAATTCATAGGCACTAAAAATTAACAAACCTATCCTAGTAGTCACGAGTAAACAGCAGTCATTTGTGTTCTTCAAATGGTATAAGATAATGAAAAATGGCCAGAATTAGTTATGTTGTTATACTTTCAAGGGCCGGGGTTTATTGGAAAGAATTTGGTTAGAAGCTACAGAGTTCTATTCACAAAGGGCTTTGTCCTGTTTCCAGTGGAATTTCTGCCCGATTTACTATTTCCGTGCAATTTGTCCAGTATGTTCCCCCCTCTTGTAAGGTTATTTTTACTTGATGCATTTTCCCTGTTCTTGGTTTCCGTGACTTCAATTACATTTCTAAATAGAGTCAACATGATTGGCCTTCTTATTCAGAAGCTGAGCAAAATCCATGAAGATGATTGTTTCTACTTGCAGTATATAGAACGGGTCAGAGGTGATGCCTACTGCAACGCTAGTGAAACCAAAGCAGATACACACGGGACGAGCTTAGCTCTCAGAAATGCCATGGTGTGGTAAGGTTCATGGCAATATTATAACGGCAAATTATTTCCTTTGTTGTCTGAAATTCACCTTTTCAGTGGGGAAGAACAGATTCAGCAAGTTGAAGAGGAAGGTGCACAAAACTGTGAATGACGGAGGATGTATACCAGAATTCATGTTGTGTTACTGTGAGCAGCAATGCAAAGATTTCAAGTTGGAGTTTGAAAGTCATGTCAAATGCCAGCTCCACCAAAAATCGGTCTCCACTCAGGGTAGGTAATATATGGCCAGACTGAGGACGTAGGGCTGAATCCAGGGGCGGGACGTAGCACTGTGATGGGCTGCCTGGAGCACGTCATGAGCTATGTCCCTTAGACAGGATCCTCAGAGACCAGATCTGGTGAGCATGGGCCACCTAAGATGGCCTGCAGGAAACGATGTGGTGCCAGCCATAGCTATGGACATGCTTCCTTCCCTTCAGGACCTGAGATTAGGCTGAAGATCCTGCTGAAAACTGGATCAGTCCTTTCTCAGAAAGACAAACAAGGAGAAAAACAGTGAGGTTGTTCTTCCCTACAAGTATCCATCTGAGATGAGTAAATTAATGATCAAATCCTACCTATTCATGACCTGGAGTAGGAACATGAACCTAATTCTCCGTTCTTCTGTGGAAGGATCCTAATCGTTTGAGTAAATAGCAGAACATCTGGGGCTGGGACAGTTGCTCCTTCACTCCTGTGGGGACAGTTGAGCTCTGTGTACCCCCTGCTCTCGCCAAGATGAAAGGCTCTCCAATCTGGTACATCCAGTCTAGCCTTAAAATTTGGATCTTATATCTTGCTTCTTCTTGGTGTCCTGACATATAAATCCTGTACCGGGGTTGGGAATTGATCCTGTCTGGATTTCAGCCCGATGATTCAGCTGTCACGTTAACATTATTAAATGGTTCTTCTAGTCTACCAGGAAGTATTGGAGGGCTGTAGGTTAAGGAGCTTTTACAGTTATCTAGTATTTAATTGAACAAGCTACAACATGTATCACTTGGGCAATTGTAGTCAGAGAAAGTATTAGCATATACTTTTACATCAAGGGTACGCAGAGTGCCATGTGCATGTCATATTTAATGTGGTAATAAATGTACAATAGTATATTGAATTCTCATATTCGTAAAGGCGGTTAGATGGAAGGTGTGTACTTTGTTTAATACCCTTTCCCAAGTGCTTCTTAAACAATCAATATTTAATATGTCGTAATTGCCTTGTATATTTAAATTGAATGGTTCTTTGGAGTGGCAGTAAAGTCTAGCTCTGGGCTGAAGGGGTGCATTACTCATGGTAACGCTGGGAAAGACTGCGGGTGAGAAAGGCTATGGGACTCGCAGAGCAGCGGTGCGATGCTCCCAGCTCTCACCTGTGGGCTCTTCCAAAGCAGCAGACAATCACCTTCCAGAGGTGACGGGTTAACTCCAACCCTGCTGAAGCTGCTGGATGTTATTTCACTTAACTCGCCTGCCTTTGGGTGGGTCTGAGCACTAGGGTCAACTCTAGGTAAAGGTGAGTGAGTGACTTTGACTCTGTTATTTCTTCTTTCAATTTCACATCACCACTTTGCTCACTGACAGCCTAGTTCAGTCCCAGAAGAAATCCAGGGGACCCTTCTCACTGGCTTGCATTGCTTTAGGGTGAGACCAGATTATTTGCAGCAAAGTGCCTGTTCACTTTTCAAAAACATACTCAGATTTCTCAACAGCCAACACTGATGGTCATTCAAAATAGAGAATCGCAGAGGAACATACAAGCCACAGTGCACAGCATCCTGTGTGGGATATTACTTAAACTACTCACACAACCGCAGGAATATCTTGAATCTCTCTGACTGCAACACTTGCTGTTTTGATTTGTTAGAGAGTTAATCCAGCCAGGACACAGAAATAATGCCGCATGACGTGGGTAACTAACTGACCACTGCACAGCTGAAAAGATCAGTTCTGCAGCTGAATGCATTAACTGAAATTTAAAAGTGTTACCAAAAAAAGAGGGGGGGGGGGGAACAGAAACTGAGTCAAACTGAAATTAGCTGTTGAATTTAGAAGAAAATCTGTGAATTTTTTTCAGTTATTCATTCATGACTAGTCAAAAGTTTTGTCACAAATCCAGTGATAAAAGTGGCACCCTAATCATGATATTTAAACTCGTCACAGGACACAGATGACCCAGCTGCAGTTCAAAGGGTCTCTCTCATTTCTGTCAGACTGAGGCCAATAGCATTCACACAGTTTTTCGCACGTGAGAAATGTTAAGATACACCAAATTGAGTCATTTTGGGCAGTTCTCTGAATGTCAACTCAGTGCTCAGCAGCAATGAAACAAAAAATGCTGCTGTTAAGACAGTAGTCGGGAAGAAAACAGAAAACATCATTAGGACACATTTTATCTTGAACGTTCCTCGTGGGCCCGTCTCAGATGTCAAAGGATGAAGGAAGAATGCGTGGAGCACACTATGGAAGAGCATCCTTAGAGAGACTAAACAAACCATAATTTGGGGAGGTGGTAGTAGGAAAGGTACAACTGAAAGGGGATGTGCAGTCACAGTTACATCAGGAAGAAGCGACTGGAGGAGGAACTTGCCATCACATGAGAGTTGGGGGACAGTCAGGAGCAGGTATGGGATATGCCAGAAGAAGGACTTTTTCCACACAGCAGTTTTCCCACATGTTTTTTTTAAGCTGTGGAAGTTTCCACCATCGGATATGTGGAAGCCAAAGTCTAAGTGGAAAAAAGGGCCATTAGGGACTATGAAACACAACAGAGCAAATACAACCTTCAGCTCAGGACCTCCCTAAAGCACTGATGGAAAGAACTGTGGAGGAGTAAGGAGATACATGGAGGCATATCCTTGCACGCCCACCATGGTTCTTGTTCATTTTCCCTAGGTGTCCACTACTGACCATTGCTAAAAGCAGGATAGTGAGCTAAAAGGACCTCTGCTCTGTCTTAGGTAAGGCTTAAGGAGAACAAGCCTTTGCTTGGAGATGTCCTACTACACCTCAAGACAGAGCAGCTTAATGCTAGGCCATGGTCATCCAGACACTTGCACGCAAGTGACTTCACACCTATAAGCAGGCCCATTAAATTTGCTGGGACTACTCAAGCGCATAAAATTAGGCACGTGCAAAAACGTTTCCAGAAGCATGGACTTAAAACACACTTAGTGCGGCCCCAGCTCAGCAAAGCGCTTAAGTATGTGCTTAAGCCCCTGAACTTCAGTGTGTTTGGCTGAGCAGGCATGGACTTGTGGCACAGCTAAAGCAGTGAGTTACAAACATGTAAAATCACAGGATACTTGTTTAAATTCTGTTTAAATAAATCATCAGCTGAGGTTATGGTGCACAGCTTGCTTGCTGCAGTTGCAGGTTTACGAACTCCACAGACATGATGAGAGAAGAATCAAAATTCTTCTAATATAGACACTTATTTCTGATCTTTCCTTTTACCAGGCTCACTAATTGGACAGAAATTGCCTTATTTGTGGGCATTGGTTTATCATAGTCATGATTGTATGCAGCTATGGTTTTACTTCTTAAAATCTCTTCCAGAGCAACAGGATTAGGTGAGACTATCAGTAGAGTATTCTGATAAATAACAAGAAAAACCTTAAAAACTCGCTGACTGCGGAACAGAGACACTTAAAACAGAATGTAGTGCTTAGCCCCAGGCCTTGGCAACAATTGAAACAAAATGTTTTGAAACAAAGCAAATTGGCATTTTGCTGACTTTTAATGTACTGCCTTTCCAAGCAAGACACCTGGTTCAACTACACAAAACATCTATTCAGAATTATAGTCTGAGCTTTTGTTATGCAAAAGGTAAATGAGGGCAACATGAACTCTGTGAGAGAGTCAGGTTTGGGTTTTTTTTTTTTCTTTTTCCCTAGGGTAATCTGTCAAGAAGATACTGGTTACTGACAGGAAACCAGGAGTCTTTTGAGGATGTGTTGGTTTCTTTTTTGGGGGGTTGGGGGGACACAGTCCAGTGAAAAAAAGATACCAAGTGCAGTGAAATACACCAACTGCATTAACCAAAAGAAATGTTCCTGTATTTGAATATCAGATTTTATAAAAATGGCTCATGTGTGTGTATAAAAATGGTTCATGTGTGTGTGCATGTGTGCGTGCATGCAGGGGCACACCAGTATATAAAAAGGGGGAACTCATGTATGTAAGAGGCTAGAAAGGTACGGGTCACAGCATTGCTTAGGTGTTACCTTAACTCTGATGCTCTCAAATGCATTTTATAAGATCCCTCCTGTATGGTAGAGTGAGTCGCTTGTCTGTTTCCTTGCATGTCTGCTGGCTTGGCATTTTAATTAATTCAAAGCATTTGAATCTGACGGATTGTGAAGCTTATTAACCATAAAGATGGACCTAACTCCAGAGTAACTGAAACTGCAACCCCAGCTTTGGTATTTAACCTCATGAGATGATATGGAGTCAATAAAAACCTTGCCTGCTCATTCAGAACACCTCTTTCATCTTGAATTTCATTTGAAGGGCAAAATATGTCATATTTCACTATTACATCTCAGTCATGCTGATCAGAAGCCTGAAGAGCTTGACCAGTTTGACCACTCACTCCTCAAGC
Source organism: Fratercula arctica (assembly GCA_947846985.1). Taxonomy (NCBI): domain Eukaryota; kingdom Metazoa; phylum Chordata; class Aves; order Charadriiformes; family Alcidae; genus Fratercula; species Fratercula arctica. The sequence goes on from CANTUZ010000001.1 coordinate 99,469,147, forward strand.
TCCTCAGGCTTTCAGGCAATAGCAAAGTAGCTTGAAGTCTTCCGTCAGCTAAAGCAGGGTGATCTGTCAAACAAAGTACCAATATGACAGTAAAAAAAGCCCTGTATTTGCTCATCAGACTTCACTCCTCTGAACAAAGTGCACAAAAGGGTCTCCATTGCTTTTTGAAGGTAAAACAGGAGAGGCAAGTGTTGGATGCATACGCCGTGTTTAACTGCAGCGGGTGGATCACCGCTGAATTCCCTGTGGTGCTCACGGGCAGAGCCTCTCATTGACCAACAGCTAGAAAAGAGTTGCTTGGGAATGTTTCAACAAAAAGTATTTTGTCAAAGCTGCTGAATAACAATTTCTCAAGAAAGACTTGCCTTTGACTAATTTCTGTCCTTGAAAACGCTATTGGAATCGGATAAATGTCTTCCTTTGAACTTTCAAAGGAATTTTTTTTTGGGGGGGGGGAGGGAGGGGGAGATTCTCTTTAAAAGCACTTTTAATTTTATAATATAAATAAGCAGTGTTTCAGAAAAATGTTTCAAGGTCATTAAATGAAACCTGATTTTCAGAAAAAGTGTTTCAAGGTCATTAAATGAAACCAGATTGGGTTTGGTTTGCTTTTTTTTTTAATTTCAAAAAGATACTTGATATTTCAACTATTTGTCCTGACATCAATGGATTTTTTAATATTTTTTTTAACTGATTCAAAATAGTAAAATATTCAAAATCTTGAAAATTTCCCATGGGATTAAAAAAAACCCCAAACATATCCTACACAGCTCTACTAGAAATCACAGCATGAAAAGACAATCCTGACTTTGTGCCTGAACATGTTTTTTTGGGGATGGTGAGCACGAAGGAGGTAAACACTACTGTCGGTGGATGCTGCAGGAAAATCAAATCTGTGCTGGAGCATATGGGTGGCAGATACACCGGGCTGCAGGATGATGGGTCACGTGGGTTCTGTGAGTTGATTCCCCAGGATAAAAAGGTTAAAAGGTCTTACTGTAATAGTGTATGATGGACAATTTTCTACACCTTTCAAATAGTTATTTCTTAAGGCAGAAAGGCTAGTCCCCGTTGCTAGTGACTCCCTTAATATTATTACTTAATTACAATCGTGACAGTATTGCAAAGTGCTCCCATGGCAAGGTAGGACTGCCGCATTTCCAATGAGGTGGGAGAGAAAGGGATGGGAGTAGGATGGGTATCCCAGGTATCAAAACAGGGACTCCAGCCCCAGCCCGGCTGCCCCAAAGACTGGCAGCCCCTGCCTGCCCTGAGTATTTATTCCTCTCAGCCCTCTCTTCCCAGAGCTCCTCTGGCACTGTGCCTGGCTGAGGCTTCCCAAGCATCCTTCCACATCCATTGCCCTTACCTCCAATCTCGCACATGGGAAGTCCCTGCCCTATCCCGGCAGAGCCTCCAGCCCTTTGCAGCTTCCCTGCTTCAGAGCTGACCAAGCATCCCTTACCACCAGCACCTCCACCCCACCCCAAAATCCTTCCCCATGGCCCTAGCACCTTTCCCTGACTCCCTGCTCCCAAACCCTCTTCCCCCAGCTCCCCATGCCCACTTTCTGCACTGGAGCCCACCTCCCTGGCTCCAAGTTCTCCCCATCCCTGAAGTCTCTCCTGTCTCCCATCTGGCCTCAAACACAGCAGATGATTAAAATTAATATAATTAATCCCATTCTCTCTGTGCTAACGGAGACAAGTGCAAGCACTAATACATGCTCCTGCCCCTTGATGTGATGTTTGTTCTTGGCTCCCAGCCCACATCGCCTTCCACTGGAGGGCTCTTCTCCTTTTGACCCCTTTCCCCATCAGGGGGTCCCACCAGCAACTCCTGGGACCCCTGGGCATGTGCAGGGTTCAGCCCCATCCCATGGGCCATAGATTGCTGGCTGCCCTGGGGCTGCCTCAGCTGGCCAAACCTGCCTCTTCGCTTCCTCGTGGAGCCGCCTGGGCTCCTGGCGGTGGTTTCCAAAGTCCAGACAGGAGCTGCAGCTCAAACTCCACCTGGATCAAGCCTGGAGGGAAGAAAAAGCGGACATGTCTGGGAAAAAAGAGCTTTATGGTAATTCTGCAGCAGGCAACCAGACTTTTAGGATGGGAGCCGATTTTCTAGCGGCTTGAAAGGGGACAGGGAGCCCAATATCCATGGGCAACGGCAAGTGTGAACACAGCAAGAGGAGGGTGAGACTAGTCCTAATCTGTGTGGTCAGATCCACATCTCACACCAGATGAATGCTGTCCAAGACAACAAATTACAACATATTCTTCACTCTGACTCATGGTCTGGGGCTGGCAGTGGCCGTAACTGTAGGGGTGAGGGGTTCCTCGGGGCATGTGAGGAAAGGCAGCGCTTCTCCTGAGCACCCCGGTGAGAAGCAGGGGTGGCTGGCTGGCGTAGGCAGCCGGAGGGACCAAGGGCGGCATCCTCAGCCCTCCCATCAGAGCACTTCCCTCTCGTTTTTTTTGGTATTGTACCAGTTCCAACACTGCAAGGGCATCAGATCCACAAGCTCCAACTTGGGCATCTGAGAGACCTGCCAAGAACACCATGAGGGCATGCATACGAAAGACAGGAGAAAATTAAACAAAATAAAGACCAGGGGAGACTTGAATGCTCCAAACGCTAACAAGCAGAAGTGAGAAACACTGATGCCCTCACCCAAAGCAGAGAAAATGGGCACAGAGTGGTGAAATTGGGCTGTCACTGAGCAAGCGAGGATGGGGCTGCCAGACACAACGGTCAAACAGGGGAAGACCAGAAAGCCATGACCACGGTAGCCCCTCTTTGGGGGTCTGGTAGGGCCATGTCCCTGTTGGGAGGGATGAGGATGGGCTGCCTGCACGCCTCATGCAAGCCATCGCAGACCTTTTGGGCTCAGTTTATTGTTTGGTAAAACGAAGGCGATAATATCTGCCTCACAGGGGAGCTGGGAAGCTTATTAACGTTTTGTCTAGTGCTTTGAGATCCACCGAGTGAAAGTCCTTTATGACTATTTTATTGTTATTGTACGGAGATCAAAGTAAGAGCTCTAATCTAATGCCATCCCTTTTATGTTTATACCACCCACTTGTATCCAGCAGTCAGCCCGACTGCAGAGTCTCTCTTCAGCCTCTTGGTCTTTCAAGGCTGCGAGTGTGTGTTTGTCGGTGAGGTTTTCCAGGGTAACTGGCTGCTAGTCAGTCGTAGTCTGAACCTTGTAAAAGAATGAGGGCAGACACAAAATTGCATCATTATTTAGCAGGGCTGGAAGTAAACTATTGAGCTCAGTATTTTCTCCAGTTATGTGCTATGTTAAATAGCTAGGTGTGGCAGGCCAAAAATGTACGGTACCAAGGCAGTTCTCTATGTGAAATAATTTTTAATTTATTGGTGTTTAACCTTTAATCCTCTTATTATGCATGGGGGGGTGTTCTTGTAAGTGTATATATATATATATATACACACACACAGGTATACACATGTGTTTTTAAGCCACAGAAGAAAGAGAATGGGTAATTCATGGGTTTTCCTTACCCTGTTTGAAGGAGTTAGTGTCAGAGTGTGATCTAATCCTACAGAGATAATTTTATTTTTTTTCCTGTAAGGGAAAGCTACTGCTGGGAATCTCAATTTATTAAGTGTATGTACTTGTTTCTTCTTGGACAGCAATTTTACAAAGTGCCTTAACGTGTGAACTGTACACAATAGGTCCAAGATGTTGAAGGGTGACAGTAAGTGCTCTGTTGACAGGAGACTGTGTGGTCCAATTATTACTAAGGATAACAAAACAGCAAAAGCAAAAAAAAAAAAAAAAAAATAAAAAGAGTTTGCAACTTCATGTCCAAACCTGAATGAAAAGGAGGGAAAACATGAGCTCTATAGAACAAGTCATACTCCCATTGTTGGACAAAGACCAAACCCCATGGCAGATATGTTTATTTTAATACTTTTATTGTGTTATATATTACTCTAAAACCTGTTCATTTGAAGTTCAGCACCAGAGGGTACAGCTCCTGCAAGCAACCTAATTCTCCACTTGTGCAGCGATTCTCACCTGCCTGGGTATGAAATGTAGTGCTGTCTGGGTAATGGAGTTTTCTGTTTAGTGACCGAACTGAAAAGGGCAAACAACAAGGATTTAAGAAAATACGTTGTCCCACAGTGAAAACGTCTTGATTCTTGGCAAATCAAAGAGCAGTGTGTTTTATTTTGGATTGCTCTCAAAAGATTCTCTGGAGCCAAAACTAAATGTTTGGGGTGGAGGGGATGTTTTGTTTCAGGTTACTTGCACTTTGTAGTAAGAAACAAAGGAAAACCAAAAAACCAAACCGTTAAAACAACAACAAAAAGATCGTTTTAAATGAACAAGTAATTGAGATGAAAACTTAAGAGTTTCACTTCAGAAGTGCTGAAACAATGCATTTTGATGCTCTGGAAATGTGTCTCTTGGTTTTTTTTACCTGACCTAAATCTGGTCACTGAATTCAGTTCAAATTTGCGAAGTCTGATGCTGCCCAAGCCTGTATTTTTGACTTATTTTTATTTGGCAAAGCAAATAAGAGCCTGGGTTTAAGTACTGTTTATAAACAGAGAACTCAAATAACTCACAACTGTGGGATTTATCATGGACTGATTCCACAGCCTCACCTATCAGCATACCAAGGCCCTACTTCATGAAAAAGTGAAAATGTGCATATATCCGGGTGAAAATAAATGAGAGCCTGAGGAACACATGCATGTCCTGTGAAAATAAGCAGGTAATCGAAAACCACATTTTCTGCAGAGTAAAGGATAGGATTTTTTTTAAAACTATTTGTGCAGTTCAAATAAAAAGGTGTGCGGTAGATGAACTGCGACCACAAGGGCACTTCAAAGGGACACCAACACTAAGGCAGGTGTGAAATGGGATGTAATTGCAGAGAGAGATTTTGCGATATGGGTTATTTCCAAATGATTGCCCCTGTCAGCTGCCTATATTTATCTACTCATATAGGTAAGTACATAGGTAAGTATATTTAGAACCATCAAATCATAGAATTGCCTCAGTTGGAAGGGACGTTTCAGATCATCTAGTCCAACCATCAACTTAACTCTGAGAAAAACCATCACTAAACCATATCTCTAAGCACCACATCTACCTGTCTTTTAAATACCTCCAGGGATGGCGACTCAACCTGTTCCCTGGGCAGCCTGTTCCAATGCTTGATAACCCTTTCAGTGTAAAACTTTTTCCTAATATCCAGTCTAAACCTCCCCTGGCGCAACTTGAGGCCGTTTCCTCTTGTCCTGTCACCTGTTGCTTGGGAGAAGAGACTGACCCCCACCTCTCTAGAACCTCCTTTCAGGTAACTGTAGAAAGTGATAAGGTCTTTCCTCAGCCTCCTTTTCTCCAGGCTAAACAATTCCAGCTCCCTCAGCTGCTCCTCATAAGACTTATTCTCCAAACCCCTCACCAGCTTTGCTGCCCTTCTCTGGACCCGCTCCAGCACCTCAGTGTCTTTTTTGTGGTGAGGGTCCCAAAACTGGATGCAGTACTCGACGTGGGGCCTCACCAGTGCCGAGTACAGGGGGACGATCACTTCCCTAGTCCTACTCACTTTACATATATAACCTATTCAAGACCGACAATACCTGCTTTTAACCATTCAAAATGAACTTCTTCCACAAGAAAATCCAAACCTACACGACTGTCAGCTCTAAGCCCTTGACCCTGAAGGATTCCTGTGGGTACATTTCTGAACTAGCATTAAACATCAGTAAATCTTGCACTGATGCCTTAGTGAATCAGTGCCTTTATTTGTCTTTTTAGGGTCAGATTTTCCAAAGTCCTGAGTGTTTGCCTACCTCTCCCCTCCCAACAAGGCTTTCCCCTGACTTCAAAGGCACGAGAGACAAGCCAAAAAAAATTGCTCGTGAAAATCCCACCCTCATCTATTTGGCTTCTCTCCCCGCCCCACCTGAGCATCTCCTGTTACCCTGGGCAGCAGCACACACCAGCTGCAGGTACCACAGTCCTGACTTGTACAATAAATGAGGAAAACTACACTCTGCTGCCCTGATGCGTGTGCAGCATTTCAGCAAGTCGTTGGTTAGAATGACAGTAATATTTTAAAGATGATTGTGGGATAACGTCACAGAAACTACTCCCCTCCGGGGTGGGTGGCACTGTTGCAATATAGGTGAGAAATTATCTTTTTTTGGTTCTTCCTGAAGTAAGGAGTCAAAATAAGTTTGTCAGCACACAGTGTCCTGGGACTGCATCATCCCTAACAGGAACGCAAGCTCATTTTTACTGCATTTCAGCAATTGGATTTGATTCTTTTTTTTTAACCAGGGTGGCCTTTTCTGTGCTAAAAATGCCTCATCATGGCAAAACACAAAACAGGACCTTCCTTAAAATCCCACCCCCTCTCCTGGGGTGTTTGCCTCATCCAACTCTTTGGAGATCAGTGTGACTCATGTAGACTATATCAACATCATCTTTCCCCACCCCCCCACCCCCACCCCTCCTTAATTTTCAGTGCTTGAAGAGAGAGGAAAATGTTTGTGAAGCAGTGCAGGGTGACAGCAGGGTGAAAAAGAGCATGTGGAAAGCTGACACTGCCCTGGCATTTCCCATCCCAGTGGCAGGGGCGCATGCCCAGCGGTAATGCACCCTCCAACCCAGCACCAAAGCATTGCCCAAGCCCACAGCTGGTACCCACCAAAACCTCCCTCCATGAAGGGCAGGTGCCAGCCTGGGAATACATTTGGCCTGAACTTTGCCCATGCTCCTGCTGTCTGAAGTCCCCTCTGTGGTGGGCTCCCGCAGTTCATGCTCCCATGCTGACAGTCAGCCCTACTACTGCAGACGTGAGAAGCCAGCAGCATCTTCCTCCCTAAGATGTTTTAGCCTCTATCTGTTTACTTCTGCATGGCCTGGCTAGCTTTTGTGGGAAGAGATTTATCCCCAGCCCCTCTGGAAAGCAGGATACTTCCATCATGGATGGTGCCTCAGCAGTGCCTTGGGAGCCTTGCAGGTGTCCTTTTGATGGCTAGTGGTCGGCTTGCTGCGGCACGGGTGGCAGCTGAACCGCACATCCTGGCTGCAAAGGCACAGTGAGGCACCAGCAAGGATGCCAAGAAAGCTCTGTCCTGTCCAAACACGTGTCCAAACCACAGGCACAGGGCTATGGGGATGCTTTCTCCCTCCCTCTCTTTGCAGACCTTCTCTACTTTTGATAAAAGAATGTATCCCTGAAGCAAGAGCTTTTGGGTGAATCAGCTCTGCTTGGCAAAGACAATCCCATCTGCGCTCCTCTTTGGTGGCAATCCATCCTTGCCCACTTGTCGACCTGCAGAAGCAGAGCTGCACCTACCAGCTGCACCCCAGTCCTCTCCTTCCAAACAGCCTTGTGTACACACGAGAAGGATCTCAGAGGGCTTTGGCCCAGTTTTAAGATTTACAGAGTTTTTGCAGCTCTTGAATGTAATTTTACAGAAAAACTTAAATTAGGCTCCAAGAAAATAATCTCTTGACGGTATTAATTTTCAAAAAATGACCTTTAGAAAGGCGCGCCTTCATGTTCGGTAGCAACCTGTCACAACTACATTGCAGGGTGGGTGTCTGGGGTCCCTTCCATTCACTTACCAGTTACTGATAAAAGTCCCCTATGTAGCTGGAGTTGTTTTGTTGTTCCCCCACTCCAAGCTGATAAATTCCACTCACTTGGAGATCAGGCCATGCAAGGGAAGCTCAGGGTGCTTGTACACATCTGTGTGTCTTTTTACCTTTGAAAAGCTCTACTACTACTTTTCTTCACGATGCATAAGTTCCTTTGCAAAAAAAAACCCCAAAACCAGAAACAAGACCCAAGCCCAAACCCAAACAACCAGCAAGCTGATTTGAATTCCCTCAGTCCACCCGGGCTTCGCTCCCCTTGCCAGGGGGCAGATAACCAGCATACCGGTGGGCTCTGGCTCTCCAGGTTGCACCCTGTCCCACCAGTGTGTCTCAGCACTATCTGTTACACTGCTGCTGCAACCAGCCTGATGTGGTGATTTTCCAAGGCCCTGTGTACAGGAACTAATTCTGAAAGGCCAGGTCCTCAACAGAGGGAAATCAAAGGAAATCCGCAGCTGCTAATCACAGCTAAGCTAGTGTTATGAACCCACTGAAGTTCACACCAGTATTTCTTGGGATCGCCAGCTGCTCCCATTGAGGTAGTGAAGACTTCTGCCCACCACCTTCTGCGGAGATGCTCTGGATTTGGGTTACTAGTGGAATGCAGGACCCCAAATATCTCCTGACTGAACCAAAATGAGCATTCTCAAAGTATATATAGGAAAAAATTAGTGGCTTTTTTGCCTTGTACAGTTAGACATGTTATCACTATATTTTCCATTTTGCTCTAAAAATAGAATTAAGAGACAAATTTTCCTGTCCTTTACTAACTTCACTAGTATAAGCTAGACGTACATTAGCTGAAATACGTGTGAGAACAATGTGGAATTATAATTCTACACCAAATTAAGCAAGGACACTAATGGGTAGATTGTAATAATAAATATACAACAATAATAGAGAAGGAAATAGAACAGAAACTTGAGCTTTAGTCCCAGGCCCACACTCCCATAACTTTCCTCACCCTGGTTTTGTTCCACTCAGCTTCATCATAATGGAGGAGCTGAAATGCAAAGATCAGAGTTAAATCCTGACTTTGCAAGAACTCACAGCATCTGGTCCACGCATTCCTTCCTGGATTGCTCTCTCCTTCATTCTCCAAGCATCACGCTGACGATTTGCAGTGCCACTGCTATTTGACTACCTGACCCATTTATCATCTCCACACTTCAGCATGCTCATTTTTCTTAATTTAACCAATGAATGAAGTAGCCCTAAATCACAAAATGGAAACAAGGGAAAGTGCTGAACTAGATCTAAGAAAAATGCTGGCTAGACTCCTCCCTGGGAAAACAAAATAAATTTCTTCATTTTCAGTCTCAAGTTTATCACACATTTTCTCAGAGTGAGAAACCCTGCCTTACTGGGTCTACAGTTTCCACATTGTGCAACAGAGTTTGCTCTGACTCATCTGTACAAATCAGTCATTTTTGGATCGGGGTCCCATTTTTTGCAGATTAAGTTGCAGGGAAGAAACATCTAAGTGCTAGAAATAGTCATCCCAAACTTCTTCTAGTCAGTTAGTCCCCACAGACAGTCAGCTAGAGTCGATGCTCCTGCTTGCAGTAGATGTGTTAGGTACATTCATGGGTCTATGAGTTTCTCCACGTAAACTCTTCTCTCCCTTCCCACCAAGCCCGGCAGCGGGGCATTCCCCAGCGTTGTGTGAGGACCCACCACCTTCTTCTTGCACCCTGTTCCTCTCAAACCCGCCTGGTGGCCCCTAACTCCTGTGTCGGAAACTAATTGCCATCCATCTGCCCTGCTGTGCTCAGCATCATTGGTCTCTGCTACACTAACAGGTCCCAAAATAACTGCTCATTCCTGGCTCAGAAGCTGTTTGCACACGCTTGATGTTCATTGCTAGCGCCTCCTGTGTGTCCTTTCTTGCCCCAGTATGGCCTTTTTTGAGAGGGGTAGCTGGACTGCACACAGTATTCAAGACAAGGACACACCAGGATTTTATACTGGGTAGTAGTGACAGTGGTTTGGTTTGGTTCTTCCTTTCCCTGAGCATGGAGTGGACATTTCCATAGCGCTCTTGCCCCAGGACTCCATTTCTGGATGCTCACAGGTGACTCAGAGCTCAGCGTTGCATATTTAAACTTAAGATTACTTTTTTCCCCATGGTGACATCACTGTACAATGTTGAAATTCATCTGCCATTCTTATCTTCAGTTTAATTTCCTTCTGCAGGGTATGAATGAGTTCCTATGTCTTAGCATTCAACAGTGTTCACCATCACAATACTCGTAAACGTCTTAAGAAATGGGCTGGTAGTAATGTATCCATAGTATTCTAATTAATCCCTTCTATTGCCTAACATCAAATGCAAAGAAGTATACTACTTTCAAAGCCAGAATTTAAATAAAACCTCACCAATGACCATTTGAGAACTGTGGAAGAAAAGCAAATAATTAAAAGCAATTGATGCCATCCCAGCTCTTTGCCTGTGAGCAAAGCAAATTATCCACAGCACACCATTTTCTTCTGCTTTGAAAATGTGTGCACAGGGAAAAAATCACTCTAGAATTCTCAGGCTCATTAGATTGTTTTGGAAATATTTATAATTGTGTTAATATATAATTGTGTTAATACTTTTGAAATATTTTTCACATCTTTTTCTTTCATGGGAATTTTTAACAATTGTATTTCAAAAGTCACAGTATTTCAGATTTTGGAATCTTTCTGTTACCTCTGTATCCGGCAAGGGGGGGGAAGAATAATACATTTTAAATTGCAAGTGACAGTTTTCCTTTACACAAAATTGCTAATAGTTATGTCAAACCTACACATTCAGAAAATTCTCAGCTTGCTCAAAAGAGGCATCATAGAATGAAGGTGTAGAATTGAAAGAAATTCATGGCATTCATGAGCAGATATAGGCCAAGTCATTGCTCACAAAGTGTGTGCTTGGTGATGGATGGAGTAAAGATCAAGGCTAGGAGTTTTTCAAAGCAAAATATCAGAGATTCCTCAGCAGAAGGACAAAGTTCAGTGTGTGAGGAAATTGGAGCTCCCTTTTGCTGAGGGAAACGGAGAAGACGCACCAAAATAATCAACTGCAAAAGTGTTTCATAGTCTATCCTTGACTTTGGAGATAAATGCGTGATATTATCTTTTTATCCCAACGATATATGCATGACTGAGAAACTGGTTCCAGTGCTATTAGTTATAACCAAATGAAAGATACACAGCAATTAACAGAGATGATCATACCGCTTTTGTATCAGGACTTTCAAAGCTAGCAGAAGTATTTGCCTCGAAAAGGGAGAAAAACTGAGCAGAAAATTCCACTTCAAACCAAACGCATCAACCTGCTTTTGAAATTTTACCTTGCGGGGCTCAGTCATGCTCCTAAAGCACCATGAGCAGGATGGGGAGCCATGCCAGGCACACGCCGGGCTCAGGTTTTGCCCAACGTGCCCCCCACAGGCCCGGACAGCCAGCCCACAGCAGCATGGCTGCTGGCAGGAAGAGGGGACAAGCTGTGCCCTGAGACGAGGAGGTGTCTGGAAAAAGCAGGAGCCAAAACTCTCCAGAGCAGGGTTTGCAGCAGAAAACGTCCCAGAGGGAAAAGCAGAGAGGCACGGAGGAGGTGGCATGGGGGATGGAGGAGAGGGGCAGAGCAGAGCTGCAAGGGGGGTGCTGGCCCATGGGAAAACCTGGCGTGACAAGGGAGGCACATCAAGAAACCCCAAAGTACAACTGTGTGATGAGTCAGGCTGGGGGGTGAAATGCTTGAGCGGAAGGGGAAGAGATGTGCTTACAGGAACTCCTGCCTGGATCCATATGCATGGTGCATATTTATTAAAGCCTGGGCAGCATTTCTGGCTGAAGATATCATGTCTACCCCTCTTCCCTCATCTCCAAATTCAGTTTTCTAAACTGGGTTTTATTGGCTTTTTTAATCCCTTTTTTTTGGTGAGTGGAACACTGAAGTTTCAAGGGGTGTTAACTTACAGTCGCTGTGGAAAATCTTGAAGGGAGAACAAAAGCATCCCAACTTTTCCCAGGGCAGACGGGCAACAGCCAGAGAAGCACCACTTGGTCACAAGGGGGGAGGGAAAGCCGATGGGCCGGCTGTGGGCAACCGCAGGAGGATGGGAGCAGTGGTTTGAGAGAGCAAGTAATGGCATGTGCAATGAACAATGATGAAACGTGGCTGAACTGAATAGTTAGGGCCAGATTCTTGCCCTTCTTTCCTAAAGTCAGCAAAGTTTAGCCGACTTTACAGCAAAGCCAAGTGGGGCTGAGAAATCAAGTTCAGTGTCATCCAGTTTTAACCACCCCGAGCGCCTGCAAAGTGTACTCAAGGTTAAACAAAATTTACCGTAACTCATATTTTAAGTATCTCTGAACTTGGCCGCCCACGCAGGAAACAGCTTGGAGCAGGTGGTCAGTGAAGCCTGCAGATCACGGCTGGCTCCGCTCGTGGTACTTGTGGGTTACTGACTCACTGCCGAATTATGAGCCCAAACAAAAGGCTTTAAGATAAACTCGAAGTCCAGAAATTGAAGAAGACAAGGTGAAGGAAATGATGATCCCAGCCTGTGCCCTAAATGCACACGATGGATGAGGAGTTGGTAAAAAACAAAGTAAACGGAGGGGCTGTTGTGCTGGGGTTTGCTCCTCCTACGTGCCAGAGCACCTGAAGGAGAAAGCGGGGGAGTGTGACAAGAAATGGCAGGTGAGGGAAAAGCTGTTCTCGATGTGTCATGCTGCTTCTAGCCCGCTAGTAAAAAAAAACACCCTGTATTTTAGAGGGTATTCCAACCATCTCATTGAGCTGAAACTGTTTGCTTGAACATATTAAAAATGTTGAAATTCTTACCAAATAATCACTCCTAGATTAAAATCTTGTGAATGCTGAGAGAAATTGTTCCTAGTGCCAATTAGTATTTTTTTCATCTGGCACTTCCCAGAGCTAAAAATCTCTCAACTGTGGGAGAAATTCTTAACAAACCGGAACAAGTTTGCTGCTTGTTTATCAGCCATGTCACACGCGGAAGTTCTATGTCAGTATTGCTTTCAAGGTACTCAATATTATTAAAATAGATGCTTTTATTTCAGACACTGTTAAAAATTACAGAGATGAGGGCGTAGGAGAAATCATCAGTCTTAGATGAGAATGTGTCTTTAACCACCCCCCCCCACTCCCCATGCTCTTGTTTTGCTGTGAATGTCGTGCAGTGGGTGATTTTAGGCTGTTCACGGTGGGGTGACAATATGGTTTTGCACAGTGACTCCTGGCCCTGAACTTCCCACGCTCCCCTCCACCTCTGTAACACACACTGTACGACCACTGAATTTGGTGGCTTCTCTGGCAGCTGAAGGGACCCCACTCAGGCATGTCCTCTTGGGCTGGTTCATGATCCTCTATGGAAGGGAAAAAGGGCAAGCAGGAGGCTTGGGGGGGAGCAGAGGCAGGGGAGGAGGTGAACACAGCAACACCATGCCTTTATTTACTTCGCTATTTCTCCCAGGCATCCCTGCGTGGTGGGGCTGGTTGTTTCATTCAGGGCCCTTCCCTTTTCGTACCTGACTGCAAGGTCTGCCATCACCCCAGAAGTCCCCTGCTAAAGTGGCCAAGGGGACACAGTCAGCTCCAGCTTCCGACCAGCCGTGACATTAATTGAGTTTCTGTTTGCTCTCTTGGCAGGTCTCCTTCCTCCCACCTGCCCTCCTGCTGCCTTCTCAGCAGCATTCATTTCCTTAATTGACATTGATTTGGTGTATAAACCCCTGCACCAACAGTGCTTTTAATTTCTGTTGAAAAAGAGGAGAAAACAGTCAGATTTCCTAAAAGGGGAGGTTTCATTCAGAGAACGCAGATCGCATCGTGAGTTTGCGTGCTGTAAACTAGGTCTGCCTAGATGACTCACGGCGGTTGCCAGCAGACATACCTGTACAAACACACACCCTGGAGTATTATAAATTAGTCTCGCTGTCTAACACACTCACCAAGTGCCTAATACTGTTGTTAAAATATGTGCTGGCCTTGCTAGCACGGGACGATGTTGTAAGGTCTGATCTGAAGCCGGTTTAACTCAACGAGCTTTAGATCTGGGTTTAGATGGTGAGAAATGCTCCAAAATAGCTCTCATTCAGCAGAGGACATCAAACTGCCAGGGCAGCTCTTTTCATGCTTCAAGTAGGGGTTTAAATACCAGGCAATATCAGGGTCTATATGGTTGGCTGATGATGCTAAGAGCCAGCACCATCCTTCCCAGATTCCCTGATTTTGTGTTATAATCTTGAACCAGGGAGTGTACGGTAAATGTCTGCCAGTGCATCAACGCAGTTTAAAGGTGTGATCACCCATACACATCTTTATACCAGCATGCTGTGTGACGAGCTGTACCACAAAAAACAGTTGCACCTGTAGTAGGAGCTTTTGCTGGTATTAAAGTATTATTAAGAATGTCTCCCCTCTACTGTAAAGTTTCTCTGGCAGATCAGGACCCCAGAATCAAGCTAAAAATGCAGGAAGCCTAGGACTGATCTGTACTGGGGACCCCTTTCTGCCCTATCTTATGTGGGTGAAAAAAATAGCGGTCTTTCCCTTTGGAAAGAGTGGTGTACTTCCAAATATTCATATTCTGTGGTTCAGCTTCCTTCAGCTGGGCAATGTGTTTTAAGTCCCAAAGATATAATAATCCAGTTCTGCAGAAATCTCTTTTCTGATTTATTTGTGCATGCCACAACACAACAGGATATTTTCAAATGCTCTTTCTAAACTTCCCAATCACAAATTGTAAAATACCCATCCACGCAGTGCTTTCCAGGAACATTTCATGTGACATGTTTTCAGGAAAGACTACTATTTGGAAGCCTGCGTGCATCAGGAATTCAGTGGTCTTTTACGTCTTACGAAAATTAATTTGTTTGGCTTTTGTATTCACTACCTTGAAAAACATTGCTGAGGCTGTGCTCTTTGCTGCAAGTAGCTGGCAGAGCTAGGAAACGGGGAACTGGAAGATTTTGGGAGTCCAGATTTCCACCCCAAGTTATGAGGCATCCATCAAGGCATCCATTTGAATCTGTTTACCTGCCCGTGGTCCTTTAAATCAATGGAAATATCTTTACCTCTCAGCAAGGCTGGCTTGGTTGCGGCTTGGTTGTGGTTACACGCTGGTCGCAAGCAGCCAGAGCTGCCTACAGAGGTTCCAAAGAGCTTTCCAGCAGTGAGCTCGCACGGTGGAGCGATTTTGTCACGACAGCACGAGGCTTGAGGATGAGCTACTTGACACTTCGGAAGTGAGTTCTGGAATCCCAGGGAGCTGCACGTTGCCTGCTAGAGCCAGCCCAACGCCAGTACCCAGCTGAACGCTTTAATTGCCCCGGAGCTTCCCTTCATCCCACTGTAGCAGTTGTGATAAGGCTCCTCTTGCCTAATTTGGCCCTCTAACAGGGAGGCGCGTGGTTATCCCTCCCAGCATTGGCAGCTCTTCTGGAGCCTCCTTCCAGAGGGACAAGCTTCCCTCTCTTCGCCATCCAGGGAGCCGAGGTAATTAGCTGGGACTACAGGTCTTGCGTTATACGGCTGAAGTTGGGTGAAATGAAACCTTCCCTTCGCAAATTCTGAGTCTGTGGCGCCCTAAGTGGTTCCAGCATCGGGATCCTTCAGCTTTTACTATATCTTTATTTCACTGCAACATCCAGATTGAAAACACATTGCAGGGATTGTTTGGGGCATATGTTAGTGTCAGATCTGTTCTGTGAGTCTCTGAAATTTGGTATTCCCATGTTTGTAAGACAAGACAGCAGTTTCTGCATTAAGTTTTGGCTTTGATAGTTTGATGCTGTCTCTGAAGCAGATGGGTATTCAGTTCCATATGTCATCCAGAGCCTTGTTTTGAAAACACTAGGAAAAGATATATATTAAAAACAAAAAGAAAAAAAAAAGCAGCAGCAACTTTAGTCGGATTTTAGCCTGGTTCATTGACCTTCACTAAAAAGTGGGGAGACATCTAACAGTTTTGTGGGTGGGTTTGAACACAGAAACTAGAGGAACGTAGCTTCCATGTATATCTGCAGCATAAATGAGTGTAGAAATTAATCTGAAACTTTTATTGAAAAAATTAACATTTCGCAATAGCAAAATCTTCAGGAGTACGTGTGTCAGTTTTGCCACATTGCTTGTATCATTTAAGAGTTGCGTGACTTTGATGCATTCTATTGGAGATGACCTCATTATCACTTCCTCCCATTACAGTTTAAAAAAAATTCATAAAAATAAATTTTTTAAAGGGCTTTAACTACAAAAGAGTTTTCTGTTTCTTGGTCGTGTAAGAGAGTTCATTATCCAAAATACATAGTTTTACTGGTTCACTCCAAAATCTCTGCAGCAAATTTTCTTGGCGTAATATTGAGTCTCTCCCCATATATATCGGAGAAATTATTTGTTCCATCTTTAGCCAAAAAATCATCTATGGAGTCATGTATTTGGTCCCCACAGCTCCTGCCTTATTTTTTTGGCACCCTTTTCTCCCCGGTGCACGGCTGCCACACAGAGCTGTACCTCCTGCCCCGCCGCGGGGACAGCTGTGCTCCCGGGTCAATCAGTGCCAGAAACGCTGCAGTTCCTGGCAAGATGGGTTTGGATGAATCCTTCCTGAATTTGCCTTTCCTGATGGCAGGAGCCAGCTCCCCAGCCTCCCCGGCATCCGTACGGTGGGAGCAAGGGAGAGATGGCACTCCCAGCAGACATCTCGGGCTCAGCCCTCCCTCTCGCCTGTCAGCCGTCAGCATCAGCTAATGGAGCCATAATGGTCTCGTTGTGGGTCGTAGGAGGCCCAGCATCGGTGTTCAGACCTTGATGAGAGCCCACCGACCGCGCTTGTAAAGCTGTTGGGTATTAAAGGGAGGAAGGCGGCTGGAGCACCTAGCTATATAACCATCCTTCCCCGTGGAGATCATCACAGGGGACAGCTTTTAGCACCGCAGCTAGAAAAATGCAGGCGTATCCATTTTAAGCCAATATCTTTGGTAAGAACATTGGGTGGTTTCGTTTGCCTTTCGTTTTTAAAAGACTAGCGGAGGATTTTGTACACACCCCCAGACACGCACATGCACACGCAAGCACATGCATTTGTTTTAATCGTTAATCCAGACAAACTAAAGATTATGTTGTCGCATTAAAGGCTAATGTGATGAAAAGATCAAGGCATTTAATGAAGTGCAAAATTCATCCTACTTATGAAAAGAAACGTTGCTCTCTCCAGGGAAAACTCCATACAGAAAATGTGGCTTTTTAATGAAAGTTATTTGTGTCTGTTTAATATTCTGGACCATGAGAAAAGATTTTTGTTGTTGTTGTTTTGGCACATTAATAGCGCGGATTGCTGCACCACTTTATTTTTTCTAGCAACTTGAACTCTTTGGCAGACAGCCCCATGCGAGAGTGGATTACCTCTCTGCTTTAATGGGATAGTTCATTAGCAGATCTGGTCATGTAATTGGGGAGGATAGTAGAAAAATTTCAAGAAATTCCTAGCTCTTCTACGCTCAGTTCACCTCCTATCGAGCACTGGGAACCCAGATCCACCGCAGCCTCTGAGACACTCAGTTAATTACTCTCTGTCTCGGAGCGATTATTCCTGCCCCGGTTTCCTCCTCGCGGAGATTAAGAGCTGTCTAATGAACGTGGAGGCAGAAATAAAAAAATCACAACCCTGAGCATGCAAAGATCAACTGTGTGAGACTTTTCAAGCTGTGCTGTAAAGATGGACTTAGCAAAGTGCACGTAAAAGAGAAAATCCCTCCAACATGGGCGTCTGCCCGTGGCCGTCACTGCACAAGTAACACCATAAAAACCTCCAAGGGAGCTCTCGGAGCGGGCTGCTTTGCAGGGATTGCTCTGCCTTATACTCATACACGCATCTTGTAATACTTAGACGCAGCGACTGAGTAAGCAGCTTCATACCACACAGTATTTTACTTGCAGTCAAGCACACCTCTATTCCTACCCTCCAATAAATTGCGGAGAGCTAAATTTGGAATTCCTTGTCGGCGGGATGTGGAGAAGAGAAATACATCACAGATGAATGCTTTCAATAGTTTCCACAGATTCGGTCTAAAGTTAAAAATCACCTGTTTGCTTTTCCTAAGGTGGTTTTCCCTTACAGCTTGAGATTTGCAACTGATGATATCTTTATAGTGAGTGATTGTATGATACTATTTATTTCCAACAGTAAGGAAATTATGTATTATATTGCTCAGAAGAGGCATGGCGCATCCTGTTCTTGGAAGTCCATATTCATCTGTTAAGTTTTACAGGAACAAGGCTGTTAGAAGCACTGATCACTCCTGGCCCACTCGTGAAGTCAGTGCAAACTGAGGATTTACTTGTAGTTATCGAAGTGTGATGACAGCTTGTTCTCAGGAAAACCTGAATTACAGGAGCCATGCAGCAGATGTGGAAAGCTTGGACAACCTCATCATAATTGTCTGTAGAGGAAGGAATGCCGCAGTAGGCTGATGATTATTTTTAAGTGCTAAAACATTCCTAAACCTGGGATTTGTGGGAGAGAGGGAGGAATCTTCACTGGGCTATTCTCCCACCGTCATGTCTCAGAATAACTGGAGTTTCAGAAAACTGTTCTATGAAATTGCAGTGTTACTTTTGCAAGCGCTGGCTCAGGATAGACACCTCCCATTTGGGACTTAGTATTTTTACCAGGAGATACAGTGGATGCTCAAGGAAAGATGGAGACCCCTCTAAAAGTTTCCATGTGTGGAGCTATAGTTGAACGCAGACCAGCATTAGCGAAGAGGGCTCTGGCAGCGCTGAGGATCAGACCAGGCACCAAGGGATGAATGAAGTCACTCAGTACTGTGAGTCCTGCTGTCCTTCTGCATTTTCAGACCTTTTGGTACCGTCCTGCTCTCCCCACCACCGGGGAGGATAACCAGGGCAATTCTGTTCATTTAGACCCACTGAAAATCACGTCCCGCAAAACCCGTAAGGCTCTAGTGTGCAGCAGGGGATCAAAACCAGTTTACTGAGAAGTTAGAGGTGGCCACAGTGGTTCTGAGAGTACCCCTCATTAAGACATTGTGAAAAACACATGGCTTTCAGCAGGTATTGCCAGTTTTCTAACTAAGAGTGAAAGTCCTAGTGAAAGTAAGTCCACTGTTTTATTTCAGATTAGAGGCTGCGGTTGTAGTAGGGCTTGCTATGTACTTTCAAAAAGCCATCGTCTGTATGAGAGGCAGGCAATGTATAAGGGGTAATATGTGTCCAGAGTCCAAGAGAGAGAGAATATCAATAGGACGTTTATATACACCCCAACTTTGATTTGTTACAGCTGAAATGGCAGAAGAATAGGTCTTTAATACTTATATGTTAACAGATGGTGTAAACTCACTGTTTAGGGCTAGCTTGCATGGGAACCCTAGCAGCTATGCCAGGGTAGCTTCATTTGTGGACTCTATTCTGGAATAAAAAAATCAGTTTACTTCTTAATAACACTTGTACTCACAAAATGGAAAAACTATTCTGGAATAAGGGGATGCTTACTCTGGAGTACCACCCATATGGGGATTCACACAGAATAGTAACAGAATACCAGTTCTGTCCAGAATATTTACTCTGGTTGTTTTTTTTTTTTTCAAGGAGACAGCCTTGTTGCAAATACATAACAACATGTTAGCCTGCCAGATGCAGAAGGCAAGTCTACGGTAGGAACAGATTTAGAATTGCTCAGAAAGAGGCATTTTTTTTAAATTTTGGAAAAATGACTTCTTCAAAATGTTGAAATTTTAGAATTTCATGAAGGTTCCAGCATTCAAAACAAACACAAGACCCTTAAAATGAGTGGAAAACACACTCTCCAAAGCAAAGCTGCCTATGTAGACAGTTCCTACTACCACTAGCACGTTGACTACTCATGTTGATTGCTGAGGTAGATTTGGTTTACTCTCTCTGGACAAAATGGATATAAGAGATTGCCATATTTCTGGTGTTTTATCAGAAGATGGACGACAACACCATAGCTCAACTGAGAGGATCCAAGTCACAAGCGTTAGCCCAACAAAACACTGGGGTTTTGGAGAAGGTCTACTGAGGGAGAGTAGCAGCCCGTGGTCTGTCCTTGCCAAAATAAATCTTCAATCAGAATCAAGCTTACCTTTTGATGGACAACCCAGATATTAGGCTTGCCTATAAAACACAAACCCACAGACCCAACAGATGAAAAGGTTAAGACAGAGACTCCTCTTTACAGCTGCACTTTCTGTTTTAATGCATTCTGTACAAAACCTTTTCATATGTCTGAAAAAGAAAATGCCTACTTTAAATGATTAGGGTGCTGTCCTCAGGGGAAGTTAAAGATGTCCATGGTAACAAAATAAATAATGGAGTAAAAAATGGGTCACGCTTTATTACAGCATTTCGTGATAACACAGATCTTTTTTTGAAGTGTTAAACTGTGTCTTTTATTTGGTAAAGCATACCAGCCAACACTGGCATTCAGCAATCTGCAATTTATTAGCCATGATCCTCTTTCATCAGAAGTCATTCTAAATAAAATTGTGGCTGCTTTTTATGTACTGTAACTCATTGCATTCACTAAGAATGAAGACCTGGCAGGTGAAAGTGAACAGCAGAGAAAAATGCTGGAGATTTTTCAGGCAGGGCAGTTGCGCTGGTGGGAATGTCACAGGCCAATGGCAAACGCGTGGAGGGGCAGCAAAGCCCCTGCATGGGTTGGATGTCATACGTGTTCCTGACATGGGCAGCAGTGATGGAGACCTCTTCCCAGCACTGAGCTTCGCTACCCAGTGCAGAGCCTCCTAGAGGATCTGGGGAACCTGCCAGAGGACAGCAATGAGCTGAACACCAAGTTTCATAAGAGCAGTCTCTGAGGCAGGTACGAGAGGAGGTTCAGGGTTAAGGAAAAAATTATGCCTTCAGGATTTTGCTAAACAGCTGAAGTTATCCTCTTGAGATGTGAAAGCTACTGCTGGGAACGAGGTAGAGGCTTAGTCTTCTTGAATCTATTTTTAATTAGCACCTCACTTTCTGGGAAACGGACTCTCTGGGATATACCTGATGTAAGAGCAGAGCACCCACTGCAACATGTCTTGACAGCCACTTGAGGGAATGACCTCAGTTTGAAAATCTTCCCTTTGTTTTTCCAACTGGCAGGTTACCAGTTTTTCTGAGGCACATGGAAGGAGAAAATCTTCACCAGTTTTGAGCTGATTGCTCCCGAGAATGATCCCAGCCTGCGAGGGAGCCTCCTGACACTCAGCAGAGTCTGTTACTCCTTGTTAAAAATTTTTAAATTCCCTGCTGAAAAGTTGAGCCTGACGAAGATACAGATACATCCTGCCTCCTGTACCTTTTCACCTGTGCTATCCCTGGAAGATCTGGCATCCGACTTTCCCAGTTTTCAAAAATCTACCTGGTCGAGCAGCTTCTTCCATCCTCTGTGCTTTATGATGAGAATAAGTGATATTATCTTTTTTCTTCAGGTCAGAGAAGGGGAAGGTGAGCAACGTATAAAAGGTGCATTAAGGTCCCAAACTAGCTGCCATGTGAGTGGGGCAGCTGCAGAGCTATAGACACCCTGTGTTTCTTCTAACGCCTTTTGTGGAGGGGCAGGAAGGGTATGAGTTTGTGCTGTCCCTCTCTAGGTGGATGTCACATCTAAACACCAACCCAACATGCCATCATTCTGCCAGTCTCCAGCCTCCAGTTATCCTCATTTGTTACATGGAGAAACACGTATTGAGTATCACCTAGAAGTGGGAGGTGTGGCCCCCACTCCAGCAAGCTTTCCATCTAAATGATACCTCAGTAGTATAATCTGAACATCCAACAAAGGAGTAAGATGTACAGTGAAGACAAATGGAGTCTTTGATACAGTCATGGCAGGGCTTTTAATGTATTTTGTCCTCTCTTCTTGGGTTATGACTTTGGCAGACAGACACAATTTGGTTTGCCTGTGCTCTGAGCTATGTATGCACAAGCCAGCTGCGCACCAGAAACCACATGGCCATGATTAGCGTAGCACTGTGCCCAAGCTAATAAACTGGGCTCTGAGGCAGGATATATGAAGTTGAGCTCACTGCCACCCTAATATGGCTACCTGGCATCCATCTGGTACAACGTGCAAGAAAGGCATAGCTTCCTTTTCCTTCAAGAGACCATGTAGCTGCACCCTCAGTTATCTCCCCAGTGCTTTGGGGTTGGCCCTGGAGGAAGGAGCATGTTGGAGGAAGGAAATGAAATGGAGATGTCCCTCACCTGACAAGCAAGAGTGAGGATGAAACTCTATGGATTGTGGCCATCTCGAAAGAAATTAGGGGTGATTAGAAGGAAGACACAGAAGGAGCAGCCAAGACATGAAAAGGCAAATGGAGAAATAAAGACTTAATTCATCCAGTTGTGGTAGATTTTTTGGTGGTATAGGCCCAAAGTCCTGCTGGTGACTGAACATGTCAAGACCACAAGAATTCATCACTCACTGCCTCAGCCAGGTATGAATGTGCTGAGTAGAGGATACCTCTCACATTGCCATGCACATTGCTTAGTCGAACACCAAAAACCATTTCCAGGACTTTTTTTATCCTCTTCCTTCTTGGGTCCCACCCAGAGTGGCACCCCACTGCCACATCCCAGATCTCTCTGTGCTGGTTCCTGGGAAGCTCCGTGGTCAGAGGTGCTCCTGACATATTAGCATCAGCACCAGCTAAGCCCAGCTGAAGAAGAGAAGGGGAGCCAGTGCAGGGAATTCTCCCACCAATTTCCTCCAGCCACAGAGGTTTGTAAGATTTGGTGTGAGAAAATTGCCAAATGAAAAATCAGACCTGTTGTGTTGGATAACTCTGGAGGTGTAGGAAAAGAAAATTTGTCTAGACCACAAACCCTATGGAAGCGGAAGCCACAAAGATTTTGGTCTTCCCTTTCATTCCCTCTCTCATCCGCACAGTTTCAGTCCATCTCGTACAGCTGCTTCCCATTTCTTTCCCTCCTGTTTCTCTTGAGAATTTGCCTCATGACTGCGGTGTGTTTGATGGAGAAGGTCTGGCTACTTTCCAGACTGAGTCACCTCAAAGGGAAACTGCTGAAGCACCTCCACTCTCAGGTGCAGAGCATCCAGTCTACATGTCTCTGGTGAGCTGTGGAATAAGACATGGTTCTGCAGAGGTCAAATGTATTCCCCATGGGTTGCTGTAAACAGCTATTTTATTTTGCTGCTACCATTAGACCACTCTAGGGCCTCCTAAGCTTCTTTAAGGCAAGAAGTCCTCATTTTAGAAGTAGATCCAGGAAATCATATTAAGTCCTGGGTCAAGCTGGGGGTAGGGGGAAGGCTGAGTTTTGGCCTGTTGCAGACAGAGGGCTCACCCGAAAGTTTTGAGCTGGAGCTGGATGCTGCCACGAGATGGGAGGGGGGAGCAGGAGGAGGAGGCAGAGGTCCTCGCAGGCCCTCCTCTGGGGAGCTGTAATAGATTCCCGCACATTCAATTAGTGGGATGGAGAGCAGATTAAAAACAGATTATTGTCGCTGTAGCTCATGCTGAGCAGAATCTTCACTCTGCTCAAGATGTTGCTCAGATGTGAGTAGGGGTGGCCCTTTACCTTCCCAGAAGGGAAACCTTACCTCTCCCATCAGAATGGGTTTGGTCTGCAAACGTTCACAGCATTTTTGCAAAGGTGGCTCCCTGGGTACACATGAGACTGCAGTTAGTTAAAATGAACTGTATTTATCCATTATTCTGTCTTTTTTTTTCTCCCCGACTGCTGTGTTTCTTTTAATCCATACTAGAAATTTGTAATTTCCTTAAGCAAAATGCTCAAGGTCATTTGCATCATGACCATGCAAATATGTGCGTAAACATCCTGCTTTCTAACAATACTTTCTTCTTTGGTGGAGTTTGGTTGTGAAATTCTGACCTTTATAGTATTTGTGTTTGCATCTTAACTCATTCAGCAGGGACAGAGAAAGAAACAGGCTGCACAAACCCTATTCATACACAAAGCACCCCAGCACCAGCACCAGCACCAACAACAAAAGACAGCTAAGATAAGAAGAACCCATCTGAGATGGGAAGCTTTTCAGTCCTAATGTGGGGGATGGATGGACACGGTGTGGTAACCCGGGGGAGTCTGTAAAAGCTTTAGGTAGAAAGAGGAAGCCAAGCAAGATGGGCAGCAGCCTGCTTCACTGCTCGCTTGCAAGAAGTCCTGTCAGGCTGCTTCCCATTCAGCCTTGGAAAAGTCATTTCCTCTCTTTTTGCCTCCGTTCCCTCCGTAAAATGAGGGTGAGTGCTTCCTTCTTTCTAACCCTTTCATTTGTCTGAAGCGGCGACAGTCCAGGTTCGCTCTGTTTCTCTTCCTGTAGACACTGGGCGCCGGGTTGCTCCTGAGGATGCTGGCTCCTACTGTTGTACAAGCACACAAGATAGACTAAAAGGTGGAGGCAAAGAAGGCGGACGTGCATCCTGAAAATGAACCTGGAAGCAGAGAGGACACATATTAATTGGTGCTGTAACTTGCCCCAGTTCTTTTGGCTGCGTTCATGTTGAATATGCTCCCCTTGGCCTAAAGACAGAGAAAGAAGTGATGTCAACAATAAAGGCAGAATTTGGAGAAACGGAACTCTGTGAAGTACAGCTAACCATAAGCAGGATCCTAGCAATGCAAAATGAAGGATATGGCCCAAGCAATAATCAGAAAGATTTGCCAGACAGAGGAAACAGACTTCCAGGAACTCGGAGGGCATGGAAGTGACAAAGGGTACAGATTGAAAAATGCAGATATTTGAAGAGAGAGAAGAGCATCAGACCACAAGGTACAAAGCTGGTGCTGAGAACCAAGAGGTGACTCAGAGGACAAAGCACACTTCTCTGTACGAAAGATCTGATCTTAGAAATTTGTATCAATTAACATGGATCGACCGGCGCAAGGCAGAAATGTTTTCTCCTTCTCATGCACTCTTAGTCATTTTTGGAGCAGGTGGGCAGGGAGCGGGAGAGGATGTGCATATATGAATGTATCTTTATACATACACATATATATATTCATGGAAGGACCTTTATGTTGTGCAGAACAGACTGCTTCTGGGCACTTCTCCATATTTAAAAATACGTTCTGGCAATTCAAGTGAGTAACACCCAGCCACTTCCACTTTGGCCTGACAACTGCCTTTCTTTTCTTGATTTTGTACGTCTCCCCGTAACAATGTGCTAAGCAGAGCCCAGGGGCTTGCCAAAGCAAGCCTCCTCACCATGGAGCCCTCCAGACCCCCGAAGGCTAGCTCTGACGAACTCTTGGAGGAAGCAAATTCCAGAAGCAAGAGTTCACCTCTGGAGCAGGCACACAGGAGGGAATACTCCTCTGCTGCAGAGATTTCAGATACGTGGTTTCTGGCCCCTGTCTAGCACACGCTAGTGTGTCTTGGTAGATAAGTGATATAGTTGTGCTTTGTATAAGATAACCTTCCTTTTTTATGTAAATAGCTTCCTGGTTGCAGAACAGATCTTTCAAAGGCAAAATACAGTATAATGAGGTTGTCTGGACTTTGTGGATAATGTGAACGAAAGTCTCAGGGAAGTAAAAAGTAATCCTGTAATCTCTCTGCAGGGCTCACTCAAATGGATGTATTTGAGGCAACCTCATAGGGAAAGGAGTCTAAAAGTAAGATAGAGAACAGGGCGAAAGAAGAAATACAAGCAAGGTCAAAAAGCAAAGAGCATAAAGATTATTTCACCAGAAGGTTATACTGAATGCAAAAATATGACACCAAATAAACAGTAGCGGTGGTAACTAAATGCTAGTATTTTTGACTTCTACAGACAGAAGAAATCTCCAGGCTGGGAGAAGGGCACAATGAACTGCAGTCCTGGAGAATGGCTAAAGGGTGTTCTGCTCTGTTCCTGTCACCTGGGACCAGAGGGCACATTCAGCCTCAGGGGTGTCATTGATACTGCAGAACACATGGGCGTTCCTCTATTGAAGTGGCTGTAAGCCAGGCAGGTGTGTTAAAGCACCAAAAAATGACACAGCATGTCCACATTTGAGTGAATGAATTTCACTCCTCTTGACTGGGACATTTTTTGCTGCAAAGCAGAAAAATATGTTTTTCTTCGTTGTCAGTGTTGTGTGTTTTCATCCCTGCTTATCAATACTACAGTGAAAAACAAAATAAACAGGCAGCCAAGACGAACACTCCGCATTGCTAGGTAGCTTTCCAAGGAAACAATACCTGTCCAACCACATGACCTCTTGTTGTTCCCCTGTAATAACTTTTGGAGAGGGAGCCACCTTCAACCAAAAGTCTGATGGCAAGTAGAAGCACCGGAGATTGCCAGGAAGGGCAGGCAGAGCCCAGCCCTACCTGTCCCAGCAGAGAGAGGCTGGCCAGGCTGTGTGCCTACATGGGGAGCCCAAGCACCATGGGCGCTGGTGCAGTCACAGCCACTGGCTGTCCCCTGTGCAGCCCCCAGCAGGGGACACGGGAGGAGGAGTATGGCACTTGGGAGGGAGCCGAGGGCATTGAGTCTAGGGACAGGAGACAAAGTGGTGTGATGGTGAGGGTGCTCAGGGGACATAGAGAGAAAAGCTGATGATGGAGGAGGAGGGGAAGACGGAGAGCTGGGGAAGATCTGGGAGCCGTACTGGAGAAATAATGGGAAACCAGACGCAACAGCTGGAGGAAAGATGCATTCAGCAAGAGGTCTTGCAGAATGCTAAACCATAACAAATAGTTATGGAATAGCTTCTTTTTTTTCGGGTCAATAAGGGAAAGAAGGCACAGAGCCGGGCTTAATGGGAAGGCTTTGCCTTGCTGGGGTCAAGCAAGCAGTTTCTTCAGACCAAGGCTGAAGGTCTGGATCTGCACCTGCCCTCAGCAGCAACTCTGTTGTAAAGGAGTAACAGCACCAGCTCCAAACTCTGGGTTAGATGGAGAGGAGCTGTTTACAGGAGCATGGGTGCATCCTCCACCTGGGGACACCTCGGTCCCTAAAACATGTGGCAGGTCCAAGAAATCTGTGAGGGGGTTTCCTTAACTCAACCTCTTCCTTTCCCCCTTAAACACCTTCCTCTTTTACAAAACTCAGCAAAAGTATTCTAATTTTTCAAGCCCTGCAAGTTCTGGGGAGAAACATGGGGCATTTGGCACTGCTCAGGCTTTTAAGCCCAGTCGGAGGCTCAAAGGGAAAGACATGGGCTGAGAGCAGTGGAAGGACTGAGCCTTTCTATGGAAATGTCTAGCAAGCAATAACTAAAGTCGCTGTCTTTAAAAAACAAACCAACCCTAGGGCTACAACAGCCAAGCGCTTTCTTTAGGTGGCAGACTCGGTGCACAGCCCTTGTTAGGAATGATGCCACCATGGATGGCAGCCATGCAGGGGTGGCCCTGGCCTCCAGGACTGAGAGACTGAGGTAGCTCAGGACGGATGGCGGGAGATCATTAACCAAGTGGGAAAGCCACGTGCTGTCATCAAATAATGCACTTTTTTTTTAACTGATTCTGTCCCGACAGCCTAAAACCTGTTGGCTTTCCACTGCTTTGTCAGTATGAAAAAAAATAGCCAACCAGGTATGCCTGGGTAAGGTCAGTCATGAGAGGACACACTCGTCAGTAGTTTCTCCACTGCTCTGATGTTGAAACGCCGACAGCTCTGCAAAACAAATTCATAAGGCTGCACAGGTGCTTCAGCTAGGACTTTTATAGGTTACAGGAGTGTAAGAAGAGAGTCTTTGCAGCTTATAATCGCAGGGGAAGAGGAGTGGTTTACAGCAGTTGTACTTCCTGCCTGCAGTTTTAAACATAATATGACGGCTGCCTTAGAATAAAAGCGAAACAAGAACTGTTCAAAATAATTGTCTTTAACACCCTTTCAGCAATGACTACTCCACACTGGTGACAGCTTTTGTAAAGTTTCACCACAGGAGAAGTGCATGGTTTCCCAGGAGCTCCAGGCATCTAAAAGAAAATTTTGGCACTGAGGAGGCTGCCTAAATTCCAGTAATTGCTTAAAGAGTTCAAACACAAGCCTCCCTCTGGCCTTTAGCTAATCACTTCTTTTCCTTCAGCTGGGGTAATTTTTACGTATCTCACAAAGATGTGGAGAGGCTTACTTAACCATTTTGTAAAACATTTGAAGTCACGTGCAGCCATTAGGTGTTAGGGTTGTTGTGTGCTCTCTGTGCCCACCTTTGGACACCAGGCATTCTGTGCGCCGAGAGCAGGCAGCGCCACAGGAGATGCTCGCTCTGTAACACTCTCTTCCCAAGATCCACCATAAGTAAGAAGTTTAGTCGCAGCAGCCATGTCCAAATAACCTTAAGCATCTGACTAGGTCCACAAGACAAGGCAGTTTAAAAGTTGTGACTCAGATTTCATCCTTATCCCACTGCTCAGTGTGCTGAAAGTTAAGTTGACCTTATTTGCATTCCCTCAGTCATACATGCAGACCATCAGGTTGGGAGCCATTTGTCTTGTGATACACACGGAACTAAAATGTTCCAGGTTTTCCAACAGTAGATGTTCTTGCTTCTCTGATAGATATCTGTGTACCCCTGCATGAGACATAAGGTAAGGAAGAGGTAGGTTGCTTTTGGAGAAGCAACTCGTGTTCGTAATACCAATGGAATATATTGAAGTTGCAGTTTTAATTAGATGCTTATAAATGCAGGTTTTAATTAAATACTTATACTATCGAGGATAATCTCTGTGCTTTTAACCTGACTTTACAGATCTCTAATGCACCAGAGAAGAAACATACCCACGCAGCTTCATAGCTGAAATAATTTGTTATACTGACAATAGAGCTGTGATAACTCTTTGCAGGTAACTCTGCCCCAACAGTATTTTCCTCTGCTGTAAACATTACGTATATAACTTTCGAAAGTAATTACTTGACAGGTAATACTTGACACCTGTAACTCTTTCCAGGTGAATATGAATGTATCTCCTGTACAAGATAGGAGCATTTTGCTGTCCTTAGATAAGTTGTGGAGGAGCCAAGACAGAGCAGTTAAAGGACTTGAAAGCCAGCAGGGCAAGTGCTGTTTTCTGTCTGTCTGGTAAAAAATGTAGATGAGACACAAACCCTCAAATTTTAACCAGTCTTGTTCACAGGCATCCTTTTGGGCCTACCCCAAGATTTGGTGAGGGCTCCAGGGGATGGCAGCTGGTGGAAAGCTGGCCTGTTCACAGGCCATCTAAGGAAATGCAGAGCAGATCAAAAAGCAGAAACAGAGAGTGCAAGTTTTTAGTGATGCTCAAAACAAGTCACACACAGCCTTTGCGGCATGCTTTCTGCCTGCAGTCTAGTCCTTGAGCCTTTTTGAACTCTGCGGTAAAGTCGCATAGGCTCTTTTTCAGCTTCCTCTTCCCTGTGCGCCTAGGAATAAATGCCGCTTATCTTGGTAGGTCTCAAAATCCCCTCAGATGAGCAAGCCCAGGCAATTTTCAGAGGAGTAAAGATGGCTTTGGCGCAGGTGTTGGGACGGCTGGGCTCTGCCCTTAATCGTGTGGGGGACTTCTCCCATGCAATTGCTCCAACTCCAACATGGGGAGGATGAAGCAGATGTTTCTGTGCTTTACCATGTACTGGTGAAGACTGAAGTCTTACTGTTTTGAATACCAGACTCCAGAGGATTCCTCTTTTCCGTGTCTTAATTTTTACTGTTGTGGTCTATATTTAGTTGGAGAAGGGATTTAGAGGAATGTAAATAAGTTGAATGTATGTCTCTAAACATATGAACAAACTTGGCAGTCCACTGCCAAGTGGTCTGTTAAATGTGTTGACATGATCATACTGTATTTTGACAGATTTAGGAGCCTGACTGGTTTCTCACTCTTACTTTCTCTCTCTCACACACACACAAATAAAGACTCATTCACATTTTAAAACCAATCTAACCAGGCAGGCACTATATTTGGCTATACAATAGACAAACCGAAAATTCCTTTAGATCTTGAGCACCTTAAGTTAACCAGTTACTGTCGTACAGATAGACAGATGGATAGACAGATAATTTACTTGTAGATTACCAGATGGGTAACATTCATTTTCTTCTGACGTCTGCAAATAGCTCAGCCTTGCAGGCTGACAAGACAGTCACAAGTGGAGTTAATAAGGATACTGCTTGTGTGTCCTACAGCTTTGTCACCCTGAATAGTTTTTGAAAGCTGTGAGGACAGCGGTTGGAGTCCCCAGAAGCCAGTGCTCCTGCTTGTCTGCCAAGAGGCAGTCTATCAAAAGGAAAAACATCTTGGGCTGGAGCCTCTGGAGTGCATATGCTGTCTAATATATCCTTGAAGAGGAAGTATAGTCACTTCTCTGCAAATGGTCATCCGTCCTTCTAGCCAATAATATCAGGCACTGAAAAAGTCCGTCCATATAAATTATCCCATATTATCTAGCCATCTCTTAGATGGGTGGGTAAAACAGCAGGATATTTGCCAGCTGTTTTAACAAGTTTCCCCGAGCAGCAGCAGCATCCACATGACCAGCTTTAATCAGTGCAGTGGCCACAGTGAGATGACATGACATGTTCTAGGGAAGCAAGTTTTACCCAGAAATTAAGATTGTTTACAGAATTCTCCTGAAGTGAGAATACAGCTGGTCTCAAAAGCCATTCTTCCCCCTTTTCCCTCTCTCCCCCCTTTAAAAATATGATTTTTTCTGGAGTGATTTGAAGGCATGTTCACATACAGCAGATCCCTCAGCGTGCTGGCTTCTCATCCACACAGAAACCCTAAGGGGATCCCAGCCCCTGGCCGGCTTTCTGAGCCATCCTCCTGCATCAGGTCCAACTCGCCACCCTGGGGATGCCCTCAGAGACCTATGCCATGTGAAGGCAGCCAGTCTCATCCAGGGAATGGCCTCGGGGAAGATGGTCTGTCCAGAAAGATCTTTTCCATTGTGCTGTCAGTGATGGCTTGAACACCGAGATCTTGCTGCTTTTCAGGGATGTGGTTTTGTTCCATTCATCAAAAAATATGGAAATGCTCAATAATGTGTACTAATGTGCAGTGAGGTGTGAGCACAGTAGACGAGCCAGTTTGGTGGGGTTGGGTGCCTAATTTATCTATCTATATATAGATAGACAAATAATTTTTTATACACATATAATTTTAATGAGGAGAGGAATTACTCTGTTTTAAAGGGGGGAAGTTGGAGCTGTTTTCAAGCTGCTCCACAGGGCCTGCTAAAAAAAAATTGAGTGGGATCAAGAGAATAGGTATTTTCCTCAAACCTTTTTTGACCTCAGTGGTTAAAATGCTGGTTTTGTTTTGTTTTCTTTTTAATGTAGGAGAACCACGAATTTCCAGCTCTTCCGTGCTGATCCCATGTGGTTCAAGTAATCGTGATGTTGGCTGTGAAGGCGCCGTTTAGCTTTCACTTTTGACCACTGAAGACCAGGCATGTTTCAGAGATGATAAACTGCTCCGTCCCTGATGGGAGAAAAGGCAAGCGGTACCTGCAGCTCCCTTTGACCACCCACGGCATCCCAACCAGCCGCCATGCCCTGCTGCTTGCTCCATGCAGCATCACGCACACCCCGGACACCAGCCAAAGCAGTCGGAGATTCTTCGGCATTAAATGAAGCCTGTGGTTTGTAGGCACGTTGTTTGCAAGTGCGGCCAGCGACCAGCTCGTGCGCAATGTCAGAGGTGGAGTACTTGGATGGTGCCTTTTTTCGGGAGGAAGCGGGGGATGCCCCAGGAAGCTCCTGTGGAAGAAGCAGCACGGGCTACCTCTGCAGCCGTTCGCAGCCACGCAGCCGGCTCTGGTGCCTGCTGACTGGGAAGATGTAAGGAAGGAGGAGGGGAGAAAAGCAAACAAAAACATCGTCACTGAAATCTTTACCATCTGGCTTTAAGAAGATGAACGTACAATGTTGTTGTTTTTTTTAACTGACAAGCAGAGAAACTTGGGGGGGGGAGGTGAGGGGATGGCTTCTGGGGGTTGTTTTTTTTCTTTTTACATTGGTGTCTTTGACACAGTTTCCTAAACTCGCTTGTCCCTACCTCATCCCCCTTGCTTGCCTATGCAGAGCCATTACAGGCTTATAATGGAAATATTTTCGTATCTATGTAGTGGAAAACACCCGTTTAAACCGGATGTTTGAGATCAGAAGGACTGACCCAGAATCTGCACTGGGGCAGACATGAAAGCATGAAAATTTCATTCACAAAGGTTTTCTGGGACCAGTTCTCTTCTGCCTAAGCGGAGTCACGCACATGCTGGCTCAGACGCTCCCACAGCGTTTCCAGAGCGGAGTCAATTGCTTTTAGAGTTATGCAGGGCTACATCCTTAATGGACAGAGGCCATGAGCGCGACTGGGAACAATTACCAGCTGAATAAGATGTTCATCTGCAAAGGGTGCACTTTTGCCAGCTACTACCCTTGGACGGCCCAGGGAGCGAGAGGCACAGTCAATCCCACGCCTACTTGTTTTCCTTCCCTTCATCGCCACAGTTTCAACTGATTTTGATTACTCTGGCGCCAAATAAATGAAAACATTTCATAGACATATAATCATCCGTCACTGTGAAGAAAGGAAAAATGCTTGTGTACTGTATGTTTATAAATATGCTTAATGAAAAAAGGGATCGCTCTACCCTTCCCAGCCTCGTGCGGCTGTAGCCAGCGTAGCTGTGTGTCATGTCGGAAAAGCCGGTTGCTGCTCACATCCCGGCACGGTCTCTGGCTCGGCTGCGGAGCTGGCGGTGCCGCGGAGGGATGCGCAGCCCTGCCCTTTCCCTCCCACCAGGTTCCGAAGGTCAGTGCCCGGGGAGAGGTAAGTGATGCGAGGTGTCAGGAGGCAGAAGCGCAGCCTGAGCCCATGGACCGCAGCCGAAACACAGCACCTGGGAGGGAGCAAAGGGAAGAGGGAAGGTGGGGAGGTGGGAAGGAAGAAAATAACTTGCAGGCACAGTCTGCTGCAGCTTGCTCAGTCCCTAGAAAGAGCCTGACTTGGCTCCTACCGGATCAAGGGAGCTTGGCATTGCCCGGTGAAAGGGAAGAGTAGTCATTGCCATCAGGGGTATGGCAGCCTACGTGCTGCTCTCTTCTCACGGGAGCATCCAGCTGGTCACACAATCTCTGTGTGCAGATGCTCATCAGGAAGTTTTTCTGACTATTTGGCAATGGACTTTCCCTACATATGAATTCATTTTTTACCACGGGGAGTGTTTGGTTTGCCTCTGTTTTGAGGAGTGCACTGCTTGTCACGTCAGGCTAAATACAACTCAACGCAAGAATGCACTGCCCTAAATGCAACCTTTAAAAAGGCCAGATCGTCTTCTGCAAGAACAAAATAAACGTGCAAAAATGTCATGAAAAATTGCTGCTAGGACCTATCCATTAAGCAGTTTTGACCCTTATTCTTCACATGTCAGATCTGCTGACAGGTTACTGTTTGCATCTGGCTGGGACCCGTGAACACAGGCATACTGTTGGCCTTTTCCAAACTGTTGCCTGAGCTGCAGTTTGTAGAAATCATTCACATCAAGCTTTTTTCCCTTTGAAGGTCTTGTGAGCATTGATTGGTGAGGAATAAAAATTAAATGTATCAAGCGGACAAATTAAATGGATAAAATATTGTGGCAACATGTCATGCCAGGTTCTTGCGGAGGTGGATGCTGCTGCAGGAGCAATTAAATTGCACCACACAGTGTGCACTTGCAAGACTGTGGTGGGCAGAGAAGGAGAGAGATTAGATTATCAAAGGCTCCTTCGAAGTTGCTACACCTTGGCAGGAATATCCTGCAATAGCTGAGAGATGCAAGCACAACCACTACTCTGAACAGTGAGTTGCATTTTCTAAGGCATGGGCAGCTTGTAATTCATATTTTTATTTCTTCTTTTTTTTTTTTTTCTTTTCTTTCCAATGCTATGTAGCTGACAGCATTTCGGGTTTTCTGTCCCTGTTGTAAAAGTAAGTGTTTTGTGTGTTCCACCGGAAGTACTACATTATGAAGAAGAGAAGGTCATTATTTTTTCAAAGAATGGTCAATGATTTATTTTTCTTGCATCATGATGGAGGATGACTTTAAAAGATTTTTCTCTCCAGGCATGCTTCAAAGCCTGTCCTGTGCCTTTTGGTGTCTGTCTTGTAATATCTGAAGATTTCAGATACAGTATCAACACCACAGCAAGAACTGCAGCCTGACATGGGCTGTAGAGCAACATCCTGCCTTCCAAAGTGGAGAATGACCCTTTTTTTCTTGAAGCCAGGATACCAAGTCATGGTGACCAACAACACAGACTGGCTATGTGGAGGGAAGGGCTGGCTAGTTTGTGTTTCCTGGTAGAAACATAGAGCTAGCATGTTGGAAGAGACCTAGGAGGTCATCACTTCCATCCCTAAAATGTAAGCAGGACCAGCTACATCAATGGGCAGGACCAGTATTTTGAACATTCCTGCTCTTCAGAACTGCCAGTGGTGGTGAGCTTGTGGCCTCCCTAGACAGTTTATTCTAGTGCTTGATTATCCTAAGCTATAGAAAGTTTTTACTCAGGTTTATCCTAAGTCTCCCTACCTGCAGTTGAAGACCATCACCCCTGTCTATCTACAGTGAATACGGAGCACAGCTTCCTTCCTTCCTAGTTGTTAGTCTGTGACAGGTTTGAAGGCAAGTACCATCTCTCCCTTGAGAGACTGGGGAACAACCCCATCTGAATCTGTCCTACAGACCACATTTTTCAAGGACTTCTCCATTGGTCTCTCCAATTTGCCCACATGCTTGGGCTATGGTGAACTGTGGAGGGCACAGCACTTCTGCTGGTGTTTTGTCAGTACCGACTTGAACAGAGACTATGTTGTGTGACTTGCCCATGACACTCAGCACTTGCTTTTTCTGCAGCCGCATAACATGTTTGTACTATGTGGACTAAAAGTCTCACATCTTCCTCTGCAGAACTTCTGCTGAGCCAGTTTTTCTCCAGACAGTATTTGTGTATCTGCTTATTGCTAAATATATGACCTTGAACTTGCATTGACCGAATTTCACCCTCTTTATTCACACTCTTGCTCATTGGGTCAAGATCTTTTAGGATTTGAGGCTTGTCTTCCAAAGTGTTTGTGGTTTCCACTGTTCCAGTAGCATCAGTAGGAGTGCTGTGTCTTTCCTTTCACGAGATGTTAATACAGGGCGATCACAGTCGAAGCTTGTTTTCTTTGTCCTTGTTAGCTGTTCCTCCACGTGGTCTTACCTTCTACCTGCTCGTAGGCAAATGAACCAGGAAAGCATCAGAGATCCTGGAGCTGGATTCCCTCTTTTCCAGGAACTTAACTGTTACCTGAGATTCCCAAGGGGAGTTGCTAACAACTGGCTTCAGTCAGTTGCCAAACTATCCTAGGGTTCGATTCCATCCAGTGTAGATGATGTCAAAATGCCCAAGGGTGCATCCCCATTGGTACTTCAGGGTGAATCAAGAGTGTGCTTTTGAAGCAAACCGCCTGCCTGTTCCCCCGGCGGAGCTTTGGCTCACACCATGGAGCACTCACAGGACGCATGAACAGGGTGACTTTCAGCTGAAACTAAAATGCAAGTTGTGCTCTGGCCCCGCTCAGCGTATGGGCCAAACTAGTGGCAACTTGAGGTAAACCTCCCTGAT
The DNA here is from genome assembly GCA_947846985.1 of Fratercula arctica. Classification (NCBI taxonomy): domain Eukaryota; kingdom Metazoa; phylum Chordata; class Aves; order Charadriiformes; family Alcidae; genus Fratercula; species Fratercula arctica. The sequence goes on from CANTUZ010000001.1 coordinate 99,504,399, forward strand.
ATACATATGATGTAAAGGTCAAGTCCTCAGCACCAGCCGTTCCCTGGCACTATTACTTCTTGCAATTCTTTCCTATGTAAGCTTGAACGCTTGCCCCTCTGTCAACAACAGGACTGTGTAAGCCAGCTCTGTGTAGCTGACCCTTTCCATAAAGACTTACATGAAAGATGTAATACACACTGTGGTTTCCTTGGGATCTGCTATCAGGTTTCCCTCCACAATCTCCATGCAACTGCGAAAACGTTCCTGGGGTACAGCTCCTCTGAAACACTCATTGCAGCCAGGCATCTGGCTGCAATTAAGGTATGGCTTAGCCCTATGAAAAATCCCTTCTTCCTTCTTTCCATCATTAAATACCGGGAGCCTGAAGGTATCCAAAAGAGTCATCATTTGCACTTGTTGCTTAAAGGATTCAGAAAGGACAAAAATCTTTATTGCGCTGATGTAGAAGTGAGCGCAGACTTGCTAAAACCACACCACTGTTCCCAGGAAAGTCGTTCTCATCTGGTGACTAATGTTGAACAGTGCTGAAGTAGGTAGGCTGAGCAGGTAATGTAAAGTACACCACAACTGATTAAAAATATATAAATGAATATAGACTTTTATTTAGGATACTGTCCAAAGTGGGTTTTCTTACATATTCCTCAACTTAGACAACTTCAGGGCTGCTGTCCAGGCTCTGATATCAAGACATAACTGGATAACTGCTACCCTCTGGAAATGCTATTTGAGGTTTTTCTTATGATATTATGTCATTGTCCAAGGCATAATATTTCAATACCACATAAAGTACGCGCACTATACATCATTACCAAATGATATAGCAATGCATGAAGTTCCTAAATAGTACAGAAGGAAATTTATTGTTGATCGCTTCTACTCAACTTTGACGCAGACTGCTCTTATATTTTATGTCATTAGTATTTACTGTGCCTTACATACAACAGCTGTCTTTCCACTGAATGCCATAGAGGTGTCTGAACAAAAGAAAAATGAAGCTAAAGTAATGGAATATCTCCTATCTTGCATGCGTGTGTAAGGTACAGTTGTGTTTTGTTAGGTATGAGGGCTTTTTTCAAAGGCTCATATGTTCAACCTCGCAGCAAATTTATTCTCTGGCTTGAAAGGGTGTGAAAGGGAATAAAGAAACAACCTACTTTGTACAAGCAAACAAAAGTAAATTAATAGATACAATTCCAGTCTTTTACAGTAATTGCCTCCTACTTTGTAGTGCCACAGATCAATTTGCATGTGGGGGGAACTTCTGTTTGTAGTCGTTCTTCACCCTGCTGGCTGCCTGGGAAACCAGGCAGGATTTTCATCGCCCTTCACATCTGATCTTCAAGGATGTGCATCAGCTCACCCTGTACCGCCTTTTGGAAGAAGGCAGAATTGCAGTGCCCTTTAGCTTAAAATCATAAAAGTCTCAAAAGGTCTAAATAGAAAAGAAAAACAAATTCAGGCATTTATTAAGAGCAGGCAGAGAAAGCAAATTTAAAGGAAAAGAGCTGGCATATATTTGGCCCGTTCAGCCATAAAGAGTCAAGCTCTAGAAACTGGTTTATTCTCAGAACAGCTGGGGTAGAGTTTAATCACTTTGATGTTTAGTTCTCTGCCCTCTTGCAGACTTCCTTGGCAAATTACTGCCACTTTCGGTGTCATTGTCCAAGCCTGAAGGGAGGATCAGTAGTGTCATATACTGTTTAAATTGTAAACTGTTCAGATCAGTAGCAAGAACTTGCTAAGCAGTTGTTGAGAGCATAACCCCCAGAGGCTGGCAATGCACTTTCTAGGAACAGTTGCAGAAATGCATCACTGCCACCTCACTGATGTGCCCCCTTTTTCACTCCCTTACCTAGTCTGGCTCTGAGGTGTGTTCCTTGATCTCTGTGTCTCTGCTGTTCCCCTCCTGTCACCTCTTGCAGGTGCATGATTGTACATTTCTGCATGTCTTGACGCTTTTTTCTGCACTCTATCACATGCAGTTCAGAAGGCAACACTGGCCACTATGTCATGCTCTCCTCCTAAAAGCAGCATGGCTTTTGGGCTAAATATATGTAGTCTCCACCTCATAAAGTCACATCTTCATACGCATCTGGAGCTCCTAAACTGTTCCACAAGCTCAAGAGTGGTTAGGAACATGAGAGATCCCCCACTGGGAGCATGTACCGCCTCCAGAGCAGCTTCTGTTGTCAGACTCCTGAACAAAGCCTGAGCGATGGGTTTCCACAGTGAGCTTTTCACTTGCTGGACAAGAATATATATGAGGCTTACACAACTTTGTAACTTTAGAACTATGTAATTTTGGTGGAGTGTATCAGACATTAAAGGCCAACCATGGCTAAGCCAGGTAGGATGGACTTTGTAGGCAAAGCTTTGTGATGGGTACAGGGGAGAGCTTTCAGAGGGCTCAGAAGGGAAGCTTAGCTACAATACTACCAAGTCTCCCACGTCCAGAGAGCACCCTCTCATTGGCCTGCCTCGGTAAATGGAAGATTTCTAGTATCCCCAGGGAGGGAGAGGTTACTCAGACATAACTTCTCAGTGGTTTTTCATTAACTGCCCTAAAGGGGCACAAGAGGAAATAGTAAGTAAGAGCTGATGTGCTCCTGATTAGCTGATGGATTCCCCCTTCTCAGACTCCACAGAAGAAGAAATGAAATCAACCCAAGTGACATACACTCTTCAGATTTTAAAGGAATCAAAATAAGCTGCAACCACTCTCAGTGGAAGTCCTAGGATTCACTGTAAGGCAGAAAAGGCTCCCTTCCTTTGAATGTGCACTTGAACACTTCTTTCCTTCTTAGCAGTGTTCACAGTCATAAGACCTTAAAGTCAGATTAATGTACAGATAAGGAGATGGTTCTGTTTTTTAAAGGGACAGAGCTAAATAAAGGACATGTAACGTACGCTCCTAGCAAGACAGCTCTGTGAGGGAATTAAGTCACAGCCCCAGCATGCCTGAAGCTGCATACAATATCACAAACTCTACATAGCTAGCTTTAAGCAAATAAGCCATTGCCAGCTCTCAAAGACAAAATAAATAAACGTAAACAAAATGTGCTTATTTTAAGACTACGGTTCAAAAACCAGGGGCTCCCTTCCAATGGCATTCTTTCCATTGACTTCAGTAGGCATAGGAGCAAGCCCTCAGATGTTTGAAACCGTGATTTCTGTCGGTATCTCAATAAGCAGTCTCCTTTCATGGGTTTCCTTCTGCTGGCATTTTATCCATCTGTGTGGTCTGTTCTGAAGCTTGATGTGCTGGGCTGTTGCAATCAGAGGAGATCCAAGGATTCCCCAAATGCTTTCCCTTGAGGGCACTTGGCATGAGACTTTGCCAGGGAAAAAGCACCTTTGAACACTGTTTCATTGTATGTTTTCGGAGATGAACAGGCAGCAAGTAGCATTCAGAGGTTCTGCCTGGGAAAGGCATCCCAGCCAAACTCACTGCAGTTTCTCAAAACGCACACACCGATGCCTCCAGCTAAGGGCTGTGCAGTTAAACTGCGGGGTCATTTTTTCCCAAAAGAAGTCCTATGGCAAGAAACTCGTATGATATGAACTGACAGGTCAATGTATTTTATCATTGATCCACTGCCAAATTGGCCCAAAAAAGGTGACAATGCCAGTTTGCTTCAAGGGATTTGCTCCTGGAAAGAGCAAGATCACTCTCTAGAACTACTGTTGATGGTAAGTAGAATCATAGAATCACAGAATTATAGAATAGTTCGGGTTGGAAGGGACCTTTAGAGGTCATGTAGTCCAACTCCCCCTGCAATGAGCAGGGACATTTTCAACTAGACCAGGTTGCTCAAAGCCCCATCCAACCTGGCCTTGAACACTTCCAGGGATGTGGCATCTACCACCTCTCCGGGCAACATGTTCCAGTGTTTCACCACTCTCATTGTAAAAAATTTCTTCCTTATATCTAGTCTAAATTTACTCTCTTTTAGTTTAAAACCATTACCCCTTGTCTTATTGCAACAGGCCCTACTAAAAAGTTTGTCACCAGCTTTCTTATAAGCCCCCCTTTAGGTACTGGAAGGCTGCAATAAGGTCTCCCTGGAGCCTTCTCTGCTCCAGGCTGAACAACCCCGACTCCCTGAGCCTGTCCTCACAGCAGAGGTGCTCCAGCCCTCTCGTCATCTTCGTGGCCTCCTCTGGACCCGCTCCAACAGGTCCATGTCCTTGTCATGTTGGGGGCCCCAGAAGTGGACGTAGTACTCCAGGTGGGGTCTCACCAGAGTGGAGTAGAGGGGCAGAATCACCTCCCTTAACCTGCTGGCCATGCTCCTTTGATGCAGCCTAGGGTATGGTTGGCAAACAGGGATCAAAATAAAACAGAGCTCCAGGGTATCCAAAAGTTTCCACTGGTCAAACTACTGATTGCAGCAGGATTTGGAAAGACTTCTTCCCCGAGGATCCCGTCTTTCATTCCAGATCTTTGTTCCACATCACTTTTTTTAGTTAGGTCCTGGCAGGCTGGGAGACATCATAATCCCTCCAGCAAAATGGAAACCTGCACCAACTTTCCCTAATCGCCTTGAATGTTCACGGAATCTAAACTAGGAAGAGCTACTTATGCAATAGAAATATCTGCAGTAGTTATTAGGAAAGCATACTCTGTTGCCATGATTTATATTTTGATGCTATTGGGCATTGAAACTCTGGGAACAAGGGCTTGAAAAAAATTTGATAGGTTAGTATACACTACGATCAAGAGTTTCAGGAGCAGCTAGTGGTGCTGAGTGCCTCTGTTTTCTGATAGCTTCTATGAACCAAATTAAGGGGACTTAATTTTCAGAAAGGACTTCTTATTGCCAAATTTTTCCATAGGCTCACAGTGGGAGTATGGAAAATCATTAACTGCTACCAACAATTTTCACCATCAAGTCTACAGAAGATTTTCTCCTTGAAGGATTATTTCAATAAGATCACCTTCCCTCCCAAACTGAAGGGAGTTGCTCCTTTTTCCTACAGGTGTACTAAGTTCACAGCGTTAAACCTCTGTCAACACAAAAAGCAGTTTTGCATATTATTGCTTTTTGTGTTGTGGTATGATCTTTTATGTATATGCTTGCAGCCTGGGGTAAGCAGGTTCTGGTATGGTATTTCAGGGAAGGGTTTCCTCATAACTTCTAGGACTACCGCATAAAAGTTTGCAGCCATAAAGGTGAATTTTTGTTCTCAGTAACTCTAAGCTTATAACAATGCAATTCCACTGAAAGTGTAGCATATCTCTGTATTTAGCTACTGAACAAAGGGTAAAATTTAACAGAGAAGGTTGAATGTGATTCAGTGCTTGTAACAACAGAATGAGGATTTTCATTTGCAAGTTTTCCTCCCATTCTGGTGTCTCCCTTTTTATTGCTATGCACTACCTTGAGGCTACAGGGAATCTTGTACAGATGTCACTGCAACTTTGCAGGTTGGACAACACATGAGAAGCTTATTAAGTGATGTGAACAGCTCTCTATTGCTAATGACTGGACCTCTCACTAAATCACACTCCCCTTCTATGATTCACCAGCACTTCTTTCCTGTAGGAGCAAACCTTAAATGAAAGTCACATTACAGTTAACTTTCATTAACTTTCTACAGGCTGCATCACCCCACGGACAAACACGCATACACTTAACACATTTTTTTTAGAGACTAAGAGAAATAGTATATTAATTATGACACCACCAGCAGATCTGCAGTTTCAGATATACTGATACTGGGTGAAATAGTGGCCCAGTATGATCTATACAAAAAGCAAGACCGAAGCTCTTCTTTGTGGAGCAACCTGACTACACCCCATCTTGCTTTCAGCCCTTTTATCTGTTGTACGAGGAAAGGTGTGGATGCTCCGTGGGCAGGAAGACTGTAGTGTCTGGGAAAACAAATGCATTCTTTGCCCGCTCAGGAGATTTTTCTCATCACAAAAACGTGCCCAACGCAGCAGCCACTGGCTGTTTAGGAAAGCCTTCAGTAGCTTTCAGTAGAGGCTGGATCAGATCGATTTGTGCCTGTCACTGAACGGCCACACACATGTAGGGGCCAGGCTGTTTGCTGGCCCATAGGCAAAGGTCATAAGACACAGATACTCTCATAGTCACAACAAAAAATGATACTGTGACCAAAAGAGGGTATAGGTTTGGGGTGTTTTTTTCCCCAGCCATTGCCCTGACAGGGCCCAGCAGGACATTTGTAGCAGATGGAATGGTGGAGATGTGCTGTGGCTGACAACAAGAGAAACTCAAACGTTGTTTTGCAGGATGTGCCCAACTCGCAGCTGCCCTCCACTTCAACTTAGCACATCTCCAAGCCAGACATTAGGACATCCAAGCATTTCATATTGAGGAAAGGGGAAAAAACCCACACAGTGTCATGAGGAGCACATATGGAAGAAAAGGCAGGTAAATTCAGCATGGAAAAATGAGGTAAACTACCCATTTGATCACTCTTTCTTTTATTAAGCTGTTTCTCAGGTAGCAGTCATAGTGTTAAGCCTTTCCTTCAAAAAGGTTTTGACAATAGCTGTTTTGCACTGGTACAGGGCAAATTGTCACTTCCACTGTCTTTCATTTAGGGCTGGACGAACAACACCACTCCTCTGCTTTATTTAGTGGTAAAGGCTTGTTTATATGATGCCACATCCCCTTTTCACGAATGTCTGGCTCTATTTCCTCTAACAGCCTGCCCTCATTGGAATTCCTGTAAGACTTGTCCATTTCCCTGATCAGATTCTTCCCTCTTTGAATTTATCTCTGGCTTTCCATGTTCTGTGTATCAAGTGCAATGTTGGTGTCCTCAGCTCCAAGACACTTCTAGCTTCTCCCTCTTTCCTTCTCTTGACTTTTCTCATCTAGTGAAATTGCTATTGCTATTGCAAAGGGATGCTTCTCAATCTCGTGTTCACTCTTTTACATCACAGTCATCTTTCCTCTGTGCTGCCTCTTACACCCCACAAAGATTCTCCCAGATCCTGCTTGTTAGTCATGTTCCCTGCTCCTAGTCACAACTGCAGAAAATTAGTCAACTAATCATGATCAGAATGGGGGGAAGGGGTGCGGTTAAAGCTTGCTAGGACTTTTATTAAAGGCATATAAAGACATTTGGTGGGCATTTTTCAGCCGTATTCCTTTAGCAGCTAGGCACCTGAATCCTTTGTACAGCTTTTGGAAAATCCTCCCCAGGAATCTGTTTGCTGTTTACGGGGGTTACACTGCACAGACGTCTGTCTATCTTTCATACTGGATCAGACGAGAGCTCGGTGCAGAGGCAGTCACAGATTATTTTGGCAGAGGTCAGTAACCAAGTGCAAGTCCCAGGCCACCAGCCAGCTCACCCAGAGCCAGCTCATGTCATGGCACCATACTGGGAAGAGTGCCATTAAAACAGCAACCTTCCCTGAGAACCTGTTACCAACTTCAGATTGAATGTATCCATCACTCACAGCACGCTGGTATTCTTACAGTGAGAAAGCCCTGTCATAAATGTTAAAGACTTTTCTGAGTAATTAGACAAAATAAGGTAGTTTTGCTAGAATCCCCTGTGAGATAGAAGCCAAGCGCTATTCTCTAAACCCAGGGAGAAGTAGCAAATAAGTAATTCGAAGTTTTATTACAAAATTACCTGGATTACTTCTCTTTCTAAAGTAGCTACTTCTTATTAAGTAGATATTTAATTTCTCATTTTCTACATTTATTGGAAAAAAATGAGTTGCTTTGAAAAATATCACTACATACCTCCTAAAAAGTAAAGAGTGGAACAATAGTTCATTACAATACTTAGGCAGTCTTACCGGTGTGTCTAAAAAACACGAAACAAAAGAGACAGCAAACCCTGCAAAATTTTCCCTCACTCATGAGTAATCCCATTGATTCCAGTAAAACAATTCACATGAAGTAATGTAAGCGTGTATTCATATTCCCTGTTTCACTGTGTTTGCTTTGTGACTTTACTGAGAAAAGTTCAAATTCAGTCTTTACATATTTAATCCAAGTTCAAATCTTGCCACTGGTTAGCGTCAAGATATTATTTAGCTGCCTTGAGCTGTTTCTCTATTTTATTTTCATCCAAATGGGGTTTTGCTGGTGCGGATACTGAGACAGTGTAAAGTGGTGGCACTTGTCAATGGGTGGATGGGCTGGGACTCTGGCTGGAATGTACTCCCCAGCAGGTGAGAGAAAAACGTAAATGGGGGGGGAGTTGCTTGTTTTTATCAGTGTGCATCACCTCTAATTAGACAGAGCTGTGTCTGTCCCCAGGGATTAGCACGTTGCTTATTTTCACAGAGTTTAGGGGCATGCAGGACAGATCTGAATCGGGGCTGGCCTGCAACCTTTGCAAAATTTGCTGGAAAATTCGAAACGCTCAGAAGTTTTGTGTGAGCTACTATGTGCAAAGATCTTTAGATGCTTTTCTGGGGTTTTGAGATCTTTCCTTTTCTGCTCCTTCTCTGCAAGTTTCTTATTATTCCTTTATTTCCTATTTTTCTGCCTTTTCCCTTGCTGGCCACAAGCATTTGACTCATTTCAATCCACCAGCAAAAGGCTGATGAAAACCCCTCCAAACTCTATTACTGAAAATAAGTTATTGCAAATAAATAAAGCAGCTCTTGTTTGCACAGAGGAAAAGGACCAAAAGTGGTGGATTGATCCTGGTCAGGTTTCTGCACCAGAGCACTCGGCAGCAGCACTGATGTAGCATTTTTGGTATGGCTGCAAAACAGGAAGACCAGAAGGAAACAGTTCATTTAAGTCAGTCCTTTTTTTAGCTTAGTTATTTAATCTGGGTCAATTTTGAAAGGAAAACCTAAAGCATTTTATTTTGAAACTGCCAGAGTGAAAGGTTCGGGTGTTGTTTTAAAATGTTTCCAAGCTCTCCTCTGCTGTGCTGACTGACAGCCACAATTCGCAGGCAGATCCAGTTCCTCTGAAATGGCATCTTTTGGCAAATTTTCTCCTCTGCATTTGTTTTAATTATTGTTTTCGTAACTTTTATACCTCATTCACAAGGTTATGAGAGGCCACCATAAGGCAGAGCTCCCTGCTGATGGCAAACAAGTGCCAGCAGCTCCAGCTGACTACAATACCAGTTTGCTGTTTTGTAAGTTGTGCTCTGCTATTCCACAGTGATTTTGCAGGACTGCCAGGCCCGTGACATTCCCAGCCTCTCAGCAGCAACTCACTAAGTGGTTCGGACCCAAGGTTTCTGACGCTGCCATTCAATAGCAGTCACCTTTGACACACAGCGAGGGTTTAGGTTGGCAGATGGCAGTTTTTTCTTTTAGAAAGGCTGCAAACTTGAGATCTCTTTCTGACACTGCTGGATAGAGGGAAACTCATGCAGCTCCCGGAAGCCTGAAGCCTTCACTTTGGCTTCCAGAAAAGTGGGAAGCAAGGGAGAGTGTTGAGGTGAAATACAAATTACATATTGAGCAAAATACACAGGCAACTTCTAACCTCCTCTCAGTTTCCTCTCTGCTAGATCTGTGCCAAAAAGCCTTAGCATGTAAAGCTGTGACAGGGACAACCTTAGTCGTGTTTCTTTTGGGTACATTGGGGGTTGGTGAGAGGGTGCTGTGAAGGGCAGCATGGTGTGCCTTGGCTGACTAGGGCCTTTACCAACATATCTGGTGTGCCAGATATGGAGTTTGCCCTTGCCTGCTAGCCTCAAGGAGATTTTTTTGTCCTCTCACTGCGAGCATTTGCTTTGCTTTAATCTTGTTCTGTCCCACGGATGGGACAAGTGGACGTAAAGGGATGGCAATCTCCTGATATTCTCCTGCTCTGGCTCTCCTCAGTCCATTTAGCACTTGTCCATCCCTGCTTGTGTTTGAGCCCAACCAGCTTTGTCTGCAGCTGGCCAGGCACACTGTGCATTTCCCACCGCTAAGTCCAGGCTTTGCTTGTGATGGAGCGGAGCAGCGGAGTGCATCTAACACGCTGATTATGCCCCAGGGTCGAACACATCCTGCTGCGTTGAGACGTAGGGTGTCTGTCTGGAAGATCTCAAGGGATTAGAGCCAGTCTAAATTGAAAGGAGGGTGAAAATGGAGAGGCTGCTATCAGTGGCGGGAAGGAAGCCTTTGTTTATGTACAGCCGGTCACTTGTAGGGCAGATGGAGAGACTACGCGCCTCCCTACATTGTTGTGTCAAACCTCAAACTGTAAACCTGACCTCCCAACACCTCCTGAGAGCGGCCAAAATAATCCCTAAATCATTCTGGTTTGGGCCTCTCAGTAGCTTGCAGGATTTTGCAGTCTGAAAGGCAACTGGCCTCTGGGGCATAGCTTGGTGGGATCGGGTGATTACTGTGCTCTGCAAGGGGAAAAAGGCAGTTTAGATGTAGAGACTGATAAACCTCAGGTGCTCAGAGCTTTCCCTGTGTTAATTTATCATTCCTACCAGTGAGACCTTAAGTATTTACTCTTAAAAAAATTGACTTCTGTTGAGGGTTTGGGGGAGGGGAGGGTGGTGGGGGGTTTTTCCAAATTTTGGCAACCTTATGAGATTCCAAATGGGATCCGTTGACCAAGACTTCAGTGTACATACATGCCTGGTGGCAGGGCCTGTTTACTGGATGTCATGTTCCAGCCAATAACCCCAGCCGACGGGGCCATGGTCTGCAGTACTAATGCAAGAAACTGCTTCCTCAGTACCCCTACCTCTTTGAGTCCTACCCCATACATCAAATTAAACAAATGACTACTGGCATAATAATTTGATCTTTCCATTGTCATGTGGCCGCTTGTTAATTTGTTTCATGATGTGTCAGATTCTAGATCTAGCACTGATATTACTCCCTGAAGGTTAACCATTATCTTACATCTTATTCATTAGAAAGCAAAGGATGTCTAAGTACCATTCACATGAGTTTTCCAAGGGCCTCTGTTTACAGTAACTACAGGACAGCTTTAAATAAAAAAAAAAAAAAAAAGAAAAAAGAGACTGGCATTAACGATGGCACAGCTCACGTAGCAACATTTGGATGCCCTCCCTGGGGCATGAATTGTGAAATGATCCAGTTTATTCCTTTCCTCTGAGCAATGCCAGCTACGCTAACAGTACATTTTGACATAGATTTATTGTAGGGCTGTAGGAACAGCTGATGTGCACCCAGCATAAAATGGTACTGTGGTGCATTCAGCATTGCCAGCAGCCCTTGCCCACTTTTTTAGGATTCACGGCTTCTCTGGTGGGTATAACAGTGGCCTGGGAGAATAGTTGTCCATCCTCCTGCTTAAGAGTACCACAGACCCACACAACACAGTCCTTTCCTTGAAAATTCAAGGTGGTTAGACCTTAATAAAGCATATTCCCGTGTACTATTTGCAGCTGACTGTTGGCAGAGCAGAGACCGGAGTGGCAGCCTAGATGTCGAAACACTCAGGCTTTTCCCTTGCATCATCTGCCCCAGCTATGAGATGAAAAAACCAGGCCAACTGTTGCTTGTCGCATAGCATAGCTATGCCACGGCCTTCATGGCAGATGACTGAGGTGAAGGCATTAACATAGCTGACATTCGCTGTGTGCTGGCACGCTGTGCTGCTGGGCGCTGCCCAGAGCTCTGGGGACGTTCGCGGCACATGCTCTGGCTGTTCTGGGTGTCTGTCCCAGCCCTGGCAGCTCTCCTGCCCCAGCCCATTGAGTACTAGAAAAGGAAGAGAAAGAAAACGCAGCACAAATCGTGATTTAAGGCTGTGACCACTGCTGCCTTCTGAAGCAGCCGGGGACTAGAGCTCCTGCAGGAAGAGCGTCTTTCGCAGATGCCCAGACAAAGGGTCAGAAATAAGGAGATCTGATTTTCCCTGCAATAGCAGGGAGCTTACCCAAGCACACCCCTGCAGCAGCCTCGTTCCTCGGGCTCCCTGGAATACATTCCTGCTAGCTCATCTCAAACCTCTGATGTCATTTAAAATCTTCAGAATACATCTTGCCTTTTGAGACAGAAAAGCTATATGGTTCACAGGTAACTCAGAACACTATATATTCCTTCTGTATCCCTGATTTAAAAATCTCTTTTTTATATGGTGACAAATTTGTCTGAAATTTGGGTGCTTGGCTTACATTCAGGTGAATGTGCCATAACGTCCTGGTTCTGCTCTCTGACCAGACAAGTTAAACTTGTATAATTCGATTTCTGGGGCAGTTACCCTTGAGAAAGTGAAGCCGAAATTTGCTTATGTGCTGGCCGAACGTACGGCCAGTTGCTTGACTTCCAGCCACGTCGCCCTGTATGTCACAACCCAACCGTGTAGGCAGTCCAGGGAAAATTGGAGCCAACATCCACTTGTGGCTCGGCCACGTTGCCGGGTCGCTTCAGACTCCAGGCTTCGGGCTTTTTCCCCTTCCTTCGGGAAAACCGCTCCCCGGGCTGCAGGCTCCTCCCGCCGAGCCGAGCTCCCTCTGCCGGCCCCGGCCCCGCAGCGCCCACCCTGGGGCACGCATCCCACCCAGGGGCACGCATTCCACCTGGGGCCACGCATCCCTCCCCCTTGGGGTGGGACCGGGCAGGGCAGCGGTGTGTCGTTCCCCCGGGAGCATCCCACCTCCCAGGCAAGCGCCCTAAGGGGGTCGGCGTTGCTGCCAGGTTTCGTCTTCAGCGGATGCTGGTTGAATTATTGACTTGGGAGTGGAAGGAGTCCACGTCTGGGAGCGGGGAGAGGTTTATCCCAGACCAGCCAAGAAGTTGGTCCGGTTGCAGTAGGCTCTGGAAGAGCCGGTAAGCAAAAAAGTCAAGCTTTGAGTTACTGATTCAAGCGCAGCAGAGGGTTGAGACAGGCTCAGAGCACGGTAGCAAAGTGTCCTAACCTTCCTGCTCTTGCTGCTCAGAATTGCTCTGTTTTTTTCTGGAAATTCCTTTGGGAAAATTTCCCAATTTCCTAGGTAATGTGTGTCGCTAGAACTGCCACAGCCGTGAGCGGCTTCTGTTCAGCAGATTGAATTTTTCTGAGGAAAACTTACTGCACACGCACATGCAGCTCCCCACTAACCCTAAAAAGAAGCCAGGATGCTCGGGTCGATTGCATGTGCGTTAGCTATGCAGGCAGTCTCAGCAAAAGGCATTCTACTTCCAGTTGCAACAAGTAGAAAAAATCCAAACGCATTAAGCACCTAATTTTGTCTGGGGATCCCTGCTCCTCAATGCGGGAGGTGCTTCTGCAGAGCCCCGCAGAAGTCTGGCACCAGTCTGCGCAAGCGGTATCTGCCTGCCAGGGGGTTTGACTGCGAGTTCCTTGCGGGAGGAACCGTGTGTTGCTACGTCTTTGTGCTCCACCTACCAGTATTTTTGATAATATTGCGAAGGCTTCTTGCTTTTCTTCCAGGGGAACTCTTCCACTGTGGCAGTCCCTCAGAGGGTGTGGGGAAAGAAAATCCTCGCTCTGCTTCAGCCCTGCTGCCGGTGCAGTCCTTTTATTGGCCGCGGGTTTCTTGGCAAAGGTTTCATGGGTTTCAGCGTGCTGAACCCCAGGCTGTGCAGGTGTGAGGCGTCCTCTGGTTTGCAGCGAGGTGGGAAAGGGCTGCTGCCCACTGTTCAGAAGAGAGGAAAAGGAGAGAAAAGGTGGTGCAGCAGCCACTTCTTTGTGCTGTAGTAAGTAGGTTTTTTTCCCCTCTCTGCATTGTCAGAGCCAGGGCCAGACCTGCCAACTGATTATTAGGTTTAGGACCTTCTTTTTTCTTTTTTCTTTTTGTTCTTTTTTCTTTTTTCTTCTTTCTTTTTTCTTTTTTCTTCTTTCTTTTTTCTTTTTTCTTTTTTCTTCTTTCTTTTTTCTTTTTTCTTTTTTCTTTTTTCTTTTTTCTTTTTTCTTTTTTCTTCTTTTGGGGAGGGAGAAGGAAAGGGAAGAATTTTGGAGAGGACAGACCTGTGATAAGGACAGACTTGTTATTACCTCAAGAGGTGCTGAGCTAAATCTTGAGGATTTTACTCAGGTTTTCTCTTGGGTAGGGATCCTTCTGCTAGGAAGAGGAATTGTGCTAAACAAGGACTACTGGATTCCACACTATGGAAGTCACTTACAAACCTTTCTTGTGGGCTCAGAGACTAGTGACCTTCAAGCACTCCTTAGAGGCTGCCATCATACAGGTTCAAAATAATGTTGGGTCTTCTTTTGTCTCCCCTGACAGTTTCTTTTTTTTTTTTTACTTTTTTTTTTAAAAACCTCTTTACAGTGTCCTTTCCCCAGCCAGTGGTCTTTCCTACAGCGCTGATTCCTAATGTTTTACAGGATGACTTACACATCCTGCTTTAGCAGCAGACTAATACCCAGGTTTGAATTACTATTGAATAAGCAGCAATGAAATCTCTATCAAAATAATCAGTAGTTCCAAAAACCACAAACAACAAAACAAGCGGAGTCGAACTAACTCAGCAAGACCATTTGTAGCATCAGGGACGGTGAGTCATTTTTCTTTTCCCTCCCTCAGCAGACTCCATCGCTGCCTCGCGCAGCCCCGGGGAGGGCAGGTGGAGTGGGTAGGGCATGACTTCAGAAAGTTTAAAAAAAAAAAAAAAAAAAAAAAAAAGAAAGCCGACATCACTCAGGTCACGTGATGCAAAGGGACCAATGGAGGCAGGTTCTGGAAAGGGGAACAGTTAAATTTGTAATTTTGGTTGTGTGAAACACTTCTTTGGGCCTCATAAACAACCACAGAACCACAAGTTGGGTACAGAGGCAGTCACACAAGAGCGGGTCCGGGATATTGGTCAGCAGGCAGGGCGAATCGTTTTGACTGCAAACCACAGAGTTTCGTAGAGTGGTAAGCATCATCAACCACAACCGATCCGCTATTTTTTTTTTTTTCTTTTTAAGAAACAATTTCGGAGTTCTTTTAGCAAAAGAACCTTATAATCCGCTTTGTGCTGCTCCTGAGGCACCGGGATAAAACGGAGGCGTGATGGCTGGGAGGAGGGTGGTAGCAATGACCATGCTTCATTTTTCACTCCCCAAGGTAGAAGAAATCATATATTCCTTCACTGTAAAGAGAGAGTGAGTTTTAAAGAGGAAACAATGGCTTCAAACAGCATATTTGAGTCACTTCCTTCTTACCAGCACTTCTTGAGAGGTAAGTGCCATTCAGACTTTCTAAATATACTTTTTACTTTCCCATACTTAACAAAATGCATGTCTAGAGAGTATCTGGGGACATTCTTGTACTACACGCTTTTTCCCACTTCAGTTTTCTTTGAGGTGCTCTCATCGAAGCTAATATCTGAGCTTGCAGGAATACCACCTCGTTACTTATCAGTCCGTTAAAGAGATTATAACAAAGACTCATTTAAGCTGTTCAAACAGCCATCGCATGCTTGTGAATTTTCTCTTCATAAATCAAAGTGGGCTAGAACAACTCACGTGAATTGCTGCAGATACAGTAGCAGTGGCACAAGCCCCTTTTGATTCTTTTTGGCAGAATTGTGACTTTTTGAGCCACTGCCATGAAAATTGACAGCCAACAGCATACGGCACATCTTACGGGCTGAAGCACGGGGAGTGAGCTGGTGCATACAGCCGGCAGAACGTGATGCTGTCTCACTTACGCTAGACCGTCAGCCTGGGTAAAGCCATGTTCACAGGGGAGAGGTCAGAAAAAGCTTAGAAACCTGCTTAAAGTTAACTGCAACTCACGTGGCTCGGGAAAAGAAGCAGTGTGGATAAACTCAGAGTTTCTGTTGATGCCATGTGGGTCTCGGATGACTGCGAGTTGTCGGCTGCAGCCACCCTTAGAGAAATGAAGCAGTCCTGTAAAGGCTAAGGGGGAGGACCGAAGGGCTTCACCCAGCAATCTGTCTTTTTTGACCAGTGACCAAGCGCACTCAGAGGCTCCTTCTAACATTCTCACAACCCCCCGTGGAGCTAATGGTTTAGTCATGGCTTATTCATATGAGTAAGCCAGGGACTGGCACAAGAAACTTGTCCGCTTCCTCGTAATGACCTTCCTAAATAGCTCATGCTACAGCTGAACTTTTCCCCTTTCCACACTGACCGCTTAAGCCCTTTCTGCAGCAGGGCTGTGCCCCTGCAGATGACAAGGCTTACAAAGCCCGTCGCTTGTCGAGCGTGGCTAGGGTGCTGCCAGAGAGCAGCACTTCATAACTCTTTATAGTTGCAGACTACATGTTTCCCGGCCTCGCTGGCGGTGTGGGTGTGAGTCATGAGTTATTCGTATTAATAAGCGGGGCTGGGGAATGCGGAAGGCTCGTCCCAGCTGCTGTGTCACGACAAGCAGCGGCTCCGCCGGCACCCTGCCGCTCCTGCTGACCAGCACTCGCGCGGGTGGGATGCGGGCAGAGGGCAGCCTGCCAAAATGCTAGCCTGCTCTCCCACCTTCCTTCAGTTCTTTTTTTCCCCCCACTTCCCCGTGTGTCAGAAGTTTTTCTACGTCTGTCTTTCCTGGCACCTGGGGGGGAGAGTGGGATGGCAGCCAGCTGCCCGAGTCGCTGGGGCTCGCAGCATCTTCCAGCCTGGGCAGGGGAGATGCTGAAGGGTGAGCAAGAAGCGGCAAACTGCTCTGTGGCGCTCACATCTGACATTTCCTCAGCACCCCTACCAAGCAAAGGAAGCAATACTGCTAGAACAACAAGAAGGATCTTCCTGCATTTCGTCAGACTTTTTTTTTTTCTTTCTTTTTTTCTTAGCTCACCCAACTGTTTACTGTTTAATCTGCAGCGCAGGAAAACTTATTGAGGAAATTTTGTGCTTCTGATAAAATAACAAACAGAGTGAACCTCACGGGGCAGTGCTTGCAGCCAGGGCCAGAACACAGCCAGTCCATGGGACGGGCTGGGGATGGCAGCGACCGTATCGCAGGCAGCAGCCCAGAGAGCCTGAGAGCAGCCGGTTGGAGACCAAGGACCGATTTGTCCAGAAAAGGTGGAGTTTCATTAAAGCTGGTTAATCCAGCAAGTGATTTAGCTCAACGCTCCAGAGTGGGTTTTCTCCTCCTCCTTATTACAGTTGTCATTATAGTTGTTAACATTATTATAGTACCAGTATTTTGTGTTTCTTCATGGACTGTGCTAGAAGTCTTGCTAGGCTAGAAGTCTTATGCTAGATACCTTAAAAAATCCAGTTTTGTCAATCCAGGTGCAGATCCTGCTATGCAGGATCAAACTCCCACTGTATAGTGCTAGAAAAGCTTGGGCAAAAGTGCTTCAGTTGGGTTATAAAGCAAATGTTTCATCGTTGCTAAAGAATATCGTGTTTGAATGTGGAAGGCTGTCACAGTTTTCCAGCAGTTCCCTTTTTGTTCCTTCCTTTGCTCAAATGAACTTCGCACAATTTCAAAATCCTGGGCGCAACAAAAGTAACGTTTGGGCCTCCAAGCAAGAAAAATAATCATCCCCAGGGTCGGTTGTTCTCACTCCTATTTCTCAATAGTGTTTACATAGACCGGTCATTCGAAATGTCCAAAATCATCTCTTTTCTTTTTTTCCCGCCAAAATTTATTGCACTTTCTCTCTTAACTGAAATCGTGAGGTAAAGAGAAAAATAACAAGTTGTTTTCTGCCGTGGATTTCACTTTATCAGTCCCTGCAGTTCACTGAGAAGGAAATCCATAACTCTTTTTTAGCCTGATACTATGTGAAAATTGGGAAAAAAAGAGGGGAGTGGGGAAGCAGAACCATTGTTCCAGCCCCTGCGAGCAGTGACAGACGTAGAAAGCCTGACATATTAATTGAATGTGGTACACCACAAAGGATATGGCCCTTTTTCTATCACACCACACCAGGTCCTCGCTTCTGCCACTAGGTAAAGAAATGAGGATTATACTGAAACCTCCAGTGGCGTGCTCTGCATGCCGAACACATTCAAATGTTTCACCGGCTCTGCTTTTAGTGACGGCCTCATTTTCCTAATGGCCTCTTTCAGTTTATGGTCTGGGTTTGGTGTTAGGACTACAAGGTGTCTTGCTGCAGCGCAGCCAGCAGAAAAACATCGCTCCACAGTCTAGGACTGCATCAGCAAGGCTGTAGTTTAAACTTGTATTCTAGCAAGATTTATAGTATAAAGATGGATTTGCTGGTTTTATTGAGGGTTCAATGCAGATTCGTGTGTATTGGCTGGGTCAACACAGGGATGTCTTTTGGGCAGGGGGACCAAAACAAAATCTGTTGGAGAGTCTTGTGTTAAAGACTGCATATATAGTTTTTAAAGGATGCCTAGATAATTACATGATATCACCCCACCCCATAACTTCTTTTAACTTCTTAGGGGCATTAGTCTGTCCTGTAAGGTTTCTTAATATTTTGTCTGCAAAGGAAGACAGAATAACTGATTTTTTTTCAGGGTTTTTATGGGGCTCTAAATAGCATGAAGCATAATATTTTCCAGGAGGGCACTTTTTCCTCATTTTTCCTTTTGCTGCAAGGTCTAATTACTTCAGTATGCAAACAAGGTTGCTCCTGGTTTTGCCTTTGTTGTATTTTTTTTATTAATTAATCAAGGCAATGAAGACTTGTGGTGCAACATTTTGTTGGTTTCTTATCAAATGGAAATGAACTCCAGCAGAGCACTTTTGCAACACGGAAGAATACACTGTGCTTACTTTCTTCTTAGTTTTAATATGTCAAGTAATGCCCAGCCATTGTGGGTTT
The DNA here is from genome assembly GCA_947846985.1 of Fratercula arctica. Taxonomy (NCBI): domain Eukaryota; kingdom Metazoa; phylum Chordata; class Aves; order Charadriiformes; family Alcidae; genus Fratercula; species Fratercula arctica. The sequence continues at coordinate 99,522,988 of CANTUZ010000001.1, forward strand.
CTTCCTTTGCAAATGCTAAATAAAACTGTAGCAAGAAGCTCTTCCTGCTCTGAAGAGCTTCCCTGCCTGGACCCGCAGACCCCTACAGTTAGTAGCTACAGTAGCTATAGTTAGTAGCAAGTTAGTAGCTTTGACTTGCCTTGTGATGGGATTTACACTGGTAGACTCCTAAACTCCCTGGTGCTGTATGTGAGCAGAGGGGGTAGGTGATCGGAGGCTCCCAGTTATCCAAGGCTACATCTGCAGTCTCACACTGTGAGCGTACGAGACCTCCTTAGGAGTAAATGTGTGTCTGCAGAGGGTGCTGTGTGAGGAGCAGGGTAGCAAGCTGATAATGATTTCAGCCCTCTAGAATTGGTGACATTAGCAGAAGTGGTCATATACTAGACGTGACTGCCAAAGACACGTGTCTCTGGGAGATGCGCGGTACCCAACACTGCCACGCATTTTCATTCACTCGCCCAGCAGAAGAGTCCTGTCTTCACAACAGCACAAACTACGCTGTAGGGTAGAGAGAAAGGTTTCCAGCACTTCTGCAGACTGCCTGAACTGTAACAAAGAGTTAATTTGTGTCAGCATTATAAAATACTAACGGCATCTTGTGAATAGGAAATTGAACTAAAGCTCATAAAAACCTTGGCTTACTGGAAGAAAAAACTTGCACAATGTCTGATTTAGACAACCTTCTCTCTGTTTGAGACTTTTTTCATTTAAAAGCCTTGAGAAACATTGTGAGACCTGAACACAGGAATTCCCATGTAGCATGGGGTAAAGGATCTGACAGAGATGAATACACTGCTTTGCTAAGATCAAGAGATTTTATCCCAGGCCAAAATATTAAACTGAGTGTTTAACCAGTCACACTCAACATAGTGATGTGTTGTGGTGACAGTCTTAGCAAGGACTTAGGGTTATGGCTGGCTTGCAGATCCCCCAGGCTGGCTTGCCCTTTATCATGTGGCCATTAATAAGGGATTGTTGGATGGCAGCTCTGCCTTGGACCGTGTTTTAGCATGAGAGCCAAACTCCAGCTCTGAGGTAGCTCTCTGGTGGGAAATAAAAGTATCTTCCCCACACTGCCAGTGTATGCAATATAAAAAGAAAATAAACTGCGTTGTTTTCATGACTAGAAGATAATCATGGTTTAGTTTGACTGCCCAAAAGAACAGTCTGCTTATCTTTAAATGCATATGAAGGCCAGTGATATTGGCAACTTTATGACAGTATTTTATGAACTCCTTAGGAATTTTACTTCAGAACACAGAATGAGTATCCGCATCATCCTGTTATTTGGGAAGGGAGAGTCTATACCTAAACCAAAAGCGGTAAGAAAATTACTGTTCTTGGATTTAGAAATAGACATACTTGCTTTTAAAAGCTGAGCCAAAGTAATCCTAAGGAAACGATGAAGGCATTTCTCTATAGAACTGTGAGGTTGTTCAACCAACAGGAGAAGCTCATCTGACTTTGACACCCCACCACACGCAGAGGGGACTCGCTGGGTCCCAGCGGTCTCTGCTGTGCCTCCAAAGCAGTGCCTGGAGAGCCGTGCAGGGCTGTTAGCCTCAGGTCCTCTTGTGCTGTTGTGGAGAGCAAGGAGGAAATGCAGAGCGGGCTCGGGAGCTAAGGGGGAATGCCACCAGCAGGAAAAATTCAGGGTGGGCTGGTGCTCTGCAGAAGCTGCTGGCTGCAGCGCCTCACTAAGTGATAACTGGAGGTTACTCACCCCTGTGACAAGAGAGGGAAACCTGTCTGCTTCCTGCACACATGGGGCAATGGTTTGCACATAGGAGGCTGTCTCCATCCCTGGAGGTGTTTAAAAGATGGATAAACATAGTGCTTAGAGATATGGTTTAGTGATGGTTTTTGTCAGAATTACGTTGATGGTTAGACTAGATGATCTGAAAAGTCCCTTCCAACCTAGGCAATTCCATGATTCTATGATGTGTTTGCCCAGATTTTTTTTCAGTTTTTATTTATTTGCTTGTGGTTTCTGTTTGGTTTGTTTTTTCATAAAACAGCTCAGATATTTTCAGCTCACTCACTCACTCTTAATCCTTTCTCTGTGCTTAGTCAGTGGGGCAAGATATAGTGGAAATTTTTTTAAACAGTGGGTGATCACAGCCTAGAAGTCGTTACCATAAAATACCATTGAAACCAAGACTTTAGCAGGATCCATAAAACAGCTGTGCCTGTATATCGTAAACAGTTTCTTAATAGGTACCAGCCAGGTAAAGAAAAAATAAGCTTTGGAAGGATTAAGTTCTCCCATCATTTCTCACTGCTGTATTTCAGAGCACAAACTGATCTCTGTTAAAGCTTGGAAAGAAAGCTTCCCATGTAAGCAGGTCTGTCATCTGCAAAATGAATTGTGGCTTCCTCCAAGACATCTGGTACTGGCCACAGAGAGAGACAGGCCACTGGCTAGGTGAATCACTGGTCTGAGAGAAGGACAAGAAAACATTACACTGCCTTCATTACCTCTTCGGTCGTTTTAAGAGAGTGGATAATATTTGTATAGACTTGAGTCAGCTTCCCAAAGAGTTGATGAGTAGTGGGCATATCTCCTCTCTGAACTGCAGTAGTGAACTGTACAGGGTGACAACAGTGGTGGCATTTGGAGCAGCAGAACACCAACAAATGTCTACAGGACGTTGGTGAAGTCCATGCATGCAGCAGCATATCCATACTGCACGCAAGACACATCAATCTTGCTGCCAAAGGAAATAAGGCTAGAGATTTAAATATACAGATTCCCAATGTAATCAGTTTTCAAAAGAAATGCTTTTTCTTCCACTTGGCTCCCAGCAAAGTATGGCCTGGGCTTACGACCAAGATATATTTTAGTCCAAAACATCAAATTCTCTATAAAGATGTATTCAGACAATTGAAATAGGGGAAAAAAAAAAGGCAGAGAAGAACTGACTGTGAAAGCAGGGAAGCAGAGAATGACGTTAGCTGCTACCTGGTAGAGTTTCCAATTCATCCTTAGTACTGTCCACAGGGCTCACCACTTCTGCTTGCAAGTGAAACTCTGTGAAATTGGGTAGTTTCACTTCACAAAGATCTGTGAGAACATTTTCTCTGGCTTTGATCTATCTGGGTTGTTTTTTTTTTCAGCCTGTGCTTTTTGTTTTGAGTTTCTGATTCCAGTGAACCCAAAAGCAGGTTTGGGTTCACTGGAATGAACCAGTCCGAGTCAGGGGCTTGGGGCTTTTTTCTTTTGCCTTCTGAGTATTTTATCTTGCAGTGTGTTTTCTGTTGTCTGGTTTCACGCTGAAGCTGTGATTTTAAGATGCGCTTAGAAACTGCCCTTTGGTAGGGTTTTGACTGTAAGTTGTAAGGCTTACCTCTTTTACAAATCTTTCCATGAATGCAGTGTGAAGAAACTTGAAACCTGTCATATTTTGTGTGTTTTGCTATAAAAATTTCACTCAGCTGTACTTAGGGCAAGCCCTGTGCTCCTCATCAAATCAGCAACCTCAGAAGGCATTGACCCAGCCCTTCAAGTGCCTTTTTGTTGCCTTTAAAAGAAAAAGATGACTGTTTGCGAAATACCTTGCATGTTCGGAGCGATGCAGCGCAGTGCAGGGCCGAGCCTCTGTTTCCTTTCTGACAAGTTTCTTGCACATTCTCAGCCCCAGCCCTGCCTGCGTCTCTCATAAGCCCATTTTCTAGCCAGTTTTATGGCATACACCTGTTCTGTGCCAGCCAGACACGTGCCTCGGAGGTATCGAGGCATGTACAGGAGCCTTGACCAAGCAGCGAAGGATGCCAAGCTCCATAAGCATTGCTAAAGTTGCCTACTTTGGCGAAGGCAAGAGGTGTGAGCATGCTGAGCGGGGGCTGACAGTGGGGTGTCCCAGCCTCTACAGTGGGCAGCCCAGCCTCCCTGCCTGCCAGCGCTCAGGTCTCTCTCTATTTACACTTGCTGCAGTACCAAAGGGTAGTGGAAGGCAAGCTGGCACAGCAGAATGAAAGCTTTCATGTGTCTAGCAGGGGATAACACAGACAGATGCAACCGCCTGGGCATAAGTCACCGCCAGCCAGCCCCTGGGAGACGTCGGTACACACCATGGTGGTGGTGAGTGGGGGCGGCAGACGTACCTCTGGGTTTTCACTACTGTTATTATTCGGGCTGAGTAGATTTAAGCTAGCACTGCTTTACTCCCACGTGCCCGCAAGCACGCTTCCCCTTTTCTCTGTAGACATGACCAGAAGCAGAAAGTACTCCCCAGAGCCAATTCTTAGGGATAATATCCTGGCTTCACCCAGTCAGGGATAAAATGACCATCGACTGCAGTGGGGCTGGGGCTGTCCTTTAAGAACAAAGAAACCTGTGAGAAAAACATGGACATGAAGTTGTGGATAAGATAGGAGGTGAACTCCGAATGCCAGTATTGACATGAAGGCTGAAAGAAATGTAGCATTAAGGTTCAAGTGTAATTCATGTGACCCTAAGTAGCAGAACTATGGCTTGAGAATGAAAGTTTTTGTCTCTGTTACCTAGGAAATATTGGTGTGGAATACTATTTATGTCATATTATGCACAGTTGTAGAGGGAGCTTGGAGTTGTCTGGGATTTTTTCTCTGATTGGTAGCTGTTGGTTTGTACTTAGCTTGTACATCAAGGGTGCACGCCTCACCCAGCGGACAGGGGAGGTGTATTTCCTCAATGAGCAGTGAGGAGAGTCTCTGAAAGAAACATTCCTTAGCATAGACTCACAGAATAGTTTGGGTTGGAAGGGACCTTTTAACCCCTCTGCAATAAGCGGGGACACCTTCAACTACATCAGGTTGCTCAGAGCCCCATCCAACCTGACCTGGAATGTTTCCAGGGACGGCGCAGCATGTACCATCTCCTGGTCTTATCCAGGACAGAGAGGGACAGGACTTCTGTGAGTGCAACCCCAGCTTTGGAAAGCAACCCTGAAAGTGTTTTCTAAGTAAGAGGCAATGAGGAGGAGGCCTCATCTGTGCAGTCAGTCTCCACATGGCGAGGCTGCCGTGGCTGCTGACCATCTGTCCACGTTACACATCGTCCTGGGCAGGATACTGATATGAGACTATGATGTGCTATGCCCACTATATAGGAAGTGCAATTTATTTTACAATACAGTTACTAGATAATATCAGACTTCTGTAAAATGCTTCTGTTTTTCAGGACCTGTATGTAAATGAGCTTTGGGTTTTGCATAGGTTGAGTGTAACAGAATTCATATCTGGAAGATATGCTCAAGACCTCATTAACTCCATTTGCACGCCAGTCAGCAAATCAGTTACTGCAATATAGAGTAGTTTAATTGCTCCTATATACATTGTCCAAACGCTTTTCAAAGAAATTCGGTACCTCTTTGTGCGTCGCATCTCTGTGGACTATGGGGCAGGGAGTTGCAGAGGTTACTTCATGTGGGGTCCTAAGCAGACCCAAGTCCACCAGATCACTGAGCACGCTCTACGACAACCGGATTCCTGTTTTGTTGCCACCATTTCATCTGAACCCAAGCTTGGGGGGCAGATAACATGTGGAAATCATTGTGCTTATGCCTCCAGCTAGGGAAATGGGGTGAGCCCAGAGACTCATCAGGTAGGTTGCCCTCTCACTAGAGAAAGGCCAGCATAGGGAGCCGCCATGTGGTTTGTCCCCCACGTGCTTTCTAAGGACCTCCACTAACATAGCCTGGAGAGATGGCCACCTCTGAAAGGAAAAAAAGACACCTTAGTCTCTGCAATGATTCGCTCTTTAGCTTCTGCACCAAGACTGTAAAAAGATGTAATATATGGTGCTAAACACCCACTCATCTTTTACACTAAGCACAAAATCATTTGTGTATTGAAACTAAGATTCAGATCTCGTATATGAACAGGAACTTATTCTGGCTGTACCTCACTGCATGGGAGAAAATTATTTGCTTTTCTATAATGAAATGGAGTGTCTCAAGTACAGTATGTTGGGCTATTGTGGAAACTAAATATTGTGAACGGCTGCCTAGATAAAAAGAAAAAGTGATAGGATAAACTTCTTGAGTTCAAAAGTGGTGAACCACTTGAATTTTAGTGTAACAATCAGAACTTTTATTTTTGTGGGGTTTTTTTCTCCTAATAGGGATGACAATGCAAATAGCCATTTTTTTTATGGCTTCATACAGAGTCCAAACAACTTGGAGTACTACTTTTGAGAAGTGATATTATTTTGTACTGATGGTTTTAGGCACATGTATTTTACACTATGCAGCAGAAAAGCTACATTAGTCCCAAACAGGTTCTTTCCTGTACTACATAGGAATAATCTTTACCAGTATGAACACTTTTATACCTATATAAATCCATTCCCACTTGGGAGAGTGTGCTGCTATAACTAGACACGTACCAACACGAAGAGGGATTTATGGATCCCCTGTAGGGTGAATTTATGTCATTAGACAGATGTCTATGCAAGGACAAGGTTCACATTTTCCTGGGGCAATCAAAGCTGCCCAGTATTTTGTGTACATGGCACCTGATCCAAGAGACAACGAAACCAATGGAAAGACCTGGCTGATGTCCTTGGACATTGGATTAAACCTATGATGGCTGTTCTCCTCCCGATAAAGGTGTTAACAACCTGAGGTCACACTGCTGACAGCCCAGGTCAGTGGTCCCTTTTCACACAGCTGTCCTTACACCCTCACACACATGAAATATGGAGGGTTGGGGCTGGGTCCCCTTCTGCGTGGCAACCTGCCTTTTCTTTGGAGTGGCATCCCAGACCTTTCTGCCCTGTTTTGCCATACTCACAAGAGCTGCAGAATGAAAAATGGCACTGTGCAAGTTAGAGATCACATTTCCAGCCTCCTGCTGACGGGCCAGCTCCTTTTCACAGGCTCATTAAGGCAGCTCCCTCCTGCTCCTCCCCTTCCCTCTAACACCTCCGTGCTCCGGGCACATCCCCAGCCCAAGCGGAGACCGGCAAAGCAGCTCCCCAGACCCACGTCCTCCAGGTTTCGGTGTGTTGCTGCTTTGACTAAACCGCACCAGTTGGAGATCAAAAGCACTATTCAAACAGAAGCGGTTGGAGGTTTTTCAGGCTGTCTCATCTCCCCTTTCAGCCTTCAGAAAAGCCCATGCGAGCTGGAGGGATTAGGAAATACAAGAGATCCCCACTGTGTCCGAGGGGATTAAACGGTGTTGTACAAGCTCAGGGCAGTGGCTGAACAAAGAGAGCGCCCTTGGTCTGCCCGCAGCTTTTGTGAAGTCCTTGCAAAGGGCATCGGGGAGCCAGGGCTGTCCCTGCCCCCTGCCTGGGGTCTGGGAGTCCTGCCATAGAGCTGGGAGGTGGCTTCCCCACCAGGCATCTCCGCCCGTCCTCCGCTCTGCTCAGAAGTAAGAGCAAAATCCCACGGTTTGCTCCACAGTACCTACGGGTAAATATAGGAGCTCCTTCACAGCAGCAGTGGGGTTTGGCTTCACAACCCCGGGCCAGCTAAAGCAAGCAGAGGAAGGAGAAAAGATCTTTCTCAGTAAACAGTTTTTCAACATGGTTTTCATTTTCAGCTTCTGAGTTATTCTCTCCCTGTCAGACATCCTCTCGTTCATTCTTTGATAATTTCTTCAGCAAGTGCTGCTCAGCCTCCAGCTTGTTCACAAACAAATCCTGGTCGTGAACAAATCCCCGCAATCCACACAGGAGAGACTTCCCTGCAGGAGTCGCGCAGCTGCCAACCAAGCAGCACACACAGCAAACCAAGGCAACACGAGGTACCAGCTCAGTAGGTTTTCTCCCATGTACACGACTTAAGCCAGTAATTGAGCATGCCTGCCTAAAACTGTAGCCTCCTCTGAAGACTCAGGCTAATACAACTTGTTCACGCAGCCGTCTTGGTAAAAAAACCAAAACATCCAAAACATGATTTAACAGAAATTTGTTGTGAGATTCCAACTTAGTTTTTCAAAGAAAATCTTTTCACTGTTCCCCGAATTCCTTTCTGTCTGAAATCCCTCACTTGCTAACATGTCAGCCCCTTTTCTTGCAAGTTCTTCTTGGAGTTTTTTTTCTGCAGGAAACACAAGCAACATTAAGGCATCCCTTATTTGAAACCGCAGTTCAAAGAAAGATTGAAATCAGAATTTGAAAAATAATCTGTATAAAAACATTAGCTGTCCTATTTTAGGAGATAATTAGCTGTAGCAAAGTTTCCCTCACTTATTTTACCTTGGTGAGAAAACAAACTACCTTGTCATTGAGGTTTTTATAAAGTGCTGCTGTGAGCAACATTTGCCGCAAACAAATTAACCCAAACATTTCAAGTGTATGACTTACACTGCTAATTTTGCTGATTGTTTTCATTTCTGCATCTGGAGACCAAAATGCCTTCAGTTATCACAGAATGAAGGGGAAAAAAAAAAGTGGATCATCTATTTGGCTGCATGAAAAAAATCCATACCAAGCATTTCTTTCCAGAACCCAGGGCAGAAGGGAGGGTGAGGAAGTCGGGAAGAGAGCAAGAAGGGGAAGTATTTTATTGTGCGGCAGAAGCAACGTGCCTGATTTAGCCCTTGTATTAGCAAAGGTACTTTACCTCAGCAAACCTCTGGAACATAATACTATTTCCACTGGGTACTGCATTTTCCAGCTTGAATAGGGCATACTCCATACACAATTTTGGGGGATCAGTGGGTGACAGAAACACCAGCCCCAGCTGCTGACATTTGAGACACAGGTGCTTGGAGCTGCCTTTGCCAGCCAGCTAGAGCCGGAGTAATGCAATATAGGCAACTCCCACAGGTTGTGCTCTGAGAATAATCCACTGGCATTTGTTCGGGTTTTTTTAGAAGCTCAATGTTTGAACTAAGTCCTCCGTTGTTCATAATGTCATCCTGCCGGCTTATTAAATTATCGACCTTTTCTTCACTGGTATCTTCCCGCTTTGGTTAGAATTAGATGGATACAGGTGGCCAAAAGAAACCGTGCTTCTGTGCCTAACACCTGGTACCGGCCCCCTTTGATCGTGATGTCTGCAGCCTCATCCCTTTCCAGTTGATACAGAAAGGCAGAAAGGGGTGGAAGGACTGGCTTCTTGTGGTGCTGGGATGCAATCCTACTCTTTAATTTCTAAGCTTGCAGATAGTCCTGAGACAACAGGTTGTGTATTTGGTCCTTTCTATGTAAGTGGTGAATACACCTGCAAGGTTTCTGATTTTTTTTCCAAAATCTCAAGTTTAGCACATTGTGCATAGGATGCCATGGGATGAACAGATGTGTGTTTCTGTGGATTCTCGCTTTCCTTTTTCCGGCCTCTCCTAGAAGGCTTCTGCACGAGACTCAGCCTGTTAGTTTAATTTTGGTAATGCAATAAAATCAATGCAAAGCTCAAAGGAGGTATGTGCTGGGTGTGGGAGGGAGAACAGAGGTAGGAAAAAGAGAAGTATTTCTAGACTAGTTTCCTAGCCGCTTACGTTTTCACGTGTAGCATACACTAATAGATGTGAAACTTGGTAGGCAGCTTGTGTCAGAGTTCTGATGCAAGTTATGATGTGGTAGATAAAAAGTGATGAGGATATTAAGTTAAAGGGTTGGTTCAAGTACTAAAGATTATACCTGCAGTATTCTTTTTTTTTTCTTTTTTAATCCTACTGTGGCATTACCTTTCAGTGTGTCTTACAATTAATAAATAATACTAATCATGCTGGCTTGCGTTCTGCAAGAGGTATCAGCACAGCACAGGGTATGTCCTCCACCAAAGCAGAAGCCCTTTGCAGCATTAGTAGTTAATTCCTTTGTGAGACTTAGTGTTGGACCTCTGTGTTACTGTGCCTGAGCCCCATCCAACTTTAGTATGCTAATATGAGACTGTTTTAGTGTTGCTATTTGGGAGATTGTTGGAACTGGAGTGTACCAAGACCTGTCTTGAGCCACAGCAGATGCTAATGATGTGATCAGTGACATCATAAATGTTCTTGTCATGTTGTTAAGGAATAGCTGGGGAAGCACGTAGGATAGGGATAGATTGAGATCTGTCTCAAGCGCTATGGGTAATTATTCGGTGTATATTAACTCTATTAAATCCAAATGCTCTCATCATGTTGTTAATGTGGGCTTTCCCCACAACCAGTGTAGTGTGGTGAAAAATTCTCATGCTACTGGGGCTGTAGGAAACTTCTCATGAGAATTTTTCATCTTCTTTTCTGGGTAAGCCTTGCTTCACTGGGAAATTTCAAAAAGCTAATTTGGGTTGTTTGATTGAAAGCGTGCAAAACCACTAAAAATCTTCTCCATGGAAATGTTGGGCTTATGGTAAAATTTCAGACAGAAGCAGCCTGCATTCTGAATTCAAGGCAAGTCTAGTTTGATGCATTTAAAAAGCCAAGACATGCTGTCCTAGGGAGAACTAATGAAAGCTGATTTCCTACAGACATGGGTCTTGTGGCTGCATTCTCTAACATCCGATAAGGCTTTAATCTGATTGAAGGTTTTTCTCTTCTCGAGGAATCTCTAAAATCTCTCTTGTGCACCCTTCAGCTGGGAGCACTGACAGAGCCTCTCTGCTACTGACATGTTTTGTGAAAGCTGTAGCAACATAAGACCACTTCTGCTCTATCAAACTTAGTTAAAGTTGGCCCACAAATGAGAAAAGCTGGGGGAAGTACAGAGAGGATGGGAGCAATCAAACAAGCACTGCCTCCACAGAAAAGCAGGCTGATAAAGGAGCTTTGCATTTCAGTTTGGTGTGTGCTGGGCCAAAGTGATACACAAAGATAGTAAAATATATTCAGAAGCTGCTTAAACTACTCTGGGAATAGTAGTGTTCCTCATCTTCATGGATGAAGAACCAAGGAAGAGTGGTCATATCAGAAGTCCGTGGGAGAGAGAAGTGGAAACAGAACCTCATTTTTTTTGCCTTACAGTTCTGAGCCAACTATCTGCAAAATGATCTCTTGTTTACTTTGAATTTCAAATCTGATTAAGTCGATGTTTTCATCAGAAAGTTACCTTAGCATTATTCATTATTTCAGGGCTCAGATAGTGTACATCCATAGCTGCAACTGGGCAATCCAGTTCAAATAGAAAACCATAAAGAAAATCCAGGAAAAAATGTTTTCCAATTACTTCTGAGCAGCAGGGGAACTTGAACATATTATGAGCTGTTTCTGGACGACATGGGAACAGGAAAAGAAATAAAACTAGCTGACAAACAGTTTGTGATACAAGACTCGTTCAGCTCGTTAGAATTTCAGATCCAGGAGAAGCGGAGCGCTAGGGTTTTTCTCCAGCCTGGCTTAGCACCACCTTGGCAGTAGGTGATGCTTTGCATCTCCCTGTGCCAGCAGAGCAGGGGGGACAGGCCATGGGCAGGGACAGGGTAGTACAATTCAGTCCTACCAACCCAGCTGGAAACATCACTGCTTGGAGACTCCCTAAAAACCTCCCGGCGTCCAACAAAGCTGGTGGTTGGTGTTGCAGGACAGGGAGATGTGAGAAGAAACTATGCAACCATTTAGAAGTGTTTCTTCTTTTCTTGCAGAAAATATTTCAAAAGGAAAGCTTTTTTTTTTTTTATGAAAATTTAATTTTAGAGCTTTTTTTTTTTTTTTTCTGCTTTCTCTAGTGTTGATCTGCCGCAGCACTGGGCAGTGACAGGAAAGCTTGCAGGTTAGAGAGCCCTGCTGCAGCTCTGCTGCACAGCCCACGCTGCCGTTGGCACGGGCTCCACCTCTGCCGACAGAGGCTAACCTTTGGCCAGGCATTTATCAGACCAGGGGCAGAGCGTGTTTTGCTTTCCCCACATCTAACTTCTGAGTAGAAACCCAGGCTGGTACCTCGCTGGCTTGCAGAGACAGCAGGCTTCTCCACAGGGTAGCCCAAGCCACCTTGAAAAACAGAATGTGCTTCTTGAGGAGCCTGAGCAGCAAAGCTTGGGGCAGGGTTTTCGCCAACACTGGGGCGAAAACGGGCAATAGGAGCTGCTCAGTACAGGTGACTGGAGCCCTGGTTCTGCCACAGGCTCTGGTGCTGCTGGCTGTGAGGGCAGTGGCTCCTTTGCTTCCTTGAGTCGCATCTCCATTTAGCCAGTCCTGCCTGGTGCAGGGGGACAGCATAGCAAAGAAACCGTGCCATTCGCATCCCTGCGGCCATCGTGCCGTGGGACATCAGCGGCTGCCGCACAGACTGGAGAGGAGCTGAGCAGCTTGGGTGCACCCTTGGTGCCTAAACGTAGCGCCGCGCACTTCCTTAATAACTGCTTTTAGGTGGAATAACTCAAAAAGCGAGCAAGATGGAAGCTCAGCCTTTCCCCTCCGATGCGGCCCGGCCTGTACCGCACGCTTCTTGTTTTGCTCGTCAGGGGAGGGCTGCAGGAAGGAGATAGGCCTGTCCCCTCCTCGGCGCCCTGCCCGGGGTGCACCTGAAGCCCCCCTCCGCGGGGTCGGCGGGGTTGGGGGGGAAAGAGAGAGGGACCCACCACCGCCCCTCGCCCCGGCGTTACGGGGAAGCTGTCGGCCCTAAGCGGAGGCATCCTGTTTGTTGAAAAACAAGTGACAGTTGCAGAAGGGTTGCGCGAGCGAGCAAACCGCAGGCCCTGCGCGGGGCTGATAACAGCCCTGCGCCGCTGCTGCAGCAGTTCCGTCCCTGCCTCACGACGGCGGGGGGGGGGGGCGGGGGATGGAGGGGGTGGGGATGGCGTGAGCCTCGACGGCGCTTTCCTGTTTCGCGCTTCTTTTGGGGTTTTCTTCCCCCCGCCCCGCCGCCGTTGCTCGCTGTTGAGTTCTGCTGCATTTTTTCAGTTACTGGCTGGTTTCTCGATAGGGCCCTCCCCTTGCTATAAACAGCAGGCCGGGGGCTCCCACCGAGGGCTGAGCAGGGGGGACAAGGCCCCGGCGTTCAAGGAGGCGGCTACCAATAGTTGTTCTTGACAGCGTGTACCTGTTGGCGGCGTGGGGTTTCATGAGTTCGCACCCACGCCTGCCTCCCTGCCGGCGCTCCTCAGCCTGAGACCTCAGAGCACTTTAATGAGGCTTTGTTCAACCCCAGGTCTGGAGGAGACCAGAACTGGTAACGCAAAGGGAAAAGCATTTTCGGGCTCAGGGGCTGCCTGCGATTAGGCGACTAGATCTGTGTTTAAACCTCAGTGCAATGCAGACTTAGACCCCCGTTCTGCCACTGTGCACGACTTTATTGCCGTGACCATCGCCAGCTCCCTTGGGTCTGGTGGGAACCCTCTTGCGGTGGTGAAGTGTGTGCATGCCTGTGCGTGTGTGGTTTCTCTTTGCAGCATGAGGAGCCCTGTCTCTGTGCACAGCTACGTAAATGTTGCTACCCGCCTCTTCAAAGCCAGGCACACGTGTGAGGCTTAGAAAGCTCAAGCTCGCAGCTATACAGGCTACAAAACTGTTGGACACGTGCATCTCCCTCTGCGGAAAGCCGGGATGTTCACCGGGCTTCCCATGACTTAGGTTCAGTCGGTTTTGCACACCTCACTGTAAGGTTCAGCCATGTGTTAACATAAATGGCTTTCCATTCTTTCTCTCTGACCAGAACGCTGGAGCTAGTAGAAAAAGCATTTTCTTTCTTCAACCAAGAATGTTATTTTTTCTTCAACAATATTATCAGAGGGCTCTTTCTCCGGAAAGATATCTCAGGACATGCTTGGTCAAGCAGCTTGACCAGAATTCTTATCGGCATCAGTTACATAGTCCTGATATTTTTTTTTTTTTCCTTTGCTAAAAGATGGGCTTCTAGTAAGGAATTAGATTTTCAGGAAAAAATACGTTGGAAAATTGCTTCAATAAAATGTTGATTCACTTTGTTCTTATAAAAGAATAATAGTAATAATAAAAATGTGGACAGCATTTTAATTTCAAGTACTGCCAAAACCACTAGCTTTTGAGTTTCATGGTTTTCCCTGTGACTTTGCCCTCTTTCTTTTTCCTAATGCGTTCCACTGCTGTGCTAGGAGCCGTACAAACGTATGGGAAAGCACCCTGAAGAATTTACAACCAAGAAACCAAATCAAAGTCGGGTGAAGGGAATGGGGTTACTGGACCAGTACTGCTGAAACTTGGTTTGTGAGAAGCATGAAATGAAACAAAAAGATAAAAATGGTTTTGGCAAGAGCTAGCATCAGTCACACAAGCGTGTGGAGGAAGTTAGAGAGCTCTCTGTAAGGCAAGGCTGTCTGAAGTCACCTTGCTCTCCACAAATTACTCTCCACCCATGCTTTTACTTCTCGCCTAGCTGCAACAAAACTTCTCAAATGTTTGTGGTTTTTTTTCGTTGCAGCCTGTCTCGTTCTAGCCCAAATACTGCGATCCCTCAGGCCCTTCTAGGGCTCCTCTCCCCTCTGCTCCTTCCCAGTGCAAGACCTTTCCTGCTCCTCTCAGTGGGGGCATCAAAACACATCCCCCTCCGTGGCCGCCTCCTGCCCCATCGCCCGCTCTGTTATCCTGCCGTAGAGGCCTCATGGCCAGTGCTGCTCTTTGGTGGCTTCCCCTCTCCCTCCCATCTGGTACGACATTTTCTAGGATTGCATACCCGCTATCTTCCTCCCTGCCCGGACCATGGGAATGCTTGCAATTTTTCTTTGCCTTGGAAGTGGGAAACCCCCAAGAAATGTTTCTGCAGAACTCAGACATCAGAAGGGCATTGATATTCACATGCTAGCAAGCATTTAGACTGGGATCTTCAAAGGAATCTAGGCAAGCCACCACCGATAGGCTTCAGAGTAACTTGCACATCCCACGCCCTCAGTCACTCTAAGTCTCAGGGCTTGCTGCAGCGTCTCTCAACATAGCAAGTTGTGACGATAAAGTGGAATAGGGATTCATGAGAGACTGCTGCTGGATCATACTTACTGACTTCAGCTTATTTGTTTAGTGCTCGAGGCTATTTTTTAAGTGACAGAAAATGAAGAAAGTGTACTTTCCTGTGCCATTTATTGTAAGGGAAACGTACATGACCTTCTGTATTTAGTAACCCATCTGCACTGGTTTCTCTTTTAAAATGTCTTTTTCAGACTTACATTTCCTTGCCACACAGCATACCTGGAGAACAGGGCAAATAGTGAGCCGCCTCTTTAGCTGTTGGAGCCAATTACCAAAACTTGCTACAAACAGCTGTCCTAGCCAGCGTGGTGGTTTTCCAGGGCTTGTTTCCCTTGTCTTTGGAGTCAGGAGGTGAAAAACAAGCTAGCAGTCTCGTCCTCCTTCCCACACCCTGCAGTGGGATGACAGAGGATCCCCCAAAGACCAGAGTCCCACAGGGACCTGCACCCAGCTGCTGCGAGCGCACTGGGCCCCCATCCCAGCCGCTCCAGCCTGCCCTGGCTGCCCTCACCTAATAGAGATACTGTTGCTTTATGAGTTGTGGTAGCTTTTTATTTTTCTGGCACGAAAAGATAGCCTTTTGGTGCATGGCTTGCTTTTGCTGAAGCCTTTTGTGCCCCCTCAAAGATAAAGAGTGGAGAAACTCCCAGGTTATCCAGACAAAGCTTTCACAAGGCAGAGTTTAAGGGTTGCTGGGTACTTGCTCTGATGGGTTTTGAATGCTGTAGTAATAAGGATTCTTTCCATCCCTTCCCTTAGGTCATTCACTGAGAGAATGTATGGTTAGGGATTTTTCCTTAGCATTCAGCAAGTTTCTCTTCTTTTCATCTAAGTCGCCTAGTTACTGTAGATTATTACAGTTTATGAATGTGTGTTCGCAGTACACAATATAGAAGTATATATATGCGTGTGCATATGTATAGGTATATCCATACACTATGTGTATGCACATTGTCTTTTATTTACTTTACACCCCAAATAATACCTCTTCTGTGTTTTACACTCCCTAAGGGTTTGTAGGATGTGCTGACCATGCCATGTACTCATTACTTGTCCAAGGACAAGCTCCCCAAGCTGTCCTCATAAACCCGCTCCTTGAGCCTCATCAAATCACCCTCCTCAAATCACCTGCTCGCTCTGCTTCGAGGGACTGTGGCCAGCACAGCAGCCCCGCAGCCCATCCCCTGGGCCTGCCGGGAAGGCGGATGCAGCTGAGATTCCCCTCGTATCTCTCGCACTGTCTCTTGCCAACACGCACGACCGTGCCGCATTGTGCCATGTGAGGGGGGGAGTGCACAGAGGTGGGGGGGGGGGCGGTGGTTTTGCATTGCATGGCTCGGGGGGGGGGGTGGCTGGGGGGAGAAAGTGGCTCCTTCTGTAGTCCTTCGATGACGGCTACATGAGCTGGGAGCCTTGTGTCAGCCTTGATGCTGGTATTTTACATCACTGCTGGGACCTTGAAGACTGGCCCAAAACAGCCTGTACAAAGCCGGCCAGCGGTCCTCTGTATAAAGCCACAAAAAGGATCTTCTCTGGGGAAGATGCTCTTCCCCCAGGGCTGGCTCAGAGCATCCCCTGAGGTGCTGCGACCCCTCTGTTTTGGAAACTTACTCCTGTGTGTGGATCTGCTAGGTGGACAGGGATGGAGTGAGATGTCCAGAGTACCTGCTCCAGCACTGGGAGGGAGCATGCGTGAAGGCGAGGAGGAGGCAGGGATGGGAGGTGGGAAGGAAAGGTCTGAGACGAGTTGAGATGGGGCACAGAGGGCTCTGTGGGCTGCCCTCTGGTAAGAACCATCATCATCCAGCCCAAATAAAACCTAAAATACTCTGGTTTACATGCTTCGTCCCTTCACACACACCCCCTTTCAATTCGCAGCTACCCTCCCAAAATCAGCGTAGGTAATAATCACTTTATTCTGAACTGAGACTAGTTCTCCTCGCTGAGCTGGCTGCTGTGTAAGAGCAGATGAAAGAAAGCGTCCCTGCCTCAGACATTTCCTCAGTTTAAAAAAAAAAAAAAAAAGCCAGAGACAACAAATGGACAGGTAGGCAGCCAAGACAGGCTGGCAGGCTAGCCATTGCTCTGACAGCACTATGAACCAATTTTTTGTAGGTACCACAGCAAAGGAGGACTTGGAGGGTGACATTGGGACAGTATCACAAGGTGTGCAACAAAGTGAGGGCAGCATCAGGGAAGCGTAGAGGCATTTGTTTGAAAAAAAATCTCCTAAAGGGCTGGGTAACAGCACAGGGCGTCACAGGCTGAAAAGTGGTGCATTCGGCCCTTTGATCCTAAAAGGCAGGTGATAAGCAGGGTGGGGTGGGCTGTGAGCCTGTCTTTATTCTGCCATGGGAGCACCACAGGTATGTGGCTGTGCTGCTTGCTGCCGTGTCTGCCTGGGGATCAGAGGAAGAGCGCGAGCACTACAGAGCTAACAGGAGATGTGTTTCTCTCCCCATTCCCCCACCGGCACAGGGGTAATCCTGGGCCATGCCTTGGTGATGAACCTGCTAGGTGTGTGTGTGAATCGTGGTCCTCCCAAGTGGGTGTGAATAGTCACTGGCGTTTCCCCAGAGGATACAGAGCAGAGTGATCCTTCCTGGGTGCTACAGGTTGGCACTTGGTACCTCTCTGCACAGGTCTCCAAAGGAGACCTGGTATCTTTATCTGTTGCCGACATCAGTTTGCTTTGCTTTTATTTACCCTTTCTCTTCTATCAATGGAAGAAGCTGCTCCTTAGAAGACAACCATAGTCAGCGGCTTTGACTTTATGGTGCCGTGGTTAGCTTTGATTTCATTTCGTAGTTACCAGAAGCGTGAATGCGATGCCATTTGCCCCAATGAGTTTCACAGAAAGTGAAGCTGCAAAAAGTATTAGGTTTTCTCTTGTGGGAAGGCGAAAGCCACACACACCACTGATTCCACCACAACCATTCCTTGGTTGCTGACAATAGGCAGGCTGGAGGTAAATGGGGCACTCTGCTGGCCCACAGATAGGGCTGGCTGACCTCATTTTTTCCAGCAGCATTTCACATTTATTATGCCTTATTTCCAACACGTCCTTTTTGCATTTGACAGAACAGGAGAGAAGTGCAGTGGTGTCACCTCACCCCTCACCTCCCAAAACTAGCAGCCGTGCTGGGGGAGAGAAGCATGGTGCAGGAGGCTGGACTAGAGAGCTGATGGTGCATGGGAAAAAGCTTACATCTGTACTTACGGATGGGCCTTCCCTTCATGGAGAACTTTTGGGTTTTTTATTTAACCTTTTTAGTCTTCTTCCTAGAAAGCATTTCTTAACTAAAATGCAGTAATAGTACTAGGATTGGAAAGAAGCATGACAAATCTTAAAAACCTGGAGTTTAACCAAAGCCTGCTGTAGGTATGAGATGGCTGTGAACTTCTATCAGTAGGTTTTGAAACAGACTATATAGTGGTTCATTGTCTATTCCCTGCCATCTAATTTGCAATACAAATAGCTTTCTACTGATAAGGGTCTTCCACTCAGATGACCACAAAAGCCATTATTTGTTAACTCGAGCTACTGTCAAAAATAGGTCCGTTTCCCTGACAGGACAGCTAAAGGAAAAGTGTCACTATTAAACACCTCTGTAATGTGTTACTGTCTCAGAATATTTTGTTTTCTTAAAAGAAAGCCATACATAAAACAGCTTTTATTAATGACTGGACTGCCAGAGCCATTCATTTCGTTAAAACCCGACAGGTATCAACTCTTCTGGAGAATTTGTCACAAGGCCTTTGCAGCAGTTCCAGACCATCCCTTTAAATGAAGATAAATCCCTCCTTGACTATTTGTGGGTATCCCTGGTTTTTTAGATGCAAAGCCACCCCTAAACAGCAGGGGTTTAGGATGAAGGATATTTGTCAGCTGCTACAGTCAGCTCTTCTAAATCAGTTAATTTTGTAAAGGCTAGGGCTCAAATGAATGGGCCCCCTGCTTTTCTTAAGATTATTGAAGTTCATTTCATCCATTGGGAAGCCACGAAGGCTGTAGCGGTGTTGGCAAACCTGGAAGTCCGAACCCTCTGTGCACCGATCAGATGAAGCAGAAGCAGCAAGTCTACATCCCTCCCCAGGGAACCTGGCTAATACCTGACATGCCTTTAAAGGAGAGAGGGCAATTCACGTACCCGTTCCTTGTCATTTTAGAAGAAGCCTGTGGGTGAGTGAGGAGCCAGGAAGGATCTTGCTTCAGGGGAGGCAGTGGCTGGATAAACCTTGAGCTGAGCTGGCCAGTAGGCACAGCAAACCCATGGTAGACTTAAAGCATCAACTAAGGGATCAAACCTGGCTCACATCCTCGTCAGCTCTCGGTGCAACAGGAGGGTACAAAGAGTGCTGCTCAGGCTGTCCTTATCTGGTTTGCAAAGCCATGTCGTTTCCTTTAGATGCGTTATGTGGTTGGTGCTGGTGACCTGGATGCACGGCTTCCTCAAAACCGCAGGGTAAAGGCTGCTGCTTGTGTGCTTGGTGAACACCTCTGGGTAGTTGAGAGCTTTTTATGCAGTGCTAGAGCATATATTTAAAAAAATCCCCTGAAATGCAAGTGCCTGAATTCTATGAATTACTGTGAATCAGCCTCCGGTAAGCTTGCTGCCCAGTAAATCAGGAAACACAGGGCATTGTGCAGCCCACTTGTGTGCTTTGGGCTTTGTGGCAGGCTGCAAGCAACTAACGCGGGCACTGAGGACCACTGGGAGCAATCCCTGCTGCTGTCCGGATATGCCTTATGGAGGGTTAGGAGCAGGGGACAAGGAGGCACTGATGTGTTGGTGAGATGGCATGACTGGAGCAGATGAGAGTTTCTCCTCTTGTGCAAGAGGAAGGTGCCAGGGAGCAGCCTCGTCTCTGCCTTGAGGACAGGTGCATTCGCTCTGTGCGGGAGATGCTGTTGCGAGCTCTCCTTTTCATCTGCCTTCGCTCCAAAGCAAAACGATGCAGCTGACACACAGGAGGGTCAAATGGTTGCCGATGGAAGAAAAGGCATAGAAGATGTGAAGACAGATAGCTGTAAAACTAAATGCTATTATTCCTAGTTTAAAACAAACAAGCAAAGAATCTCTCAGACCTCTACGAAACAGTTTTCCCACTATGCTGAATTAGCTATCTTTTCTTATCGGTATGAAATAATTCCTTCCCTAATGCAAACAATATGCTTGCCATAAGAACAACGAATAGCTGTGAAGCTCACACTGTAGAAATTTCTGGAGGATCAGCAATACTGACGTGACTCCTCTCCTTAAGAATTTGCCCCTGCCTCTTCAGGTCAAGTCTTCGAATTCAGATCTTCAGACTCTGAAGTTAGAGCAGAAAAAAGCAAGCTATGAAACCAGAGCTATAAAAAAGCAACCGGTAGTGTCTGGACAAGGGGGCTTGGGCAAAGCTTCTCCTCTGGATGAGTTCCCACCCGGGGCAGATGCAGCAGAGATGACTGTGGGGAAGGAAAAGCACGAAGAGAATCAGAGAGGGTTTTGTAGGGACAAGGAGGAATCCTATCCCCCCACAAGGGATAGGAGGAAAAAGGAGCACAGTTTTAGGGGAAAGAGGATATCAGCGGAAGAGGGGAAATTAAAACAGAAAAGGTGTGGAAGAAATGAGGGAAGAAGCTGCTGAAGAAAGACCCCTTGAGACAAGCAAGTTGTTGGGGCACACCTTTCCCTCAGTATCTCGGACAAAAAAATTGGTTCATGTGCTCCTTGACAGCAAGAAAAGGGTCTCCTTCTACCGCAGCTCTGCTGCTGCATGGGAAGTTTGGTCTTTTCTGTGAGTACGTGACTCAGTGAGCTTTAAAACCTAAGACCCCAGCTATGGGGTTTGTATCTTTATACTGTCAGGAGACTAGTTCCTATTATTCCACCGCTCTGATGCCACAGCTTCCTAGTCAGTGCAAAAAAATGGCATCCTATATTCAGTAAAGAAATTAGCTACAGCTCTGAGTCCATTTCCCAAGGCACAGAGCAGCAGAAATAAAGCTCGGTGTTCTCACCCTTGCCACAGCACCCCTTTGAACGCCGGTTGGGGTGACTCCTGTCAAAAGCAACTGTTGTTCTGGCTCAAGTTTGGGGATGTTTTTGCTCAATCCTCAATGACAAATTGACAGTATAGTGTCACGGGAGGTATTCAGAATAAGAATATGTTATTTCTCAATTGCATTCAGGAAAACAAGATTATAATATAATAGTTTTTAATGAACTATGTACACACAAAAAAACCCTTTCTGCTACAAAATCCCAAATCCCTGGTAGGAGATAGGGAGGGTTACACAGTCAATGATGTTTACTTAAGTAGTGCAAAAAAAGCCCCAATTCAGAATTTGTGCATGGCCTCCTTAATCCAGTAGCACCTGCCAAAGGACATCCAATAACCCACTCTTTAGCTGGGCGGGCACACACAAAAGAGAGAGTGCGGGGCAGGACTCGTGTTACAGGCCAGCTGCTTGCTAGGATCGTTAGGCTTCTGGAGGAAAAAGGGTCCAGATGACTTTTGTGGCTTTCAACGGAGTTTATTTAAAAGCTGGGGTTGGGGGGGAGGAAATTGTATGTGCAAATGCTGAAGAAGAAGAGCTAGTTTATATGCAAGCTGAGAAGAACCTCTAGACTGGGATTTTATGCATCTTGATTGCTGGTGTTAGCCTGAGGTTTTAAAAGTTAGGTAATATTTACTCACTATGTACAATTCATCCTTCCATAGGGAACAGGCTACAGTTGACTGTGGTAGGAGATTATGATGCAACTCTGAGTGATACACAATATTTAGTTTACTTAGGTGCACAGCTTCACATTTCCAGAGGTCCCTGAGGGAATTAGGAGTCCATCTTCCACTTACTTTTTATGAGGCTTGGGTACCAAGCTTGCTCCACATCCTTTCTAAATCCCAAGGATGGAAGAGGGTCTTGGGTCCAGAACGACCTGGCACTGACATCTGCCCACAGAGGAGCCAACTCACCTGATAGCAGTGGAAGTGCTGTGGAAGGAGAGCAGAAGATGGTTTTATGAGAAAAATCTCTTCTTGTTAAATCCCAGCTTGAAACAAGTGTGGCTTTGACTGTGTCGTGGTTTAGCCCCAGCCGGCAACAAAGAGCCACGTGCCGCTCGCTCAGGCTTCCCCAATACGGGAAGAATCGGAAGAAAAAGGCAAAACTCTTGGGTTGAGACAAAGGCAGTTTAACAGAACAGCAAAGGGAACAAAAAAACAACAACAATAACACAAATTACAAACACGATTACGGAACCGCCGCTCGCTGCTGCTCACAGACTGGACCTGGGACACCCCAGCCCACTCCAAGCGACAACTTCCTTCCTGTGTCCTGGGGAGAATTAACCCTATCCCCACCGGAACCAGGACAGACTGCTTCAGATTTTAGCCACAGTTACAGATACAATAGGGCTGGTAGCATTTTGTGCAGCCTCTGATTAAAAAAGCAAGAGCCTCATAACATGGAAGCATAACCATACCAGGTCCACCCAGAAATCTGTCTGGCCCCATATCTTCTCCCCAGGATAAGCAACCCACAGGTATTTAAGGAAAACATTTAACAATAACTTGGATAGGGGCTTTTCTGCCATAAACTTGCATATCTGCATTCAAAACTTTGGATATCCCCAGCTGCCTGTTACTTAAATTATACATTGCGTGAAAAATATAAACCCCCGTGATAGGTGGTGCTCAGGATTTACATGGGTAGATTAAAAGCTGGTAGGATTCTTCAGCTCTATCAGTCCTCCATCATTTTTCTTAAGGTACTTACGGTTTTATTCCGCAAATAAATTGAAGAGGGCTTGGATGGATGTTTCTTCTTTGGAGATATGAATATATAATGAATTCTTATGTAGGGCAATGAAAAAAGTAATCAATTTCTTTAGTAGAAAAGCCTCCTTTTTGGAGATGAGCTGCTTAGGAATGGTAGCTGCATAAGAAATAGAGGTTTTAAGGATCCTGAAGACTAACTTCAAATAAATATGCAAGTGATTGTCTTCTGTGAAAATATAATGCTAAAAATATATCTATTTATACTAAATATATCTATTTATTTTTTTCATTAGATGTCTTTAACGAAGTGTTCTTTTCAAAAGAGAAACTAGATGTCATAGGCTTGTAGGGGTGTTCTTTAAATTTTCTGTGGAAGTCTAAATAACTATTTTTCTTCCATTTAATTCCTTCCTCACACACACACTAAATTAAATGACTGGATGTTGCCAGCTTTTCTTTCTCTCCTTTTTGCTTGAGACTTTACACTGAAGAAGTTTGGAAAGCTATAGTCCCTGAGACAGAGATGCATGTTTCCTTTAATCAATCTGTAACTCATCAAAATCAAGGAAATTTAGCAAACTGGCAGAATAGTAAAAGAAAAAAAAAGGCAAATGGGAGAAAAGAATTAAGAAGTCATTCCATATATTGCACTCAACAGAGAGGGGAAAAAACTGGATGGGGAAAGTAAAACTTTAAGATAGAAATTGTTTTTTTAAGCTAGTGTTGAGAGTGCCCAGATGTTCTGTTTCAACATATTTCAGATGTTTTGTGAAACTTTTCTCTATTTTTGACCGCTTGTAATCCCTTGAAAATCAGTATGTTCTTCAGTGAAAGGATACACCCAATTTAAACCACTTGAAGTATGCTTTTAAAAAAAAAAAAAATAAAATCTAGTCTACCGATTGCACTAAAGAGAAGAGGGAAAAGGTTCAAGGAAAGATTGCTATTACATCCCAATGAAAATGGTTTGCCTGAGGTTAGAAGCAAATGAATCCCAGTACATGTTCTCCTTGGAGTTTTTAGTAGAGGCACCATTTCAGTCTGTCATTCCCACCGCTGAGCACCTGGTAACTTTAAAAGGAATGATAACTCTAGCCAGAGACAGGGTCAGCGTAATGGCACCATATTCTGTAGAAAACATAGAAAAAGATGGATTGATTTCTATTTGTGCTCATAGCTTGAATACAAATATTAATCTGAACTTCAAAAGTTAGTACAGTAAATGCCAAAGGGAGCAGCAAAATCACTTGGCTGAGAACTATGTTTCTTTAAATATTTTATTTGTTGTAACACTTCATGGTAAACACACTTCACATTTATTTCACAGGCCAATGCTTAAACATGAATAATCGTGGCTTTCATACCTTGGTCTTCCTCTAGGGTAGAGAGCGCAGCTGCCAGATATGGCAAATAACTTCACATCTCACGGCTTGAGGCCAAAGGATGGGGTTTTTTGCACAGGCTGTCGGGAGTGGGACCCACCAAAAAGAGGTGGAAAGGTCTGGAAAACTCCCCCGTGCTTTCTCCTGGCCAGACCAGGGCATGTTGCTCCCTAGCATGGGGGCAAGTCCTGCCGGGGACAACAGTTTTGTGAGCAGGGATGTGCAGATGCTTCCTCACTGGTACCTGAGCCCTGGTGTTTCTTCCTTGAGTTTCTGACTGGTCAAAATGGGCCTGCACTAGGTAACTGCACAAGCACAGAGATGGATTAGCAAAACTTTCTTTGACTTTGCACAACAAGCTTAACTATGGAAACAAATTGGACCCTGGTCCAGCCAAATTGGCATAGGGTTAAAGATGCCGTACTGTTTTCCCTCCTGTAGATCAAGTTTCCATTTGACGCTCTTCTACATTCTTTAGGGCAAGCAGTAAAACCGATGATAATTGCCTGTTATTCAATGCACACACGACCAGCTTTCCCTCTGAGAGCCATGCGTCTGCCTCTCCATTACCATCATGACATTTATATTTTTTTGGACCAGTGGCTCTTTTTATGTACATGTCTGTTTGATGTGCTATGACAGTGAAATTTCATCTTGCCCTCTCCTGTTCAAAACCATTAATTATCATGCCATAATCACTAGAGCCTGTTAATTTGGTTTAACAGCATGTGCTCACTTGCTATTTAGAGTATACACTAATTATGTTATTACTTTGTCAAGACCAGGTACTGGCATAGATGGAGCGAGTCTATGCTGGGTCTCCAAGGGGATGCTCAGGAAAAGGTGGAGTCCAGGAGGAGCAGGGATTGCAAAGGCTGCATCAAGGCACCACTGGCTTGTGGCAGCTGGGTTTGTGGGCAAGGAGCTCTAGCAGAGACATGATGGACGTGGATGCTGGAGCAGGGTGAGGAACAGCCAGTGATCCACTTAGTCCTGTGCAGGGGGATTCACTCCTTTTCCACCAGCTGCTTGAGATTTGGGGACCGATGAACTTAATAGGCCATCCCCTATGCAACTGGCAAGTGTTTAAAAGGGTGATAAGGCAGGCCTTATCTCACAGTGCTGCTAACCCCAAGCAAGACAGACAGACAAAAAGTGGCAAGTGGAGACCCGCCACCTCCTATTTCGCTGAAGGGGAAGTGAGACAGAGGGAATAACCGTCTTGTGCAACGTCATACGGGAAGTTCGTGAGAAGTAGAGAGTTAAAGCCAAGCTGCACGAGGAGGGCTTTCTGAAAAAACAGCATAAGCGGTCAAGTCCAACTCTGCTTTTAATTCCATTTCAGGTTAGCCAAAACTGTGATAAAAATCCATGTATTTTATATACAGTTAAATATCATATTTATTTCTTTCCACCGAAGTAGAAAAAAAAAATGCTTGGCCTTGAATGAAACTTTTAACTGGATCCCAAACCTTCCCTCATATTTTCAATGTCACGAAACCTTACCAGGACCCAGGTGCTGTTGACAAGAGCAGCAGAGCAGGGGGTGATACGGGGTCTGTCCTCTGGAGGCCACGGCTGTAAACTCATGCACAAGACCTGGAAAATATTTTTTGCAAACCCTGACTCAATGGCTGGATGACTCCTGCCCTGTCAGGAATTAAGTGTACAGCTCAGTATTTCACACTTGTGTTTTTGTTTGGTTTTCCAATGAGCAGCTGAGGTGTAGGCAGCAGTCTGCATATGCAATGTTAGCCAGAAAAAAACTTAATCATTGGAAATTATCAAGAGGCTTCAGTTGCTCTGTTTTTAAAAGCCCAGAGTGGATGTTTTCCTCTTGGCCTCGTCATGTTTTCATAGCCACTTGGAAACTCAGCTCTAGCATCATCTGCAGTGATCCAAGCTCCCCTGCTGCCAGTGCAGGATAGTTTCCTACTCTGCCTTCTTGATCGTTTTGTCCTGTGTAGTTTTAAATGACTCAAGCTATAGTGCTTCCTACCACTTCCCTTGGGAGACCAGTTTGTAGTCTAAATAGGCTATATGGTAGCAAATTTTCCTTCTATTCAGCTTAATTTCTTTCCCCTCGTTTTCGTCCCGTAATGCCTATTCCAGACAGAGGCGATGTTGTTGGAGCAGGGGGAAGCAGCCAGAAGAGCTGGCAGGACTTGCGTCGGCACCCCTCGGTGATGGAAAGTGTGACTGCTTTTCGTAACACAGGTGCATTACTTGGGTGCGATGATAGGTCCTGGGCTGCTCCCGGCTACTGAGGGCTGTGACCGAGTGTTGGAGAGCCAGCAAAGGCCAAACCCCTCAGTTACCCTCTCCAGCGTCATCGTAAGAAAGTAATATGGAGCAAAGCCAGGGCTTTCCCTACCACAGTCTTATTTCCTCTCCTTCCAACAGTTTCTTTTCCTTTACTCAGGCAAAGAGAAGCAACTTCAGACCTGTGGTGTGCATTGACCTCCTGTGTTTAATTGCCTTCCTACCATGAAGAAGTTTCTCATTCCTCACCATCTCAATCACAGCATCACCTTGTCCTCTGTCCTCCCAAGCACATCACCTAATCCCTTCCCTAAATTGCACACTCTGCTTTAGTAACATAAAAAAGTTAGTCTAGGTCACTTGTACAGGTTTCTAAAATATTTTAGGCTGGGGGAGGGGAAAGGAAAGGGTTTCTCTTCCTTCATTTCTGTACTTGGCAGATTTCTGTTTTTCAAAAAAAATAAGAGAGAGAAAGAAGCTGTCTTAACTGAAAGGGGGAGGGGGAAATCTTGCTTAGAGGTGGTTCTAAAAATGGTAGATTTAAAGTAGATTTCCTGCAATTTGCGTGCTACGTGCAGAAGGCATGTCGGTGTGGTATAAAGGTGTTATTGGTATTGGATGGAGATGACCTCAATCAATGGCTTTGCCACTCACAAGTGGTGCAAGCTTTTCACCAATCAGTAGTTAATTTAATCTCATGTAACATATTAGAATTTGTGTGCATTTATTATATTTACATATTGCTATTGCGTAGCAAGGAAAGCAGCTACACCCCCCTACCCCCATCTTAAATTAGACTCTCAGGCCTGGTTTTCCAGTGCAGGTGACAGACAAAGCCCAGCGGCCACGGGATGGGAAGGGAGGGGACGGCACTGAGATAGGGCTGCAGATGGATCATACAGCCCTGAGCTTGCACCTCTCCCAGAGGTGGGTGCTGCCAAGGGACCCATGTAAAGACTCGAGGGACCTATGTAAAGACTTTGATAAAGACTATAGGTCTTTGAAAATTTCCATGTAGGGGAACGTGTGCCGAGCAGAGTGAGCTTCTCATCACTAGCTCTTCTCTGAGCTCCCCTGCTCCAAGGGAAGAGCGAGGTCCACCTTTCACAGAGTGCATGCTCACGTGCCTGTGGTTTGGGCAAACGCACTGCTGGCTGTCTACGGCTTCGTGCTACAGTGTAACCGCCCCCGGTTGCCCGCCTCACCAGCGCCAACTGTCATAGAAATCAGCCGGCTGCAGCTCCTGGTGCCTCCACATCTCCCCTGCCCAGGTACAGAGGCAGCAGCCCCCTTGCAGAGGGACATGGAGGAGAGCTGAGGACTCTAAATCCTACAATTGATAGGGGTTTTCTGGAATCCTCCTAAATCACTAGGTGAACAAATGGGCTTTTGTTTTTCTGCCTTTTTCTTTTTTTTTTTTTTTTTTGCAAGAGCATGGAAGTAGACCGAGGAGGGCACAGAGCATGAGAAACCGTTCTGCCCTCGTGCCCACAAGAGAAAAGAGGTCATCTTGGTAGCCGGTGAGAGTCTCGGTGCAAAGCCCAAGCTGGAACAGGCAGTAAAATCAGGCTTTTACCTTTGGACATCTTCAGCTTGAGTATGCTGTTTCAAGAGCTTAACGCTGTGGAAATTGTCTTAGGTAGAAACAGAAAGATGAAAGCTACACAGTTGTGTTCAACTAGTTCAGCTGTGTTGAAGGGAGAAAGCGGGTCGAGGGGAGGGAGAGTAAACCTGCTAAAACAAAACCACGTTTTTTGAGCTGCTTCACGAACTGGGGGCTGTGCAATGTCATGTTTCTTGTACCAAAGCGAGTTCGCTGTGTTGTCTAGTCTGGTCTAGGGAAGGATTTACACAGCTAGAAGTGCTGAGGTTGTGCAGTAGCTTCATTCCAGGAGGTGTTGCCAGTGACAAGGCAGGACTTCTGAGCATGATGTCAGGACACAGCTGCACAACATATTTGTGGACGTATGGACCCCTAAAATGCCCACAGATACCAGACAAGCAGTGTGAAGAGGAGCTGCCTTTTAGAAGTGAGACATGGGATAAATAACCATGTTAGCTCAATGTCCACTGGGTATTTATTGTAAAATGTGAGGATTTGTTTTATTTTCTTCCTTTTTTTTTTTTTTTTTCAGATGTGCAGACTAATTAAATTACTCAGAGAGGGGGAAAAAAATCAGTTTGATCTGACTTCAATTTGACTGAAGTCTGGAACTAAAAATGTGGTGCTTTGAAAGACAGAATAAGCAGTTTCCTGAGTCATAAATTGAGTCACACAGACCCCTAATGGTGTTTCCAGGACTGCAGACAAGCTGTTGCTCTTAAGACAAAAAGTAAAACCTTTAAAAATAAACTAGAGTTTGTGGCAGATTTCCAGGGAGATTTGTAATGTCCTGTGAGAGTCACTTCAAAGCTGCAGATCCTGCCCCTGTGAGCCTGCGTCTCTACATGAAGCGGGCAAAGGGAAAGCTCTGGCGATGTGCAGAAATGGGAGCTACATGACAACTGTAGTGGGTTTGCATCCAGGGAAGCCCAACAGCAGAGTACTTTACCGTAAGCCTGCAGCGCGCTTAAAAATAAAGAAGTTATTCCCTGAGAGGCTGCTGGAATTAGCTGCCTCTGCAAACACGCAAACCCTCGCACATTTGCTTGTGCACATAGTAATATAACCAAGCAAAACAGCCCTGTGCTCACTCTCTCAGAGGCTTTTCAACAACAGACAGAAGGTGATTGCTACCTGTCTGCCCAGCAGCCATTCCTAAATACATAGGGAGCCCACATGGACAAGGAGGAGAAGATGTCCTGGCTCTGGAGTGAATGGTGTAAGGCACCCAAGCCCAATCCAGCAAATGTTTTGGGAATGACCGAGTGCCACAAACTGACTGCTAGATCAGGGACCTCCTTTGTGGAACGAGTGGACTGCTTCATACCCTAATTGTGAATTTGTTTGCTGGCAGCCCCAGCAGAGACTGGGCTGCCTGTGTGTTCTGCTCTATCTCCTCTTACCTCTGAAGCTGGACCTTGCGAAAGGAGATGTATTGTGGGAAATGGCAAGTGGGAGAATTGTTTGCTTTCTCTTTTTTATGGATTAACTGAGGATCTTAGTCTCCACAGCCATCGGTGAGTCACCCTTCACAAGCAATAAATCCACACAGCCACAAAAATGCTGCTTTATATTAATGCTTTGGTGCCATTGTTGATGATTTCTTACTGCAACCTGTGCCAACACCGCAAACATTCATACTAACATGGGAGCTTCCAAGCCAGCTGATGGAAAATGTTTAAGATAAGAAGAAGAAAAAAATTGCTAGAGTGAACCCAGAGGCTCCATTTTTAATTAAGAAAAAAAAAAAAAAAAAAAGAAAACCAATGCTGGAGCAACTGTCTTACACCTCTGACATCTGTATTTTCTGAACCAGGTTTGCCCTTTGATTGTGGCTGTAATTCTTTGCTGGTCATCATAATTAAAGTCCAAGAAGGTGTTGGGGGAGAGAGGGTCTCTATGATGTAGAGGTAACTCACCAGCTCATTCTGATTTCAGGTATGTCCCATTCATTCTCCTTGAGATTCTGGTAAGAATTTGGTCTACAGAGGATGCTCCAAAGCAGCACCTGAAATATTGTCCTTTGTGCTGCCTCATGCTCTGGTGTGTGTCCCATGGCACAAGGAGATCTTTAAGTCTTGCAGCTGGTTACCAAGCAAGGATGCTCTAGACCTCCCCAGCCATGTGCTGACTGTTATACCATGGTGTACCTTGCTGGGTGTCCGGCCCATGGTCCTTTCTGTCCTCCCTCTTACCCTTTCTCCACCACCCCATACCCTCCTTCATTTTAGTCCACAGTGATTATCCATCAGGTCTGGTCTGATTATACACACATCTCTTACAGTACCTACAGTGTCAGAGTATCAAGTGTCAAGTGCGGCTTGCCTTGGTTTTGTGCCTGGAAATAGAAATCCCAACCATACTGTAAGGGGTTTCATTTTACTTTCTTGAATACAATACACCACTATTTGGCAAGGGAGAACACATTTAGAGAAAAATAGACTATACACACGGATGTGGACCTGTCATAAAATTCATTTTAGTTTCCAGTTGAAATTATCCCTGCTAAAAAGATCTGATTACCATGCGGTCTGACAGCATAAAGCCCTGTAGAAGAAAAAGGCCACCACCGTGAGGCTGGGGGATGGAAAATGACTGTAGCTAAACCAGAACCCATGTTTTCTCTGTTTTCACCAAACTCCTCCCAACTGATGTTGAAAATCTCACCTACTGTACGGCCTAGGTTACAGAGAGCAATCACAAGGTCACACCGTTGGCATTGTTCGTTTGAGCTTTGGGCATCCCATGTAAGCATATGCCTGGCCTTGACCAGTGTAGTGTACCTAGTTTACTCAGGGGCAGAGAAATGGCTCTCTGGCAGCTTTCACTCAAGATGAGAAGGTTTTGGGAAAAAAGTCAGAAAACAAATCAGTTCCCAAATCAGTCTTGCTGCTGTAGAGGAGGACAGAGCCAGTGACCTGGGTCGTCCCTGCAGTCTAAATCAACTATGAGTCTGGTTTTTACGAGCTGGATCAAGGATACAGGAGGTAAAGGTGTGGCGAAGTGCAGTCTGACACCCCTTCAAATCCGTGCTAAACTGGGATGGACGGAGGGGTCTCAGCACGCAGCAGCCCCGGCCCTGGGGCTGTGCATGGTCACCTCCTGCCCTCTGGTGTGCAGCACCAGGAAAGGACACGGGCACCCTGGGGCTGGGGGAAAGGCGGCCACCATGCAAGGGATGGGAAGCACCACGGGATACCCCATCCCAGCAGCGGGCCACCAACTCCTGCCCAAAAGTGGACATGTCCCCAGGTGGCCGTAGTGGCTGTCTGGTGTGTAACTGGCCATCGCATGAGTGCCCACATCCAACTATAGGACCTGGCAGAAGCCCCCAGTTCAGAAAGCCCCAAAGCAAGGAGTGGCAGCAGGCCCCTAAAACCTAGATTTGCAAAGCCATTTGGGAAACTGTCCCAAAGATTTTGTTGTAATTTCGGCTGTATTTATGAGTCTGTCCCTAAATGCCTGTTTAAGTAAGTGCAGACACTTGAGTATTTCAAGATGAACTTGCCAGTTCCTCCGTTTCAGTGCAGGACATCTCTTCTGGCTTTGCAGTTACTCTCTGAAACACTGCTTATGCTTCCAGGAGGAAGATGTGCTTTTCCCCTTGCAATCACTTTTCCAAGGCTCTCAGATTATTTAGGACAGAAACATTGTCCAAAGCAAAGCTGGAGAGGATTTCCTGAGCACTTTAGGACATTTTTTCCATACATGTCAAAAAAACAGGTTTAATTTCTTCTCAGGTATGTTAACATACCGAATTAGGCCCTCCGCTATTTCCAAGTCCATGTCCCATAAATAGGATGTGTCTGCAGTTCAGCATCCACCAGTTCCCCTCTTGAGCTAGCTATGCTACTTTGGATGCAGCTAATGGCAGAGCCGTGGCCCTGGAACTTACAAGAAACTTTTTCATGTATATTCCTACCGTGGGTGATGTCATGCAGCAGCACTTTCACAAGGGTGGTAGGGTTTTTTCTTTTTTTTTTTTTTTTTTTTTTTCAAGAAAAAGAAATGGATGAGTCATGTCTTACAGGCAGCTCTTTCCCTTCTTGTTCACTCATCATCAAAGTTCAAATCATGGCTTAAGTATGTGGAATTGTAAATTGGTTTGGCATAGTTATGTCTAGATCCACTGAGTTTCCCACTTGTGGGAGTCTCCCATTACCCTTTCTCCTCTCTGACTCACTTGCATGTGTACCAGTGATTTCACTACCAGCTGTCTCACTGCTCCAAAAGGTCTAAAATGGGATATATGTATATATTCCCTGAATTAGATATCTATCTCGCTGCCATTTTGGCATTGTGTGCATAACCTAGGATACACCTCAGCCCATTGACATTTCACTCTCTTTAATATTAAACTTGGGTGCAGTAACTGTTTTTGTAGACTGGAAAAATAATTAGGACACACATTTCCAAAGAAGTGTGTGGAGCATTAGCCATGCAGTTCCTTTTGACTCTAGTGGAGGGTTCATATCTAAAGCCTTGTGCAATTGCTTTGGAAGTTTTAGGGGAATTTATTACATTGTCTACTGGTTGAGAGGTTATGTTATTATTTTACTGGTAGCCATAATCACCATAATGAAGTTAAGCCTTAGAAAAAGAAGGTCAGAAAACAAATGTCTTCTAGTCATTACACTAATGCTGTTAGATCAGTTTGTACAGCTGTTGAAAAAACTTTGCATGTATGATAGGATAATAGCTATTTCAGATTTATGTCAGTCCTGCATGTCTGGAAGTTGCGCTCTGGATCTGCATGCCAGAAGACTGCAAGTTCCAAAAAATGCACAGGAATAGGTGATTGCTGCTTTGGGAGACTTGTAAAGTAACAACAATTGTGGGATGAGGCTCATCTCACCTAACTATCTAGCTCAAGTTAATCTGTTCTCTCTTCTGTAGTTAATGGGGGGAGAGAGGGAGAGAGGCACCTCCATATAGGGTTTGTTCCCATCACAAGATAAGTCTCTAAGATAAGTAGGTTGAATCACCCTCTGGCAGTGCCTTTCTAACCTCCAGTGACTATAAAGGGAGCATAGTTTAGACTGGCTTAGACAAGACGAAGCTAAAATTAGGTGAGACGTATCCCACCCTAAGCTTTGCACCCAGGCAAATTGCTCTCCAACAACATAACTGGGGAATCTGAGACCAGTACATTAGGATTGCTGACCATTTAGTTTCCATGGTCTATCATCCCTGGGCTACCATCTTGCTCCCTCGGAGAGAGAGTCCTAACCCATGGGGGTCACAGGAGTCTTGACTAAGTTTGAATTGAGCCTATGGTCCTCCTTGATAAGTTACACATGTAATTTTCTTTCAACTGGGGAAACTATGAAATGTGGGAAAACAGGATTTGAATAGGATGATCATAAGGATTCTTACCAGTGCTTTCCCCTGGCTTTGAAAAAAAGGAAACTTTGGCAAGGATGCAAAACCCTTGAAGATCAGTCCACCTTCTTTCTCTCTAATCTTATCTACCTCTTCTGCCCTGCAGGCGAAATGCATGGGATTCCACAGGCTGACAGTTCCTCCTTAGTTCTAGGAAAGTACTTAATTATCTCAATCACTTCATAATTGACTCACTTCCACTACTACAGAGAGAAACCATACCAAGGAGACAGAGTTGGAGTGCTAAACCCCATGGAGTATAGTTGGGCAGTGAAATCTTGCCAATTTCTGTAAGTGTGCTTCCAGGAAACCTATCTCTGTCCACTGCTTGGCTTTCTGACTTTTGTCCCCTCGTTACCGGCTACTATCTTTTGGATTTGTGCCCTTCTGAATTACAGAATTGCTGTCAGCGTACAACTTTGGTTACGTTTCAGATAGTTTGTTTTACAAACAAAAAAGTGACGTTGGAAATGTGTCCTGTTTGGTGCCAACAGTCCTAGAGAGCATCTTGTTTGGATACTTTTTCCCCTCTACTGTCATAGTGCAGCTGCCATCAACAGGAGCATCACTGGCTGATGATGAGTGAGCTGTCAGCATGTTGTCATCCATGTCTGCCAAAGTGCTTATCTGAAATGAACACAATCCTTGGGCCTCCAGCACTGGGCTGGAGTTGTCATGAGACTGGGATTGCTCGTGAGCTCCCCAGAGCTTCCCACATCAGGAGGGCTGGACCTGCCCAGAGAATGGCCTGTGTTGAGGGATTTGTCACCTGCATCTTAAACCATGGAGACAGCTCCCCATCCAGAGTTGTGCAAACAATAAAATCAACTTGTAAATCAGCTTAGTGCTGATTCACCCATTCACACAGTTAGAAAACGGCCTCTCTGCGCTTTTGGGTTTTTAAATATTACAGAACAAACCAAATTTTTCATTGCGTGGTGGGAATCATAGGATTTTTTAGATCAAAGGCCGTTTAGAACTATTTGTGTCAGCATTTCTAGCAATGAAGTATATGTACAACAAATAAAAAAGTAGCATTATCTGAATTCGCATTAACAAGCATTCTCATTTTTAAGATGACAGTTTTAGGAAACCCTAAAAAAACAGGAAGGATTTCCCATCAATTAATCAACACACTGTAAAAATGCCTAGTCAATTAGCCATAACAATGTAATTAAGTGTGCTAGGCTATAGCAATTAGCAACACCACTCTGGAAACTATGCATTTTCACCCTAGAGTTTTTAAAATTATTCCCGTAGTTGGCTGGTGGCTGTTCTTTTAAATTTGACATTGTAATAGGAAGAAATATAGCATGAACTCAAATTTATTTTTACGTGCACGTTGACATGACTGCGGTGGCTGTTTAAGGAGTCAGCCATTTGGTCCAAAGTACAGTTTGAAATTACCGTATTTTCTCCAGTAATGTAGGTATGAGATAGCAGTGCTGGCCCAGCCTAATTGTTTTATTCATTCTCTTTTTCTGTAATAGCTTTAAGTCCCTTTCCCCCCAAGCCAAACCCTGTTTGCAGAGGAACTATCAGAGAGGTAACTAAGGAATGAATTTACACCACAATTTGAAAGTGAAGCAAAGTACCTTGCCCTGATGTCCACTGAGAGTATCCACAAGAGGTAATTAGTCTGAAATAACTTGTGCACTGTAAATGCACATTCTTGATTACATTGAAGTTCTTACACAAAGTCTGAGACGTGTTTGAAGCAAGCCAATGGCAGAGGTTTATAAAGATAATCACTTAGTTATCTACAATTTTTTGGTGCTTTCCAGTTTGCCCTTGTGCTTTGTGATATGATCTCATAAACCAGACCCAAAATGAGTTTCCATTAGTGCAAGCTCATTAGCAGGGTGACTACAGTGTATATATTAATAGTCTACTGGCTGCCAGGGAGACTGACCAACCAATTGTGCCTGTCCATAGAAAACAGAAGATTTTTTGTGGCCAGCCGTTTCTTTTGAAGGAAAGGAAGAAGTCTGAGTCATCTGGATTTCCTTGATCAGCCCATCTCAGTGAGTAGCACAGGGCGAATTTTGTAAAGTGTATGGATTTCATACCCAAAAGAGTCTGTGTTAAATAATTATTTTAGACTCTGGATGTTTTGAATTTTCTTTGTATGTATAAAAATTAAAAAATCCTTTAATGCTTAATGAGAGTAGATAAAGCTTTCTTAACACTTTTGAAAATGATTAAAAGTCTTTTGGATGCACGCTCCTCTGTTATAGGAAATTAGTGGAATTTACTCAGCTTTTACCCAGATACATCAGAACAAGATCTTGGCTGAAGTTCCATTTACTTTCCAGGTCAAGATGAGGGGTTTTGCTGTGCCTTTCCGAGCTAAATCCCTCTCCCTTAGCTGCTACCTCTGTCCTTACGTGATATCCTAGCAGCCAGAGAGAGGTGAAAAGCTCAGACCGGCTGCTTCCTGAATTAAACGCTGGCAGGAGAAAGCTTTCAGTGAAGGATTCCTGTCTCTGACAGCTGCTGGACATCCTGATTTATAAGCGAGCCTGCCTACTTGGCCAGTCTTGCCGTGAGCAGAGGAGTCTGTAGGGGCAGTGGCATGTGTGGGATGGAGATATTGAGTTTCTTGGTCGGGAAACAGGCTCCCTTCTGGACATCTCTGCTCAACGTTTTAATGCAGCTTTACAGACTGGGAGGAGACTCTCCGGGAGGTTTTGGTGTTTGGTAAGCAGGGTAACATGAAGGTAGCTCTGTGGCTTCTCTTTTGAGAAGGGCCTTGATCTTCATGGTGCTTCAGCTGCTGAGGATCGCACTTGCTGAGCGCAACTGAACTGACATTGGTGGTGCAAAGATATGATGCCTTTCCTTCTTTCTGAACCGAGCGGGAAGGATGGCAGTTGGCGGCCTTGAGGGTGTTTCTGCTAGGAGTAGATGCTGGTGCTGGAGCTAGATATTTGTTTGCGCTAATCCTGTTTGTTTACAAACACTGTGCAAAGCCTTGTTCCCCTGAATGCAGCAAGAATCAAACAGACGATGGTTTCTTTGATGGTGGCTCCAAGCCTCTCTCAGCCCAACCCAGTGTTTAAAACTCTCGTGGGTTTTTATTTTGCGGCACCATGCTATCGCTCTGTCTCCCATAGTCCCTCCTCTGTTGGCTTTGGGCTCCTCTTATTTCAACCCTAAAGGAATTGACTGCTGTCTTGACATTTATCCCGAACAAAAGGTTACTCCCAAGCTCTTTGGGGAACAAGGCTTTTGACTGTTCAGTTGCCGTGCCCGGCTCAGACCTGCCACTGCACAGCTTTTCCCTGCTTTCAGCTGACTGAAGTCAGCTCTGGCCAGGGGAGCCATAGGTCCACGTTAACTGGCCTGAGGCTGTATGTCCCACCAAGGGGCTGAGAATGCCTCTCAAATCCTTCCAGGCTGGAGCAGGTTCATGTCCGGGCTGCCCCGAGCAGGGGCAGAGGAACGGGATCTGTCTGCATATGGGTCATGTAGATGTTCTCCTTAGCTATTGCCAAAAAGCAAGTGATTTTTCAAACAACTTGTTAAGAGAATTTCTTGAGCAGCAGCGTCTTTTTTGTTTTCACTAACTGGAATTATTTGCTGGCAATTATTTCAGACCGGAATAGCTGGAGACTGTAGAGTTGTATTTGCATTTTTGTTCGAGTGCCTGCACATGTACTGCACACTGTGTTCCTTGTGAGGCAGTCATTTATTGTCCAAAAAGCTTCGCTTTCCACATCCAAGCACTAGAGCAGGAACCTCACAAGCTGACCTAGGTTTGGAGAACAAAAACTGAATGGCCGTGCTGATGTAGAGCCACTTTATTTTTATTAAATTATTATATTACGCAAACAAGCCCTGAGCATTATTGTTTCTTCCCTCTTCTCTGTTGCTTTCCCATCAGATTGCACGCCAGTCAGACTGAAGTTTAGTCTTAGTTCAGCACCAGAACGCTGCCACAGTTGTTCCTGAAGGATATTCTCCCCCCCTCACATATCTGAAGGTGGATCTCCCACGCAGCATCTCACCGTGCTGCTCTTAGGAGCTGCTGAGTAGCATTTCATGGAGTCTGTTCAGGAATCAAATATAATTCACCTTTCAGTTGTTCTCTGACATTGTCTTTACTAAGTGGTCCTTTACAAGCCTGACACTGAGCTGATGGTTTGAGTGGGTACGGGGCATGGATCTCACTGAAACTCCACACAAATACTGGTTTCTGAAGTGAAATGCCTAACTAGAGTGCTACCTACTCATTCCCTAGGAAACCCAGAGCAGAAAAGTCTCCTAAAGACTGTGTTTATGTTCTTTTCTCTTAACTAGCATGGAAAATGCAGTGTAATCTATGTCAAGTAGCACTCACTGGTGGCAGCCAGTGCTAGTTTTAAAGGCAGCAACAAATGACCCAGAAAGAAGGTCTCCAGCTAGGGCTCATGCAAGAGAGTCTTCCACAGGCTCTGATAGAGATTTGAGACCAGTAAGACCCTACAAGCTAGAAAGAAAAATCCAAAGCATGGTGCAAGATTAAATAAAAAGCAAAATTCTATGAAAAAGTTGTAGTTTTATAAGCAAACAGGAACAGTGGTCGCAGCATGTGTTAGAGTGCAAGCACTCCTTGCTTTGGTTTGGTTTTGATTTGTTTTGAGGGGAGGGATCAGCAGAAATTTTCAGCTTGCTGTTAAAGCAACACATTCTCAGCGGAACTGGGTCCCCAAATCTTTTATAGATTCACCTCTTTTGAAGAAAGGGAGTGGGGATTCCCTCCTCCAGTGTGGGAGTTTCCGAAGGCAATCCCCCACTCCTTGGTCATCAGCTGGCGATGCACGCGCCAGGCTGGAAGTCAGAACTCGGTATTTTTTTGGAAGGAGTCAGCTCCTAACCTGAGCTCCCACATCCAGAAATAAACATTTATATTGATCTGTATCCAAAGCACATTCCTACAACACCAAATCAGCACCTTCCTGACAAAGGGCAGCATTTACAACTCCCCAGTGAAACACGGAGAGGGATTGAGGCACGGGGAGCATCGTCTCAGCAGCATCACATCACGCAGCCCGGCAGGGTGGTGGTGGGACCCGTGAGAGCAGAGGTGCTCAGTGTCAGCTGCTAGCGTTCATTTTCCAGGAGGATAACCTCAAAACCCATCAACTAAATCACAGCAACCTCAACCTCCAGCTTTTTCCCTCCTGTCCCCTCCCTCTGCAGCTCCCACATTCCCGAGGTTTAACAGAAGTTTCAGATGAGGGTTGGTTTCAGCGTCACTGTTTTGAGGCGGGTTTTTTTACTGCCCTTTGCTCTTTCCTTTGGGAGCCCACAGCAGGACAACCTTGGGAGCAGCTAAGCCAGCCAGCAGGTTGCAGGGGCTGCCGTCTGGCATGCTAGCCCTCCCTGCCCCGTGCGAAGGCTGCCATCTGAAACGGCAGGGACACGGGCTGCAGCCGCGGAGCAGACTAAACGGGATTTAATTCAATCTTTAGGCGGCGGTTCGCTGAACAAAGACCTGACTGTGCCTGGGCTGGCCCTCCCTCAGCGGGGAGCCTGCAGGACAGCCAGCCCGGACTAAACAAAATTTGCCAGTCTGGCACTGATTGAAGTTCAAAGCCCCAGGAAGGCCAGGAGCAGTGGGCAGGGTCGATCTGCTGTAGTGGGACGATAGGGCAAATGCGGTGGGACCTCTGCCATTGAGCCTGGGTTACCTGCTGCAGGCGCCGCACATCAGAAAGTGTTATTCAGTAGGAATAATTGCATCCCTCCTAAACACACTTCGCCAGCCAAAAATGTGGCAAGTAGCTTGTAGCTTAGTGCAGGTTACTCCAAGCACAAAGAAATCAACCATCACCTACCATTGCTTCAACCCCCTTGTTTTCACTGCCTTCAGTCTGCCTTACCTGTGACTATCCTAAAAGTAAGCCAGGGTTTTACAGGTTTTTAGATTTGTTTTTATTTTATTTTTTGAAATGCCTGTGACAGCTTGCAGGATTGGCTGAGCATCTGCAGCCCCTTCTCATGGGGTGGCCGGTTGCAGTATTGTCTCCACATGCCCAGTGTGTCTCCCAGCACTGTCCCTCACAGGGGCCAGAGCAGCACTGGGTGCGCCTGAAGGACACCTCTACATTTCCCTCACTTCTCCCACCAGGAGAATGGCATTTTTCCCACCCAGGAGTGCTGATCCCACCTCCCGTGCCCCTGGGCACAAACAGAGCAAAAGGCGACGGGGCACAAGGCAGCCAGTCTGGGGAGTTCACACACATCGTTTCCTACCAGTTTCAAGCTCCTTCTCTGCATGCTGGGGATAGTGCTGGGGGTAGGAGGAGAAAGGAGTCCGTGCCCCCGTGATATGGCCACCGAGGCATTCGGGCCAGTCCTGGTTTTCCCATCTCCCCGGTGCAGGCTGTGATAAGCCTACACGGGCTTTCCGACCTCTCCCTCTGGATGTGGTGCCCTGAAGGAGTCTTTCCATGGGCTGGAGCAGACTTCTGCACAGAGCTTGCTTGTACTTATAAGGTAGCAGAGCAAATAAACTCTGTTGGTACAAAGCTATGCCTGTAAATTTTTCCTCTCTTTAGGCTTTTTCTTCTCTTCCTGCATTTTTTCCTCCTCCTTTCTATGAATGCATTGTGGCTGCCTCACAGCAAGCTGGCCAAAAGGGTCCTCTGCAGCCAGGCCTTTTCTACCCAAAATCTGAGGCCCAGCGCTCGCTGCCAGCTGGTAGCTGACATTGTTTCCACACACACATGCTCTCAGTAGAAAAGGCTAATCAGTGACATAAAAGTCCGCATTTCCTTTCCCTCTAATCAGAGTAGCTTTATTCTGTGCTGGTATCTTAGCCTCGTGCTATGGAATATACGAAATTTAAGACTCCAGCTACCCCCTGTTTAAATGTTGTGCCACTCCACAACAGCGGGATGAGTAACCAGACTGAATCCTGAATCCTCCCCACCCAGGCTGCGTCACATGTGAGCCTCGTTAAGAGCAGTTAAGCAGTCAGTCAGTCACGAGAGAAAATAAAACTAAATGAACGGCAACAACCACACTGAGGAGAATTATGCACGCTAATAATGGTGTCAGCACTTGCTGCTGGAGCGCTATTAATGTGCAAAAGCGTTGTCTGTGCTTGATTAGAGCGTAATCCCGTCCCAGCCAGGGGTCCCGGCTGGTGCCGTTGGCAGTGCGTTTGCTGGGGCCCAGATGTGCTGGCACGGCAGGACCCGCTCCCTCCCGCAGCCCTCCTCCAGGATGGAGGAAGGAGGGACAGCAAGCGACTGGAGGGGGACATTCTGTTTTGGGTGTTGGGGTCAATGGTTAGCAGATCCCAAAATTCCAGTTTGGCATCCTCTATGACTTGTGCTGTGCTTGGGAGGGGATTGTATCGATCAGGCCGGGGCTTTGCAGAGCACGTGGTCACGGTGATGGAAGGGACCTCAGCTCCTCCGAAGGCATTCCCTCCGGAGGCTGCTGCCAAGCCAGTGGTCACCGACCAGGTCCTCCTTGAGGGCTGGATCCCGGATGCTCTAGGCTGTGCAGCCACCCATTTGTGGGCATTAATTCTGCCAGCATTGCTCTTTGTCCTCACCTAGGTCTCCAAATCGTGTCCAGAGGGTAGATGATGTCTGGTCTATATAAATACGCTGGAGAGGTTGAGTTTCCTGCCTCCTTCTCCCCCTCCTAGCACATCTGTGCCGGAAGAAACCTAATTTAAGCCCTGTGTCTCTGGCACAAACAAACGGGAGCTCCAAGCCCTTGGAAAGAGCAGACTATTCATGCTTTCTTCATACCTTCTTAATTCTTGCTCTTCCTTGTGGTTTTGGGTCTCACTGCATTTGACAAGGCAGACAGCAATTGCGCTTTGAAATTATTTTTATTTGGTACGCTGGAGTAGTCTGTGAGTCGAACTCTGCTGCGTGCAGCTTAACGCCCTGCCATTTTGGATTTGTTTATTCGTTCAGCGATTGCGAGAATCCCTCCAGCCCGTGCACCCACCAGCGAGCTTGCCGTTGTTTGCACTGGGTTTATCTCAATCTGCAGAACATGTAGCAGTGCATTGGTGACTCATAAAGGGCTCAGTCCTGCAAAAGCACGTGTTCAAGCACGTGTTTAACTTTCAGCACATTATTATATCTCACAGAAGTCAACAGGACGACTCACTTTCTTAAAGTCAGGCTTGTTTTTAAACACTGTTGAGGGCTGGAGTCAGAGAGCTCAACACCTCGCAGGAGTGAGCCCATAATGATTTTCTTTTCTTGCCTGCGTAAGTCACGTTCCTGAGAACACACTCTAAAGGATCAAGTTCTGCTACTGTTGAATAGCACATATTCACAGATAGTCTGGTTTTAATCAATCGGTGGATGACTTTGAGCAAATAAGATCCCCCTTCCTATAACTCAATTTCCCATGTGTAAAGTAGAGATAATGATACTTGCCTTGTTTGCAGAACACTTAAAGATTTACTGAGAATTCACTCCATAGGAGAAAGGTTCTGTATGTGGCTCTGAATAAATCAATATTAACACATTCTCACACCTGTGAATGTGGGCCTGGGAAGATATTTTTTATTTTTATGCAGTTGCCAGCTCTCAGCTGTAGGCAGTCTTTCCATGAGAAGGCTGGAGAGAGACAGACCAAAGTTTTGCAGCATATCTTTTAGTACAAGAGTCACAGCCTTAGGGAAATAGGTTCTCATTCTCCCTACATGCATTCATGTTAAGGCTATTACAAGGTGCCTAAGCAGCAAAATTTAGGCTTGGTGTAAAAGAGACTTTTATGCTTGTGACACACCTTTTCCTAGGAGATTAAATCTGGAAGGGATGACATTTCTGCTGCCCCTGGAGGCGGATCTCTGCACAAAAAACCTGGATTTCCTGGTGACTTGGAGGCAGTTGAAGGTATTTCCTACCCTCACCTGAATGAGGCAGGATGACATTATTCCAGGTGTCAGCTGCTAGGGTGGAAACACGTTGACTTTTCCTAGCTAAGGATCTAAATCTTTACATTTAACTGTAAAGATTTTAAGTGAAAAGAAAAGCTACCTATGAAGTATATTTTGAAAATGGTATTGGAAGGATGGCATTGCCTCTGCATAGTCTTATGAGTAGGCTGTTGACATTTCCCAGCAAAATTCACCTTTGCATCTTTTTAATGACACCCACATTGTATTGTTTAACCTTTTGGCCAAAAGTTTCTGACGTATTCACATTTTGCTGTCTATTTTTGAGTCTTCAGTTATTAGCATGTGGATAATTCTGGGTTTCCAACCCTGCAGGTATAACATTGGTTGACTCTTAAACTTGTAAGTCCAGCTTCTTGCTTTTCCACATCTTTGTGTTTTCTTTTCAGTAGAGATTTTGTCTGCCATGTAAAACAAAGTGATTATTCCATCCAAATCTTTGGAAAATTCTGTTCTTTGGCACAGTGTTGTGTTGTCTGATACTTTTTTTTTTTATTATTTTGAGTTTTAAATTTCTGGAAGGGAAGCCCTTCCTATGAGGAGATTTAA
Organism: Fratercula arctica; assembly: GCA_947846985.1. Lineage (NCBI taxonomy): Eukaryota > Metazoa > Chordata > Aves > Charadriiformes > Alcidae > Fratercula > Fratercula arctica. Next base: position 99,565,655 of record CANTUZ010000001.1, read on the forward strand.
GTTTCCATCATTCATGAGAAAAACTGTTCCCTCTGGAATATTAGAGGTAAGCTTGGAAGACAACATTAAACAGAAATAAAATTCCAGATTGTTTCATTTTGAATTTCAGCCCTATTTCTTTGGAGGGGTTATTGTTTCCAGAAAACACCTTGTTTTTTAGATATTCTTGGCCTTTTCAAGTTTAGTGCATGGACTGTAGTAGCCAAGACTTCTGGATATGCAGCAGACGAGAGAAATGTACAGCATCTGTCAATAGATAAATATACATGTGTGTGTTATACAGGACATAAAACTTTGTGTTGGGCTGCTATAAATGCAAAGCAATCTTGAAACGTTGCAACACTGGTTTTTCCTCTCAGTTGCTTTGCTTTGACCTATAGAGGTTTGATGGTTCTTGCAGAAAGTTGTTTTGCAAATAACTTGTGAGACATATTTAGAAAAGTTTCATGCAAGTTCTCATGGTTTGGATGAGCCTACCTTCTTCCTACAGTTTCTGAACTCTGCTCCTATGTCCATAATACATATGGCATATTCATTCAGATTTCTTTTCAATGATTCTTCAAATTACGTGCTGATCTTTCTTAAGACTAAGCTTAATTCCCTTGATCCCTCAGCTGCAGGCAAAAGTTCCTGTTCTAATAAACAGGCAGTGATGTGTAGCTATCAGTGACTACATGCTGTCTAATTGAATAAATGCTGAAACCTGCATTCTTCTTACAAGGACTGACAGGGTTAGAAATTACTCTTGGGGATAGGTGCCCCTAAATAAGCGTTTCCTAATGGCACCAGAGTCTTGATTCTATTGCCCACACGTAGACATCTGGTGCCATTTGAGATGCCCTGGGGTTTTCCAGATGGCCTCCAGTTGCTGCTTGGCATGGCTCTCCTGTGGCATGGGTCCTCCATGAGTCACCTATGTTGTCTGCTGTCCCCAGGTGGACATCCTGGACTCCTTAAGGCATCTCAAAGGGCACTAGATAGCTAGTGGGGGTATCTGAATCCACTCCTACTAGTTCAACACAATCATCTGCTCTTAGCCAAAGACTAAGATACGAGATTCAAAGAAAGAAATGCCCTCAAGCAAAGGACTATTTCTGTGGTAAATAACTCAAGAACGGGGTTCACGACATAGGAAAGTGCCGGCCATCCTTACTTCACCAGATATCATGGGACATTTCATGTTGTTTCAGAGTAGCTTTTCTCTCTGCAGCTCTGAAGTCTCTGCGAAATATCAAGCAACGTAGAGAGGGCACTGTATGGCTTCCTTTATGCAACTGATTCCTAAATATTTGCTTTGGAAGAAAACAGCCTTGTTGTTTAGTATAAATGAAAATGTAATTTACTTCTTCTTTGATCAAACTGAAGCCAGTCACATGACAGGAGCGCCGCTAACGCACGCTGTGTATCTGCTTTTGTCTATTCCCACTAGGCAAGCAAAGATTGCTTTCAGTAGCGAGGCATCCTAGCGCTTGGGCGTGGTACAGAGGAGGGTTCAAGTAATGAGCAAGCTCTCATTTCGCTCAGAAGACCTGGCAGAAGGCCCCGTCTGTTCTTTAATTACATTTCAACAGCTGTTTTTTATATATTTGTGTTTCCTTATTCAAACGTGGCTTATGAGAAAAAAGAAGGGGGAAAAAAAAAAAGCAAACGATGAGCATGCTTTTAACCAAGAAACACAAAACTCTGCAACACAAGAAGCTGTCATGGACTAGCCAAAATCTTTCCAAGAAAAATTATTTCCTTCCCAGACCCACATCAGTGTTGATGCCACTATGGATGAGGTGGAAAGAAAACAGAGCAAGTTGGGACTGGATCAAGAGCAAAGAATCAAACCTTGTTAGTTATCAGTCAGTCACCCTGACAGCAAAGTAGTAGCCCTGCATGACAGTACCCACAGGGTGAACAGAGAAGAACAGCTTTCCAGGTTGTTCCAGGGAGCCTTCATCATTAAACAGCAGCTCCCAGATCTCAGCTGTAGAGCTGTGCTTGGTTTCAGGGCAGCGATGTGCAGTACTTCACCCATACATGCACACACCGCTTCCCAGACACCTGCATCCAACTCAGAAAAGTTGTGGTGGGAAGGCGAGCTACGGCTGTGAACATCACCTCTGCCTGCAGGGGCTATCCCAGCCACCAGAGTCCACGTGCCATTTCCCTTCAAGGCTGATGCCAGCCCATCTGCCAAGAGGTGTGAGGACCCCACCAGAAGTCTCCTTCAAGATCAGTCATTGGGAGACAAAACTTCTCCCCATTAGTTTAGCTGATGTGACTTAACGGGAAGGTTTCCCTACTGTGATAAGATGATTGTCTTTGCTCCAGCAAGGGTGAAACTGAAAGAGTTCATGCAAACCCCAATGTGCAGAGGCCAACTTATTGATTACTGAAAAAGAAAAGAAAGGTTTGCCCTCCTTGTGCAAGCTCAGACTCTAAGCTAAGGAGCAAGATTGCTCTTCATAGCTTCACTGATGCATGAGAGGTTATCTTGTTCTGTGCATCATATCCATCTTGACCCTTCTTCACTGCCCAAAATTGTGAAAATAGGAATATGGGGACACCAAAGAGTTATCTTGTCTCCGGCAACGGTCAGTAGCGTATGGTTAAGGAAGGTATGTAGGACTTGTCACTCATGGCCCTTCACAGCTTCTAGCAGTCAGCAGCACAGGGATTTCTTGGGCTGGAAACTGCATATAGACTATTGTGCTTAGTAGCCAGTAACAGACCTTTACTTCCATTGGTTCATCAAACTTGTTCTTTGTGAATATGTTTAAACTCCTTTGAATTAATATCTAATTTGGCATCTACAGCATCCTGTGGTATAAGTTCCACAATTTAATTAAAAGTTGTGTGAAAAAGTCCTTCCTTAGCTGGTTACAAAAATGCCACCTGGTAATTTTTTGTTCTTTTGCGGCAAAAAAAAGGTGAATAATTGTTACCTTGACCTTCTTCACTCTATTTATGATTTTATAGACTTCTTTTATACTTTTTCTACCAACATAAACACATGCTGCATCTTTTCTGGTTACCAAGAGGAGGAGAAAATGGAATGCAAAAACATCTGGAATACGAGTGGCTACATGCCATCTAGTTAAAGCAAGATGGTTGTCCATAACTATTTGTGTACGCATCTGTGTAAAGGGAAATTATAAAAATGAGAAGGATTTGTTATTATTGTTGGTTAATGAAGACAGAGCAAAGAAACAATATATTTAAACTCCACTGAGACTAGGTAGGCAAAACAGGAGGACAAAAAGTCCTAGCTTCTGTTTCCAAAAAGGCTAGCTGTGGAACAAGTTTGGGACCAAGACAACCAAGTTCAGACTAGATGTTTCCTACTGAGGAATGTGGTGGATAATAATAAAGTCCGTTAGAAGTGGCTTCCAGCCCAAAGGGGGTAATAAATGCAAGAGTATGGTTGTCTCCTGAAACCAAAGCTGGTACTGCGCTGAGAAACACAGGTGTTACTGAAATGCATCAAAACTAAAAATATCTTGGAAACAAATGTGCCAAAGTGCCAGAATCAGCTGGTGAAAAATAAGCACAGGCATTAAAAACAAGTGCATTTCTTGCGGGAGGTAAGCGAGTAACCTCATCCTCAGAAGAGCCTAATATAAAATCTCTCAGAACATTTGCCTCTGGTTTTGTTTAAAGGGATATGCCTAAGCACAGTTAACTTACAGTTCTTTGCTTTTGTTTGCACAAGTGAAAGCAACATATGTTATTTTATGAACTGCCAGACATCGTGGCAGAGAAGCAAGCTCTACCCCCACGGTGCAGAGTGGAAGGGGTTCCAGTGCTTACCAGTGTTACCAAAAGTACTGCTGAAAAAAAGATGAAGGGAAGGACGACCACCTTTCAAGGCATTTCCTATCTCATTCAGCGCACAAATCCCACCCCAACCTTAAAATACTCAGAGCCTGAAATGCTGCAACCTAGAGGAAGGGTCTCGAGGAGGTGAGGATGCAGGCCTCAGCATTTATAAGGCATCGCAGTGCTATAGCTGCTGTAGTTCATCTTGGGTGTTTTCAGATTAATTTCTAAAACAGATTGTTCATCCCTGCAAAAATATCCAAATATCCAGAGCAGATTTGGATCTGAACATTGTAAACTGCTCATTCAAAATAACTCTAATGGATTGCTTTTGCTAACTTAGCATGACACCAACCTTTGGACTTTCGTTCAGTTCTCATTCCTTTTTAGCTTATTTGTGGAAACTTATAATTAGATTTTCCTTTTCCTCCTTCTCCCCCCACCCCAGCTGATAAAGTGCCATAAATCCTGGACATCATCCATGAGTGCAGTCATTTATGAATTTTGCTATTTTTTGCACATTGCACCATATGTAAGACAAACTAACTTAGAGGCACAGTTTCTTATTCCTGGCATGCAGGAGAGTCACTGAGAGATATCATATGGTCTCCTGGCAAAAGTACAAAGTGGCTCTTGTTGTTTGATCTACTGTCTTAAACTTAAATGCAAAATCTGATAATTGGGTCAGGCAGGAGAAGAACCTTACTAATAAAGCTCTTTTCATTTCCTTTTCCTATATTTCCTCTTTTCATCTTTTCTTTCTGCCTTTCTTGGTTGGTCCGAGGAGCTGGAATCAGCTGTTAGCAAAAGGGTTAGCAGTGGAGCTTGGCTTATGGAATTTCATCTTCTCCCCCAAATTCCCTTCTGTCTGTTCATCCTTCAGCGTACGCTGTTCTCTCGGCTGCCCTGCCAGTGGATTCGCTTGCTCTCCTGAACTTGCTCTGAATGTTCTCGCAGAAATAGCTCAGTCTCTACAAAACCTGAACCGTTGAATGCACAGTAAACATTCTCCAAAGTCATCACCTCTTTAAAATCAAAAATCATCTAGGAATCTCTTTTTCACCTAGGAATCTCTTTCATGCTATTTTTAACAAAGGCAGAGGTTTGTACTCCCGAGGATACACCAGCCAAATGGACACTGAACTTCCTTTGCAAGCTGAATGTCTCCATAATATAAGAAGCTGAGACCTGAGCACTCACTCAGCTGAGTGACTTGTTAAGCAGCAATAGAGCACTTTTGTTCTCTGCTAGGAATAGCACAGCAGGAACATTTCATGGTTGGTTTAATGAATGGAACTAGATACTTGATGGTTGCCCATGTAATTTGATTGGCTGTACTTTCCCTCCATGATTTTGCCTAAAATTCATCAAAAAATATGACATCTGAATTTTGAAAAATCAGCCTACGCACTTCAATAAAAAAGCCCTGGAGCTCCTGAAGCAATGGAACGCCCACCAACTGAACGTCAGGGCTCTGCCTGCCGCTTCATCTGCTGGGTGGCCACTGCTGTGGACCCATCAGCCTGGCACCATGTGCTGCAGAAGGGCTTTTAGATCACACAGGAGATGGTTGCAGGTGCGGGCGGTCGTTGGCCAGGAGTGACTGAGTAAGAGCATTTTAATTGATCGCTAAGCCCCAGCTGTAGCAGGGTTAGCACACAGGAAGCACACAGCAGGGTTTCCAGACCTATGAAAATGATCAGTTTTACTATAATACAAACTCTCGTTTGACTTACTACACTCTTGGACCCATGACTTTCCTCCACATCTCCCCTCTGGGAGGCTTGGGAGTTCTTCTCAAGGCAGAAAACAGATTTGATGTTTGGTGAAGGACTGAAGTAGGTGTTTTTCTCCTCCTGTATTGACCACAAACACAGAAGCTCCCCAACTACGATCAGGAAAAATACTCCAAAAGCTGTTTCTCTCTATGCAGTTAGGTACAGAGCAGGAGAGGTTTTGTGGGTGTAGCTATGCCTGCTCCCCAAACTGCATCTTGGCTGGTGTGTTTATGGGAGCAGTTGCCCAACTGGAGTCCTTACAAACCAAATTGGCTAGCTGCTTAAGAATTACTAAATATCTCCTTGCTCAGGACAGAAACTTAGCTGATAAAAAAAAAGCCCAACCCACAAAACAAAGCAAAACCCTTTAGAAAACACTTATTAGATAATGTGTATTAGAAGAGGGTATTTTTAGCAAAGATCAGCCTTGCTACGTTTTCACTGTGCGTTCCAAGTTCAGCCTTGAATACCGCGTCTTGGTCCGTAGAAGGGACACTCAAGCAGCTGGGCAATTTCATACAAGAAAACATCAGTGCCAGCAAGTACAGAATAAATGAGAAGAAAAACAAAATTAAAAAGCTGTAAGGCACCCTCAAGATATGTGCTGAAAATGGAATTTGTGAAGAATACCAGGTTTTGCAATGGCTCAATAAGATGGCAGAATAATAACGCAGCAGGCACAAAATAATTTTTACTTGTTCCCAAAACATTTTTTTTTTCCTCTGCATTTCTCTTTTGCAGAAGATTAAACCAAACTCATATGGCAAGGCAATAAGAACACAAGCAAGGACTGTCAGCAGGGCTTCTGGGTTATTTTTACTTTTGGCAGACATGGGAGGGCTCGGCTCCTAGTCCGTTTTGTGTGATGACTTAGACCTTTTGCAGGTTTGAATATTTGCGCTGGGGGCCAGCTTAGAGTGTCAGTTTTCCTCATGTATCAGCATGACAGGCAGCTGTGTTGATCCACTGTCAAACCTCAGCCTCACGCACTGCTGAACGTGGATGGGGCAGTCAGGTGTCATGTACATTATGTGTCTTTATTGGCCCCCATCTTACACCCTAAGTTGTTTCTATTCCCACTTTTATTGTCATTAATTACTTCACATTCCATCTAAAGCAACGTACAATGCAGGTGATGAGCCATGTGTATGCTGATAACAAGTGACTACCTTGCGGTGTGCTGTGTTAGCCGTTTTACGGACTGAACATTTCCAAATAGGTTGCTATGAGAAATGAGTGAATTTGTGAGGGCAGCAAAAGATGCTGCTGCTGCTTTGCAAATCCCCGCACCCTTATCTTTGACAATTCTCTTGTCTTTTGTCATTTGGGGTTGTTGCGCTATCATTAACCTCTCCTCAGTTTGGAGAGAACCGCTGCAGGTGAAAACAACTGTAACATTATTGGCAAGAAGGGCAGCATATTGCCAAAGCAAACAGTTCTGTACGAACAGCGGTGCGCGCTTACAGGCAAGGAACATCACCGGTGAGCTTGGGCCAGACCCAGCAGGCAACCCTGGTGATCCTCAAAGCACCAAGGCCAACGCTGTAGACCAGAACAACCCTTTTGGAGGCCGCTTTCCCCAGGGCATGTCCCCCTGTTTTGGCTGCACAGCTCCCCAAGAGGTGCGTGGGATGCCCAGAGCCACCCGTGCCTGAGCATCAGCTGCTTGATTTTTTTCTCAGCGGCTGCAGCACGAGGCTTTGCGGCTCAAGGGACCCTTTGAGAAGATGATGGGCAGGAGCAGGACAGTGGTTACTCCCTCTGTCACACGGACATCAACCGCCCGAGCCCACAGTCTCTCCCGGTGGTCACTGAAATGAAAAGTCCCTGGGCGGGGAGCCAGAAGGGCAATGCCATCACGGCTCTCTCCACCCAGCAGCAGTCGGCTGCACCAGCGGCCGCAGGGAGAGAAAAAGAGAGAGACAGTACAAATTCTTCGCCGTAGGAAGTTTGCCGGGAATTGCATGGCTTCAATTATAACCAGTTTGTGTTGTTGGGTTTGTTTTCGTATCTTTTTTATTATTATTATTATTATTCCAGATTCACTGGTTCGGTATTTAATTCTACCCAGAACTTCCTTTGTTTGGTTCCTTCTTGCAGACTGGCTGAAGGTTGCCCAAACTTTTCACTTGCTTGTGTTTACGAGTTGACTTCAAAAAAAAAAAAGTTTTACTTGAAAGGGCAGAAGCGGTAACAGTGTTGTTTTAGTTCAAAAAGAAATGTGAACAAAACTACTCCTGACAGTTAACAAATATGAAATACACTTGACTTCTAGGCTATTAAACAAGAGCAGCAAAATGTTCTCAGCAGTTGCTTAATGCAATTACTTGATTAGAGAAAGGCATTTCATTTCGTAACCGCTACAAGAATAAGCAATATAGCTGTCAATAATTTCACAGTGAGGGCTGAGGGCTGGTGGTCAGCCTTAGACCACATCTTTGCATGGTCATTAGCGCATATCCATCAATGCACCCAGCAAAGCCTTAAGATTCTTAAGGGATTTCAGCAGTATGCGAATGACCTTTTCCTTCATCAGTTCCCAGGATGTTTTTCATTACTGAATATGCAGCACATCATAATGTTTTACATCAATCCTCCATTTAAGTCATATCATGTTATTTTGAGACAGCCCACGATCTTGGCTGCCTTTTGCGTTAAAGAGTTGATGTGTAAATGGGGTGGTTCCCTCTCAGAATGCACCATCAAAGGGCTGCAAGGCTTTGTAGGTGGTAGTACTTGTACAAAATATATATTCTATCAGGACAAAGAGGGATTTGTCTTTTCTGTGACCGGTGTTGCAGCAAGTGACCAAGGGAGAGGTGGTGGTGAATCAGATGATGTTGTGTTCAGTTCCTGGGGCAATGTTGATCCGTTTCCAACCGGCTTATGCACTTCTGAGGGCAAAACTGACTCCATCCCAAAAAGACAGCTTTTCATTCTCCGTTATGTCTGCTAGTGGGCAAGGGTGGGCCTTCGTTTGCATTTTAATGTGATCAGGATTGCACCTCTGAAGGACATCTCCCAGCCATCCCCCACCACGCTGTGATGCATATCATGGAGGGGTCTCAGCAAGCATGAGCTGGCTCCCTTTCTGCTGAAATAAAACTGAAAGGCAGGGTCCAGGGGGGTCATGTACATGCCCTCGCCACTGAAGGGCCCAGGCTACCCTCAGGCAAGCATCTCTCAAAGACAAAGAGTGGGGCTGTCAGGTCTACAGCACCTACGGTTTCTCTCTGAAGACTTACCCCTGTTGCTCAGCACCACTTGAATGCGAGCACAGCCAGAGTGTACGCCTCCTAAGGCAAAGAGCTGCCGGAGCAGTGTATGGCAGAGGGGCACAGCAAAAACGTTCCTTATTTTCCTTTCGATCACAGCATGTGCAGCCCAGTCCAACACAAGAGCTAGGTGCTGGTAGCCCCACGGTGAGGGTCATCTCTACCATAAAGAGCGAAAGTCCGTGTGCCTACAAAACCACGCACACATGAAAAGAGTGACATCCCTTTGCTTAAATCTAGGCTTTGTAGGTAACTATGGGGTGGCAGGACTCAGTAGTCCATAGCCAGAAGGGGCTGTTCACATTTCTGTGCTCCCTATGGTCTGAAAGGCAGGACCATTTTTGTTTCCATAAAAGATGGAATAGTTTCCCTCATTCATTAGTCTTACTTGAGTCATATTTATAAATACATTCTGTCTGTGTTACTAAAGGAGACATCTTGACCATGTGTTCAAAATTATAAGTGTGAACTCATGGTGTTCTGTTGTACATAAATATTGTCTGCCACGTTGTCATTCCTCGGCTTTATATTGACGCCTTTAAACTCATTTATGGTATAAATAATAACACTTCCTTTCAGGGGGCTAGTTCCTGGATTGAGTGATACACCATGAATGAATTTGTTGAGAGGCTGGGACAGAATCAAAGGCAGGTTTTTCCTCATCCCCTCTCAAGCTCCAGGTCACACGATGCAGGAGGAAATAGCCAGAGCTGCTGTAAACTCTCCACCTTGCTGAACTCTGCCACAACTGAAGTCATTCATCTAAAGCAGCTGGATGACTTATGAATTTGGGGGTTAATTTCTGTATGTTAAAAAAAAAAAAAAAACAACCACAACCAAAAACCAAAACCAATCAAAACCAAAAAGCCCACCCCCCCCCCCCCCAAAAAAAGAAAGAAAAATATGGTGCACAAATTAAAAAACTAAAAACTATCAATTTCCGTTGTTGCAAAATATTTTAGTTCACCCTGAATGTAAATGTTTTGCTTTGGGTTTGGTTTAGCATTGTTTTATAATTTTTTATTTCTATTGTTTAATGTAGGCCAGCCCTCAAACAAACAAAAATTACCAAAATGAAGAGGCAAAATATGCATTTTAAGAATACCTTGGTGCAATTTAAAAAAAAAAAAAATCTCATTTGGAAAATGTCAAAATGAAATTAACTGCTTCAAAACAATTTCCCCATTTTTCTGGACTGAATCTTTATGCAAATTTTATTCAAATTCACGACTGTAGTTCATCCCCCTGAAACATAAACTTTCACTGGAAAAAAAATGTGTTCAGCTCTGCTGAGAACTTTTCCATGATGATTTCAGAATTGGGGGTATTTCCTGCATTTCTGCATCCTGCTGCACATTGACACTGAGAAGACCCATTTTTTTGCCTGCTGACGTCTCTCTCGGGTATTAAAGTTTTGAGTCAACTCCCCTTTAGATACTTTTCAAGTAGAGCTTTTCTTGGCCAAGCCAAAATACACGACACAGCTTAGCTTTTGCTAGGGAGGTTTTCAATGCTAGGACTACTTTGTGCGTTTGAGAGAGATGTGAAATCGAGAAGGCATCTGTTCACAGATTATTAGTAATAGACTTGCTAACAGAGTTTGTAAGCTTGTTAGCAGGCAGCTGCAAGCAGGAAGCCAGCATCCATCAGCAGAGAGTTAGTGGTCCTACAGCTGCCTTCTCCGCCCGTGCTTTTCGTTCTCCTGCCTCTCTCTTATCAGTGACTGCATTATTACAAATTGGGTTCAGATCCAGCGTGACACGAGGAAATGGGGAGCAGCAGCTCCCTTGCGTTCAGCGTGCTGACAGAGCGGGTGATAACAAGCTTTTTGGGCGGGGGGGGCTGGGTGCTTAACCGTTAGACATGGAAAAGCAAAATCCCCTGCGCTGGAACAGAAGGAAAATCCCCACCGTTGTAACTGCTCAGCCCCCAGTCAGCCTCTGGTGTGGCCCAGCGCGCACCCGTTACCTTACCACACACGGGAGTTGCTTTCTAATTTTACTTCAAAAGGAATTTGAGCATATGTATTACCATAGTTGGGGAAAAACAGAATCCAGAAGCGCTTTCCTTGATGTGTTATTCATTCTCCTACTTGGTGTATCGAGGGCAAAATCCCCTTTCCTTTCTGATCCTGAGCACAGATCAAAAGGAAAAAAAGGTCCCGTATTTGCTGTTTGCATTTTCGGGATCCAGCCTTTACACACACATGTACAACAGCAACGCTTGCAACCTGTAGCCCTGCAGCTGAGAAAACTTCTGCGTGTTTGTAGCAGTTTGCAAACGAATTAACACGGCGCTCATTTCTGGAGAAAAGTGACGTTTGTAATTGCGGTTCTGGCTACAAAATGCTGCTGCCTTGAGCTGAGTGGCCTGCTGAGACTGGAGTTTTTGCATTTGATACTCCAGAGTCAAATATTGCATTGGTAGCAGTGTGTCAGGTTTTTTACCCGTCCGATTCCTGGGCCTGCAAGTAATTTACTTGCATGAGCGATTTCTCTGAATTTTCTCTCATACAGAGGGTTTTATGATATCAAACCCCTATCTTGCATTCATCACTGAGTGCCACACTTCATATGAACTCAGTGGGGAGTTTAAGCTTGTGAAGTACTTCTTCCTCTTAATCTTTTTAGAAGTTCTACAGTGTTATCATAGGCTTCAGTTTCTCTTTTTGTGTCTTTCCAGGTGCGTGCATGTCCATATATATACATATATATACGTAACGTGTGCTTCTGTAAGTTTGCATACACAAAACCACCTGTGTGCAATGCAATCCATTTTTCATCTGAAATTATAAAACACAACTGCCACAAAGATTCTTGTATCTTGTAAGAGGAAATCATACCCTAGCAGCCTGAATTCCACATTTCTATATCTTGCGTACTTTCTCAGCCATTTCTATTGCAAATATGAAATGTGTCGTGTCAGCGAATGTGAGGAGAGATGCTTACTTTCTAAATCCCATACCTAGATACTGCACATTGCAACAGCACAGTGACAGCACATTAGAAAGCTGGTTGTAAGGTGGAAAACTATTCCTTTTGTGAACAAAAAATTGCATTTTGATTTTTTTTTTTAAAAAAAAAGGTATTCTTCTGAAAGAACAGCCCCTCAGTTTCTGAAGATGGGGGTCTTTTGTCCAGTGCTGTTCGGCTCCATTACATCCTCACAGTCCCCTGCCCTGGGTAGTGTCTGTGCGGGGAGACCTCTCTCCACCCCAAGCATCCCTCAGTGCGATGCTTTTGAAGTGCTGCGCCGGGTGCGCCCGCCCGCTCGCCCCTTTCAAGCCCAGCCCATTCCAATTTAGGCAGCTTTAATCTCTGCCTTTCAACTGGTGGGTGCGTGGGGGTATCTCCAAACACGGACCACGGGTCACTTGCCTCCTCCGACTGCCCACGCTGCCCGCCCTGACACCCCCAAGAAACGCGGGCGAGGGAGATGGGCACACCGCTGGCCTCAAATGTCAGCCCCTTCATAAGCCCCCACACCTCCCCTGTAGCCCCCCTGAACCTCCTGGCCCTGCCATGGCCATCATGCTTGCCTCAGCTCAGGCTGCTCTACTATATATATACATATATATATATATATATATATATATATATATATACACACACATCTAGGAGGGGGAATGCTATTTTGGGAGAAGGAAGGAGAAAAAAAGCTAGCCTTTTGGGTAGCATTATTAAGCAGAGCAGTTGAGGAGAGGAAGGGTAGGGGGGGTAGAGGGGAGAGAAAACAAACTGGAAAGATCACATGAGGCAATGCAATTGGATGTCAGAGCAAGGGCTTTGATGTCGGTGGAGGAGATTAAATTTCCGCATAAAGGATTGGACTCGGGTGGTCTGTGCTGTTTCCTCTCACGTGCACGGTGGTGTGACAATTGCTTTTCAAACATTAGAAACTTTCCACCTTCTAAACCATAACTTAAAGAACGAAGGGGAAAGAAAAAAAAAAAAAAAAGACATCAAAGAGGGAGGACTTCTGGGCAGGGTCCGAGCATGGTGCGGGTTCATGTGTCGCACAGTCCCAGGGCTTCCCAGCGGTGGAGCAGTACGGCGCTTTTGGAGATGATGGAGCGGAAATATAACTGCACTGTCAGGCAGAAAAAATGCCACTGACGAGGCACCTGCTCAGTGACGTGCCCTGAAAGGAAAGGTCACCTAGCAGTGAGTTATTCTTCCCAAATCCCCTGTGCTGGGCTCCCAGGTTTTCACCAGGGCACGCTCCTGAAATGACAGAGGAGATTCTAGAAACCAGAGCAGCCGGGGGTAGCATCACGCACGTACGTTGTCACCTGGACTCCCCTTCACAGGACAGCACCTTCCAGCACAGCACTTCAGAGATTTCCAGATTTTAAGCATGTTCTTAAGCTGTATCATCTCTGCAAAACCTTAGCACATTATTAATTTTTACATTTAAGTGCTTTGCTAAGTTTCAGCCAGAGCCCCCGCCAGTTTCTCTGCAAGCCTTGAGATGTGAACCATGACCTTATGAACCACTCTCCATAAGAGAGGATTTATTAGACTATTATTATTTTTATTCCTGGGCGCAGATAGTTAGGAAAATTAACTTTGTAGATGGAGGCGATCAAAAGTCCTTACTGTTTAAGGTTTAACAAAATATATAGGGAGTGTATCATGCTAAGGTTTTGCCCCTTTGGTGTCATTCCTGCAAGCGATAGCTTAGAGCACTGTCTTGTGCTTCAGTATGCTAAATATGACCTAAAGAAACCCGTGCATATAAACAGGAAAATTTTGATTGATGTTAATGGGCTTCAGATCAAGCCTAAAAATAAGAAAGAATGTACCACAAGTGACAAACTGCAAAATCTCTTAGCTAGGGTACTGGAGACTGAGGGTTTTGCCAATGAAGTTGAAGTTTGAACTTGCAGTAATTTGGCTAATGTGGTTTTGTGCATTTTCTGCTGCAGTCAGCATTTTTATTCTGCTCTGATTATAGGTGCATTTGCAATTTTTAAAGACTTGGGTAGGGTTTTTTTTTCACATTGCATAATTACAGAATAATATTTACTGTTATTCCCTCAAACATTTTTTACTTCAGCTATTTATTCTGTTCTTTTTTCTTCTGCACAAATTTTCTGCAATCTGTAATTTTCTGTAAAGATCAATAATCTTAACACTGGCGTATATTTTGATAAAGACAGAAAGAGGAAGTATTTCCGTTCAGAAAGGTAATGTAATAAAAATCTGGTTGATTTTTGATGCCAGAAAAAAAATATCCTACAGATTAAACTGAGCTGTGGAATCCAGCCAGACACTCCAGGCTTTATCAGGAAAACGTATATACACTGAGCACGCCACGTGCACAGCGTTTTAAATGAATATGCTAAAATTTTGCCTGAAAAAAATTGCATCGATGCATGTACACCTCATCTATTTCAGGTTAATTAATAAACTCATTTGAAATAGGTAATATAATACCACTGTATTTTGTGTGTAATAACATTCCTGGTTACTAAGCTTTCACTCCCTACGTGGCTCTAAGCCCCTACTTCCAGTCTCTACTCGCTCTGCTTAGACCGTAAGTCTTCAGTGCTGAGGAGTTTCTCCTCACTAAAACAGAAAGCGAGCGAATGAGGTGGTGAAGGTGAAATTGCTTCATTTATGGTAAAAGCACTAGGGACAAGTGAATGGAGTGTGGTTACTGTGGTAATTAGTTTGCATTTTTGTCACCCTCAGAAGGAAAGTTTGCACATCTCCCTAACAATAGCAGGAGGAGTGAAGGCTTGGTCGTACTTGCAAGGAAAATATTTGACTCCATTTGATGTATGAACTCTAAAGCTTTTTTTTTTTTTCTTTCTCTCTGGTATCTCTAGAATGGATAAGATAATTGTATTGCGTGGTTCAAAATACCAAACATAAATCAAAGGATTTAGCATAGTTTTGTAGAACACAGAGACAGTCTTAGCTTACCAAGCTTAAGTTACAGCACATGTTTTTCATTAAAGGATCCAATCCCTGATCTTCATGAAAACACACCAAAACTCATTGTCTATAACAAAACATCAAACAATAAAATTATCATTAGCTTTCTAGACCATTACGAAACGAGAATCCCTACATTAATCTTACTGTTATTTGGTTTTAGTAAAGCGACCTTCAAAAAGAGTTGGGGTGAATAAAGCAGTGAGGCATTTGCAGCGGAGCAGACAGCCTGACATTTAAGAGAATTCTCCAGTTTTACTGTAATCAACATAGCATCACACATGCAGAAGCAATGATTTTAAAAGTCTGGGAGATAAAAAGGTTTGCTGCTCAGGGGAAGGACCTTGGAAACACTTAAGAAAATGTCCAGACAGTACTGGAAAACACATAGGATCGTCTTAAGGCAGGGAAGTCACCGAATAAAAGCATATTGGCAAAAAGTATTTGCGAAGAGCTTACAGGTAGAGGCACGTCAGCTTTGAGGCAGCTCCGTGAATAAAAATAATTCCTTTACAAGTCACCTGCAAGAAACAGGCTCTAACGATTTTCCCAAATGAAACGTATAAAATAGAAAAAGGAGGTGCTGCCGACTGGAGATGCTGCAGGGTGGGGAAGGAGGAATCATTTCTTCAATGGCAGAGGGACAAAGGAGCGTGTGGCAGCGAGACTGAGCTCGTGCACCCGCTCTTGTCACCCTCATCAAGAAGCCACCAACAGCCCCAAAGGGGCTCAGGTGACAAACTCGGACGGCAGCTTGTGCTGCCAGAAAAATGGACAGTTTAAAAAAAGACACAGGGAGGCTGTGGCAGTGGCTCTTCCTTCTTGTAATCACTTTGGCTTGGCATCCAGGAGGACCAAAGGGCCCGGGGGGGTGGCAGGGGGGATGCCAAGGAGGGGACAGGCATGCTGCCCCCGTGCCCAAGGGCGAGAGCAAAGCCCACAGACCCCAGTTAGGGGGGCAGCCGGACCTGGGCCCCCTGAAAGTCCCCAGGCAGGGTCCATGGGCACCTCTGAACTTAGTGCAAACAACTCCCACTGGGCTGCCCTTGGCTTTATTTCTAATTTTATTATTTGTTGCTTCTGATTATTTGGGGTTACTAATGGATATATACAATAAAATACAGTTATTTGTGGTGTTTAGATATCTCTAATTCAGAACACATTTAACAAGGACATTCAAGGACAGGCGAATACTTAGCACATGGCAGACCACATGTTATTTTTTCCTTTCATCTGAAGGATTTGGAGGCTAAGCTAGAGTGGATTCTACTATTATTAATTATATCCCAGATCATTAAAGACCATTCCGCATCCCCAATTCGTCAACTTCTTCGGCATCCTTTCCAGGCACCCATGCTACTCTGGGCGCACTCGGCTGTTTGGTGTAGGGGAGGTAGAAGTGAAAACGAAGAGAAGTCTGCTGGGAGGCAGAATCCCTGGATGGGAATGTTCTGCTGCCCATCGCCTTGAGGTGGGGGGACACAGCAGAAACTTTTGTGTATGTGAACGTGGCTGAGAAGGTTTAGCATAGGCACGCCACAGCTGATAGATGATTTTGTTACCCGCAGCCGAGATTTCATCCATCCACATAAGCCAGGCAAAGGCTGTACCCATGGAAGAGTCCTCCAGGACAGAAGTCGGGCATGAGGTTTGGCTAGTGCTGCAACACGGATCTTGAAGAAACCATAAATTTGCAGCAGGACATGGCACAGGTCTCGCAGGGCCCCTGCCCCTGACTTCTGCCTGCAGGCTGATGGGTAATTCATTCCTCTTCAGCTTAAAAAGCTCCCGTGTTCCACCTCTGATGTGGTTGCACCTATTTGGTGCTTCCAAATCCTCTGTGATCAGAAACACTCAACAAAATTCTTTGGGATGAAAAGAGCCATGTAAAGGAAAACTATTATTGTGTATACTGCTAAAATAGGGGGAAAGGACCTTTAAATTTGCAAAGGCAAATAACGAGGTTTTGAAAGTCCTACTTATATTGGCCTAAGTTTTTTCTTTTGATTGCATGTTCGTAGGACATAAGGCAATAACCAACTTGCATACCAATATAAAATTTGCATATGGGAAGAAGCAAAGTTGAACAAAATATGCAAGAATTTACAGCAGTGTTTTGGAGCCAATATTATTATAAGATGCAATTCCAGAGCAGTACAGTTCAGCGCTGTCAGCTTTTTTTAATTTATTCACTAATTTGGGAAAGAAGATGGACATGCACAGCTTTATTCCAGGCTAAGGAAACGAGAGCTCAGACTATGAAGAAATCATCTTTTTTTTTTCTCCATTCAACAAAAATCTGCTGGATCCAAAGTGGAATATGAGTGCAAAACAGATTATTGGGTCCTGGCTTTTTTTTTTTTCTTCCAGTCATACAGCTAAATAAGAATAATTTTCCAAACAGAAATCTAATCCTAAATGATTTAATAATAAAATCTAATTGCTTAGATATTAGACAGAACATGAACCAAATTCAGCCTTGGTATGTACAAACTTGCCTTGATTCATTCTACCTACTTGCTGAAAGGGATGGGTTTGGCTGCACTTTTTTTCCCCCCATCATAATATTAAAAGCTGGTGTTGAGTGAATCTGAAAAGCTGCACTAAGCTGGTGAGATGCAAATTCCCAATTTTTGTCTCATTCTTCTCCAGGCTTAAATAGGACTGGGAATGGTGCTACACGTAAGCTTTTCAAAAAACATCTCCTAACCCAAAAACAGCACTAGGAGAGCTTCAGCTTCGCAATATGAACAAATCCTCCCTCCCTTCATACGCTTGAGAAGCATTTACTTTCAAAAATGCCTAAGCTTTTTGGTTGGTTCCTATGCTCTAATCCTGTAAAGCATGATAAAATGCTGACTGTCTCCTGGAAAGTGGGCGACGTTTGCCCTCCACGGAGGTCTCAGCGATTTCTGGGGTATCTGGCTTCATGCCCACAGCTCTCTCTGTTGTTCCAGGCATCCAGGTAAACAAAGAAAAAGATATCAGTGTGTGTGATAGCACCCATGAAAGCACCTGGTCATGTGAATAAGTAAATCAGTGTCTTAAATTAATCCTCCACTTAAATTTTATTCAAGAAAAGTGCCTTTGACTTTCAGGGGCAGGGGGGTTGCTGGGGTTTTTTGAAACCGTTTGGCCAGATAGCATCCAAAGAGCATCCCAAACAAAGGAATAGGAAGGAGGAGAGGACACCTCACTTCAAGTTTAGACTTTGCAAGTGCAGCATGCTGTGCAAGGCTGGCAAAGCAGGCAGCAGCGGGCAGGGGCAGGCAGGAGCCGCCCAGGAGAGAGACGGGCATCTGAGCCTCATCCCCCTCGCCCGAGTCCAGCATCAGACCACGAAGCGGCACGGGGCTCGCCTTACACCATGGCTTCCATGCTGGCTCGCATCTCTCCTGCCCATCTCAGTGGTGGGAACTGGTTCTTGGTCTGCCCTTCAAAACTTCAGCTCTGCTTTTGGGTTTCCCGCCTTCCCTGGTGTCCACTGCAGGCATAATATTTAAATTCAATTTATTATATCTTCTCCAGTTTGAAATATGAACGGGAGGGGAGGTGGGAGGAGAGAGGAAACCATATGTCAAGAAGACCAAATCAAAGTGAAAGTGGTGTGTGTGTGCGCGCATCGGAGGAGGCTAAGTTTGGCCTGATGTTTTCTATTTTGACTATTGGAAAATTTTGGTGAGATGTGGGCTTGGTGTGACATCTGTTTAGCTTTGGGGAGCGTGTACGTGTCCGTGTGTGTGCGCGCGTGTGTGTGGCAGGGACTGATGTCTGTCTTTGTACGAAGCTGCGCAGTATCATATGGTGATATAAAACATGAACACCCACTTAGAAAATTCATGCAGAGTCTGCTGGGGTATTTCACCTCTGTTTATTCTGGTGGGTTTAACTCATGGGGCACATGCACAAAAAATCTTCTTCATGATCAATATAGTATCTAGGAAAGCTCTAGACCGGTGATGTCTTGTGAACCAATGGTCCAGGCTCTGAACAACTATTACAACAAGCATTGAAGGATGGTGCTCCAGCTAATGTAGCTTCCTAACCCAGTCTGCTGCTTACCCTAAAAGCCGTGATATGCGTGATTGGCAGAGGCTCTGCTGTCTTACAGCTCCCCGTTTGAGTCACCCCTGGAAATCAGGCCACTGATTTTCTCTTCTCCTGATGAGAAATGAGACAACCACCCAAGGGGTTTGTTGTTGGGGTTTTTTTCTACTTTCTCCATATTAACAGTCCCAATATTTGCTTATAAAATAAGGGGGCGGGGGGCTAACAAACCTATTTAAACAGAATTTAGAGAATGTTGTGTTCGGCTCTGCTGAAAACAGAGCCCAATACTTCAAGGGTAATCAAGTGCCTGCAAACCAGCTTTTCCACCACTGCTGGCAATAATTAGCCATTCAGACTGCACTAAAAGCTGCCTGGAGGCGGAGAGACATCACTAGTTTGGGGGGTTGCTTTAAAAAAAAATCCGTCAATATTTCTTTGCCGCTGTTTTGCTTTAATTTCATTCCATTTTCTGTGGCGTTTCTGTACAACCTGGAAATTTGTGGTGCCCAAAGAACACTCAGTGTTTGTCAGTTTTTCAGGCACTAAAGCATTTGACATTAGTGTAGTTTCTATTTTTGTGTAAAATCCCAAACATCTGTTCCGCAGGAGATGGGTTTGCTACCAAGCACTACTGTTAGATTTCTCGCCAACAAGTTTCATTGCTTCATGTGGTTTGTGTTTTGTTCTTTAAACAGTTAATTATGTTTTATTCTTTCTTCCATAAAAGCTAAATTTAGCCAAGATCTTCTCTAATCTGAAACATTTTATGGAAATGAGAGTGTTGTTAAAAAAAGCATTCTGGGTAGAGATTACAAATGTATAAAGTAAGTGAGCACAGTGTCCTTTACATCATATCTCTGTTCACCGCTCCATCTTTGATGATATGGGCGAAGGCTGTTATAAATGGAGATCAAGTAGCCTGCTACACGCACACATGTGTGTACTAGTACGCTCACACACACGAGTGGACACACACACACATACACATGGCGGTTTATATGCTGCTGGCAGCAACCCATCCCTGATTCACTGAGCCCAAAGAGGGGATTCACAACCCAGCCGATGGGATTTATAAGAACATTTTGTAGTATCTTAGAAGAGCAGGGCTGGGAGGGACATCAAGAGGTCACTCCATCCATTCCCTGTCCCTAGAAAGATCAGCTTCATCTGTATTATTGCTGAGGAGTGTTTTTATAAGTAGCCCATGGATGCAGACATCCTGTACAGGAGATCACACAGCTGATCTCTGCTGTAGCGAGGGTCTGCTGCTGCCTTGCAGCCCCCTGCACACTTCGCGTGTGCCCTGGGGTCCATCCCGGTAGCGGATGGGCACGGAGAGGTGCTGGTGGGATGGGAGCCATCATTCTGAGAGGGCAGAGCGGTCCTGAGCTTATGCAGCACATCTCTGGTGCCAGAGGATCACCTGAGGCAGGGAGGAGTTTTGCTATTCATTCAAGCGGCGCCAGGATTTCAGCCAAAACATATAAGTTTACCACAGGGACATGAAATACAGGGACAAACTTATAAAATATTGCCAAGAACGCTGGCAGTCTTGCTTATCTGCCCCTCAACTTTTATCAAACCGGAAGATAAAGTCTGTTTAAAAGAAACTGCTGAGAAATCAGTCTGTAGTGAGCGTGCTTAAAACAGGTCACCAGCTTTTCCAAACATTCAGCGTCTGTACCTTAAGCTGACTCCTACGTGTTTTATATGTTTTCCTTTTTCCCCTCTATGTACGGATACAATTTTAATGCCCTCATCATCCCTAGGATGATGGAAGGGACAGCAAACACTTTTGGCAGATGAAATGTGGGTCCCTGTACTTCAGCCCCATCAAGGTGCCGGTTCTTCCTCCTTACCATTGACCTGCTGCCTTGTTGGTCAGACCACGCAGCGCTAGGTTCAAGGAGCAGCAACTCAAGCGCGCTCCTTACGAATCTTTGAGTACTTTTCATACCGACCTCCAGCGAAACATAAACGGGGAATATTCGTATGGAAAACCGTGGGACGCTCACAGCTATGTGTAACCTGAAAACTCTGCGTGGAGGAGGAGCTGCGCTCAGCCAGCGTGCATCCTCCTGCTGCTGTCCCACCCAGAATGGTGGGGCGGTTGTATCTGGCTACCCGGTTTGGTAGCCGTAGATACCTAGTTTGCTCTGCCTCGCACCCAGCACCGGGCCCTTCCCCGTTAAGGGAAACCAAACAACCTCCCTGCTAGATTTGCAAGGCAGAGCAGCTGCTCCGCAGGGCACCCCCACCGCCTGCCAGCAAGGAAGGAGCTCAGAGAATTTGTGTGGCATTTGCATGGGCTAGCAGGGAAAGGCGCGCCTCTCGGGCACTGAGCCCGCCGAGCGGGTCCTGCCGTTCTTCTGTCACTCTTCTTCTGCCCTGGTTTGCTGGGGGAAGCAAAATCCCTACGGTGGTCACAGCAACAGCAAAATGCAGGGCAGGGTTTTGTGCTGGATCTTGGCACCGTGTTTTCCCGCCCGCTTGTGAGGGGAGGTAGGGAAAAGCTCATCAAAATGGCAGCTAAGGCTTTGTCTCCCTCCTCCCGTGACTCATGGTGGGACCTTAGCCCTGCTGGAGACCTCCCTGAGAGGTGGCTCAGAGGGGACCCGACTCGGGCACAGGACTCCCGCTGATGGCCCTGCCCAGAGGCCCCAGCAGGCAGCCCCTGCAGACGGGGGAACCGTGCCCGAACGTGGGGCCTCTTAGTCATTCAAGGGAGTTTCGGGAGGCTACAGCCCAGGAGGTGCATTTCTGGGGCCTGTGAAACTCTGTAAAGGTCAGCGCTGCCACTGGTTCACTCCCTTGGTGATCATTTTTTTTTTTATATCTTTAGTACTCTTTTGACAAGAAAGGGAGTCTTTCAGCAAAGTGATGGCTGAAGGCCATAGAGCTGAAGGCAGATGGTTAAAGCTGCTGAATCCCTGAATAATTAGTGAAATTTAGAAGTAAAAAAAAAAAGTGTGCGGGCTACAAGTGCACAGAGCACATTATCATAGAATGATCTTTAAGGTCCCTCCCAACCTAAACCATTCTATCAGCCATCACTTAGACTTTGCTGAAAGACCCTAAGATTTCAGGGCCAAGGGCTTTTAGTGCAGGGGAGTCATCGTCAGTCTCCCTTAGCAGGCGCTCTTTAAACATCTAGCAATACTAATTGTTGTTCTGTGTGGAGCACCGCCCGTACTGCAGAGTGCCAGCTGCCTAATGAAGAATTACCATCAAAACGTGCACCAGCTTCTGAACAGGGGCTGCACTGCCTGCGTTTCCGCAGGGAAAGGAGAGGGGCTAGAGGCAGGGAAATCTTTTTTTCTGCTCTGTATGTAGTCTTTTAACACTTTGTTGATCTGAGCGGTTATACCAGCGTAGCAGGTACCAAACAGTGACAAAGTCTGGAGGCAGAATTTGGGTCCGTGGCATATTTGACACCAGAGAGCATCCTCCTGTGCGCTCACATGCAGCTGTCCTCGCGCCAGGCAGCAGTACAGCCTCTGTACTGCCTGGTTCCCTTACTTGAAAAGAGATAGCAATGCAGTTCTGGGAGACTATGGATATCGTGGTGTATTTCGTGGTTATGGAGGTAGTTAAGCAATCTGAAATACGTATCTTTCACATCCAGGGATTAGGTTTTCCCTGCATCCTTTCTGCATGTGTGCAATGCATATTTATGTCCAGGTTACACCTTGTATTGGGGAAATGACAATGGGCAGAAATGCTATGGAAATACACATCAGCATCGTGTGTTTTCTCCAGCGCTACAATATTTCTCTGCACTACTCCCTTCATTACTTTTCATGTGTTTACAGATTTCCAGACTCCGTCTTCCTGGGAATTATGTAACACATCCTCCTGAGTTTTTTGTTCAGCACTATTAGGCTTTAGCCTCAGAAATACCTGTCACTTCCTGGATGTAATTTTGTTTTGGCTATAAAATCGACCACCCAGCTGGAGAAGGAAATATTTTGATCTCCATGCTAATTGTTAAATGATTTTTTTCAGTACTCGGGCTCCACTGGAAAGGAGCCAGATGTGTGGTGGGATACAAACCACTAAGAACTGAACAAAGACCACCAAATACACTCTTTTACAGGCAACTCATCAGCAACATACAAAAACACAAAGCAGGCTGCCTTTCCTGCAACGTGAAACTGTTGCTGGAATTCAGCAAGACAACTTGAACAATTCTGCTCTGGGTTCCTCATCTTTGGCTCAGTGCTAAGGTACCTATTATTGTCTTGCTCTTATACAGCAGATGATTGCCTTGTAAAATTGTCATTAATCGATCCTTCCAACGTGCCCTAAACTTTTCTTGTCCAGCTCTTCACGTCACCTTTTATTGGCAGGCTCTGCCTTGCTTTTATCTGCTCTCAGAACCGTGCTAAAGTCGTTGGCTTTCTGCATTGCAGATAAGCTCCCCCTCATTTTAAACCTCTGTCCTGGCGCCTGGCTCTGCAAATCCCTTTTTACACAGAGAGGTCAGCACCGTCCCCGCTTGAGGCTTTGCAGAAGGGAGCCCTGGTCCTTGGCTGGGCTGAGAAAAGGCTTCCCAGGGGGACCTCCCCGGCATGGGCAGGGGTCTTGGCTGCAGAAGACAGTGCCTCACCTTCCCATCACCAGCCACTGTGTGCTCCCACCTCACATCCCAGTTTTCTTCTCACTATTGCTGGCAAACGAACTCACCCACTTTGTGCATCCTTCTTCACCAAGCCTGCAGTGCTGAGGTGCTACTGGTATAGCGTATGTATGTCCTTGTACAATTTTCTGCTTCCCAGCCTTTGGATGAAGGGAAAGCAGGAAGCAGTCCTCAAGGGAAATGGCAGCATAAGCAAAGGGATGCTATTCCTTGCTGCACTCACCTGATCTAACTCAGGGGGGATTATGACAGTGGTTTGCACCACCTAATGCCAGGAGCCATTTTAACACAATTCTGAAGGCAGTCAAGATGTTTAGGGCACAGCCGGGTGAAAAGATCTTCCTCCCCACACACATGCATAGGCACGCAGTTTCCACTGAAACAAAATTCCCAGTGAAATATTTCGTAAAACAAAAATAAATACGAAATGCCACTCATAGTTATGTACTGTGCTTAATCTTAAACCACAGCAAATACCATCATGAACTTAAATCTCAAAATATTTCAAACCAGAAAGCATTCTTTTCCCTTGAGAAATAAGGAAATAAAATGTCAACTCTTAAAACAAAATTTCAGACTATTTTCAAAATATTTTCAAGGAAAATTCTCTGAAGTGGGTCCTTTTTGTCACGGAAAGATCAAACTTGATAAATCAGCATGTGAAAAAAAAATGCTGCATTGAAAAATTGACATCTGACTCCAGTCTGGATCATCGTTCCCACTGTATCCACTAAAAGTTAGTAGCTTCAGGCTGTTACTGAATCATAAAATGGAAGACCACCAAGAAGATGATAAATAATAAGGTTTTTTAAAAGAAGTAACTTATGAACCTGGAGTTATTCAAATATGAATGTGGCAACTACAGAATGCTGTCTGTTACCTTAAATCTGACATCGTTCAGCAAATTTCCAAAGTTTCTGTAATCTCTTCACCTTCCACTTTGCAGCATATGTTCAAAGATCTGTGAAGGACAGACTTCTACTTTTCCTTCTTGCTGCTCCAGGCTCCAAAGGCTGACATGGAGACTCATCACCCCAGCTCTCCAGCAGAAAATAGATTTAATTTTCCCACTTTGGGCAAGTGATTTGGGAGTAGGGAGAGGGCAGCAGTCACATAAAGGCTACAGGTGGCTTGCTCTTCTCACAAGCCTACAATCACTTCTAGAAAGAAATATACCTTTTTTTTCTCTGATAAAAAGTGACATAGCAGAAAAGCACCCAGGCCTTTGCTACCTACGCTGATCTGGAGTAACAGCATTTCTCTGTGTCCTTCTGTGAGTTTAGGGGTTGAAATAACAAACTGAAGTAAAGGATTGAAGGATGCTCGGTTTTCATTCTGACTTTTGGTGAGGCTGGTGAGGAAGCCCTTCAGTTTATGCTGTTTCTTCCATATCTACATTTATAATTTAAGAGGAGAGACAAAAGTGACGCTTGCCAAGGGTGAGGCCAGTGGCATCCAGCATCCCTGTTCTGGCTGACAGGGATGGTGAGAGAAACATACAAAAGCAGGTATTTCAGAAAGGTAAATTGTTTCTAGATGCCATGACTAGTGCTAGCTGTGTAAAAAAAAAAAAAAAAAAAAAAAAAAAATTGTAGAAAAACTCAGAAAATACTCTATTTTGAGTTGACTCAAAGCAAATCATTTAGAATTTTGGCAAACTACTTTAAAAATTAATCTAGAACCAAGAAAAACCTCTAAGAGTAATGGTTTCAGCTGCCAAGGCTTTTAGAACAATTTCAAAATAAAATTAAATGCAAAGCATTATTTCCAGTAAAAATACTTGGTTAAAAATTTAATTCTGAAAATAGTTGTACAGTATTTCATTTTTATAATTTTCACTGCTCCTTCAGCAAAATAAGTTAAAAATAGGCATAAATTCATGAAATGTCATTTCAGCTCAAATCTACATCACTTCAGTGGGAAAAAAAAGATTTTGTCCATAACGCTTTATGCAGCTCTATAAAGCAGGATTTCTTTAGTCTGTTTTCTTTTACTCTTCCATCCACCCTACAATTTGTTGCCTACTTTTCCTACTCTCTCTTCCCCATAAGTATTGCTGTGGGCTATATAATACGGCATAATCAATGGCGCATGAGCAGTGCTGGTAAGTGAGAGGAGGAATCCCATTTACCGATGGATCGTACATCTGACACTACCATCCGAGTGGCTGCTTTCACATCTTCTCAATTGTTGTGTCAGAAAATCAATCCATGACTTCAGCAAAATCTTGACACTTTCTCCCATCTACAGAGGGGACCGTTAATAATTCATGACCTCTCTTCTTTTTCAAAACTCATTTATTCTGAAGCTAAGCACCCCACAAAATGCTCGTTGCTGAATCTGCCACCGTTCTTCTATCGCTCTTCTTCTGAAGTTAAAATAAGTCATAGCAGGTATTTTTCATGGCCAAATCTCAGGAGAGGATTGGTGATAAATAATTCTGAGGGTGGAGATTGTTTCGCAGTGTGGGACTCAGTTCTGTGTCGTGTACGCGGAGTCAAGTCAGCTACTGCTGTAATTGCACAAACAGGATGGTCTTGGTGAAGTTAATTTCCTGTAGCGGCTTCTAGATTTTGTGACAAGGCTGAGCGTGTATAAGAAATGTTCTCATATTCTCAACGCACAAAAGATAAAAGTGGCAGGCTTTCTTGAGGTAAATGTGGAAATAAATAGCTGAAGAAGGGTTTTTATAGCTGATACAATAAAAGTACTTACTTCTCCCCACAAACACTTTAACATAAAATATCCATAAAATATCTATTAAAATAACACTTTTAGAGGAGAATTGGTCTGTTCCTCAACTTATGTTTCTGTGGTGTTTTGTAGCAAGGGAAGGAAGGAGAAAAAAGGCTCTTTGAGAACAGAAGCAAAGCAGTGTTCAACACGTGAAGTATTCTGGAACACATAAAAGTTAGGGATTTGACCTTCTAAGTTATCCATGATGGGATTAGCTATATCAAAGCAGAGATCACAAGCAAGTAAGCTCATATCCTCTATAATGAATGAAAATATTTCCAGTAGTGTCCCCCACGCACTATCTGTCCAGGTCAGACTTTTCAAGCCTAAGTAATTAAGCAGTAGATTTCTGAATTTGTGATTGCAGAGCATAGTAAATGCTCATGAGCTCCTCGGATAATTTCATTAAAGCCAGAAAAAGCTCGTCTTCTTTTATTTAGTTATCTAACAGAATATGGCTGAACATTTTGACCAAAGTAATTTCTTTAACCTCTGTTGCCACTCAGCCCTGGAGTTTATTAGAACTGGTGACTTACTGTAAAGATAAAAGGCTGTATAAACCACCGATAATCTCCAGAAACGGGTTCTGTCTTTTTGCCTTCCTGCCTCAGACTCATCCATATATATGTCTGTAGTGCTCCTGGGTTTCAAACCGGGTAGGCAACTTAGTATGGAGGAAGGAGATGCTCCAGCGACATCTCCCAGTTCAGCTGTATATATGCACATAAAGCCCTTCTGCAGCCTCCCTTCTTTCTGCCGTTCAACATGTGCTATTGTCTCCAGCTGACAGAAATTGTGTTTTCATACCTACCGGATGTTCTAAATTTAAATACTATTGGTCTACTGTAAATAACAATGAAATACTTTGACAGCATTGGAGGCAGCATATGGATTCAAGTTTTAGACAACGCTACATGTAAAATGCGTTTCCTTTTATAGCAGAATATATTTAGAGTCTTTCAAGCTCAGCTCCTGAACCGAGTATGATGCATCTAGTCATCCAGCCCAATCAACAGCAGAATCACAACTTCATGTCAGTGCAATACATTGTTAACTGATATGTCAGAAAATCAATTAATTACTTTTAAGTAGCAGTTAAGAGTATCCACACAATACTGCCATGTGAATTATTAAAGAAAGCAAGGTTGAGTTTTCTCTGCAATTGAAACCCTGTCTTAGAAGAAAGTGCAAAATGCTGCTTCTGCCCTGAAGCCTAATCAACATTATTGGGCAGGCAACAGGAACCAAAAGAGTGGTGGAGGGTACAAAACAGGAAGGATGCTGCCTCCCAAAGCAAAGGCACCAGCAATCTGTAATGGCTACAGCTGCTAACAAGCCTGAATGATAAACCCTCCCTTCTTTGGAGGTACAACAACTTCCAAAGGGGAATAATGGCAGACATGGCTCTGAAAGACTAGCGAGCAGAGCAGCATCAGAAGGGCAGAAAGGACCTTCTGTATCCTTCTATAGCTTCACCAAGGGACCTGCTCAGTCTTTGTGCACCCCTGTCACTGTCTGTTATAGATTTTTGCCTGGGACTCTCCCCTGGCATGCTGAAGGGAAGCATAGCCTTAGTGGGCTGTCATCATCATGAAGCTTTCTGCTTTTTTCATGCCTTGGTCTGTTGGAGATGCTACATGGGTGAATAAGTCAGTGAAGGTGGAGAGGTGACTGTGAGGCAGGATTTGGCTTGGGCTTCTCATTTGCTCTCTTCTTATGGCAGGAAAGCTTCACAGAGTAAGGTCTGGAGGGCTCAAGTAGGTCTTGTTAGAGTGAGCACATCTGGAAGGTTATCCCATCAGTGTCACCACCGGAGAGGCTGAGCAGGCTGTGTCATGGTGGGGTGTGCCCTGGGGTAATGGAAAGCTGACAGCATTTGTTGTGGCATTCCTTTCACATATGGAAAAAGCGAGATGCTCTTGGTTCAGCTTGGCCACAAGCAAAACTGTCCCATCTGAGACTGTGAAAGGTGACCCTTGCTCTTCTCTCTCCCACCCTTTTCTTCTCCCTCTTCCTTCTGCCAGGAGCTGTGGGAAGGATTGGAGTGGGGGCAAAGAGCAGCCCCGTGCTCGGCCCAGGTTTTCTGGGTTCTGTCTTCTCCATCACCAGAGCCAGGAAGCTCTTGTTGGGTGGCATGCTGGAGGGGAGGATACAGCAATGTGTCTGTAGCGCTGGGGTGCTACCACTACTCAAATACCTCAGCACACAGCGGGGTCAGGCTCCACGTCATTGCACAGACACCATGGGTTGTGTCCTGGGGGTTTCAGTCCCACCTTTAAAATACTTGCCAAATCTCCAGCAGTGCCTGAGGTCTGAAAGATTGCTGGATGGAGATTCGGGAAAGATTTTGCTCCAAAAGCTAATGAGTAATGGTATATCTGCGGTGTCTGTTTTTCCTTGCCTGTGTGGCCTGTAGCAATTCTGTCTTTGCCAGGTTCAGGTACAGAGGTCCTGGGTTTGGTACTTTCCAGGCAGCTGCCTGGCACTGGAGAAGTCTCATAAACAACACAAATTCATGACCCATACTTGTCAGGGCCCTCTCTGATGGTACTTCCTTGGCTCTCCAGATCACATCTGTCCTTCTGGCTAAGATGAGAAATGGTAGGTAATTTTACATGCACACACTTTTTTTTCTTTTTTTGGTCGGAAAAAGTCAGTTCATCAAAACTAAAGCTTTTCACAAAAATATCTGCACTGGTTTTGACCAGAAAACATCCTTCAGCTTCTGGGGTGGGATGCCAGGTCAAAGTAGAGACTGCTTCTGCAGCCCTGCCTGGATGTGGCAGGCCCCAGTCCTGTCCCTGCTCCAGTTATACTCACCTATTCCTGCAGACGGGACCTGATCCAACAGCAGGCATTGGGAGAGCCAGCCGCTTGGTGGCTAGTGCTGCACAACCTTCACCTCCTGGGTATGGCTCATCCTGGACACCCAGGCAAGCCCCCCTACCCGCTGGGAAGGTTTGAAGGTTTGAAGCCCCACACAGCAGGAAAATTTTCTGAAGTATCACACGCAAACAGGACATGAGCTCCCGGCGTCAGGTCTCTTGGCAAATCTCAAGCAACTAAGAGGTGCAGGATCTTCAAGATGGTGACAGAGATGTTGGTGGCTTGTTGAAATTTGCATGGGAACAGCTCTGCCAGGCTTATAAGTGTGGTTTCCTTTGGCATTTTAGCTGTACTGTGGCACATGTGCCCAATGTTGTTTCCAGCCCCGTATTCCAAACCACGCTAGTTTACACCAGTCTGAGTCCATGGGCTACCTTCTGTGCTAGTACAAGGCCAGGCAGAGGAAGAAAGCTGAGATGATGGAAAATGTGTCGGTTCTGCAGTGATTTGGGCTGAGTCTGGCAGAGAAAGTGTCACGTAATTAACTTAAGTTTTGTCTAAAGCACGGTGGCTGGTGTCTCGGGGTAAGGGAGGTAGTGGGCACTCTCACCTCTTCCCTGTGGCCATGTAATTACAGCCTGGGGTAGCTCTCAGCAGAGCAGAGAGAGGTGAAAACTGAGTTACAGCTGCTGCAGACGTAGCAGGGCAGAGACCCTGGCACTCGGGGTGGACGGAGGTTTGGCATTTGGCTATGGCACGGACTGGCCGGGTTGGCATCGTTGCTTGGCCAGGTCATTGCAAAGCTCCCTCTCCTGGTCGGCACCAACCCGAGACCTCGTGCTTCTTTGAGCCTGCAAACCTGCAGCAGAGCTCAGCACAGGGATGGCCACGCAATGCAGAAAAACACCGGGCGCTGTGTAGAGTGTGAGCTGCTACAGCCTCTGAGACTGCCGCCGCCGGGTGAGGCAGCGATCGGTGCTGGCAGGGGGAGGCGGCTGCCCCATGGCTGTGCCCCCCGAGCAGCAAGTCAGCAAACGTATTCCCAGGTTGTAAGGCTCCGTCTTTCTCTAAAAGTAACCCTTTGACAAGTCTTTGACTTTATTTAAAGGAGACAGTGATGGAAGGACAGCTGGTGTCAAAAAAAAAAAAAAAGAAAAAAAACAGATAAATATGCTTGTGATCGCTTTCAAATGTCTAGTAGGCAGCTCCAAAACAAATGAAATTTTAGCTGTTGTTCCGAATGCCTCACAGAGTTTGGTTTCACTGGAGAATGCATCCAGCTTCAGCATGGCGAAAGTGCACATAAATACTATTCCTATCCAAAAAAGGCCTGGCATTTGAATTTTCCCAGTAACCATGTATATTTTTCAGGGAAACTCACCCTCATCCACAAGTTTGGCAACACCCTCCGAGATGCGGGCAAATGCCCGTGGCATCCCGCTTCCAGAAAAACAACCTGCTTCAGAAGGGGGTTGCTAAACACTCTGCAAAGAGGATGTAGTGCTTCAAAGCTAGTTAAAGATGGTGTTGCATGTCAAAAACAGGACGTGTGCTCCATCCTGTTTCATTCTTATTTGCCTCTTTGGGTTTTTTTGGTCTGCATTATGCTTTTTTAAAATATGTCAGTCGTTTATCTCTGTTCGGAGAACCCTAAAAATACTTCAGTTCATAAAGTGAAACTCTCTGTGCTTTGTTGGGTAATCTCTCTGCACAGTTGTAAAAAAAAAGATTAACAGAGGCTGGATGTTAAGACGGAAAAGGACTATGAGATTCCCTTCTTTTCCTTGCGTTTTATTTTGTATAGCACAAGGCCACAGAAGCCCATCGTTTCTACAGGGAGCCCAGGCCCTTGCATTTGAGAAATGTAAGTTTATTAAAGGATTGCAAGGCACATAAAGGGATGCGTATGGGAACCCAGTCATTTTAGTCTCGCATGTTCAGTGAAGGAAAGTTTTTATTGATACCATGAAGCTGGTTTGGACAGGTGTCCTGCAATGTGTGTGGGGATGTTAAGAGCAATACATCAGAAGACAAAATGCTGCCTAACTTCAGGAAACCTGCTTTTGTTAACAAGGCTATTTTTACAGTTTTGGAAAGCTGTATGGCTAACGTCCCTTCGGTCTGAAAACAGAAGCCATTAATCTGCTTTCACTTTTCATATTACCTGCTAATGGGACGCCATCAAATGGCACAGTGTTCCTGGCTACTTCCATTTTATTTCACATTGATGTTTACTTTTGCTTTACAAAACAGATTATAAAGCTCCCCAAGGACTAATCTTAAAATTTGTGCAATGCTCCAGATTACTGAGTTTAAAAAGTTATCACAGTCCTGACTTCCAGATGATCTGAATGCCCATAGCTTCACTGAAAGTCCATGAGAGCTGCAGGTCTTTAGCACCTCCAGAAAAACAGATTTCCATTTTTTAAGCTAACGCCTTGCCAAAACGTATGTCTTCCTTCAATAAGCATTGGGTCAGAACTTACTGCTGGAGCAATGCTTGCCATATATATGTACAAATTAAGAATACTTCTTTTCTTGGCTCTCATAACCTCCTCTCTGCCCTCTGTCACCTCCAGGCTAACACTGTAGAATACGGCTGAAAAGTGGCCAGTAGGACAGTGACTGCAGTTGATGCAATAAAAATTTAGCTGGGGTTTCACTTGCATGTTCATTTGATTGTCTTTGCACTGTTAAACACATGCTGTGAGAAAAAAGCATTCATCTGAAAGGACTGATAGCTTTTTTTCCTAGAATCCCAAAATAACCAAACTAAAATAAGTGGTAAAGAAAGTCGTTTACAATCTTTTCAGTTCTCTGTCAACTAAGGGAAGAAAAGTATGAAACCCAGATCCATCCCGGGTCTGTAGTCCAGTTTTCCCTGGAGATCCATCCTCTCTGACATCAACATACACATATCTTGCATAGCCCCAGCATTCCTTATCTTTATGTAAATGTCCACAAGGTGCTCGCACGCTGATAGATGGGCAAGAAGCAATAGGAAAAGGAAGGTGAAAACTGATAATAAAAAAAACCACATGAGAGCGCCGAGGACTGAAGGTCTGTACATTTCAAAAGCTCAGACCTAGCACTATATGGAGGGATGGAAAGAAGGAACCTTTTCTGTAGAGTTAGCATCTGAAGATAGCAGCTAGCGGGGGGTGCTTTATCTGCCCTGTAACAGAGGGGCTATTGCACCTCCACCGAACCACTGCCGGCAAAGCCCAGGAAACATCTTGCTGTGCAGTTGATGAAACATTTGCCTGAGGTCTCTCACAGTCCTCCTGTGGCAGTTGAATAATGTCATAACCCAGGATTGTGTAAGAGTTGCTAGAGCGGTAGAGATTGTGCTGTTTCATTTCATGTCACTGGGCTTTCTGCAGGGGTTTTCTTGTTTTTCCTCTTTCCATTCTTTTCCTTGGGACAAGGAGTATGTTTCTCGTTTGGGTCTCTCCTTTACTCGGGCAGGGTTAAGGCAAAGTTCAAAAGAAAGGAAAACAACCCAGAAGTAATTTTTTTTTCAGTGCCCCTTTTATACCAACTGTGGTGCAAGAGTTCCTGTGATTCCACAGGAATTGGAACCTGCTCTCGCGGACTGACAACCTCGGCCTTTCCTGGAATAGCTTAAGCACACACATACTTTTCCTCATAGGCAACGTTGCATGTGTTGAAGTGTTTGTAGGGCCTATAGGTTTGTGGCCATATGCTGACAAGTGAGATTTTAGCATTTTTATGCAATATAATATTTAAAACGCTAACAGTGATCTCTACTTGAAATGTGAAATTTGGCCAGCAGCAAAGCCCTAGTAAATCTCACAGCCTTTTATTTCCACATGCATTCCCTGATTTCATTAGAGACATCGTATCCTGGAATCTGGAAAACACAAACCAAAAAAAAAAAAAAAAAACCAAACTAAAAAACCCATATCAGCTATGCATTTGGCAATGTTTCTTTTTGTCTACCCAGATACAACTGCTCCTACTTGATTTTGTTTCTTCTAATCCCTATCTATGACAATGTCTTTGTTTTCTAGGAGGAGAAATGGATTACAAAAGATGAGGTGAAAAAGTACAGGGAACACATTCGGTATCCTAGCCAACACTCCCCTCCTTAAATTTACAGAAAAGAGAGGGAGGGGATCACTGTGTGGGCCACTAAGTGTGCGGGGGTTTTACACTGCTGTTTAAAGAGATGCTCTGTAAATCTCCACTGCAAACCAGGTTCTGGTTGTCCTCCAACTGCCTTTTGCACTCTTCCAGTGACTACAGCATTTTGGCACGCTTTGCAAAACAGCTGGCATGAACTTTGGAGTCTGGTTTAACACTTTGGAAAATCACTCCACCTGTCTATCCGTCCTTTCCTCCATCCATCCATATGTCTATTCATCTATGAATTCCTATGAAATTGCTGAATCTCACACTCGCTGACAAATGTGACAGGCTTTTATATATATATAGCACTTGTACACTTCTAGGAAGGATTATTTCCTCTTAAACGCCAGAGAACGGAGATATATATCACTTTGCCACAGAAGAAATTTCAAGTTTTGCAGATACTGGCTCATATTTACGCATTTATCAGAACATGGTGGCTGACTTCTGTTACCATTTCTCATACAAAATTCCCATCCCAGGGATGTCACTGGAATTATTTCCATGTATAGAGGGAAAAAGTTAGGGCTTAAATTGTCCTGTGTATCTACTGGAAAAAAAAAACAACTCTTTTTCATAGTCAGAGGCATTCTCATGATACCACCGTCTGGTGTTAGGGACTATAAAATACTCTGAGCAGGGGAAGTCTGCAGAAAGAATCGTTTTCCATATCATTACTCTATTTACTGGTAGTAGGACCTTGTACCTTTGGAACAGTGCATCAGCTGAAACAGGAACAATCCCAACCTGATTTCCAACAGCAAAACTCTGAACTTAAATCTTCATCCACTTCCACTCTAATTGGGCAGAGAACAATCATCTGAGAAGCTAAATGAAAATTACTAGCCTATAAATGCCTGAGGCAAAAAAAAAAAAAAAAAAAAAAAAGAGAGAGAGGGAGGGAGAAGAGAGAGAGAAAGATGGGAAGTCTCATGTGAGTTTGGTTAGTGGAAGGAAAAAAAAAAACACGTACTAAGTATGGCTGCATGTCATTTTTCAATTTGCTCATGTTAAATAATGATCTCTAGGGCAGAGAAAGAGTGGAGTGAAAAGGAAGAGCTCTCCCCTCGTCTTGTTTAGTTTCTGCTGGTGTTTTGCAGTGTCTGGCCGCTGCCTGGCTATCATATAAACTTAAACATGAACCACGGGCAGTTTGGTATGTCTTCTTCTCTATCCTGGACCATGTACCTGATGAGGAGAAACAGACCAGCCACTGGCTTTTTCGGTAAAGACTTCTTTATCTTCCTTTTAGAAAGTTTTTCTTTGCATTGTCATGAAACAGAAATCTTGATTGTAAAGTAATAGAAAGTATCGGGTGAAAAAAAAACTCTTTAAAGTAATATAATTTCTGTTGGAGCAAAATAAGGAAATCTCTCATTGTGTGCATGTGGGTGCTTTAACTTCCACGAGACAGTTGAATACGTATGGGAGCTTTCGCTAGTCTGTTAAAGCGTGTTGCAAGCCTTTTTAACTGAATCAGTTTCTTCAGAGGAAATGCTTCAAAATAGTGTTTATTTCAAATGCTGGGCGTGGGGGTGCCACCGAAGCTGGAGGGAATTGTGCTGCCGAGGGTGGCGGTGGATGCTGACGCCCATCCGATGGTACTTGATGATTGATGGTTTGCAACTTTGCCGTAACAAAGTGATCGCTGAGGACCAGGTAGTGTCACTGTCAATTGATTTGAGTCCCCGGGTTATGATCACTAGTGATGCTTTTTTATGCAAAATAAAAGGTCAGCCTGTAGGCTTGATGAGTTTTTATTGCCTAAAAAATGACAGCGGAGTAAAAATTTTCCCATCAGAGCATCAAAGATAACTCTTTATCACAAGGATATGTTAAATAAAATAATAGGTATCTTAAGAAAACATTGACAAATTCTGTAGTCCCTGCCATGGTCCATTTTGCTGTGCATCTGTAGAGAATAAGACTGCCTTTTCCAGCATCGCTGTACCTCTTGCACAAACAGTGTGCCAGAGAGAAAGACATCATACTTTTAAAAAATATTTGGAATACTGCAAATTTTGTTTCTTTTCTATAAACCTGGGGCAAGCTCTCTTCTTAGTGACTCTTTTTCTGCTAAATATTTACTGAACTAAACCAGTTGTGTGCAAAAGGGTTTTATAGCAAGGTTTTGAATATTTTTGTGGTTTTGATTTTGAAAGATATAATGAAGATAAAAGAATGGAAGTTGGGAATGAAGAAAGGAAGATCTGTTATTTTGCACTGCCACTTGAAGATTCCTTCACTTTTCCTCTCCCACCCCATGTTTTAGCAAGTCTGTATGGCACCTTCCTCAGGGGGCTGCTGTTAACCGTAACTGCAGCAAAGTTTCCATTTGCAGTTAGACGAGGGGACAGATTTTCTTCTGATTTGTAGTCCGTGAACACCTTGAACTCTGATTTCCACTCGTCCTAAATCGGCGCCGAATTGAGAGGATCACCATTTGTTTCCGTTGCGGAGCGCTCGGGAAGATGGCACTGAATCATTTTGCAATATACCTAAGTGCTAGATAAAGCCTGACTTACCATCCCAGCGCTAAGAGGTGGCGCGCAGGCTGTGACTGCCAGAGGAGCAGCCGTGTGCCAGGCCCCTGGGACAAGTCTGGCCTTTCCCTGGTTTGCTTCCGCAGAGCTTCACACGCAGTGCAAGCCCTGGAAAAGCCTGCCACGCAGCTGGGTGATTCATTAGGCTTTCCAAAAGCAGGCAAAACAGCGAGACATTATTTTTCTGACCTGTCCAGGGAATTATGACCCCTGCCTAACATAAATCCTGGTGTTTGTGGGATGCTTTCTGCTTTGTAAGGTACAGGGTTTCTTGGTGGTTATCTTTTTCATAGCATCTGAGAAATTAGCCTCTTAATTTCATGCTCACTTAAAAGCATGGAATAAGAAGCAATTTACAGAAAGATTACAGAATCCCAGAAGGGCTGAGGTTGAAAAGGACCTCTGGAGGGCATCTAGTCCAGTGCCCCTGCTCAAGAAGGACCACCTAGAGCAGGCTGCCCAGGACAAATGTGAGTGTCAAGTCAGAAACATTTGGTTTATTTTGGATTCTGTTTTTAACAGATGCACGTAATTCTTGCTCTGCAAGACATCGAAGACACTGTAGAAAAATATAACGTTAAGTGGATGTCACGAGAGATGGTTTATGTGGTGCATAAAGCAAATGAGCAACTACCTTTGTTTAATATTGTCCTGTGTAGGTTTGATTTAGTGGTGATAATTCGCATCTAAAAATCATGCAAGAATGCTTTGTGTTGGTTAAGAAAGGCTAAAACATATTGCTACATATGTCTGTTGCCTCACAAAGCTAAAACTAAGGCTTTTACAGTCCCTAATTCCATAACTGTGCAAATGAGCTATAGGAAAAACAGATTAAAATATCCTGTTGTCTTTTAAAATGAACTTGCCAATTCATAGACAGCACATTGTGCTACTGGATATCATGTGCAACATCCGTAACTGGAAAGCAGTACACAAATATGATCTTAAACTAATCTTGCTAAGCTTTGTTCACTCTACAGCAAAGTTCCTTTTAAAAGAGTTGTGTATTGTAGTTGGCGTTCAGGGAGCCATTTATTATGACTTGCTGCCAAGAATATTCCATGCTTTTAAATATTCCATAAGGTTAGGGTATCTTTCAGGGCAGATTTGTAGCAAGACTGCAGTTAAAGATCTGGAATTACAGCTTTTCTTCTCACCTACCCTGACACAAATCAAGGCCTTGCAGCTACAATTGAATAGGCAGAGAACCAGGCTCATGGAGGACTTTGTAGCTCCGGGGAGATGGGAGGCATCAGTTTTTGTTGAGCCCTGCTGGATTGTCATCCTACTGCATGGCACTTTCAGACCGCAGGACAGCCCTAAGGTGGGTCCAGACCCAGCATCGCTGCCTGGGGACAAAGAGGCACCAGGGAGGAAGAGGCAAGGGAGGGCAGGCTGCCTCAGCGTCCCCACTCGGGACGTGCAGGAGGACCTGCCTCACCTGGGCTGCTCCCTCCCTCTCCCTGGACCACACTCTGTTCCCTCGCTGGCGCACAGATCTCATCTTGGTCAAATGGGAGCAGAGGCTTTGATATGAAGTTGCACCTCATTATGACCTGGGGGAGATCTGTGGTTGAGATCAAAGGCAGTAGATGAGATACCTGGTAAATTAAAAATGCTTATGAAAAAAACCACCCAAGAGGAGTAGTGATGATTTCCATTAAAACAAAGTAACACTTCTATAGCAATTATTTATCCCTGTTTTAGGTCCAATTACTGGTGGTAAGAGATGCCAGACTGACAGACAGCCCTGGAAATGCTGCCTTCTGCTTGCATGGGAGCAGCAGTCTGCTCCAGGACCATTTCAAGTCCTGCAGCAGGGCAGCCCCGGGGGGTCCAGCTTTGCCCAACCTGATGCTCGTGGCAGATCTGCTCCCTGGGTCACACAGGCGGTTGGGCCTGTCAAAGCGCCCTGCAGACCTCTCTCCATGCAGTTGCATATTGGTTTTCTTCCAAGGTAAGGCAAAGCATGGGGAAGGAGGTGGTTCATGCCCTGTCACACTGTTGTCACACCTGCAGAGCTTGCAGATCACCCTGTTCAGGGTTGGGTTCTGATGCCCCCTCTGTTTTAGTGGCTGACAGATTTCTACAATTGATGAACAGAGTCCATTCCACCATGCCCAGCAGAGCCCAGGTACCCCACACCAGCCATGCAAGAGATGAGTCCAGCCACATCCTAGGACTTGCAGGGAGGGAGCCCCATGACTTCTCCAGGAAGCTTCTCCCTTGCTCTCACCAGTGGAGAGCTGATCTTCTTTTCCTCTACATTTCGCCCTGTCCACCAAGCACCGTGAACCTCCTGCGTCCCACAAAAGGCACACACACAGAGTGAAGTCTTGGCATAGTATTGATCAACACTGGACATGGGCTGGGGTTTGCCAAGTGTGAACTGGTGTGGGTCCACCTGTATGAGCAGAGGTGGACTGTCATACCTTCCCTGAAGGCTATTTTTTAGAGTAGAAACTTGCACTGGAGTTAAATGAGGATTTAGGCTATGAAGAGTTGAAGGAATTGTCACAGCTCAAACAGAGACAGTGCTGAAAACAGATAACTCTTCAGTCTCAGTGAGAGCGACACTGAGACCGAGAGTGACACCGAGAGTGATACTGAGACTAAAGAACTTGCTGGCTTTCCTAAAAATTAAAAATGAGTCCATCGCTAGTACTGCTGGGCTAGGGTATGCAGACCTGTTTCCTTGTCGCATTGAGGGTAGGTCCGGTGCCACCAGAAGATCCTCAAATTGGCTTGTGAAAGAGACAGCTCAGAATAGCCTGTCTTGGACATTAATGTCTTGGAAAGTCCTCATTTAACCAGCTGACGCAGACTGTTCCTGCAAACATTTGCATCAGTCCCCAAAAATTATCAGATCATGGAAGTTCCCTAAAAGAATCTAATTGTAAAACAGTTTTATGGGGTTAAACTGTAGTTATAGTACCAAAAAAAAGATATAAAGGAATGAAACAATTTGGAATATATACTTGTCCTTAGACTAGCAAAACCAAAACTCAGTGGAAAGTGACATGCCATGAAGAGTATCAAAAAGAATAAACTGCTGAGTAATTTTGGTGCCTTTTGGCTCTGGGGAGGGCATGTTTTGAAAGGAGTGCAGAATTTGGCCTGCGGACCTCCCACTTCCCCTGCTTGTGCCCCTGTGGGATTAATTGTGTAAGATTTAGTGAAGGGCAGTATATCTAGCTGTACCTGTCATTTACAAACCCCAGGGCAACCCAGGGAAGACAAACACGGGAAGATCCCGAGACAGAGTTTCATCTGTTATACACAGGCATCGCCGTCAGTTGTTGGCACAGACATTGCTTTGCCAATGAGACCAGCTGGGCATCAGGTCCTTTCGCTACAGAATCACTAAAAGCAAGTAACATTCAGCATTTACGCACAGTCCCGAGCAGCTGATACTGAAGTATCATTAACACAGAGAGGTCTTACAACACTGGATGTGTTCATTCTATGTAAAGCATGTCACACATGCACGCTTGTACAAGATTTTTCTAGTAAATTCTTATTATTAAACCAAAAGAAGAATTATAACCTTACACAGAGGTAAGATTAGTCATAGTACATCCTGCTCTTTCTGAGGACTCGTCCCATAAGCACATGCTCGGCCTAAAACTGCAAATGTAGGAGAGGTTCAGCAGAAGATTACATGTATCTATGTGGAAATGCTGATGCTGCCTTAGAAGTAAATGTCTTTTTAGCTGGATTTTTTATTATTAATCACATGCAAAATTATCCAAATATTTGTCTCTTCATCTTAGTGTCATTAAGATCTATATCTAGAGAGTTTGACAACATGCCTTCCTGAAACTTTTCTGATTGCTAGCCCAAGCATCCCACAGCTGATGAGCTGGCCTGTACAGGGAGGCTGGTCCCCGCTGGGTACAGGGCGGCTGGCATGGGGCTGACACCGGCATACCCAAGCTCAGACCTGCTAAGCACAGGCAGAGTCAGGCACAGGTGGGATGTTAAGCAGAGAAGAAACAATTTAGGAGATTAACTTGTGGCTTCGTCTGTGGCGGTGAGAATGCATTAGCGGTGCAGAGCGTGGTTAATCTCAGCCGGGGTTTTCTTCCTCCATCCCCAGTTCGATCAAGGGATGTTGCGGTGAAAGTCCCAAGCATGATTCCCCTAACAGCTCAGAAGCAAAACCCTTTTCTGCACGAAGTCATTGCTGAGTGCATGAAGTCACTGTTGTGCTGAGGAGGGTTAAATAGAAAGTGTGCTGGTCACTGGAGGGCAGACGGATGTGGAAGAGGCTCAGTTGCTGGCTGAAGGCACTTGCAGGGCCTCGCGCGGATGAAACCAGCCCCAGCATCTGAGACAGACGCTGGGAGAAGCCTAGTTTAGAGCGAGGAACAACTTCTAGCCAAATCTCTCTCTGTGCCTCCTACAGAAATGAGGTATCTGGGATTTAATACTCCTAATCACACTGAGATTCATGCCAGGAGAAGCTTCATGTTAGCTTCGGGTGAGAGGGCTCTGTGTCAGGACAGCGGTGCCTGTCCCACAGACAAACCCTCTCTAACCTGGCAGCTCCTGCTGAGGCTCGCAGGACAAGGGTACTGCCTGCCTTTCCTGGAGGGCCGCAAAAATATTGGAGGAAACAGATTCTGTTTCATATCGCCTGCTATATTTCAAGGAGCAAACTGGATTTGAGACTGAAAGCCAGTTTCTGTCTCGTCCAGTCAAATTAAATCTGAAGCTTGAGCTGCAGTAGCCTCTCGCTGCATTCCCTCTGCAACACCCCTGGGAAGGAGACCCCGCTCACTTCCTTGCTGCCACTTTGTTGGGCAGCTACTGGAAACACTCTGCAAACTCACTATATGCGGAGCAATGAACGAGCTACCAGCATTTACCCCGTCACCCTTGAATGGGTCATGGAACAAGGGGAAATGGAGAGAGAGCGAAATAAAACTCATCCTGAGGCTTTAAAACAGGAGATGAAGGGCAGGAAGGGACAGAAGGAGGCATTCCTTCACTGAGTGCCTTTACTAATGATATCACTTGCTAATACAAGTGTCACAATGTCATACCAGGAATAACGGCATCATTTTCTTTTGAACACTTCCTGTTTCATCATTCTAGTCTGTCCCACTTTCTAAATGATGAAAGTAATGTGGGAAGAAGAAGAGTGCAGTTAACTTTCTCATTTCTCCTAGCTGTTAACTCCAGTCCAAGGTATTGCAAGACCACAACTTTCCGTCTGGCAAGACTGGGTGGGAGGGAGCCTCCTCTAGAAACCATCTTTCTTCCTTTCTGTTATGATGTCAGGAGCTCCTTTTCCTTAGGATCGAAGCATCTCTGCATCTTGTTGACCTGAAAAATGAAGCCCTTATTTAGAGGGATAATGGAATCACATTTTGGATTTAAAAGTCTTTCTGCCTTAATTTCACTGTCTCAAATTTGGGCCAAAGTTAGTAGTGATTTAGGCTTCTGCCCAAAGTCTTGGTATCATTTATTTATTTGCTGAAAAGCAATGCTTATGTTATAAAACTCCCCTGTACTTGACTTCTTTACTAGCAGAGCCAGAGCCTCCCAGTAAAGAAGCCATGGATGATGTCCCAGAACTTCCCAGGTCAGCAGTAAAGCACAATGGGGTTGCCTAGGGAAGAAGCTGTGTCCCAAGAATACACCAAGGCTTTTGATCTCCTGCTAATGACCTTATAGGAACTTTTGCAATCATTTATGATTCATACTTAATTTTGACTGAAAGCCAAGCAAACTGACCCTGAGAAAGGCAAACCCATACCAAGTCATTTGGATCAGATGCCGCGTGAACGCTACCATTACGTTTTGCCTATTAGCACCATGGCTATAGTGAATAATTATTCCTAGACTGAGTATATTCAGTGGCCTGATTCTCTGTCTGGTCGGTCACCGCTAACTGCAGGAGTGAAGTCTGGGGCACAGGATGAGATGTACCTGCACAGCTCCTAGCATCAGTCAAAATATCATCAGGGCTTCCCCAACACGATCTGAGCAGCCCAGAGCACTCGGGGCCGTCTGACAGCTGAGCTGCAGTTCCTGCTCCGCCAGCATGCCCTCACCCTCAGAGGGGCTGGAGAGGGGTATAAAGTAGTTATATTAATTCTGTGCCATCTACAGAATCCTCCTTAAGCCAGAGTTGTTCCCAGCTGTCCAGGTGGGTCAGATTTACTGCTCCTTTTAAATGTCCGGGAACCAAAGGAGTTGGACCATTTTTTTTTTTTTTTCCCCATTCGCTGGTACAAGGCATCTGTAATGTTCCTACCAGAGCAGAAGATCAAAAGCCCAAATGATACCATTAGTGCTGGAGGTTGTTATGATGTGAACCTGTGTACATAAAATGCCACAGAAAATACTAGGTGTGGGTGATGTTATCTGCAT
This sequence comes from Fratercula arctica, assembly GCA_947846985.1. Taxonomy (NCBI): domain Eukaryota; kingdom Metazoa; phylum Chordata; class Aves; order Charadriiformes; family Alcidae; genus Fratercula; species Fratercula arctica. Next base: position 99,607,784 of record CANTUZ010000001.1, read on the forward strand.
TAATCTAGGCATGTAATGAGCATAGTATAATGGCACACAATGCGTATTTTTTAAGTCTCCAAACTGGCGAGTACTTATACCAGATGGCAGCTTTTCAACAATTTCCATTCCCTTCTCCACCCCATACTCCCAAGTATTTCAAGTAATTGGCTTCTTCTCTAGGGATTAGGCACAGTGGAATCATATTAAATGACTAATTTTCCTCACTTGGCCTCCTCCCTCCCCCCCCCCGCCTTTTAATTTTGAACTGTGTAGAGAAAGAAATCATCCAAAAGCTCTGAGTGTTTGTGTGTGTTTGTTTTCCACTGCTCTCTAGAATGGCCTCGAAATCATCTGGGCTTCTAGGTCACGCAGTACTTTTTGGCTTCGCTTCTACTATTTCTTAAACTTTCCCCTCCAAGGTGCTTGTCAAGCTCTGACTTGAAAAGTTCAAGTGATGTTGAATCTGCAGCTTCCCTGGGAGCATATTCTCCTGCCTATTTGATCTTAGGATCAACGTTGCCCCTGCTCTCAAAACTGAACTCGTTTTACTTCAGTTGGCATCTGTTATTTCTTGTCTTATCATTTTTCACTAATGAAAACAGTTCCTCCCCTTCCTCTTTATAGTTGTCTTTCATGTACTTGTAAACCGCAGTCACGCTGTCCCCTTGGCTTCCCTTTTGCCCCAAATTATATGTATGTATTTAATTCCTTTCATCTTTCCTTATAGGTAGTTCCTTCCAGACCTTTAATCACTGTAGTTGCCCTTCTCTGTAATCTCTCCCCTTCACTGATATACAGCCAGTAACACAGTGGCCAGGACTAAACCCCGTTGCTCTCCCTGGGATTTGAGTGCTGGGAAAATACGACTGGATGCTCCCTCGGCTCTAGATGTGACCCCTCTGCTTCTGCACCTCCAGATAGCTTCTCCCCGCTTATCGTGCACCAAGTACTCAAATTTTACTTTGAGGAAGGCAAAACGCATTGCATCCTAGCTGTGCAGTGATGCGTTTCACACGTCTGGTCCATAGGTATGGGGAGCGTACACAAGACAAACCACCAAAAGGTATTTTTTGCAGTGGAAACTTTAACCCAGTCTCCGCTCCTGCTCACACGTTCATCAACAGCCGCGTAAGACCAAGGAGAAAACTGTCTCATTGGTGATATTCTAGCGAGTATTTTTAAAGCTAGATCGGCATGCTTCTCGTGAAGTAGAGGAGGCGAGAGGCACCCGCTGCTCTCTGCCTGGCTCTGCAGCCCCTGGCTCTGGGCACTAGCAGCAGCCACACGCCACACACCTGCAGGCTGACACATGCCCGCAGCAGGTGAGCACAAGAATAAGCCCAGCCTCGGCTTTGGCCCTTAACAAACCTCGCAGCAAAGCAGAGCTGGTCTGACAAAGCAGGATGTAAGGGAGGGGGAACACCAACACAGGCTGCTGCTGTAGTAACTTCATGTTTATTAAATCTCCCCCTTGAGGAAATGGAGAGGAAGGGTGCCATGGAGAAATGTCTCCAGGGGTAGTGGCACTAGTGAGGTGCTGCATCGGTCATGCAGGTGGGCATGCTGTGTTGCTGGGCACTGAGATTTCATCCGTGTCAGTAGGAAGAGTCAGCCGAATCGCGTTTCGCCACCCTTCCTTTTGTGGAGCTGCTCCTCCTTTGGCTTGTTGTGGTTTGACTCATTCCTTCACCCAGCAAAACCCTAGGAGGACCTGCAAAGCTGGGGTTAACACTGGATGCAAATCCACAGTTTAGCCTCTCCTGAAAACTGTCCTTCCCTGGGTGTACCCCACTCCCTGCCCATTGCTGCCACCAGTCGATAGTTTGATTCAAGAGAGATGCAGCTCTCTCAGTTGCAGTTTCTGAGTTATAAGGGAGGTGAAATAGTAAAAGGTAGACCCCTTCATACATAGATCCATGTCCTTACCATCCATGTCTCTGATAATATGCTGACTGTTCAGGCAAATCGTTCCCCACACCCTCAAAACAGGAGTCATGTCTACCTTCTAAAATATTTTGAGTGACAAGAGCATGGATAGGTCTTCTGTATTTGAAAAGAAAAAGGCTCACAGCTTCTGCCCAGGAAGAACAAGACAGGCTTTTGACCACCGTTAACACCTGGAGGTCCTAAAGAGGATGGAGAGTCCCTGGGAATATTTTCAGTGGTAAACTCGGGTCACAAGTAATTAGATGCCCAGGCTAAAAGTGTTGAACGAATATGTGCTATTTCATCTTTCCTCACAACCCCTCTGCTTTGCATAAACTGAGATGCAGCCAGTTTCCCTGCTTCCAGAGTAAATAACCTTGTATCAGTTAACAGAGATCAAAGATGAGATCCCTGGAGGGCTTCAGGCACTCCTCCCGCCCTGAAACGGAGGGAAGTTAGACACCATACACCTGTGGAGTCCTGGCCACATTCCCCCTGTATCATGCTGGCCATCTCACATCTCATTCTTGGTGGCATCAGATGTGCACTTTACATGCCGGGATGAAATATGCATATTTCGTTGTGTGAGAGAGATCGCTGCAGGAAATAAGGAGCATCTTGCCTTTTTCTTCGCTGGCTGCTGCTTCTCTCTGTGCAATGTTTCGTTATTCCAGTAGCCCAAACAATAATTTCATATATCACTATAGCAATTTTTTTAAGGTCAGTCAGTGGAATTACCCATAATGGTAACTGCTGTGCAATAAATATTTGCAGGGGCAATTCAGAAGCCTGATCCTACAAACTTCATTCACAGGTATTAACCCACTGATTCATCACTAGTAGAAGCAAGGCAGGCTTACACCTCTATAAACAACTTTAAGATGGCCTTAATACATACATTAAATGAATTCAGGTGCAAGAGGTAGGAGCTGATCCACTGAATAATGCCACGTTAAGCCCATATGCTCCAAACAGTTAAGTCCGTGCATAATCACATTGCCCAAAGAGATTCCTATTGCATTCAGCGGAAATGCTGCTAGGAAGGAGGCTGGGCATGTTCTAAGTGCTGGCAAGATCAGGGGCTGTAGCCAGTTCTCTCAGTTTGTGCTCATATGGTACCTATGCCAGCTCTGTTAAGGTCTGCATTTTTTTCTCCTTTAACAAAATGTTGTGTTGCCTGCCTTGTGCAAGTTTTCTTCCGTCCTGCACAAATCCAGACCTTTGCAAACAAGTGCCCATTGCCGCCTGCTTAGCCAGGGAATATTTACCTGTGCAGTGGGAACTTGCATTGTGTTCAGGCTCTAATTCATCCTTTGCAATTTAGGCTGTTTAAAATTCACCCCTAAATTGTTGCTCCCTCTCTCATATTTCCGAAGCTTTTGCTTAACTGTATTATGTAAAAAGCTCGGTGCTTTGTGGTCGAGTAATCCTGTACGACAGAGGCAAGGCACAGTAGATAGAGATTCACTTGTGGTTTGTTTACAGCTGTAATAAATTGATGTCAAAATACAAATGTAAGCAGTGCTGAATGAGAATTGGTAGAGTTACAACACCAGTTGCGATCCCCGGTTCAAAAGGATTCCTGCACAAAAGACTGACTGTCCGAGCCGGGAGTTTTAGCATCAGGGATGCTAAAAAGTCTTACCCTGTGAGAAGAAACATCAGCTTTAAACACCCTGCATCGTTTCCTTACTTTCTTATCACTGGTACTCGCGCAAACTGCTTAACTTATTAATTCCTATTCTTCCAGGGTACCTGCACAAGATACAGTAAGGGGACAGTAAATTCCTACGAGAGTTCCTCTTTGTCATGCAAAAATAAAGTTTTATGGAAGACGATAAAATGAATTAGCTAAACAAACTAAAAATAAATAAAAAACAAACCCAAACCCAAAACAACAACCCACATGTAGTTAGTGTTAATGGGCATGTAAAATATATAGCTCGATCTGTATCAAAATATCCTCATCACCGTATTTTCCCTCTCTGCCCTCTCTTACTTAACTCCTTAACTTACCTTGCAAAAGCTTGGCTTCTGTGCAGTTAAAAAAGAATACTGTCACCTTTAGTCTACATTAAGGTTCTTCATCTCAGCATTGATAGTGCTACTAAGTTACAGAATACTGTAAGCATGGAGCATTTTCTGCGTCTTCTGTTAAATCGTCGCATTTTGTATCTTTCTGACTATTCACGTGTGTAATAGATCGCGTTCATTTCGTATTTATAATAAGGAGTTCAGATTAAGACGGGATGCAAAGCAATAAGTGAAATTCAGCTTAACATATTTATTAATTTAAATACAAAATACTCCCTAACTCTTGGCGAAAACGGGAGAGGGGGAAAAAGAGGGTAAAACCCCCCAAACACTACATGAATATTTTCACATTTTAAGCGATGTATGTAGATGTATGTACATCCGTAAAATAACTCTTCTTATCTCTACAATGCCCGTAAAAAGTTATCAGCCACTAATATACCCCAGATGGCTTTTAAGCTGTAGTTTATAACAGCCATTTGCTTGTATATATTTTTTTTCCTTAAAACAGAAGGAAACCTCTCCCTAATAAATTAAATTCGGGATATTTCATAAGAGACAGAAGTAACCGTGTAAGAGACGGAATTAAAAAAAAGGAAAAAAAAAAAAGAAGGAAACCGCACGCAAACAATTGACTCTTGGTGTGAAATAAGAGAGCTTTCCGCACCAACTTCGCCTGCTTAAAACCGGGACCTGTTGCAAGCGCGGCGGGAGGGCGGGATGAGCCGCGCTCCGCCGCTGCCGCCCCCCGCGGAGTCCCCCCCCCGGCCCGGTCTGCACTCACACCGCGGCACTTTGGCGGGGGGGGACACAGAAAACCGGCCCCGCGTCCTGTGGCAGGGGGGAAGGAGAGGAAGGAGGCAAAGGGGGAGGGCATGCGAAGACGAAACTGTAACCCTCCGGCGGGAAGACGCCGCGGTGCAGCCCCGGACGCGGATGGGCAGCCCCAGGCCCGGCGCCGCCTCACCCGTCCCCTCCGCAAAGGGACGTGTGGGGCAGAGGGGGGCAGCCGGAGCCTTGCACCCCCCCGCAGAGGGGAAGGCGCTCCCGACCCGCACTGGACGGGTGCGAGGAAACCTACATCTGGCGCTGGTACCGTGAATTTGGTGGCAGGCGGCTGCGCCGCTTCCTGAACTCAGTTGCGGGTCTCCGCGGCTCCCCGTGCAAGGAGCCCTGCCCCGCAGCGCATCCGCGCATTCCGCTCTCCGGCAGCAGGCTCCCGGCAGGCAAAAGCCGATTTCTCTCACCCAGGGCGCTTTCAGTTTAATTGCGTGTAAACCAGGGAGCGTAAACGGCAGGAGGTCGCTCTCTGCTCCCGATCGCGGGGTGCCAAAACGCGTACCGACAGCTATTTTCCCAACTCCGAAGCGTTTCCAAAGCGGGCGTCGGCAAAACCAAGGATCTCCTCTGCCCTGTCCTCGCCCCCGGCGTGGGGGAAAGCTGGCGGCGGGGGGGGGGGTGGGTGCCCGAGGGCTCCCGAGCAGCTGCCGCGCAAAGCGGCTCTCCCCGCAGAGCCGCGTCCCAGGAGACGCGGCGGGGTCGCATCCCCTGCGGGACCGCAGCCCCCCCGTGGGCTTTGGCGGGGACGGGCGGTGCTGGCCGCAGCAGGCCGAGCGGGCAGCTTCCGCCCCATCTCGGGGGTCGCCCTGCTGCCCCCCCACCGCCCCAGCCGGCTCCCCTCTGCCGGGCCGATGGCGGGCGGCGGGCCCCCTCTGCCGGCCCCGCCGCGGAGCTGCACCGAGGGCCACCCCCGGGGCAGCCGCCGCCTTGCGCAAGGCCCGCCGGCGGGCAGTAGCCCCGGCCCGTTCCCTGACGCCCTTTCCGAGCCCGGCTCCGCGCGGTGGGAGGCGGCCTCGGTGCTGTTCCCGCCGCCGCCGCCGCGGCCACCCCACGCACGCATTCCCACCCACCCACCCATCCCGCCGCAGCTGCTGTCGGTCCCCTTCAAAGCCCGCCCGGCCCCGGGGGAGTGCGGCCGGCCGCCGCCGCGGCTGCTGAGCTGGCGGGGGCGGCGGCGGAGAGGGAGGTGTCCTGCGGGTGGCCGTGGGGAGGGGCGGCCGTGACGGCGGGGAGAGGAGACACGGGCGAAGGAGGGGTGTGAAATTTCACGGAGGGAACCCCAATTCCGTGCCAAAAGCGCGGCGGGGACGGGCAGGGGCTCCGCCGCGACGGCGGCAGCGGGTCGGGATGTCTTCTTTCCCAGGCGGGCTTACACCAGCGGCGAGCCCACGACATTCGCGACCAGCACCAAAAAAATAAAATAAAAAAAGAAAGAAAACCACCAAGACCAAAAAAACCAACCCAAACGCAGCCCGAAAGGACAGCCACGCCCCCACCCAGCATCCTCGCTACCGGCTCCGCGGGCCCAGGCCGGCTGGCGGTGCCGGCGCTGGCGGCCCGCTGCTGCCCGTGCGGCGCTGCCCGCCCACCGGCCCGGCTTCACCCCCGGCTGGGCTGTGTCGGTGGGGAGGGGATGTCCCCCGGCTGGGGGCCCGGCCGCCACCCCGACCTGCCGGGCGGCGATGGGCGCCCCTCGGGGCCGCGTCCTTGTCCGCGGGGGCGAGAAGCAGCGGGTCGGGCGGGGGACGACAGCCCGGCGGCGGCTGCCTCGGTGGCCGCCGGTCCAGGGTGTACTCCCTCCGCGGGGAGAAAACGCCCCGGAGCAAACCCCGCCGGGGTGCTCGCCCGGGCGGGGGCGCAGGCGTGTGCCGGAGCGGCGTCCGCGGCTCCGCGGGCATCTTGCGGGCACCCTCCGCTCCTCGGTCGGAGCGGGTGGTCCGTAAGCGAAGGGCAAGCGGGATCTGCGGCGGGGCCAGGCAGAGCCGGGCGAGCGGGTCGCGCCGCTCTGTATGCCTTAACGCCCCCCATTTCCCCCGGGCAAACCGCAGGCACATGGTGGGAGGAGGTGGGCGTCCTTTGCGGTGGGCTGGGTAAGCGGCAGCCCCGCGGGTCCTCCCGTGGGGGTGCGTGGGTGCGGCGGTGTCCCGCCGACCCGGCGCTCACCCCCCGCGCCCCACAGTAGCGGCGGCGGCGGGCGCGCCAATTCCAGGAGCCCCCTGGCCCGCGGCCGCGCCCTGGCTGCTGCCGGGAAGGGCGGTGATTGGCCGGCGCCCTCCCCGTATGCAAAGCAGCCGGGGGAATGACATTCCTCCGCACGCCGCCCGCCGCAGCCGACTCTCGCGCCCGGCCACCTCCATTCATACCGGCGGCGGCGGCGGCGGGAGGGCGGCGGGGCGGCGCTCGCGCCCGGCCACCTCCATTCATACCGGCGGCGGCGGCGGCGGGGACCCCAGCCCGGCGCGGACCCAGGAGCGGAGCGGCAGGGCCCGGCCCCGGCCCGGCGGTGCCCCGGTCGGTCGGTCGGTCGGTCGGTTGGTCGTTCGGCAGGAAGCCTGAGTTTCCCCGCGGCTCACGTGAAGACCCGAGCGAGAGCTCTCGGCTGTGGAAATGCGCTTTCTCCGAGCGGACGTCTGGGCTGGAGGCTGGCACTTCTAACCCCCGGCTGGCAACTTGTGGGAGTCTGGGCTTCCCCGGGTTCTGTCCGTCTCTCTCCGTTGGGGTCAGCGGCTCCTTCCACCCCCGCCCGCCGCCACCTCCTCGTTTGCGGAAGGAAAGCTTTCACTCGTTCAAAAGTAGTGGCTTATTGTTATTATTTTTCCTCAAATCGTGGGTGGTTTTTTGCTTTTCTTTTTTGTTGTTGCTGGTTGGTCGCTTTTGGTTTTCAGTGTGTGCGTGTGCGTGGGGGCTCTCGGCGCAGGCTGGCAGTATCCATCCCGCTGGCTGGAGGCGGCCGAGAGAAAAGCCATGTTTCCTAAAGCAGGCTTCCACCTGCTGCGGTTAAAATATTGTTAAGCAGCCGGTTCCTGTGGCCGAGTTAGAGGAAGACTGCCTCAGATACCAAAAAAAAAAAAAAAAAAAAAAAAGAATTGGCAATGACTGCCGAAGTTTTTGCAGACTGTTGGTTTGACTGCTGAGGAGGACGTGAGCGAGAGAGAGAGAGCGCTGTTGCACACACAAACCACAGACAGAACCCACAATTTAACCAACATCCCCAAACCCAAGTTTTCAGCTGTGGACCTTTTAGCCTCAGAGCTTGCGATCGGCTGCGACCTTTCTTTAAACTGATGAAAGACGCTATACCAAAGACAAGTACAAAGACAGAGATTTTAAAGCTTCAATGACATGCACTGAGCTTCTTTTCTTTTTTGTTTTTGCGCAAGAATGATTGAAAGGTCATGACACGAGTACTCTTAGAGCAACGCGAACCAAACTACTGAAGCTGATTTTCAAGGCTGCTTTAAAAAAAAAAAAAAAAAAACCACCTTGCCGAGAACATTAATGGATTCCTGTTGTGTTTAAATTCTCTACAGATTATATTGTAAATATTTTATGAAGTACAGTATATATGTGTGTGCGTGTGTGTACGTGAATATATATGTACAGTTGTAGCCAGCTGACCTTTGATCAGAAAGCCTAGCTCGCGTACCGCCTTCTCTGAAGACTGACCCCGAATTTCCCTCTCTTAAAGAGCGATTTTTTTTTCTTTTTCTTTTTTTTTTTTTTGCCTACGGAAGACGCTGATGTATTTGTTTTCTTTTGGGACTGTAGTGAAATCACCTGGAAGAAGCCGATAGGCAACTGACTCTCTGGGAAGCCCAGGCTTTGCATGTGTTTCTGACCGCCTCTTGTATTTGACTCGCATAATTTTTTCCACGGTGCTTTGGGAGTTTGGAAGGAGCTTTCCCTCCGGTAACTTTTGGCGTCACGGCCGCAGACTAGATGCCCAGGCGTCGCGGTAAAGCCCCGCACGGACCACCCTTTCGCTTATCGGATTAACGTGATCTGTTCCGCAGCGCCAGGACGCCAAGAGTTAAGTCTCGGCGTGCTCGCTATCTCAGCCGCCTTCAGCAAAAAATTAACTTTGGGGACTGGCGTAGAAACGAGTTTCCCCCGGGTCCTCAGCCTGTATCCGTTTATGTTGGTCCCCAGAGAGCAGATCGCTGAAGAGTTACGCTCGTTTCGCTGTTTTGTAAAAACTCTGTGGAGGTCTTTCACTCAAAAGGCTTGTTGTGATGCGTATCCCCGTAGATACCAGCACCAGCCGCCGCTTCACGCCGCCCTCCACCACGCTGAGCCCGGGGAAGATGACCGAGCCGCTGCCGCTGCCCGGCGCCGACCACAGCGGCGCCTTGCCGGGGAAGCTGCGCAGCGCCGACCGCAGCATGGTGGAGGTCCTGGCCGATCACCCCGGGGAGCTGGTGCGCACCGACAGCCCCAACTTCCTCTGCTCCGTGCTGCCCACCCACTGGCGCTGCAACAAGACGCTGCCCATCGCCTTCAAGGTACGTCTTGCCACCTCCCGAAAATCGTGCTTCTGGGGGGCAGGGGCGGCGGGGAGGGAAAGGGATGGGAGGGCAGGCTCGGGGGGCGCGGGGCGCCGACCGCCGGGCCACGTCGGGGCCGGTGGTGCGGGGCAGCCGGCCCCACGCCTCCTTCCATCCTTCCTTCCATCCTTCCTTCCATCCTTCCTTCCATCCTTCCTTCCATCCTTCCTTCCATCCTTCCTTCCATCCTTCCTTCCATCCTTCCTTCCATCCTTCTTTCTGCGGTCGCTGTCACTCGCGACAGCGTGGGAAGGCGTGGGGCGGGCGGGCGCGGCGCGGCTCTCGGCCGGGCTCCGGGCATGCGGTGGGCTGGGCAGGCTACCGCCCGCCGCTGCATCCATCCCTCTTCGGCCCATTCATAACTCTGTCAGTGAGGGGCGGCTCTGCTCAAAGGGAAAAAAAAACAAAACAAAACAAAACCCAAAAAACACAACAACAACAAAAAAAAACCACAGAAAAAGAAAGAAAAAAAAGCCCAAATCCGAGGAGTTTGGCTGCCCTGGGGACCAGATGCCGGCGCAGCCCGTCGCGGAAGGATGCAGGGTGTCCCGGAACTGCAGGAGCTCCGGGCTCCCCCAGAAGCCGGCCAGGGCGGCCGGGGAGTCCCGCTGCAGGCAGCCCCCGCGGCGGAGCGCCCTACGGGGTGTCACCGGCGGGGGACACCCGACCGCAGGGAGCGCCCGGTGGCACCGGCCGACCCCTCTCCGGGGGTGCCGGGCTTCCGCCCCCAGGCTGCCAGGGTCTCTTCGGGAAAAACCCACATCTTTCCTTTTTGTCTTTTTTAGCTGCTTTTTATAATAGTAAATGTCGGGGCCTATCCTGCGCTTTCCTCCCTTTCCCGGCCTGCTTTCCCGTTACCCAGGTTTAAGTAAAATTTATTCCTACACCCCCCCCGCCTTGGTCACGCTCTTTTTTGAGTTGGGTCTATCGCTAACTTCTTGAATGCTCTGGCTTTCTTGCTACTGATGTGTAGACAGGCTGCAGAGCAGGGAAAGGAAAAGGTAATTTTTCTCGTTATCCTTTTCTTCGAGGCAGGAGGCGCAGAGACATGCATCTCCCGGGGTTAGATTTAGGATCGGGATTTGTAAAGTTCCTGCTTTCTTTTGCGGTCACCGCTAAACACCGACCGCCTCAGTGCAACTTTTTTCGAAGGCGACCAAACCCGAGTCTTTCCGATGGCTTTTGCGGGGAGGAGAAACGAGGGAGAAGGGAATCGGTTCAGCTCCCAGAGCTTTGGGAAATCCTGCTGAGGAGGCGGCTTTAGGGAAAAGTTTTATTATGTCTGGAGAGTCTCCTTGTTTTACGCATTACATGAGTCTGGGGCAAGGGAGGAACTAAGCGACAGGGTCCGTTCCTAAATTCACACATTTAGATTAATTATTGTACTGTCACCCACGCACTAGGCAACTGCTGCTAATTACTCGGGAAGCTCTCCTCCTGGAAGGCAGGGTTACGGTGTGGAACAGGCGTGAAAACCCGCTCCGCCCCGCCGGGAAGGGAGATAAGCGAAGTCCCCAAAGGCAGCCGGTGTTTCTCCCTGGGGCGGGGGGGGCGGGTTTCTTGCGGCCGGCGGCCACCGCGGCGGCTCCCCGCCGTGCCAGGCGTGGACATGCCCGGGGCGCGCTCCCAGCTCCACTCATCTCCCGGTGGGGAAGAAAACGGGGGACACACACAAAAGGCGGCCCTTCCCGCTCCTGCCCAAACCGCCGGCAGAAAGCGGTGCCGCTGCCCGGCCCCGGCCCGCCCCGGTGCCGCGACACCGGGAGCCGCGGGGTCTGGCAGCCACCGGGAACCCGCTCCCCTTCGCCGCCTCGGGTAGGGGGGCTCCTGGGTATGTGAAAATTGGAAAAGAAACCCCGGGGGCTGGTTTCGAGAGGTCGCTTTTCTTTCCTCGGTTCCAAACCCCCCCCCCGCCCCCAAACCCTCGCAGCAACTGCAAACCCTCCGTTTTAACTTGCAAGCCCGCTCCCAACTTCTGCAAACAGAGTAAAGGGTCAGGTTCTCCAAACAGACGAAAGCAAGCGGTTGTAACAGTGAGATAGTTTAACCTAGAAATACGCAAGAAAAAAAAATTAAAAAATCTCCCCAAAAACTCCAAAACCAAGCAAACAAGGAGGAAAAAAAAACAAAACAAAACAAAAAAAAACCCAAACAAACAGGAGAGGGTTTCCTTCTGAGCTCCTGAAATGTTGCGCTGGGAGGCACCTGCTTGCCGGGACGCCCGGCGCTGCTCTTAGCCTCCCCAAATGCTCAGAAATGAGTCCTGAAATAGTTTGCCACTTATAAAACAACGCCATTGGTTTTGTACTGAATAGCGAATATTCGGAAAGGCATTTTTTTTTTTCAAGTCGTAATTTTTAAGATAATTTGGAACAGGAACTAGAAAATTCGGTTCAGATCATTCCTATGCTGCCAATATCTTATTTGCATCTGACAAAAAAGCGCTGAGTTTCATCAAGTATTTGCTAACAACAATTACATCAAGAAAAAGAGAGAAAGTTTTCTCTTCACGTTTCTGTAGAAAAATTCACTCATACGATCTTTAGAAACGGGATATTATTTCAAACTAAAATGATAATTTCCATGCATTTTTTTTTCTAAAATAAAAACTGATTCTGAGAAACCTAGAAAATAATACATAATAACTCTAATAACGTGCCATGTAGATTCATTGTCCAAACGCTGTTAAGAAAGAATCTACATCTTATTTTAAAAGGCCAATTTTGTTTGATTGATGCAGCAGAAGTAGGTAATGTAGATACCCGGCAGCACTGCAACTCTGATACTCTTCTTGCTTCTCTGGAAATACATATTTTTAAAAGCTAAGGAGTACAACAAAGTACTAGATAACTCCAGTCAGCAAGTCCCAACTTATCTGTTTAGTCTTTTTTCTAGTGTAAATGTTTGTATTTCTGTTTCTATTGTCTGTGACTTTTAACTCCAGCTTCTTTTCTGCGCTGTGTCATTTTTATACTGGTTTCTAATATTTTCTTCATGTGTCTTATCGCTGAGGTTGCCTTCAGTGTAATTTGAAAACGGGGATTTAAACTATTTGTCCTGTAAGAGACAACTGACCCTGGATTCACAAAGGTTTTTCATCCCTCAAAATGCATTTATTTCCTTAAACGAACATGCAAACATTTGCATCACAGGGAGGTGAGGGTAATGCCCCGATTTTTCTCTTTCCCTTTCTTGTGTCTTTAGTATGTGTGCATACGTTAGGGTGTTATGGTAACTTTTTAAGAGCTGGCTGAGCGCGTTGGGTTCGCAGCTGCTGACCCTGTGAGCCAGCCTGCCTCATGACACAACACTGTGCAAGGAGAAAACTCACTAGCTGCAACATTTTGGGCAGGGACTATTTTATGCCAAGATCAAGGAAATGTGAAAAGCGCAGCGCTGAGCGTAGCCCAGGCCACAGAAACGCATTACGGCACACAGAGGAGAACAAAAAAAGCAAAAGCCTGGGCCGCAGAGGAATGGGAAAGAGGAAGTTGAAATAGATACGTAAAGAGGGAATTTTGACACAGTGATTTTAACTTTGCATGTGGAAGTGAAAACAAGGGTTATTGGTGACAAGAGGGAGAGCACTGAAGTGAGAAACGCAGCCTCCTATAGAAGGAAAGGCTGTGAAATACCTGAGACTGGAATCCTCTCTCATATTGTTGGAGGCAGCTACAGCTGGGGAATAAGCCTCGAAGAGAGACCCAGTAAAGGAGCCGCTGATCCCGTTTGGAAAGAACAAGTGTGATTAGAAACTAATAGAAATAAGACCGGTCCCTGACAAATTTCAGCCAATTATAACTGCAAGGACATAAGCTAGAAAATGCTAAGATGAAGGCAAAATATCGAGCTGCAACTCAGAGGACGTGGTGCAGGACTACTTCCTCTTAGAATGTGTAAAAGAGGAAATAAAAGCTAGCTAGATTTTTTTTTTCTCTTTTTTCTTTTTTTTTGATGGTAGTCCTGAGGTCACTACTGTAGACTTAATTGGGGGAACAGCAACAGGGTCTTAAAAAAAGTATGATAGGGGACTTTTGCCAGACTCTTACTTTTGCCAGAGTAAATCAAGAGACATACCGGACATCCATTTGAGTACAGCAGGGTAAAACTGTTTTGAGAATTCAGTCCTGCTCAAGAAGATAAGAAAAAATTAATTTTTTCATTGTTTGACCAGTGTGAACATTGTAGATAACAAAATTTAAGGTTAGGAATCTATATATCTCTCAGCACATTGCATCAAAAATGCCGCGAATCCTGTGTTCCTAAATATTTGTTTGATGGATGCTTGGCACCAAGGAGCTACAGCGCAAACATTTCAGATGAGGTGAAAGCCTTTGTCAGAGCGATTGCAGGTTTCATTAGCTCAGATGGCAATTTCCATCCATCAGGTCGCGGGTGAGGTCTTAAGCCAATGATTAGCTTTCACGTTTCTAAAGGAAAAAAAAAATTGTTCAGTAAGTTGTGATTAAACATTCGATTGAGGCCTGCTTTTCCGTGGACTTATTCTGAATTTGTGCTGGGACAGCTCTGTTCAGAGCAGTGGGAGGAAAAAATAGGGAACTGGTGCAGCTGTGGGGACTCTGACCCTCTGCATCCATGAGATGATTGGCTTGGTTTTGTTTTCTCTTGAATTTTATATTTCCATCATCATGCTGACATTGCTGTAGCTTAAAAGTAATGCTACAGCATTGTAAATCAGATGTGAATCAGACCAGAATCAGCTCCTGTTACTTGAGTTTATTTATCGGCAATTGCAGAAGTATATTTTGGAATGCTTATTTTGTGTATTTGTCACGTCAGAGTACACATTATGCTGTGTATTTCAGACGTGCATCAATGTAAGAAGTTTTCCATAGCTCTACAAACTACAAATGGAAGTGATTCCTGATTTCCCCAAATAGCTTCTTAGCCTACATAGATTTTTTGCTGTTGCTGGTTTTTCCTATTTTATCATGTTACTTGTTGATGTTGTGCACCCAAAAATAAATGTCACGTAAGGAAGCTGAGGATTCCGCTCTTTGATTTTGTAGGTGGTGGCCTTGGGAGACGTGCCCGATGGGACGCTGGTAACGGTGATGGCTGGAAACGATGAAAACTACTCTGCAGAACTCAGAAATGCCACAGCTGCCATGAAAAACCAAGTAGCAAGGTTCAACGACCTCCGATTCGTGGGTAGAAGTGGAAGAGGTATGTGTTTGTTCTCAGCTACGCTTTGCTCGTGCTCCTCAGTTATGTCAAGTTCTGGTTACGTGGAGGGAATTTGAAGGTAGCATCTATTGAGTTTTCTGCGACAGGGAATGGTGCAACATCTGGCATGGGCCATTCCAAAAGGCACAGAATTAGCTACACAGTTTTCTTGCTTTATCCTAGCCTGTCCTCCATGTCACTTCAATTTTTAAACAGTGACATCTCATTTGAAAAAAAAAAAAAAAAAAATCACATAGACAGCAAGTCACATTTTGACTCCAGAAGCCATCCCGTCAAATTTTGAACAGCACGGTAGTACCTATGTTTAAGTTTAAATAATGTATTTTCAATTCAAAATGAGAATTTTCAGCCTGTGTAAAGACTTACGACCGTCTCGGGTCTCCCAGGCACTTTCTGCTGGTGTCTGTAACAGAGCAAGCCAACCTAAAATTACATGTAATTCCCTCACAGATCTAAAAAATTTCTGGCTTTGTCACGGCCTGATGAAGGCACAGGGCACTTCTTCTGACCTTTCTTTCTCTGGAATCGATATAGAACTACATGCAGTAGTCTTGTTATTTAATGTGCCTCTGCCTAGGATAGAACAGAACAGATGAGCTGAATATCTGACTCGCTGTTATCTCCGTGATAACCAGTAATTACTGGTACATAGTAAATAAAAAGGCCTTATGAGAGTAAGTAACAAATAGGAGTCGAAGCTGACTTAGACTACAACTATATAAAAATGTTGTTAGGAAGCTGCAAATAGTATCTGACACGTGCGTCTCACATCGCTTGTGAGTGGGCAGGTGTACAAGACTCCATCCAAAAGCCTGTAAAATCAACAGAAGGACCCTTCGCAATGTTACTCTTTGGCTCCGGTCCATAATCTTAAACCCCATAAATTCCAGGCAATCATGTTTACCTTCCTATTACAAGATTATTTTAAGCGCTCCTTTTGCATGAGTGCCGTTGTTGCTTTGAATGGAGTCCCTTTGCTTGTATTGGGGGGGGTTCAGTCAACCCCCCAGAAGAGAAGCTGGTGAGCTCTTGCTCAGAAAAAACTTGGAGGAAAGCTCAGCCTCCCTCTTTTAAGGTCAAGAATGAAAAGCTGTCACATCTTCCGTGTGACTTCATATGATATTTACTTATGTATTTTTCTTCTTTTTCATTCTTATCTCTAAGTAAAATTGGAACATAACATTATGGTGTTCCAAACACAGCAGTGTTATTTAGGGGCAACTCAGTGCTGTAACACTCACAAATCAAAATTATAGTGTCTTTTCCATGGCTCTACAAACTACGAATGGAAGCGATTCCTGTTTTCCCCAAATAGCTTCTTAGTCTACGAAGATTTTTGCTGTTACTGCTTTTTCCTATTTTATCGTGTTACTTGTTGATGTTGTGCGCCCAAAAATAAATGTCACGTAAGGAAGCTGCACTTAAGCAGGCTTCTTTTAGAGCAATTTGTGGCAATTTGAGCAGTCTGAGCACTGGTGTCTCTCTGGACCAGGTTAAAGACTCAGGGCTCGCTGAGCCCTCCTCGCCATTTTCCCCTCCCTCTCTCCCCATGTGAGCACCTGGGCCATCTCCTGATGCGTGGTGGCACAGCGTGGCTCTTATGAGCACGGACGGAATGATGAGCACGCTTCAGGAGAGTGACAAAGGTGACCCACTTCTGCTCGCTCGCTCTCAAACTGTTTTATTCCAAATGGGAGACTGGTCAGGCTTCAGACCGAGGAAGTTATCCTGATTATACACAACAGTCTTTATTTGCCTTTGAAGTGAAATGCATCCGTAGATAGTCTTCCAATATAAATACAGTCAGCAATTGCGGGAGAGCATGGCCCTGTTGAAACATTGGTGCAAGCAGTAAATACATTTTAAGAATAAAATACCAATCCAGTCCCCCTGTATCCTGCAGCATTTTTAGCTGAGGATACGGAGGGAAATGTCTTTTAGAGCGTGTTGTTTGGGCTGTCTTCAAAATGCACTTGGTGGAAAACACCCGCAGCTGAGAACGTAGCTTCATAATGCTAGCAAAGAATAATAATAGGGTAATGCAGAGAAAATTATATCCATTTACTGAAAACATGAGAGATGCTGTAATGTCTAAAAGTATCAGTCATTAAACATGTTCATTTGTTATATTAAAGGTACCACCTTTTCAGTAAATGGAATTTGCATTATGATTCAGAGATGACTGTTTAGAAGATTCAAATGAATAGTTGGCAAAGTGGCGGAGAAGCTAATAAAAACAAACCTGTAGTTCAGTTCCTGGCCATGGTAATGAAGCTAGAAATCATAACAGTGAACTGTGTGAGTTTCAAGGTCAAAATCCAGCGGCTGAGAGAGAACAGCTCCTATTCATCCAGAAGAGCTTGGCGGGGAGCGCCGTTGAGCCCCTTATCCTGCTAGAAGCGGTTGCTAGTAGCCAGTCGCTCGTGCACGGACATAAACCTTGCGTGCCGTACAATATTCGGGTGCTCGGGATCCTTTAAGGGATGGAGCCATTTGGGAACGCTGCATGCTATTAGTCAGTCTTGGAGGTTAAATCTCATCGCCTCCATTGGCCGCCCATCTTCGGAGCGAGTGACTAATGTATGCTTTTGTTTACTCCTCGAACAGGGGATTGTTTTCCAAAGGTGGGGATTGTTTGCATTTGGTACGGGATTTCTGAGGTGCTGTTCTGTTGAATTTGTATAAAGCCTAAAGCGTAAGGTAGCTGCTTCAAAGGGCATTGCTTCCTTTGATACTTTGCTAGAGGAAAATTAACTGAAACTTTGTTTGCCGTGTGATATTTGAGTTTGAGTAAGTTCAGTTGCCACCAGTGACAATGCGATGCCAGGAGTATTATGTGAACAGTGATTGAAAGTTCAGGGTTTGGTTGGTTACGGTCAGAGTGGATGCTTTTTGTGTACCTCGGGTGATTTAAAATCCCTGCCGGAGCATAAGGAATGGCTTTGACCGGTGACAGTTCCCTGTGCATCGGTTATTGCCCAGGTGTCACCATCCCCACGAAAAGCCTCACCGAATCGATGGCAAAGCACCTTTCCCTTCTAAGAGAGCAGGAAATTGTCATTCTTGACATTCTTAATAAATAGTTTGAGTTTTCTTCCGTGGACTTTAAATGAAATCTAGCAAGACAGTCTGACGGCTGTTTCAGATGTAAGATTATTGTCCACGTTTTCATCTCAGTAAATAAGCGGCTCTGCGCTGACTGTGAGGGAGTTACAGTGATTTCTCCCCCTTTGGGGGCCTGATCCTGCCTGTCGGTTAGAGCAGACACACCAACCAAATACTGGCCAAAGCTTAAAGAACCAAACTGCATTTCAGCATTTGTTTTGTATCTTAACAGCAAGCGGTTGCCCCGTGTTGCTCTGCCCATGCCTGTCGTTCAGAATTACAAAAAAAAGAAAAAAAAACAGCCCCAACCACTTGATTTTCTTCACACCCGGAATGGGAGCCGAGAATATCGCAGGTTGCCTGAAACATTGAGATGTTGTATAAAAGCAATTTGGCTTACTTTCCCGAACAAAACAGATTTACATTGGAATTGGCTGGGCTCCAGAGTTACTATTCCTCACCCTAGTTTGAGAATGCTACTGGGAAAACCTGCCCGTCTGGCTTGCAAGGCCGAGTAAGTAATTTCTGAAAGAAAAATGTAGTTTAAAACTTCAGCCAACCTCAGCCCCCCTTGCCTGATTACCTGGTTAAAAAAAAATTAATCTTTATTTTTCTCCCTCCGTTCATAAACACTTCAAAATGCTACTACTGCGAAGTACCCTGTTTTCTTAGTGTATAATGAACCAGTATAGGTTACTATGATGAAATAAACCTGATGCAAAAAGCCTGACACCATAGAATTTCATTGGATAAAATTAAAAAAAAATAGTTATTTTGGAGAGGGAAAGCTTCATGGCTCGGTAAGCATTACATATTTTCCTCATGGAATCATTAATCCCAGTAACTATCTTCTTTGTAGAACGTAACATTAAAAAAAAACCCCAACAAATAAACATGTTTTCCAGATGAAAATACTTATTAATAGGTTATCATAATAGTAGCTAATGGGGAAGTGTCTTGGCTTGCTGCAGAAGATCTCAATCTGAAGCTGAGAGCTGGAGCTTTGTTACAGCTTTCCAGCAAGGCCTTTTTAAAAACTGCATCACGGAAAGGACTGAAAATTAAGTCTACGTATATATTTCCTACTAGCTATCAGGATTAGAGTCATGAATAAGTCCTGCAATAGTTTTCAATTTCCACAGACCCAAAGAAATACTCCTTTTTCACAGGTGTAGCTGGTAGGAGAACATGAGAGAGAGATATTATCAAGCATAATCAGAAATTTCTGCCATCAGGACTCTTCCTTCTGGATATAATTTTGGGGAAGAAAAATTAGTTTAAGCTGGAATCTCAAAAATACTTAAAACCCAGAAATTACTGGCCTGGATTCTGAGTCCTATTATTTTTATTGGTCTTCTGAAGTCAGAATTTTGCTCCTTCTGTGCAGCTTCAGCTTGTGGTTGCACTATTTGAGCTCTTTGCTAAAATTTGTTTTATTTTTTACTTAAACACATTCAAAATTATAAAAGTATGTGCAAAACAGAGGAGGATGCTATTCAGCAGGGTCGTAAAATCAGCATTAAGCAGCCGGCCGGGTCCCGGTCCAAGCCATTGGAATGCTTCAGGGGACGCGGTATCAGATACTGGAGTAACAATGAGCCGCGCTTGCCAGGCGGGGTGAAAATAGAAGAAATCCAATGGCAATCAAAACTGAAAAAGAAAAAAAAAAAGAGTCAATTGACAGAGTTCAAAAAGAACCGCTTATTTATACTTCGCATTGATAAGTATGCAGCGCTAGCAGGATGCTACGGCCAGCGGGAGCAGGGTTTGGCTGTGGAGAAATGGGCAGCTCCTTTGAGCCACCCTGTAGCCCTGCCATCGCGCCGGGCACGGGCAAGGCTGGCACGGCCCTTGTGGGGGGAGAGCTGGGCATCCACAATGCTGCTGGGCGTCTGCAACACCGCTGGGCCTCTGCAACGCCTCTCGGCCATGGGTTGCCGCTGTCGGTCCAGCCGCCGGCGGGCAGCAGCTAAAAGAAGGGGCTGCGCTGCTGGCGCTCGCCCCAAATGCGTGTTCAAGGGTTGATGTTTACCTCAGGACTCTTCTCCCCCCTAGTCAGGTCTGAACGGGGAGTTTTTCTATAAAAGACAGAGGCCAGAAGCGGTGATTTTATTTTTAAGTGTCTTCGGGTCGCTTAGTTGTGTTGTTAATTTGAATCGAGATTTCTGTGGAAACCGAGCAGCTGTGGAAGAATCCAGTGTGCGGACTCCCCGCACCGGTACAGAGGAGCGGGTGCCTATTTCAAGCCAAATCGCCTGCGTCGGAGTTAGAGGGATCAGCAAACCCAGCCTTTTCAAGGCAATGGCCGCCCTCTGTGCTGGCCTTTGGTGGAAGGAGGGGAGGGGGGAGGACTTTCTCATTCCACCAGTGCCGGACCGAGTCGGCTTCGGCACACGCCGGCTACGTGCAGCCGGGTTCGCATGAATCGCTAGTTGTGTAAGAAAGTATATGAGTGATGCAGCTCCGCGCGGGGCTTCGACTCGGAAAACATCATGTGGTCCGTGCGGCTGAGCATGACTGCGGCTGGCTTTGCCAGCTCCCAAACACTCTCTGCTGGGTTACTTAAAATTTCGTCTGGGCGAAAAAAACCCTCTTGATCAGAAAGCGTCAACAGGAGAAAAATAATGGCAGAGCGATTTGGAGAACTTCCTGTCTCCGGGAGCATTACTGCTGTAAACAGTGGCCATGCCAAGTGCTGAACCACTGCCCTCAGTCCAATAACAATAAATCTATTTTTTGGTTCTGCAGAGCTCTGCTTGGACATTTTTGAAACTCGGGCTAACGATGAGGATGAGGCAGACGCTATCCTCTGAGCGTTTTTTTTTTTTTTTTTTTTTTTTTTTTTTTTCTTTTTTTTTTTTTTTTTTTTTTTTTTTGCCGTGGTAAAAGGAATTGGGCTTACGGGGATACTGCTTAGAGAAAACAAAGTACCTCTCTAGCTAGATGAAAAGGTTACATAGTTTCAAGAGATCTGTTTGCCCTTCAGCTTTTTTTTTTTTTTTTTTTTTTGGTCTTTGTTTTTATTTTAGTGTGCCCTCCTTCAGAGGCTGCTGGAGTTCTGGTAAAAAATATTGATTTTTGTGTTTACCTATGTATGTATACACCTGCACTGCAACTCAAATAACAGCTGCTATCTTGCCAGCAAAATAAATGCATTCTGAGAGACAAATTAGGACCTTGGCTTCAGGGCTGGCTAGTGAACCTCACCTGACTATCCTATGGCACGCAGCTCTTGTCAGCTCGCTCAGGATTAGCAGAAGTGAGGATGCTGCAAATCAGTGGCTTACGATCGCTGTCAGGAGAGTTGTTTCCAGCATAGTCATGTGCATAAACCCTCACCAGTCTGAATCAGGGTCTAATCAGTCCCTCCTGAAAATCATTTAGCAGCAGTAAAAAAAAAAACAAAAAACAAAAAACAAAAAAAAAACAACCAAAAACCAAAAAAAAACCAAAACCAAAACCAAAAAAACCCAACAGATTATTTTTTTCTATTACCTTAAGGCTGTGTAACTCTCCACCTCTTCTGTTCCCATCCTACTTCTCCCCTGTTTTTCCCATCATATTATTTCAACAGGGTTTTCTCAGCCTCCCCAAATCGACCTTACCCCCTTCATCTCTGCCCTGCGGCAATCTCTGTCTCTTGTCCCCCTTCCTCTATTGATGCTCTTCCTGCCCGTCCCCTTTGAGACCTGCTGCCTCCCAGCACAGGCTGGGGTTCCTGGGTGAGACTTTACCACAGGAGCAGGTTTTGGCCTCAAAGTGTGATGGCAGGAACCATCCTTAATTCCTTCTGCCCTTTCCTACTGTTCCTTCTGAGGATGGGGAGCTACCTGCCATGCTGTGCGGGAGCAGGCAGTGCATGGTGGAAAGGGAGGAGGTTCTGGAGGCAGAGGCGAGAGGCGAGGAGGAGGGAAGCAGCTGCTTTGAAGGCTTGATGCCATGAGAGCTCTGCAGCGGGGCGGTGCTTGGAGGAGCAGTCTGTGCGCACATCAGTTCCCTGAAGTTTAGGGAAGAACTGAAGGAAACACTTTGGCAAGGCCACAAAGTTTCCACAGGCTAGACTTTATGCATCGCAACTGCGTCCATATCTGAGGCCACAGAGGCTGCTCTACGTTTGAAGGTTGTCTCTAGTGGAACTTGGCAGGTTCCAAGTTCGTAATGGCAGCGTTATCTCCCCCATCGCTGGCTGCATGGATATCCATCGAGTGACCCCAGACCTCCTCCGAGCTCTGAAATCAATGCGCATTGCATTAGTGTAATGACAGCATGGAGGAGTCCTTCCTCTAAGAAAATAAGCTCCAAGTAAACAGTCCCAGTGCACACTCCCACGCTCAGCCAGCTACTGAAGAAGTGACTTGTCAGGTTGTCTTCTGGCATTCACCTGCTTCAGGCCACTGCAGGCGGAAGTCTCTCTCTTGCTAAAATGGCCCTGATGATCACAGAAGTGCTCCTTGCCTTTCATATTCAGAGCAGTGCATTGCTCTCCCAGTGAACCCACACCTTCCTTGTTGCCTGTACCTGGTGCCTCTTCCTGCAGCTGTGCCAAGAGGTCATCATCTTCATCACTCCACAGGGCAAGGAGCATGTTTGTTCCCAGCTCCAGCTCTGTGCCAGAGCACTAAGGTATGCCAGCATCTGGCTGGACAGGTAGCCAGGCTGGGGCTGGTCCCAAATGAAAGCCAGCAGTGGAAAAAGGGAGAGGGACTGAGACAAAATCCAGGTCTCACAGGGCTTTGTCTAGGTTTACAGGAGAACGCACCATGAAATGAAGATGCCTCAGAACAGGATCTGCCAAAAACCACAACACCCATTACACTGAGGTTTTCCTGGTCTTGCGATTAGGCAAAGGATGAGAACAGGGCTTCAAGGGGTGAAGAAATCATGGGTTCAAACACAAAAGCAGTCCTTAGGGAAGAGACTGGAATGGGGCGCTCCCCTCGCCCCAAATGCTGCAGCCACCAGCCCTGGGAGCCAGGCGTGTGCCACAGCTCTGCCCAAAGGACATCTCCACCCAAAGGGCCTCCAGCCGGGGAACCAGGGTTGAGGACTCTGCCACCCCACCGCAGCCGTCTGGCCAGGGTGCACTTCAGGGAGGGGCAAAGCCTATGTCTGAGGCACGTCCTACAGAGCAGGGAGCTTCCCATGGGAAATGCCCTAATGCTTAAAGCAGGAGAAGGGGCCACCACAAGAGGCTGAGTGAGCAGGTGAGCCCCGAGCAGCAGGTCCCGGACCAAACCACCCCAGGAGAGGGGCAAAGAAAGGCTCAGGGGTTGGGGACGGACTGACCATGCCGAGCTGCTCCTTCCCAGAGGCTGAGCTGGCGGCCTTGAGGGCACAGCTCTGTTCAGCAGGGGAAGCCCCCTCAGATGTCCTCTGAGTCTGCTGCTAGGCACCACCTGGATGGGGGGGGTGGGAGGGGTGAAGGCTGTAATTTTGGACTTAAGCTTTTAAATCAAACCTGAATCCCACTTCAGGCAGCTAAATCCTCTTGTGAATCTGGGCCTTAACCTTTTCATGTCTTTCTCATCACCTATAAAGTGCGGGCGATAATTTCTACCTCAAAAAGCTTATTAATGGTTTGAAATTATAGCTGGGTTAAGGACTATTATTAGGCTTAAGGAACCCAAGGCATTTTCTGTAAGAAGCTGGTAGCTTTGCGTTTAAGTCATTTCATTTTGAACTGTCCTCTCCGTCTGGTGTTCCTGTTGCTGTTTTTCCCTTTCCCTGAACTATTCAGCAGTGACACAGCAGTCTGCTGTGAATGATCATTTCTTCGTTCCACCCTAGAGCTGGATACACTTCGTGAGGCTAAGTCATTTCCGAACGCTTATTCACAAACAGCCCAAGCTCCAGTATAGAGAAGCCCTTCATTTAAAACTAAAATGATATTGCAATGAGAAAAAAAAGTCAAAATTCCCTAATATGTAGTAGGTCACAGCTTGAAAGCAGAGGTTTGGGTTTTATGGTAGCCCACTCATAGGAGCATCAGAGATTTCCATTAGAGTCGTCTTTGGGGGAATGTAATTCCACCCTCTCAAAATCTGTGTTCAAACATTAGTGATGTGTATGTTTGTAGAAATTGCATATATACACTTCAAGTCTTAAAAATATTTGGACAGTAAGCATTGCATTTTAAGGCTCAAACTGTAATCTCCTTGTGCTGCCACTCCGCTGCAGAGACCAGGCACCCCATAGCATCTCACTCGTCCTGTGCTGTAATTATTGTCTCCACCCAAGTTTGTGAGAATTTTATAGTGGTTACTGCAGCAACCTCACTTATAGTTTGAGGCTTCTTGGCTTTTCCATTAAAAGGTCTTCCCCCCCTATCCCAACCTTTTAATGCTTTAAACCCATTTTGCAAACTTGATCTGCAGGCTTTCAAGAAGGCATCCCACCCCAAAAATTCAGTTAAAACAGGTTACTTGGGTTGCCTTTTAGAACAGGATGCAAACACGCTTTTTTTTTTTAATATTGTCAAACATTGTTGTTACTCTTTTGCTCGCACTCACAGAAACAGATAGACCTCCATTGCAAAGCCTAAAAGCTGGCATTACATAGGATGTAAACCTAAAGATGCTAAAGTACAAATAATGTTCCCACCAGCCAAATGCCTACCACAACTTGAAACAGCTTCTCTTCTGAAATTAGAGAACACCACAATGTAGGGGGATTCCTGGTGGTTTTGTGTGTTTGTGGATTGTTAATGTTGGCGTACAAAAGTGACTAATGTCTAAGTTAACTACTGTGTGTCACCCTAAGCTGACCGCTGTAGGACACCCTCTCTTCAGAGACCTCCTTCTTGCCACCCTGGTCCCAAATCTCTTGACCCTAGAGGCATAGCCTCTTCTCCTCAGTTAGTTCATTTATGTCCTGAACCTCAGAGACGTCCTTCTACCCACCTTCTGCCACAGCTCCCTTCCTCATAAATGGCGGGATTTGTGGCCATGACCATTTAGTACTCACAACTGGTGTCTCCTGCTACTCAACTGCCGTAAGTCTTTCTCTGGACAGAAGTGATCATCCTTTTGTGGCATCGCTGCTGAAGCGCATTCACGGGATCTGTGTGATGGAAAAATACCATGAAGGTAGTAGAAGCAGTAAGCTGAGGGAAGGAACCCGAAGGAATCCAACTGAGACCGGTGCCTTGCGTCAAACATTTTAGACATGAACATTTCAAATCCAAGTTCCTTAAGCAGAGAAGGGCCGTCAGGTGCCTCGCAGGCAAGCAGTGGAGCAGCGGCGGCGGCGGCTGCACTTTTACACACATTGTCAGGCTGTCAGGGAAGGGATTAGCACAGAGGCCCCTGCAAGGCTGGAGGAGGCGGTGGACGGTATCATCATGACAGCACACGGGACTGGGAAGTGAAACTGCTCGTCAGCGCAGAAGTGAAACTGTCTGCACGCAAACTCTTGTCAAATGAAAATGTAAACAACTGGCCAAAAAAAAAAAAGAAGAGAGAAAAATCGTAGCTGTTTTAGTGAGCTGAGTCCCACCTTTGCGACACTTGAGAATGTGAGCGATCCCTATTTCTGCATCAGACTCACTCTTTTGAGGGCTTCAGATCAAATACTAAGTGTGTTATTTCCTACAATAATGGGCAAAAAGCAGCGTTGAGGCAAGGTGTGATTTTTGAGTTGACGGTGAGACGTTTCTGGGATACTGGGTGCTGGCTTTTTTTTTTTTTGCTTATTGCAGCAGGAAGGTGTTGTTTCTTTTCCTGAGGGAAGGGATTTGAACATTGGTACCACTGTAGCGGAGCAAAGGGGGTAAAAAGCCACTTTCGGACCTGCTGCCTGTGTGGCCATTCTCCAGTGCAAAGGGAAATGTGTAGTGTAGGGGACAGGTCTTGTAGCACGCCTGGTACACCTGATGACAAGGGGCATGCAGAAAAACACCGCTGTGCAGCACAAATATGCATCTGCTGGAATAGCTGCTGAGGGCCCGAGTCAGCCTTATCTTAACAGCTGCAAGTTACACCGAGTACAGAACCAGCTTCTGCATCTGTTTGTTTAAATATTTCACGTCCACAGTATGCAGGCTGGGAGTTACGTTTTTGACTTCTGAAATAAGAAGATTGTCAGGGACTGTCCTTATCACCCACAGAACGGTTTTAAGGCAAAATCCAATTTTCGCACCTGCTTGGGTTGAACAGCATCGCTGTTCATGCTGCTTGATTTCAGTTATGTAATTTTGGTTGCTTAATACAGTTCCTGTGTTGCCTTAGGTTAAATGTACGTACGCTTCACCAAAATAATGCCTTGAAAAGATTCCACCCCAGCCACAACCTTCTAGCCTTCTAGCTCCGGGAATTCCCAGAGCCGCGGTAGGAGAGGCAGGCGGCTCTGCTGCTCTCCACCTCAGCATTTGACTTGTTAGCTGGAAAAAAAGCTTGGAGAACGGGCAGGGAGGAAAAGGGAGTGAAGCACACGTCTTGATTAAGCAGTCGGTAGTGCTGCAGGGAGCTGGGAAGGACAAGGGAAGGGGAGAAGCCAGCGCCAGCCACGCTCCCACAGCAGCCAGCTGCTTTTCCACGACTTATTGCAAAGGAAATTCAAGAGTTCATAGCCGGGTCCGAGTTTGCAGCAGGGCCACTTCTGCCCACGTGCATGACAACTTGGCCCCATATAAATCCAGAACAAAACAGCTATTGATTTAATGCGATGGAGATTTCACTCTGGGTAAGTAGATGGTGTGTAAACACAGATATAAGAACTTCCTGGAGTGAGACACTCGACAGAAATGTTCAAAAGTATACCTTTATGCTGACCCAGGCTGGTTTGGGAGGGGGCAAGTGGGTGTATTTCCCAAATCTCCAACTTGACATGCGCTCACACCCGCAAAACATCCATACAAATACACAAACAGATCCGTTGCCCCTGCAACTGATTCGCGTGGGCAGTTCTTGCATCTCTTTGGGCAATCACCCCGATTTGCTGCCATCTCCCCATGTTCGCATTTATCTGTTTGGACCGTTGGTCTATGGCGGTCAGAATTTGTAAACCGTTGACAGCGCAGTAGCGGATGAGGTGAATAACAGTTTTTTCTCGTATTTAAATTCAGTGGTATCTGTGGTGTTGATGGTAAACAAATTGTGTTATTTTTTTGATGCCGCTTACTTCAGTTGCGGTTTTTTTTCTGATGAAATAGCCACTGGAGCAGACAGGCAAAGTTATATTCTGGCTGTGTGAAACTGTCACCGAGGGCAGGAGAAAAGAGTCACCATCTGAGCACAGAATTTGGACCAGTGCAGGTTTTTTGCAGTTGGACGTGCAGCTTGAGCACCTACAAAAATATTTCACTCATATGATGAGCAGCAGTTAACCAACGAGGGGTCAAATTATGCTGGCCCTTCTCATCCCACTGATTACATTTGGAGTATTCAGCAGCTTAAGTGATAAGAATGGCAATGTTTGGCCCCAGTGTATAATAGTCGACATTTGAGAATGAATATGAGAGCGTGTGTATATTGCATCCTGCCCAGAAATACAGTCAGATATGTTATTAAAATGCAGTAGATATCTTCACTTTGGCAGACACCCAGGAAGATGTTGTGAGAAATTGTAAAGATGTATAAAATTGATCATTTAGCATGGTTTAATAAAAGTAAGTACATAAGCACTAAAAAGTAGAAGCTGGATTAAAAAAAAAAAAAGAAAAGTATCATAATCTTTCTTACTAGAACCTGGAAGTCTCTCACTAATATAATAGAAATGTCTGTAATATAATTTGTATTGCATTTGTGTATTACATTTCATGTTTTTCCATCTATACCTTTTGTCCTTGTCAGCACAAGCATTCTTGGCTCCTTTCCCTTTTTTCTTCTTTTTATCTAATAATTTACTGTAACGATTTAAGAAAAAAAAGACCTCAAATCTAACGACACATCTGTGATCATCAGAATAAATCCCAAAAGCAAAAGATAGTAATTGTAACCAAATAATCTGTTGGCCTTCTTTTCCTGTCCCCCACACCCCCCACTCCCCAGGCAAACTTCTGAAGCTTTTAACTCCATTTTTTTCTGTCCTCATTTGGATGAAACTTCATCAGTGGAATCAGCGGCTCTTTTTGCCTGAGAAAGAGGTGGATTAAAATGAAGTGACAGGTTCAAGATGTGGCCTCTCTTCCCTAGAGCGTGTCTGTTCTCACTCCCCTTTGCCTCTGCTCATGCAGCCACTTGTACTTTAAGTGTGCCTTCCCACCCCCCAGACCCACCTGGTTATGACACTGCTCAGGGATGACTAAAGCAGCACACAGGAGCTTCATGTGACCATGTTGTCACTTGGGATTCATTTTTTCCTCCCTTGGTTCCTCTCAAACATTCCCAGGGGCTGTAGTTTACAAGCCTATTGCTCCCTCTAGAGCTCTTCAGTGCTGTTCTGGGGGACTTAAACGATCTCTCATCATGCTAGATGTGAGCTCGCTGCTCGATTTGCTTCCAGCCTCTGTCAGATGGGATGCAGACCGAATGCAGACTTCAAGTTCCTGCATAGCAGCGTAGAGCATGGGCACAGATGCTTGGGTCTTGGAGGCTGATCTTCACTTTTTGCTAGTCCAGGAACGGTATTGCTGAGCAGCCACTTGTGGACAATATTATGCTTTGTGCTTCCTCTTAAGTTCTTGCAGCTTTGCACAGCTTCAGGGGATCTCACAAGCAATCCTGTGAAGTCATGAGCTGGGGACAACTGGTTTAAGCCATCATCTGACTTTAGCTGTCAAATCATCAGTGACTCTTGAGTGCACTTTTGATAGTACAGTCTCTAGCAAACCCATCAACAGAGCCTCTAAGTACCATTTCGAAAGTCAGTATGGTGTTCTGGCCAGAAATGCTACTGTTTCCATTATTTTTTCTAGAAGGGTTCTGACCTTAACGCTCTTGCAAAAACAAACATTACCAAGCAATTTTTCCCACCCTAGTTGTGAGGGAAGACTTGATGGAAGCTGTGAGTCTTGTGCTCTGCCCTCACGCATAATGAGGGTATGCTTGAGGTCTATGGGAAGGGCTTCCAAAGCCAGAGCCCTGTTCCACATCTGGAGAATTTAACCCTTGTGCTCATGAGGTGCTGTGTGCCTAGTATTAGGAACTGCCGGGGATAGTTACAGAGAGAGCAACAGTCTCTGAAGTGACTCTTGCACCCCAGTGAGGCACGGCTTGACACTGACATCACCCGTCAGGCCTTCCACCACGGGCAAAGACTCCCACGATGACATAGTTGCAGTTGGCTTCAGAATACTGAGGCATGCATCATAGACCCGAGCTAATTAGTGTATGGCTTTCTGGAGATTTATGCGACTGTTTAACCCAGAGAGTCTCAGATTTTGGTGTTAGCTAATGGAGGGCTACGCGCCGGCTTGCTGTGACTGCTAGGATGTCATCAAATTGTCGTCATGACTACTGGAGGCATCCAAACCAGGCCAGTGTTTCAGAATGCCTTCTTGGGGTGTTTGGTCCCTCTTTACAGTCACTAGAGAGGTCAGTCCATCACTTAGGCTGTCTGACTCAATTTTGGTGGCACTCACCCCTTTCTGAGTTGAGCAGAGACACTAAGTGCTCGGTGTAGGTCTTCTACCAATAGTTAGGAGGTCCACTTATTTAGGCATCAGAAATCATGGCATCCACTGCTACGGAGTCTGAATATAGCTTCCACTGACTAACCTGGTATTATTTCCATCCATTTAGTCTGCTGCACGTTGCATATGTATGTGTGTGTGTGCTTGTGTGTAAGTGTGTTAGGCAAGTGTATGTTGAAAACAAAAATCTGTATCATAATATGTAAAAGCAAGGAGGAGAGGTTTATAGTCCTGCTGTCGTCCCAAAACAGGTACATCCATAAAACACAGATTTCACTAACAATACCTCCAATCTAAATCTACCTTTGTCAACCAGACACATAAATGATGAATAATGCAGAAGCTATGAACAAAAGTGATAAAACCACTTAATGAAGTTAAATGTAAATGAAACAGAATAACCAGAGAAAAAACACAGCCAGAATTATTGGTAAGCAGCAATGAGTGACATGTAGGTTTATGGTTATATAGTCCTGTGGTTAACCAGTATGTGGTTAATGAATAGTCTTCTGTCAACAAGAGGTAAGCTAAGTATCTTCCTGCTTTTGCCAACTTGTGTCACAACCTTATACAGGCTCTGAGATCTAGCCTGTTCTGTAGAAAATCTTGAAAGTAGCTTCATCTCCCTCTTATTCTTTATTCTGGTCTTGTAGACTCGCAATGTGGCCACATTTTACTACATTTCACTATTGCTATAAATTTTTTTCTGCGTTGCTTTTCTATCTGGAAAACCCACAGGCGCCTTCTAAAGAAATACATGGTCTACATATTCTAGCAGAACAGCAGGAGCACCTTATGTAATGCATCAGCAGCTGTCAAAAAAACCCCCAAACATACGGAAAGCAAGATGGAAATACTGCAGATTAGTAAAGTGAATCAAGTATATTTTCGAAGTCTCTTTCAGTCTTAGCGATCTACGTGTTGCACATAATGATACAAGGAAACTGGTTTTGGAAACAAGGAAGATCTACAGGTGCCTCTCTGATATTTGTTAAGTCTAATGCTATGGGTGATAAAGTTCTTTGGAAGGAAGTTGATTGAACTTTATTACTGATGCCTTATAGAAAGATCTGTTGTGCTGACAGAGAAGGACTAACAAAGCTGTAAAGCTTTCTCATGTAATTTTGTATTCGAAGAATGTCAAGAACACAGCCATCCTTGATCTGGGTAGATGTAGGACCCAAGAGCTGAGAGCCAAAGGCCCTGAGGCAGGGATCTGAAATGACTTTTGCTTCTGCTGCAACCCTTTCGATCTCAGGGACTGCTTTCTAGCGAGGATGTGGAGGTGGAAAGACACCGGCCTGGGATTTGGAGGCTTGTGTTTCAGCTTCTGTTTTGTCAGGGCTGTGATTCAGGTTTATAGTCGGATTTAATTGCAGCAGCCAAAGTGGTTAGCATCGCTGGCCACAGGCTTCCTGTGAGATCGTGGCCAAGACACTTTATCTCCCCACAGTTCCTCATCCGTAGAGTGGGGAGAATACCTCCCTAATTCACAGGGATGCGATGAGGACGGTTTCCAGTAACAGCTATGTGTGTGTGCTCGCTGTGATGTTGATGCAGACCATTAGCACCAAAGTAGGAACTGCATTAAGAGAAGTATTGAATTGCAAGTGAATGGGCATAGGGAGGGGGGAATATTGCTGCTAGAGGCAGGCATTTATATTTACATTTATATTTAAATTTATATTTATTTCTATAGATGAACGAAGCAAACAATAAAAATGGGAAGTCTTAGAAGGGAAGAAACTCGGCACTCGGGAGGGCTGGAGCCAACTGTTAAAATGAAACAGGCAGATCTGTACGGGAAAGCTCGCACAGCATTTGCCCAAAAGAGGGGAACCTCAATTTTCTTACAACAGTTCCTGGTTATCTAACTTGGGGTGATGTCCCTTGATGTCTCTTACTGATAAGGAAGATTCCTGTCAGTATCTGAGTCCTCCGTGATGCTGAGATAACTGTGCTAAATCTGCTGACAGGCAATGTTTTTATTGTTGTCCAGGCCAAAGCCATAATGAATGCATATACGAGGTCTTATCAAAGATGCAGAATGTTACTTTTGGTATTTAAAAAGTGCCTGAAGTAAATGCTGGCACTGGCCAAAAGCAAATCCAGGGGTAGCAGGATCTGAGGGTTCTGCAGTCACAAGGGGATACAAAACCCTCCCCAGCAGCCATCAAAATGAGTACTTTTCCCAATTTAGAACCGTGGCATTCACATAACAGTTTTGAAAAAGCCTTCACAGTTTTCTTACTGAATAATAGAAAAACTAAGCCTAATGCTCTGCCAGGTCTTCATAAAATGTTTTAATTCTCTGTGGACAAGCTGTAGGGATTTTTTTCTTTTTTCCATTCCCTTGTTTCTTGGCATTGCAGTAGCAGATTATTTTTAAAGGGTTCTGGTTCGCAGTATGGAATTGATCTAATGCTAGCTTCAACCACAAAGCATGGGATTTTATGATCTGCCTAGGGGATCTGAGCACCCAGTTCTCTTTAATTTTAACAAGCGCTGCTGATCAGATTCCCGTGGCAGTTTTGGAAGACTCAACCGCAATTTCTACACTTCTCTGAACTAACACCCTTTAGAAAGTACAGATAACGTACCAGCAGTCATGTAGATCAGATAAACTCTAACTGTTAGGGGGTAACCTCCTTTTTTTTTTTCCCCAAACAAAGTGTAGATCATTTAAATATAAATTAATTTTTTTCCCCAAAGCTTTGAGCAGTTGCCACGGAGGGAATGCATCCAGCACCAGGCAGTTGTGAGGTTACACAACCTGCTCTCTGGGCACACACCTATCTTCAGACACCTAAAGTGTTTTAGTGCCATTTGGTGTGTGCGAGGGCTATCTGAAACGAGGAGTACACCTCTACTCAACGCATATGCCGAGCAACATTTTCTTTTTTTTTCCTCGTTGCAGGGAAGAGCTTCACGCTGACTATCACCGTCTTCACAAATCCGCCCCAAGTAGCCACATACCACAGAGCCATCAAGATAACGGTGGACGGACCCCGCGAACCCAGAAGTAAGTGAGCTAACGGCAGCATTTGCAGGCCAAGTTGGCGGTTTAGTATAGGGGTTCATCACCAGCCTCATGAAACCCAGCAACACCTAATGCACGTGGAGCAGCGGGTACGTTTTAAGCCAAGGCTGTCCTACGAATGGTTTTAATTATGCCTTCCCCGAGCCTTATTTTTCACGGGTGTCCGGCTGATCTAGAATATGACTTGCCTTCCGTTGCTGAAGTATCTGCCCAGGGATGACTTGGATCGTACCCAAAAGCTGACAGAAGGGATGCTGGTAAAAGGTGGGCGGCATATACATTACGCATCATTTCTTGCTAGTCTTGCCTTTCGGATGTTAAGAGGATTTTAAGGCATTGGAAACCAATATGTCATTGATCTAACTTCTCAAGCTCAGCCGCCCTGCAAAAGCAAACAAATGCCTGAGAGAGGAGACGTGGTTGCTGCCTTGTGGAATTCACTGTCCCTCACGCTGTCGTATAAGCCTAGGAGCACACATTTTCACAGGCAGCCAACCTTCCCTCCTTCTTTTTTTTTTTTTTTTTTTTTTTAAAGAATTAAATACAAGGACGAGATGAATGATTTGATAATCTCCAGGGGAATACCCGCACCTTTCACACAGGCAGTTGTTTTGTTCGGGAGGTGAGGGCAAGGCTGTTTTGTCTGCGGGGTGAAGTGAAGGGAGGGCGGAGCGGAGCGGAGCGGATCTGCAGGTGCAGATGCTCCTGCAGCACATGCGCTGCCTCTGACCAGAGGCAATCGTTAACCTCAGTCACTAGCCCGAATGGGGCATTTTCATATTTTGATCAAAATGCCCTGATGGAAACTGAGGTTTGTGGTTAGTTTCTTGCGCTCCTCCCGCACACTTGGCAGAAGTTCTGGCTGTTGCTTAAGTGGAATCGTCCCGGGAGAAGAGAGCAGCAGGATTCAAACACCCACTAGGGAATGAGACTTGCAGCTTGGGATTGCTTAACTTGGGGCGGGGGGGGGGGGGTGGGTGAGAAAAGGTAGGTTTGAAACTTTGGGTAAAATAGCTTAGAAAACTCATGTCTTGCCTGTACGTTTTCTTCTCGAGCCTTGTTTTGAGTTGCATCATGATGCTGCATGCACTTAGTGGAAAATTCTGACCTATATTTTTTTGGATTTGAGGCCAGACTTTAAAACAAATACTGCTGTCAGTATACTGCTTCTTATTTAGTTTGGGTTGCTTTTTTTTTTTTTTTTTTTTTTAAAATTGTGGATGAATTGTCCCTGAAAAATGTTTCTGGTGAACCAGGCAGCTGTGCACATAAAAAAGATATTTGTATATGCAAGTTCCAGATTTGCATATGCAATTACCTGGCCATGTTCACAGTTTGCAGACAGCAAATAAGCTTTAGGTTTTTGAATACGAGTCTGCTAGAATGGTAAGGAACAAAATCATCTTGCAGGCATGCCTACTGTTCTAAATCAATTCTTCAGTTGGTACAATAGTTAATATTTAATAAGACTCTACATTTTAAAAAGGAAGTAGAGATATAATACATACTGAAGCAACATACCGACTCAAATATATGTAAAAGCTTCCTTGTAAATAATTTCACTTTGTCGTAGGCAAATCAGCTGCATAGTGAAGGAGGCTTTATGAGTGGCGTGAGAAGAGGTCAGACTCCCCCCCCAGCAGGAATGCACAGCTCCCTTTATCATTAAGTCATTCGTGACGCAGTGCAGAAGGGATTACGCTCCTTTCATTTGTAGGTGGGCGGCGAAGTCCTTCGGTTTGACTTCTCCCTCAAGGGTTTCTGCATCGCAGCGGCTGTTGCGATCAGTCTGGTATCTCCTCTCCTCTTTATCCGTTTGACGGAGATATGGGTTGGCCTGAAGAGACACACCACGGGCTGTGAAGGAAAAAAGCAGTGGTACCCAGTGCGTTCTCCATTCTGAGACAGTTCTGGTGGGTTTGGGCTATACACTTATTTTCCTATTCTTTCCGTCGCTGGATGTACCCCATTTTGCTTGGCTTCAGTTAGATCAGTTACACGTGTAGCCTGTACAAAAACAGATTGCAGGGCTGTTGCCTGGGCAAACTCACATACAAGATTTGCCATTAGACGTATTAAAACACGCGTACTGCGTACTGAAGGGATTTAAAATGATATCAGCCGTCTTGTATTGAGAGTAGAATCAAAATAAAAACTGCTAGGTTAGAGTGTTTCTGGTTTCAGTAATCCATATTTGGGAACTTTCATGCTTGCAGATCCATGCTTCACTCTGCACAAAGGCCTGCAGACTTTGGCTTCTTGCACATCCCACGGTACATTTGGTTGCGGTTATTGTGATGGCCAGGTCTTTGCCTAGCAGCGTATTTGCCTATGTAAATACTGGATTTGCATTTACAACTATGATAATTACTCGTGCGCAGGACTTACTTACACCATCGTCCTTTTTTTGCCGTTGAATTTCTGGCTGTGCCTATCCATGCAATACTTCTCATCAAATTGTCATGGAAATGCAAAGGGCGCCAAGGTACTTAAGAATCTGGCTCTTCCTCCACTGCTTTCATTATGTATTTTTAAAATCTCTTTTGAACTTTGCATTTTCATTCCCCAGCTCTGAAAAATGCTTATTTTCAAATTTTTTTTTATAAAAAGAAATTATACTGCAATGTCAGGGAGAAGGGCAGGATGACCTAACCCATCATTTTCTTCTCCAACTTCTGTGATTCTATGATTCATAAAGCAATTTATGTTTTTATGAGCTAAGTCCATGGGGAAAATCATTAGCAGTAACCAGATCAAGAGTGGTGCTCCTGATGAAAATACTTTTGGTTAGGAAACTTGGTAGAAATAGTATGACTCTTAAATTAAATCTTTCCCTTAGGCCATTTGACCTACTGTGTACGTCTGCTGAAAAATTAGGTTTTTCTTCTTCTGACTGCTTCTTTCTGTTTTTCTCATTGAATTGTTTTAACCTACATAGCTCTGAAAAATTTACTAATGGACCAGGTGCCTGAAAACGGCGCAAAATGAAAAGGCTACATAGATTTAGCTCCAGTGGGCCTGAGATATCCAAGGTTAAGCTAGGCATTAAATGTGATTATCCCATATTAGATATGTGGTTTTTCCAAATACTTTTTTGGCATCCTCATATCAAAGGGCAGGATGCTGAGGAGTGGAGAGAGAGAGAGAGAGAATAATATTGCTGAGCAGGATTTGAGAAGGAGCTTAAAAAGCTGCTGGCCCAAGAAGTGCCTTTTTAGGAATGGAAATTTTCTTTTGCCTCCTGGCAAAGCTAGATGGGGGTGGAGTGGATACACCTTTGGTCAACCGCAGTTGAGGACACCCTCAGACCCTGATCTGAAGAGATCCCATCTCACTTGTAAGGTTCCAGGAGAGCCCGTGGCCTGTAGCTGTTCTGAAGGAAACCTTCAAACGCGCCCTTGCCCAACCCGAGGTCTTTTTTAGGGAATCCCCAAGGGCTGGTCTGCTTATCCTTTCCTCTGCCTTACCCAGCCTTTGCCCACAGACCTTGGACTCCCAGAGCAGCTTCTGGGAGGAGAGTCAGCAGAGCCTGTGAGGGGCTGGCATCACCCGTCCTGTGGCAGAAGAGAGGAAGACTCTGCATATATCAGGCTGGGGAGGGATGATTGAGGGTTTCACATCATTTCCGCCTTCAACCTTTCATGCAAGGAAAAGCCAAACTGTTCTTCAAAAAACCTTTTCAACTCAGTGAGTTGAAATAATATTAAATGCCTTTATTTCTTGCTTGCTTTCTGCTGTAAATGCCTGCAACTGTACCTCCAATGTACCAACGAACAGTTTAGAAACCATGAAAAAATGAATCATCATGTCATTGGAATAAACCCACCATATAAACTTCAGTCATGGCTTATCAGATCCTTCCATTCACCTGGAGACTTACAGTGGCTAGAGGTTACTTAGCTGAAAACGCATAGAGGACAAGGTGGTGCTTACAAGTTGATTGTCCATATAACAGAAATGCAACTGGGACTCTTTCTTCCTTTGCTAGCGCTAGCTGCGTGGTCCGCAGCACACCACCCTCTCAGTATCACAACCCAACTCTGCTAACTGCTTTTTAAAAAATCTTGGCGAAGGTACTTGCCCCCGAGAGCTTCCCACCTAAATAGACCACGCACAGACAAAAGAAAGGGATGGGCTGCAAGAAAAGCCGACGGTTGCGCACTGCTGGGCCTGTGCCTGTGTGTCTGCGTCCCCTGCGTCCTATTGTCTGGGTGACACTGATGTGGGCGGACTAGCGCTTAAATTATGGGTGCACTCCGGGGACATTTGTAGTTGGCTTGTGCAATGGTTATGTGCAAGCGTGCGGCGGCTGGGGGAAGTTGCAAAACACGGCTAGCGCAAAGTCACACGACGTGACTTGATGTGTTGCTGCCTCTAAATGGGTACAGGTAGGTAGGGGATCGCTGTTGCTTTAATTTCTCTGTGTTTGTGTGTGTGCCATCAAAGGATGGACAAAGAAGAGCAACTGAATCCATTTAAATAAAATAAAGCGGTATATTATTGCAAGGGCATGCCTGCAGACTGAAGGAGCTGTTTCTGAGCAGGCAGGACAGTCCTAGCAGCCTCCCGGCAGCCAGGCCAACTCCGCGGTCCCCCAGAGCAGCAAGGGAAAAACAGCCAAAAACGTACGTCCTGCGGTTGGGCACGTCTCCCCCCACTGTGAAAGCTGTGCATGCCACCAGCCCATTTTTCATAATGAAAGTACACAAAGAACGAAAGAGCAGAGAGCAGTTTGTGCCTTTGTGACTTGTGTTTTTTGAAGAAAAGTGAAGAGTGAGGGGGAAATCGGCCTGTTTCCATTATGCACGCACTTTCACACAACCACCCTGAGTTGCTCCAGTGGTACAACATTGGGCCTTCTGGCTCAGCACAGGACCGTCTAGCACAGGAGCATCACGTAGCACAGGGCCACCTGGTGCTGGATGTTAAAAGTTTGGCTGCAGAACACGACCAGAGGTCGCGTGTCTGGATGTCGTCACTTCTGCAGAGCATCCGTGGGCACCTCCGCAGCTCTCAGGTCCCCTGTGTCGCAGGAAGACCCCTCCGTGCCCCACATCCCAGCTGCTCGGTGAGCCCCTTCTCCGCAAGGGGATGGCAGAGCAGCCCCCTCGGGGCAGAGGCAGCTCCGGATTTGGGGTTGCCCCATTTGCCACAGGTGACAGGGCTGGCACAGCACCAGCCTGTTGTCTGAGGTCTCAGAGTCCCCTCGCCTGGCCACCCCTGTGGGGGGGGTTCACTGGCAGCAGGATCATAGAATCATAGAATCATAGAATCATAGAACCATAGGGTTGGAAGGGACCTCTGGAGATCATCTAGTCCAACCCCCCTGCCACAGCAGGGTCACCTAGAACAGGTTACACAGGAACACGTCCAGGCGGGTTTTGAATGTCTCCAGAGATGGAGACTCCACCACCTCTCTGGGCAGCCTGTTCCAGTGCTCTGCCACCCTCAGGGTAAAGAAGTTCCTCCTCATGTTTAGGTGGAACTTCTTGTGCTCAAGTTTGTGCCCATTGCCTCTTGTCCTGTCCCCGGGCACTACTGAAAAGAGCCTGGTCCCATCCTCCTGACACCCACCCTTTAAGTATTTATAAGTGTTGATAAGATCCCCCCTCAGCCGTCTTTTTTCCAGACTGAAGAGACCCAAATCCCTCAGCCTTTCCTCATAAGAGAGGTGTTCCAGTCCCCTAATCATCTTGGTAGCCCTCTGCTGCACCCTTTCCAGCAGTTCCCTGTCCTTCTGGAACCGGGGAGCCCAGAACTGGACACAGTACTCCAGGTGTGGCCTCACCAATGCAGAGTAGAGGGGGAGGATGACCTCCCTTGACCTGCTGGCCACACTCTTTTTGATGCACCCCAGGATGCCATTGGCCTTCCTGGCCACAAGGGCACATTGCTGGCTCATGGTCATCCTGTTGTCCACCAGGACTCCCAGATCTCTTTCCACAGAGCTGCTCTCCAGCAGGTCAGCACCCAACCTGTACTGGTGCATGGGGTTGTTCCTCCCCAGGTGCAGCACCCTACACTTGCCCTTGTTGAATTTCATAAGGTTTCTCTCTGCCCAGATCTCCAACCTGTCCAGGTCTCTCTGTATGGCAGCACAGCCCTCCGGTGTGTCAGCCGCCCCCCCCAGCTTTGTGTCATCAGCAAACTTGCTGAGGGTGCACTCTATCCCCTCATCCAGGTCATTGATGAATATATTGAAGAGGACTGGACCCGGTACTGACCCCTGGGGAACACCACTTGTCACTGGTCTCCAACTAGATTCTGTGCCCCTAATGACAACCCTCTGAGCTCTATCTTTCAACCAGTTTTCTATCCACCTTACTGTCCGTTCATCTAACCCACACTTCCTAAGCTTCCCTATGAGGATGCTGTGGGAGACCATGTCAAACGCTCTGCTTAAGTCAAGATAGACCACATCTACCGCCCTCCCCTCATCTATCCATCCAGTCATGCCATCGTAGAAGGCTATCAGATTAGTCAGACATGATTTCCCCTTGGTGAATCCATGCTGAGTACTTCTGATAGCTTTCTTTTCCTCCACGTGCCTTGAGATGACGCCCAGAACAAGCTGTTCCATCATCTTTCCAGGGATGGAGGTGAGGCTGACCGGCCTGTAGTTCCCTGGCTCCTCCTTCTTGCCTTTTTTGAAGACTGGAGTGACATTAGCTTTCCTTCAGTCCTCAGGCACCTCGCCTGTTCTCCAGGACCTTTCAAAGATGATGGAGAGCGGTCCAGCAATGACTTCTGCCAGCTCCCTCAGCACTCTCGGGTGCATCCCATCAGGGCCCATGGACTTGTGAATATCTAAATGATCTAATTGATCCCTCACTCGCTCCTCCTCAACCCAAGGGAAGTCTTCTTCTTTCCCTGTTACTTTATTCAATGCCTGGGACTTCTGAGGGCTGGGCCGAGCAGAAAAGACCGAAGCAAAGAAGGCATTCAGTAACTCTGCCTTCTCTGCATCCTCCGTCACCATGACTCCTGTCTCATTCAACAGTGGGCCCACAACTTCTCTGGTCTTCCTTTTGCTTCCAGTATACTTGTAGAAGCTCTTTTTGTTGTGCTTGACGTCCCTAGCCAGGTCTAATTCCAAGGCGGCCTTGGCTTTCCTTGTTTCATCCCTGCACGCTCTGGTGGCATTCTTGTAATCCTCCCAAGGGGTCAGTCCCTTCTTCCACTTGTTATAAACTTCCTTCTTCCACTTGAGCTTTTTCTGAAGCTCCCTGCTTAACCATGCAGGTCTCCTGCGTCCCGTGGCCGATTTCTTTGTCTTAGGGATGCACCGATCCTGAGCTTGGAGGAAGTGGTCTTTGAATATCAACCAGCTTTCTTGAGCCCCTTTGCCTTCCATAGCCCTAGCCCACGGGATCTCTCCAAGCAGTTGAACCTGAAGCAAAGCCCATGCTCTCGAGCAGTCGGTTTCAGGCTGAAAATCATACAGATGTACCTGCAGGCACGCTACCCACGAGCTGAAAAGACCAGTAAAAGCAATGTGTAGCTGCTTTAACTACCCCTCAGTGCAGGTAAGGTCCAGGCAAGACCTACCTCGTATGGACCTTAACTACTACTGCAACCTGCAGCTCCTAAAGGCAGCGCTGGTTGCTCTCCGTCAGATGTGCAAAGGATTATGAGATTTATACGAATGCTCAGCACTCCCTGGAGTAACAGTGATAGGGGGGATCCTTTTTGTCCTTCTCAATAGGTAGGACCTCAATAGGTTTTTAATACCAGCATCCTTGAGGTTTCATGATGCAGGTGCTTCTTTTCCATATGAAAAAGAGATGGAGCAGGATTATTTTCCCTGGCATTTATCAATCTCACTGCTGAGTCCGTTAGGAGAGCTGATGTTGGGTGATGTGAGGCAGGAAATTTGTCATTTTAGTTCAATAAAATTGTCAAATGTGTGCAATATGGAGTCTTGTGCCAAGACTGCTTTTCTGGGAGCGTGGTAGCTCATCTGTGTTTGCTTGCCTAGTTATTTGGCTGGTTTTTTAAAGACACACAGACGTGTTGACAGGACAAGCTCCTTCCTTGCATAAAGCAGGTAAACAGGAAACCAGAGTTGCTGTGGTGTGGGCTAGGAACGGCGCTAAGACTGGCCCAGTCCTATAGAAATGATTTCAACTCCTTTTTTGAGTCACTTAATCCCACACAGCTTCTTTTCCCCCCACCTTGAATTAGTGTGATTTTAAATCGGGAATAGGTAGGTAGTTATTTTTCACTTCTTTCACTTTTTTCATCTTTGTCAACCTTTTTTTTTTTTTTGCACTTCATATTCATTATTTTATTGCCTAGTGGTTGAGCAGCTACAAAGACTGTGGTGAATATTTTTAAGTGTTTACCTATATTTGCATGGCGGGATTTTCAAGGGCTATACAGCCTCGGTCTAGCTCTCCTGAAATTAGTGGGCAAGTACTCTGTAACTGTGACAAAAGCATGTATATTACTTCTGAAAATGCTTTCTAAGCAGTCAGTAGGTCCGACTTTCTCCTGTCAACTGCACTTACCTACAAAGAATTTGTAGCTGTTAACATCAGTGAACAAGTCTTTGGGGGAGGGGGAGCATTTTCCATAGAAATATGCAAAAAACACTGCATAGGTGCCACTTGTGTTTTGAGTGTGTGTATGTAAAGAAAAACATTAATATGCAGCACCCTGGCAAGTAGGTTGGCCATGGGGGATGTGACTACACGCTGGTGCCCACTGAAGACCCTAGTTCACTGACATGCCAAGTGTCTTTCCAGTGAAGTCAGTCAGTGGTGCTCTGAATCAAAGATTTCTGAGTCTTGTCCTTCATCCATCATGTTTCTTCAGCAAGGACGGACTTTGGAATGGCAGTCATTAAACGTGAGTGAATGAAAAGTTTGTACCAGCTGCTGGAGCTTTCCATGAGCTGGGGAAGGGTGGGCTTGTAGCTCAAACCCCACGTTGCATCTGCCTACCATGGTTTTAAGGGTGTCATATAGCCCCTACCCTTCCTAGAAGGAGGTTAGCTAGCAAAGCCAGGCTGTTGGACCATCCATCAGCAATCCTTCTGTCCCCCTCAGGGTTCACCACTGAATACCGTACTGCTGTCAGATGAGAAAGTTTCCTGCAGGAATGGGCTGGAGGGCAGCAGGACCTGATTGCACACAACCTCTGCAACTCACTTCCTTCACCCTGCTCTCCACAGGAGGTGGGAGAGAGGGCCTGCTCTTCCCCAGGCTCCCAAGGGAGCTGGGAGAAGGGGGAAGGAAACTTTGACCCTGCCTGGAGTGGTCAGACACTCCCATTTGCCAAACAAGCTTTTGGCAGTGCGGGACCTTTTCTGAAGCCTGTGTTTTTGAGGAGTTGCCTTACTTACGGGTTTACCAAAACAACACGTGTCTAAGAGAAAGGCTGGATGAAGCTGTGTGGCACTTTCTGTGAACAGCCCTATTTTCTTCTTGGAGTATAACTGGAAGGGGTGAAAATCCATCTGCGCTGCGGTCCCTCCCAGCTTCGTCTGCCCTGGATTGTCAGGAAGTGCAGCAGTTTCCTCCTTGCAGGCCCACCCGAAAGCACTGCAGGCTTTTGCTTCATCCTCTGCCACCCGTTGGGAAGAGTGCAACAAGGACTTTTGCTCTGCCTCTGCATTTGTGCCTTTGCTCTTTGCTCATCCGCTGCAATTGGGAATTGTAATGAGTAAATGCATTTTCTATTAGTGTTAATGATAAATCTTGGTCAGTCTGTTCCTATGTCAGTGCTGCACAGGTCTGTGCGAAGCGTGAGGGAGAGCAATGCTTGGGAGAGGCCATCTCGACTCTTCTTCTGAATCATAGGAGTTGTCTGTCGTATGAGAGCATGATGTGCTTGTTAATACCTGAAACACCTCCTAAAGAGAGAGGAGGAGGGAAACATCTTCCTTGCCTTCTTTAATCATGGAACAGATAAGGAACAGCCTATATAAATAGGAATAGACACAAGAAGGAATTCAACGAGCCACAAATGAGGAGTTGATTTTTATTTTTCTTTTTCCATAGGACCCGATTTATTCTTGCCTTGCAGAGTGTTGTAGTTCAAGTCCATTAAGCACGACATGCACCAGGCTGCCTTCTCATGGCTGACCAGTCCAGAAAAGCCAGGCTGTCTCATAACCTTAGCACATAAAGCTGCAGAAAAATTTAGGCGACAGTGTTGATTTAATTATTAAGGATTCTGTTTGTCTGAGTCTGTCTGCCTCTCCTACCTACACCCTGCATTATGGGCTGTTCTTCATTACCTGCTCTACCTATCTTTGCAATCTAGCCGCAAACAGTTTTGGTTGACCACACCACTTCCCTCTTGAAAGTTAATACTGTTTGACTCATTCTGTACTGCTAACACCAAGCCAAAGAAAACAAGCCAAAGAATAACCTGCTTGTATGCAGTTTGGAAACTTCTCAGAGGCCCTGCTTTCAAAATGCTATACAGTAGCTTACTATATCTCTCTGCAGCTGCAAAGAAAATGAGGAAAGCAAAAAATGGTTCAAGAACCTAAAATAAAGACTAGGCAGAACCACATGAAATTTATGAGCTTTCAATGAACTGCAGTCCTGTGTAGGCACAATGGAGCGTTAGTACAGAGGAGGGACTGCTTAGTAACCTGCAGATTAAAATATCCAAACTCCTTTCTTTGGAAAAACCAGGTATTTTCAGCTATTGTGTGGAAATACCAGTCACCGGTCTTGGTAAAAGCAAAGGTCTTTAGTTCAAGGGAAGCGCGTAGCCCGGCTATATACTTTTTTTGGACTGGAGCAAAGTTTTTTACAAGTCGTCGAAGTCTGAATGGTCAGTATCCATGGGGAGTAAATTTACTTCGTGTTGCCAAATTCCCCTGGCTTACATAAACAGTGAGCCACAGGACTTGACCTTTAAGTTGCAGGTCCCTTGTTCAACTCTGTCTGAGGCTGAATGATGGAGACCTTTTACTGTCCAGAGATATTTCGGTGGACTGATGAAATGGGTTTCTGTCTAAGCTATTTCTCCGACTTCCAATGCCGTGATGGTTGTGCAACCCACTTTCCCGTTTGTTTGTCCACTCAGAGGCACTGCAAAGGTGGTAAATGCTATCATCCCTCGCTTTTCCCACTCAGGCTGAGGGAGGGGGTCCGGATTCATCCCACCTAAGCTTACGCATTCTATTAAGTGCCTGTATTAGGAGCCTGGTCCCCTGTATTCAGCGGAGAGACAAGCTTCTCCCAAGGGCTGCTCAAATGGCGGCTCAGCCCTTGCTGCCTGAGCCTTGTGTTTCTGCAGCTTTTCTTTGGACAGAGGTGTCTTTTTGTGCCTGTATTTTTCTTGGTTGCTTGCTGAGCTGTTGGTTGGCTGGTTGTGCCTCATTCTGCACCTACTCTCTCATACATATCTTCAACTATGTCTCAGCCCATGGCTGGAGGGTATTCTTATGGCGGTTTGTACGTGTGGGAAGATGCAAACTATAAAGAAACAAAAGAGGCTTTTGGCAATGCAGTGCTTAAGTTGGGAGTCATTCAAACTTTGTCAAGGAGTCGGGATTTTTAAAGTATATATATTGACATGGGGGAAAGGGAAAAGAAAGCGAAGGGTATAATTTTGCAGACTAATTTAACTTGCATGAACAACTTCTTCCTTCCAAACTCCTGCCGCTCGGCTCCCTTACTTTTACTTCGCTGCCATGACCTAATTCCTGGGGTGATCCCACAGAGTAATTGCACTTCCATGACAGAAATAGAGGACACATATATGTCAGATTCATCAGAAGTTTTGGTGGATCCATGGCAAGCAAAGTAATTGTGTTTTAAGTGGAAATATGTTTGTGCATTGCTATTTGTTAGTACAGCACAGGCCTCACCAGCAGAGCTGGGGGGAGAGGAAGCTTATTTCCTGCCTTGCAAAAATTGTCAAGATTGCTTTTCCTGGCTGTGGTACCTCAGGGTAGACGTGAGGCTTTTCATATGTTTGTCAGGAGGCAGGGAGAGAGCTGGAGGGACCCAGCCCGGAGGAGCCCGCCATCTCACAATCAGCGTGCTGGCTGGAGCGAGGGAGACCCGCAGCCTCCGCTCATCCCTTTTCCTGGGGACATTCCCCCTTGGAGCTCTCCCAATGCAGCTGGATAGTGAATCAGTGACAAAAAGAGCTGTCAGCCTCACCTGGCTCACCTGGAAAATAGGAAAACACAGTTTGCTTTCTAGTATAGACCAGGCAAGAGGGGCTTGACCCCAACTCTCCCACCTTCTCTCGTTTGTTCCAGGGCAGGACTCCCTCTCAATTGCAAATTTTGCTCTACCTTTGGCGTCTGTTTGTGTAGGTTTTTTTTAAAAAAGAACTGATTTAAAAAAGAAGGGGTAAGGAAAAAAAATGTTGCCAAAATATTGTTTAACTGCTGTTGAAACACGTAGGGGACAAATGCACCAGCTGCTCAGGGTGCATGTCATTACAGCAGGGGGACTAACCCCACTATGGAGGTGCAAGAAGCTACCTGGGGTTTCCCCCAGGTGAAGAGGGGAGTTACCAGAGAGCAGGGAACCTGCCCTGTAAATCTTTGTTCACCTCATTGATATCACTGGACACTTGTTCAACACACAGCCAAACTGGATGACCTGGTGGAAAAAA
Source organism: Fratercula arctica (assembly GCA_947846985.1). Classification (NCBI taxonomy): domain Eukaryota; kingdom Metazoa; phylum Chordata; class Aves; order Charadriiformes; family Alcidae; genus Fratercula; species Fratercula arctica. The sequence goes on from CANTUZ010000001.1 coordinate 99,652,626, forward strand.
GAAAATGCTCAGCGAAGGATCGTACCTGAAACATCTAGTCTGGCTGCAGGTACTCGGAGCAACAAGCGTATTTTTCTATAAAGACACACAGAAAGGGTGAGGTTTGCCAGGGAGCTGATAGGAGAAGTGCATCTGGAAAGGCTTCCTGGTGTCAGTCTGTCCGTGCTTCGTACTGCTCGGCATTCTGCTTCCAAAGGGCAGCTGGATGTCAGCCTGGCCATCAAGCCGCGTAATATCCAGCCTCATTCACACGCTTCCCAGCACCTCGTGCCTACAGTCAGGTTGGGTCTGATGATGAACGCTGATTCTGCTGGTAATTACAGACACAGCACCAAAACGTTTCGCATAATATCCTGTCTACCATGATGTTCCTTCTGTCTGGAAAGAAGGCTTGCATTGTACAGGGCCGAAGAAAAACAGCAAAAAATATAATAGCTGATGAGTCTACTCGAAGCTCTGACTACCACAACCATTATTTTTCCTTGCCGCAGCAATAATATTTTTCACTGAGGAAAGAGAAAATATCCTACAGTGTGTCTAATTCCTTTTTTTAGGAACTTCTTGCATTATATTTTCAACACTCTACAAGAGGTTGGTGAGCTCTGACGCTGTCCTGTACTGATCCTTCTAATGCCCGAGTGCGGTGTAAGTCTTTCCCAAGTGATGGAGGCTGGAGAGGACGCCACTCTACAGATTGTTTTTATATTCAAGCGTGATTTCCTAGAGCCCCGTGGGCTGCCGTGTAACGATGTTTAGTGCCTTACGCTAAGCATGTGCATACGTCTCTGCAGGATCAGGTCAGGTCTGTTTGCAAACACAGCGAATGGTGTCCTAGAAAAGTTATACTACTTGCTTTTTCTGTGCAGATAGGAAATCGAGAAAAAAGAGAGTGCAAAAAGTATTTTATATCTGGGTTATCTGGCACATAGAAAAATAGTACCGGATTACGCGCTTAAGGCACTATTTCTGTTGATAACAAAAAAAAATGCTATTTTGCGAGCAGGATAGCTGATTTTCAAGCATTGCGTTTCCCAGCTTGGTAGTAATATAGAAGCACTATAATTCACTTCTGTTTACAAGTATATATCATTGTGTTGCACTAAAGGTAGTGTGCTCGCTTCCTAGAATTATGTGAAAGAGTATATTTTCTTCTCATCCTTCACTATGTACAAAATAATTGGATTTATTTTAGCTCCATGGCACAACACAATGTTTACCACTTTATTAACCAGACACAATGAAACATGGCTTATTTTCTACCTGACTAGAGCTGGAGCCAAACCAAAGCCCTGAACACAAATAGCCCTGAAAAGGGAGGATGCTTGGATCAAGGTCCAATGTGGTTCCAAAGCAGCCAGCTTTCGTTAAACCAAAGTGTTGGGTCTCCTCAGTCACTCCCTACGTCGTCAAAGTCTGGCCAGATGCTGCATTTTCCTGTGTATAATCCACTTTCTGAGTGTGAAAAGTTTCCATTTCCACTTGGGAAAAGGGCGGGCAGAGGAGAGAGGGGGAGGTGTTCTGCTCCCCTTGGCAAGAAAGTGCGCCGCTTTATTAAACTCCCCTTATACTCTTTCCACACAAGTACAACCTGCTGGTTTTGGGCAGCAAATTTGTGGGTAATACACACGAAAACCTGTGGTGTTCCTGCTGGGCTCGGCCTCTGGCCAGGATGCTCAGCAGCCGTGAGCCAGTGAGTCTCCATCAGACACCTGGTGCCCCAAGCCCAAACCTTTTGTGGGTATTGGTACCTCCCAACGCACCAGCTGGATTTGTGAGTGAGTGAGAGCAGGCGGCAGAAGGGTGTTACCCGTCCTGTGACTTAAAGGAGAAAAAAATGTCCATTAATCCATTCCAGCAGTGTTTACTTGTAGAACGGTCCTGGGTACCCACAGGAATTTTGGTAGCTTCAGCTGGCTGAATGAGAGCAGCAATGGCTTCATGCCTTTCCTTAGCCTCTGTTTTACCTGCTTCTCCCCTTCTGAACCTGAAAGGCATCTAGTGACACTTCTAAAAACTAAGTTAAAAGGAAGGTAATGGGAGACCTCTTTCTTCTTCTGCACCTGGAGCGCTGCTCTCGTCCCCGTGGGGCCGGCTGTGATGTGGAACCCGGACCAAGCAACCATTCCCAACCAGTGCCCGATGCGCACAAAAAAGAAACGGGGGCTGCCAAGGCACTTCGTTCTTCTTGTTTCCACATCCAGCACCCCGACCAGCTGGCCGCGGGCCAAGCCGAGCACTCCACAGTCTGTTCAAGTCTATAAAAGTGCGTTTCCCTCCCATTAAGAGGGAAAGCACTTTCATGTTGCGTTGCTGTAAAAGTATCAGAAAAGATAATGTTTTCTCTGCCCTGTTTGCTTTAAAAAAAACCCGCCTGACCTCACTGAGACAGTATTTGAAAGGGAGAAGGAAAAAAAAAAAGGTCCAAAAAACCCCAAATCCTGCGATTTAACTAAGCAGGCTGGGTGTCCTATTGATTCCAGTGTCTCAAACACTGACCCTGCAACCCAAGAGAAAAAAAATGCTGCTCTTTTCTTTCCTCTGCTGCTACCTGCAAATTGATTCTTGACAAAAAGTATGAGGACGTGGGGAGGGAAAGAGGACAGCGGTGCTGGCTCATGGCAAGCCGTCTCTCTCTCTGAGCTCTGGGCCATGGTCCTCTTCATTCCAGAGGCTGGATGTTTGATTGACTTCCATAAAGTCCCGTCTGATTTGCAAAAGTTTTGTGGCAGATCCTCGTGGCCAAACCGCCGGCTCAGCAGAGCCGCACCAGTTTCCAAGTGCCTTCCTGCCGCTCTTTTTCATCCTGCATCACCCTGCATCACTCCTGGAAAGGGGAAGCCTGGGCTTGTGGTCACCATGCCGAGCGTCGGCCACAGGGTCAGTGCCTGACCACGGGCAGATCACCTCATTTCTCCGTCATTCAGTTTTCCAGCCGTAAAAGGGGGATAATAATAGTCCTGGGCTTTACAGGGGTAAACCGAGGATAACTTGCCTGCTCTTTAAGCAAGGTGTTTAGAGGGTAACTTCAAAGTAAAGCTAATAAACGCAAAAATACAAGTCACCCTAACAAAGCTCTGCCCGTGCATTTATAGTGGCTTGGGAAAAGCATTTGTATTTGTTGTATTTTTCTGACACAGTCCTTTACTTTCCTGCTGCAGACCTTCATGCAAAACAGGTTCTGTGCTGCTACCTGCAGCAGTCAGCAAGGTAGAAAAGGTGAAATAGCACTTCTAATTGGGGGGTGGGGGGGGAAGAGCCACTGTTGGAGCTACATCTTGAGGTGGCAATTGCCTGATGTTGTTTCTAGGTAGTTCCCACCCCAAATTGCAACGTATGGATGAAAACAACAGCAGAGTTCCCCTCAGAAGGAAGAGGCTGGTGCTGGTCTTTCCTCCCCAAATGCATAGACACAAGTGGGATTTCCACAAGCCCGAGGGATGAGGCAGATCTCGGGTTCAGTGGGACAATCTGGAGCAGTACAGGGCTGGGGGTCCAGCAGTTTTGCTTGGTGGATGCACAGTGGAGACCAGCAGAGATGCTCCCATCAGCTGGGAGGGAGCTGGCCTGGCAACGGGGGTGCCCCGCAGTGACCTGGGGAGGATGCTGTGCCTGGGTTAATTCACCTTGCTTGCTGCCGGCGAGCCGGGTTGTCGAGAGCAAGCTGGGGTTTGTCTGCCCTGCCCGGCGCCGTGTGCCAGCTCGGCACAAATTTAGCTCCTGAGCGAGATTCAAAGCGGGAAAGTTAATTCTTGCCTTGCCGGCCTTCATGCAGCCCTTGTCCTCTTAGCTTGCGAGGAATGGCTCACCTCCGCGCGAGGCGGCTGGCACACCGGCCTGCGCTGCCGGGACGCTTGGTTCCGTGCCAGGCAGGCAAAATTCCGGATGCCGGGAGGGCAGCGCCGGGGAGGCAGGAGGAGAAAGTAGGGTAGCAGGAGGTCAAACTTGGCGTTGGCGCACTCACTTAAAAGCAGGAGATGTCTGAGTGGAATTTGAAATTAGAAATAAATTGCATTGGGGGCGGGGGGTGGGGGGAGGGATGGATTTGGAAGGACCTGGCTCTTGGCTCCGCAAGCCCTGGGTTCAGCCTGCTGAAGCTTAAAATAATCCAAAAGTATGAGGTATTTTACACATCTTGTATGACTCCGCGTGTTTGCGTTCAAGTCCAGTGTTAGAAGCCCAAGGCTTGAGGCAGCATCCAGCTTTGCACTGCTGACAAATGAAACATTTGCTCTTGACCAACCAGAATGTCAGATAAAAGACTTTTTCATCTTTCTTCTCCCTTTTTTTTTTTTTTTTGGAAGCCTTAATGTGACTCTTTAATGATGAAACCGCTACTATATAATATGTCTTTTTATATTTTAATTTTTTTTTTCCCCCCTCTTGGGATAATTTACAGCACAGTGTGGAATCTGAGACGGTTCAAGCTGTGCCAAAGGGCCTGGCAACAGGAAGAAATGCCGAGCCACTGCGATTTGGAACCATAATACAAGATATAAAATTTAATTTTAGAAATGTAGCTACTGGGAACTGCTTTTAAATGCACATTTTCCTTTTAGCGCATAAAATGATCCTGTGTCTTGATTGAGCTGTTAGGGTGGCTTGAAAGAGTGCTCTGTAGAGTAAGGGGCATACAGAGCTCTTCAGAGATCTCTTGCTGCTTATTCACTGATACTCAAAATTGGAAGCTGGCTGTTTATGTATCTTTGTGTATTAAACATTACGGGGATGTGTGGAATAGGGCACGGTGGATTATTTTCAGGAGTTTTGTGCCAGCCTGTTTCACTGCCGTAGCCGGGAGTTGAGAGAGGACTCACCATAGGAACAGCACTGGCCACCTCCTTGCAGGGAGGATGGAGATGCAAAGAAAGCTGCAGAGGGCAACTCTTCATGACAAGAAAATGAAAATCGGGACCAGATAGACAGGAAACTATGGTGTTCGGCAGGAAGCAAGGGATAATGTCACCTTCTTCAAGGGAACAAGTAGAAAAAAACATGTTTGACCTCTGGGCTAGAGATTTGACGTGCATTCCTATCAGGGTAACAGTGTCCTATGGGAAGAAGGGGAATGGATAAGCCACAAAGATTCATGAGGCAGCTGATTTCCTGAAACAAACGCAATGTGCAGAAATGGGATTGGGTTTGGGGGAAAAGGAGGGATGATGGCATCCGCTGCTCCCAAGAAGGTCCCCAAACAGAAGGTAGGAAAATGACAGTTTTGGAGCTGGGGATCCTACTCCCTTGACAACACACCTGGGGTCAGGGTATGTCCTCATAGACTCATTGCAGTCAGTATCTTGCCCTCCATTTGGAGACTGCGTCTTTGAAAGGACAACTTGTGTGCCAGAGACAGGCTGCTTTTGGGCTTTCTGCTTTTGGGCTGTTTTCTGTGCCCTTTAAGAAGAAAAAGCCCTATTGGGGGATGGGGGAAAATTACAAAGGAAATATTTGATTCCACCTGGTGGGAAACGTGGCTGAACCACCCCATTTCAGACATTTCACCAAACACAAGTCTGCTAGGGAGGTTTCCATTTCAGCCCCAAAGATTTGTGGCAGCAGCCTTCCCGGATAAGATACCCCACTTTTGAAGGATATCTCATAAAATTGGACACCAATGGACGCAAAAGTGGTTTGCAAAGTCGTGGCAATAGGTTGGGTCTTAAGAGGGTGGAAGGAGGATTTAAAATTTGTGCTTTCATCATGCCTACCGGAGAGCAAGTGATCCAGCAGATGAGACATCCCTCTTGCATGCTGTGTGTGCGGTCTTTGTGGTTGCAAGTTGACACACAAAGGATGCCAGAGCAGAGAGCAGGCACAGGAAACAGTTACAAATGCATTACCTTGCTCTTTGCATACCACTCGCTGCTAACTAAGGCTTTTCTTGAAATCACTCCTGCCCGTGATGTCTCTGCCCTTCCAGCTGAATCCGGACGTGCCCCGGTGCTGCACCGGAGCTGGGCCTTTCCAGCATCTTCCCCATCCCCTCACAGCCCCTCAGGGCCATGGCACCAGAGCTTCATGGGGACCCCGTGCTCCAAGGGCTGCCCTGGGGAGTGCTGAACCCCCCAGCTCCCATGTGGCCATGGCCACATCTGCTGTGCACTGGCCGCTTCTATAATGTCAGCATCTACTCTCTTATAGTTGGATATCTAGTGGGACCTTCTGTTTTGGAAGCTCACAATGCCACTAAGAGAGACTTCATTACCCCCTTAGTTTCAATTCTGCCAGCTTCTGGTGTTTCTTTGCTGTTTCTGTCTATAAATCCATTGCTGAAGGATCCAAAAATGGGATTTGCTTGGGATTTGTTATTTTATAGCCCCATACTTGTCTAATTATGGTACTTTATGACAATCTGGGATTGCATTTTTGAGGAGTTATTCCAGTGCAGGTTTACCATGGGGGCCACTTGATTTTTCCTCCTTTTATATACCCCTGCAGACAGTGCTCCTTTTAGAAATGCCTCTTCTCTCAGCGAGAGGTGTAAAGGCACGTCAATTTTCAGTGAATCTGGTTCTTCAGAGTAGGCCATGTCTCAGGCTGCCCTGCGATATGGTTACAATGCATGACTGGTTTGTGTCTCCTGTGCTTGTAGAGAGGTGGTTTCAGCTTAATTTCAGACAGCCGCTAGCTGGTTAGGTACTTTGCCAGTGGATGAGGGGTTAAAAAATAAAGAAAAAACATTTTAAAAAGAAAAAAAGTCAACAGACCTCATGTATCAGTGAGATTTTCTGATCTTTTTCCCCCCCCTCCCACAATAGGACATCGTCAGAAAATAGATGAGCAGACAAAGCCCGGGAGCTTGTCCTTTTCAGAGCGCCTGAGTGAACTGGAGCAGTTGCGGCGTACGGCCATGAGGGTCAGCCCACACCACCCAGCCCCCACACCCAACCCACGAGCCTCCTTGAACCACACCACTGCTTTTAACCCTCAGCCTCAGAGTCAGATTCAGGGTAAGTACCTGAAATCCTCCCCCCCGGCTCACCCACTGCCACCCCGCCAGCCTGCGGAGCGCGGGGTCTTGCAGGCATTGCCCTGCTGTCCCTCCATCTCTTCTGGACTCTCCTTGGCCACCTTTAATGAGTGAGAGCCTTTAACAAGTGAAAGGAGGGGCTTCCTAACATATGTCTGTATTTCTAAAGACCTGACAGCTTTTAAGGGGTCCGTACTGCCTTGTCTTCCCGGTGTCAGTACAGCTCACGGTGTTCATCTCACCTGTGTTAGAAGCGTAACATCTTGAAAGTCGTTGTTTTCTTGCAAAGATGCATTATGCCAGGCCTTTTTCTATGTGTAGGTGTATTTCCTGATGGATATTTAATCAAGCACATTGTGTGCTGGAATGAAAGAGAAATACCGTCAACGCCTTGCTTTGACCTTTCCCAGGAAGGCAGTAGCAAAGAAAGCTTTACAAAGTGCTTTGTCCCCTGAAGACGACCTCTTAGTGCTAAGACATTAACATGGACAGGCTGGTTTGAGCGTGTTTCTGTAGCCGGCGGTTATCCAGCGGGTTTTATTTGAACAAAAACCTGCAAAACGGTGACTCAGGAGTCCCATTTCCTCGGATGATGCTAGTGAAACCAAGTTATATAACTTGAAATCTTTTCTGCCACTGCTAGAGCTGAGTCCGTCCCCACTAAAACCAACTCTGTCCCTAGGATCAGCTGGAACTCGGGCAGCAGTGAATCAGGTCACTAAACGTCAGCTGATACATGGTGTTGCAAAATGTGTATCAAAATGCAGATTCATAGTGAGATGCACCAAAAGGGAGGGTGTGGGACAGTATTAGTTTTAGCGAGCGCCGTTCCTAATGGAATTTTCCTCTATTCTTCCAGCCAGAACGAAACGGCCTTAGTCGAGGTTTTCTGCTGGGGTTTTGGCGAGAAATAGTTACCGCAAATTGGCATAAAGGGGTTTTTTGGCATTTGTTTTTAAAACCAAGGTGCTCTTTGTTGCATGCAGAAAATGTTACTGCTTACCCAAGGCAAACGCTTGTTACATCCTTTTATTCCCAGGCCTAGGAAGGTCTTTGGCTTAGTGAAATCTACTGCAAATCTGCCGTTGTCTTTGCTGTGAGGAGAAGCAGGCATTATTGAGAAGCAGGGGAAATAAATCAACACAATTGTCATGTGCCATGCTGCAGAAAGAGGCGGGCGAAAAGACAGTTGGAAGGATCACCCAGCTCCTTCCCTCCCTGGAGCCACGCCAGGTCAGCTCGGGCGAAGGAGCCAGTCCTGCACCTCTCCCAGCCCCTGCCAGTCCCCTCACTTCGCTCTCCGATTTGCGGAGCAAACCACGTTGGGTTCCTCCTGCGCAACAGCTCCGTCCCTGTAAAAGCAAACACACATATTATTACGGCTACTCAGCAGCCAGCAGCTCCGTGGGTGGAGGTATCGGTCGCAGGCTTGCATTCTTCAGCTTCTTGGGAACACTATACGCTTAGCAGGGTATCGGGTTTAACGTCGAGTATCCCTCTTCCCCGGTTCCCTCTGGAAGTCCCTCGCTTGTACGACTTCAGAGCGATAGGCTTTTCACGCTCGGCTGGGGATTCAGCTGCTCCCTCCAGAAATAGTTTTAGCACGTTGCTCTGCTTTGCTCTCTGCAAACAAGGCTTTAATGCGTTTCACCTGCAGGCGTAGCTCAGAAAACGATAGCAGTCGAACTGCTAACGTGTCCTCATCGATACCCTCCTCTTCACCTCCTGGTCTGCTCTCTCCCAGTTCCCCTTTTCCTCTACCTCCAAAATGTGCGCGTTATCCATTGAGCAACTTGTTGAGTCTTGCAGTTGCTATCAGTAAAATAAGCCCCAAACTGAAGCCTCCCTCGTTTAGGACTGTCTCTGCTGCAGACGCCTTTTAATTTCTGGGGCTCGTCTCTTCAGGGTCACGCTATCGCAGCAGGGAAAAAGAGCTGGGGCGGGAAGGAGCTTCAGCACCATCATTTTTTCCTTGGTGTTCCAAGGGTGATTGGGTTTGGGACTGACGTCTCGTGTGACCTCTAGGGAGTCGGGACGTTTTCATTTTTTAATTTTTAATAAAAAGCGCTGCGTTTCAGAACTCAGACCCCCCAAAATGAAACAATTCTTACCTGCTCCATAGCATTGCTATACCTATCTGTACATCTTTGCATCTTGAAGCACTTTTATTGAAACTGTCTCACTGAAAAGAGCACGGAGTACTTTTTATACATCATAAAATAAGCCATAATACTCCATACATTGCTAACTTCCAAGCAGTAGCATTAAACTTTGCTTTAATTCACACCAGTATGAATCACAGGCTACTCCTCTGTTCATCCAATTATCTTTTTTTTAAAAAACAAAACTAACTCAAAATAGGCATCTCCGACTAGTTCTTGGATTTAAAGGGGCAGGTTGCCATGCCGCTAAACCACTGTTTATTTGTTGAGGTTTTCATCTATAAAAGGATTGAGGTTAATTTTAACTTCCTATTTTACCAAGTCTTGAATTTGAGCATAAAGCTGCTTGTGTCATGGATACAAGTCCAAGCAAGTAAAGAGACCATAAATTGCTATAATCGAGTTTTATGCTTCTTTCATATCACAAGGAGGGAGAAAGTACACCTGTTGGTTTAAAAGACCTAACCATAGCCAATTCACAGACCAAAGGGGAACAGAAGGGGAGGAAAAGCTTCCACCACATCACACATGGTTTAAGTTGAAACATTACTTTGTGCCGGTACCAAGCGTATCATGTCAAAGGATTTGACCTACACGCACAGGGTAAGGAAATGCAGTTAAAGCTCCGAACCCAGCCAACGCTTCAACCTTAACTCACCCCTTCTTTTGTACAGAGAGGAAAAGAAAATAGACAGAGCTGTCTGAGCTGTGCTGGGCTGTTGTTCAGGAAAATTTAGGCAAGACCCTTGATGAACATTTAAGTTTATATGTATAATAACTATAAATAAATCTACCTCTATATTATGGTTGAGTTTCTTCTAACGCCAGCCCGAACCAGATACTAAATACATAATTACTGATTTTACAGTCATTACTGTTAACCAGCGTGGGTAGATCTGTAATTCAAGAGTTTTTACGTAAATAAGAATTTATATGGTTTCTTTGCGATATCATTTTTTTCAGGGCCAATAGAAATATTTTAAATGTGTAAGTCATCAGGCCAAGAATGTATTCTTTTGGAGGCATTAATGTTGGGTTAGTAAATTGCATAAATAAATTTCTAACTACTGGGGTTAGAAGTATCATCCAAAAACATGTGCAATTAAATGACTTCAACTTTTTTTTCCAAATTAGCCCAAACAATGTTTCCAACCGGTGATTTAGTAATTACACATAGGTTAAAAAAAAAAAAAAAAAAAGCTATTTATTCTGTCTAGGGAAAACAAATAATCATTATAATCACTTTAAGCTACATGCTTCTTGTTCTTTTTACGCTTCTATAGCCTTAAAAATACCTGAGTTTGCTAGCTAGCTTTTTTTTTTTTTTTTTTGCCTTTTTTTAGATTTTGTAACCTTATATGTTAAGTTTCATCTGGGACCACGCTTTTATGACCAAGTCTAAAATCCCTGGAAACAAGAGGCTGTAATAAAATAGCTGACAGATCTTTAGGTGAAGCAGCAGAATTAGCACCGATAGCAAAGCAAGAGAGATCATTTAGAGATCAGCTCTCTGAATTAGCAAGAAACATAATGACTGAGAGATTATTTTGTTACAAGCCAGCCTTTTGTCTTCCTCCAGGTGCAATATGCTTTGTTTAAGAGACATTTCAAGGTCTTTGCTATCGTAATCTTGCTCCACCAAAAACAGCCCAAGTTTATCAGGGTTACCATGAACTGGTGAAACACAGGAGCGGAGTCAAGGGCGGCGTTTAAGCCCGGGAATTAAAATGTCTTTGTTCCTACTACGGCTGTATCCTGCCCTGATCTTTAATATTTCCACTTTTAAATCAGCTTAATAGGCTGTAGGTTAATAGAGGTGCTCACAGGGCAGCATTGCAGAGCGGGCTTCCACGGAACTGTCATTCTACCTCCACGTTTTGCCACTGCAATATGCAGTTTTCAGGTGCTTTTGAGAATCTGGATTGACGTGCTCATAGCTGCCTGCCAAAAGAGATAAACAGGCTCTCAAGATTAGGGGCTCGCCAACTCTTTCCATTGTGCAATGCAGTAAATGCCGATACTTCTGTGTTCTCTTTGGGCATGTCTGCGTCTCCCCATCTTGCCTTCACCTGGCGCGGCTTTGTAGAGTGAGCACATGGTGCTTTAACGGCGTATCGTCCCGTTTCCACTCGATTAACCGCCTGACCTCTCTGTCCCAAAATACACTCCCCGGCATGTTGAGCGAGTGCCTGCCTGAGCTTGGCACCCTTCCTATCGGTGCTGCTCCTGCCTCCCCTGGCCGGCAAAGTATCTGGGGGTGAGTCGTGCCAGTGGGCAGGGCGGGCAGTGGGTGCATCATTCCCAATCAGCACAGCCAGGGCTGCCAAGCTCCCTGGCTCCGATTCTTCTCCTGGATGTGCAGGAGCCCTCCTTCCCAGCCCCGGCGTACAGTTTCCCCACCAGGAGCCAGGTCACGAACGTTTTGCTAGCAGCCAGGGGAGCTCCCCTCTGATGGAGCTCCCCTCCCATCACCTGTCTCCTGGGGCAGGTGGATGACTGGATGCGTGCTGGGAGCCCGCTTCGGGCGAGGGGGAGAGATGCTCTTTCTCCTTTCCCCTCCTTTCAATGCCAGTAGCCACCAAAAAGCTTCTGCATGGGGAAAAGGAAGGAGGCGAAGCCACCTTGGTGGCATGGACCCAGAGTTCGAGTGCCACAGCCACCAGCAGGTCACAGGGAGTTTGTTGAAATAGTGATGTTTTCCCAAAATATTTTGCAAACCAAATCTGTTTAGCTGGAAGGGTTCCAACTGGCTCTATCAGAAAGGAAATTTTATAGAGAAAAAATATCATTTTAACTGAAAGTACAATATGTTTCTTTGATTCACAGTTATTGCTCAGCACATAATACTTTTATATAATGCCATGACTAACCTCAGCAGTTTTTCTTTTTAAGGGGTACAGTGTTATTAGCAGCAGACTCACCCTGCTGTCTATTTATCGTGTCATAAACCAGTTTGCATCTGAAGAGATGAGCACACAAGCATGTGAGCTGAATTAGCACGCACAAAACAATTCGTCTTTCATTCAGTCTAATAGAAGTCCACTGCGGGGAAAAATCCCTCCTCTTTCATGCCCTCTACTAACAAATATATATAAACCTTCTGTTTAAGGGTGTTAGAACCCATCATGTAGCTCTGCAGGGACAGGTGCTCCCGATTTTGTCCCGAGTGTCATGGTTTAACCTCAGCCGGCAACTAGGACCATGCAGCCATTCCCTCACTCCTCCCCCTCCACCCCAGTAGGGCAGGGAGAAAAGGGAGAGGAAGGAGAGAAAAAAAACTCGTGGGCTGAGATAAAGACAGTTTAATAGAAGAGTAACAGAAGATAAAATAATAGTAATGGTAAAAGAATATACAAAGTAAAGTGATGCAATGCAATTGTTCACCACCCGATGATCGGTTGCCCATCCCATCCTGAGCAGCGATTGCAGATTCCTGCCCCCCAGCCAACCCCCATTTATATACTGAGCATGACATCTATGGTATGGAATATTCCTTTGGCCAGCTTGTCCTGCTGCCTCTCAGCTTCTATGGGAAGCTGAAAAAGTCCTTGACTAACGTAAAGATTACTTAGCAAGAGCTAAAACAATACGTGTTATCAACATTATTCTCACACTAAACCCAAAACACGGCAGCTACTAGGAAGAAAATTAACCCTATCCCAGCTGAAACCAGGACACAGAGTTACTTGCACCGGCTGAACTGGAGCATGTCTTAGGAAGTTTGCTTTAAAGCATAAACTAAAATGGAGCAGGAGGAATGTGGCTCTTGACATTTGCACAAGCACAAAAGTATTTTGCATAGCATTTTTGGCCAAGCAAGATGTTTCATTTTGTGATGAAACTAACACCCTCCATATCCCTGTCTTGGAGAACATTTGTGAAGTTATAGTATACACAGAATCTATTGTATAGACAAGAAAATATCACTATGGTAAAGAGATACAAAAGGTGGGCATAATATGATTAAATAACCCACAGCTTCACAGCGGCCATTTTTTCCTGGCTCTATCTCTCAACATCGTTTTTTACTCAGTCATTTCATCCCATGTGGAAATAGGCTCCTTACAGCAAAAGACATGTCTTCCATTTGATTTGTAAACTTTGTAACACCATTTGGGTCCTCTCCAAATACTAATTTTGACAGGGATAAAATTTTGTTACTGTAACTTGTTACCTCTGCTAAGACTTTGCATTTCTGCAGGGCTGGTTGTGCTGTGACACAGGAGAGGGGTGGTGATACCCAGCAGTAGCCCAGGAACGAGAGCGATCCCAAGGAATTCCCTCCATCCAGTGTTAGAAATCTCCTCTCTTCCCTCCTTCCCTGCCAGGAGCGGATGAGCAGTTTTGCCCTTTTGAGGTACCATAAGTGGGATACTGTATTTATAGCAGTATAGAAAGCTATAGAAAAACCTCCTCTGAGGTCCAGATTAGTAGTGATCATCCAGTGTTCAAGAAAAATTAATTCAAGTGTCAGTGGGTGCAGAGGGGGGCTGTTAGTATGATGAGAGGAATAAAGACCTTTCTTTAAAGGCGAGATTAGCATAGCCAGGATTATTCAGCATGCTGAAACAAAGGCTGAGAGGGAAGATAATTACAGTCAATAAACACAGCAGAGAGGTTCAACACTGGGGAGGGAGGAGAACCATTTGCACCGAAGGACAGTGTTGGCTCGAGAACAAGTGGTTATTCTGTAAACTGACCGTCAATGAATTTAGACTGGAAATTAGAAGATGGTTCCGAGGTATCAGAGTAGCCCTGGCAGCCTTCCTGGGGGCTATTAGAGGCAGAAAGATGTAATTTAAGACAGATATTGCTATGTTATGTAAGTACAGAACCCAAGATGTGGCTGGGCTGCAGGACGCAGGAGATGCTCTCCAGGCCTATATTTTCTTCCATTTGATCAATTCTTCACACCTGGGGCTTCACCGAAGCGAAACAAGTGACATTTCATTCTCCAGGACAGGCAGGAGGTGGCTCAAGGATCTTCTCAGCAATTTGCTCTGTCGGATCTCAGTGACAAGATAAAACCTCTCCTGCAAACTCCAGGCGGCCTCCTTACTCCCAGTTGGACCACCAGGTCTTCAGCACAAATCCCATCTGGGATGTGGGCTCAGCCAGCTCTCCAGCACCGGCACTGGAGACCTCGCGCTTCGCCTGCTAAAGAGAAGGCTTTTCCCTTTTGAGGGTGGCAGGAATCCATCCTGCTGCCCCCCCTCCCCGTGCACCTCGAGGATTCATCCCCTTCAGCCACAGATTTGTGCCTCCTCCGACTGTTCCCACTCGGGGCAGAGCGAGGTGAGGAAGCCAGTTCCTCAACACCTGCCCGCGTTGCAGGCAGCACGCCCAGCTCCGGGGCATAAGCCTTGCTCAAGAGCCTCCCCTGCCTCCTCACATTCAGCTCTAGAAAAAAAAAAAAAAAATAGGGCTTGAAATTGTTTAGCTTTTTCATCAACTTAAGGCACTAATGGAAAGAGTTATGTAATGGTGTTTAATCCAGAAGATTTCCAAGTGTCGATATATTTAAGATACCAATCTTCATATTCCAATTGCCTGGCACTTCCTGAGGTTAAAAAAGCAGTAGATAAGGCAACAAATATGTTCTCAGTCCCCAAGCAACATCTCCACTTACACAAATTTTCCTTCTTTTTTTTTTTTTTTTTCCCTTTTGTCCTCCATATCACAGAATCACATATGGAGCATCCTAAAGAATGAGTTTTAACTAAAGAAAAGGCAGTCTTGGTTTTAAAGCGGAAATCGAAAAGTTTAGAGATCTGTATTTTGTTCTAAGTTTTGTCAAAGTCATTCTGCATGTCTTTTGGCAAACCATTTACAGCTTGATTTTTTTGCAGAGCGTTTGGGAAAACTTAGCACACCAAAAAGCTGTTTTAGCAAAATTTTTGACAGTGCCCATGCACCTAAGCCACAGAGAAATCAGTGACAGCTATGGAGATAGCTTTGCAAATCCATCTAGCTGAGTCTTTAGGCAGCTGTAAAATTTGGCACCTCATGCCCAGACATAGTTTTATTTTTCATTAATCAGTCCATGTCTTTTACCACATGAGAACAACGCTGAGCTGATGGATACTTCTAAAAAAACCAGAGCTTGCAGGTAGGGGCAAGTATCCCCCATTCGGTTTTGAACTTGCACGGTGATCTCTGGTTTGTTTTTGTTTTGTCATCTTCTACTCAGTATGCCAAAGTCCCTTCTCCGTTATGTTGTTGCAAAAGTGGAGCCGCTCTCTGAGCCAATGCGGGAATCTTGTGCCTGCATTGATGCTGCTGGTCCAGCGTTAGTGCTCTTGGTGGTCACCGATGGCCAGAGAAAAGAGTGAATTACTCGGGCTCGCTTCTTGCCCCTTTCGCTCTCTCCTGGTACAGGTACAGGTACAGGTGCTGGCGTCACCCCAGCCAGGTGCAGCCTCTGCCTGCTCTTTTCTCCTCCTCCTTTCTGGGGCAACTGAAAAGGCTCAGCATCTTTCAGGATGGCTGCTTTAATGCACCGTACCTCAGGGGACATTTCTATCTGCTGTTGAGATTAGCTGGGTCACTGGGCTCTCTTACTTTTCCATGGAAACACCTTATTCTGGCTCACCACTTCTCTTACCCAGAGTCAAATCTCACCTACGGCATTGGCGTGCTGGAGATGTCGAAAGCAAATATCCCTGCCTGCCCCAGAGGTAGGTGCTCCCACCGTCCTGAACTTTGGATGATGACAGGTGGCCAGGTGTTTGATAGCATTTCAGCATTTGAGGCTGCAACTCCTGGGTTTTTGGGTTATTCCTCACTGGCCCTTGAAGCATGTTCTAGGCCTTTGAATAGCCCAATTGTGAGGAAGATTAAAAGCCCTGATTGCAAAACTCTGGTAAATAAAATCTCTCTCAGTTCTTTACTGACAAACCCAGTTTCTTTCCATAGCATTCTCCTCTTTAATCCCCTCTTGGCAGAACATGACATGTTTTGATACCAGAGCTCAAATTACCTTCCATGGTAAATAAAACAAACAAAAAATAAATAAGAGCTCCTTACCCTAAAAACAAACACCCACTGAAACCAGCTTATTATTCAGCTGATGGTGCCCATGTGCCAGAAGATACCACTTTGATTTTGTAAGTGAATGTGTTCTTTTCCCTCAAATACTTAATTGAGCCCCTACAAACTTGAAATGCCGAAGGGTTAGAGCGGAATGACCACGGACACCCGTACTATTTGCCATCTAGAAAACAAAGAAGGAGGAAACGAGGAGACTAGCACACAAGTTAGTATTCAAATGGTTGTTTCTGAGGTGAAAACCCCACCTCAATATACAGAGCCGGCGTGGTCTGGGTTGGTGCAGACAGCTAGATTTGGATGGAGCGAAATCAACCCCTCTAAATCCACAAGAGGCTGCAGCGGCTACCAGTGCTCATAGAAGCCACGGGGCTTTGCATTCCAGACTCTGCTTTCTTCACCAGTGGGATTTATCCATGGGGCAGGGGGCTCCTTTTGAAGCATCAAGTGCAGCAATGCCCTCGCCTCTTCTGCTGCCGTGCCTTTAACAAGATGTTGCGTCAAGCAGATCTTCTCTAGTGATCCCATGTGCTTAGAGGGTTCACAGGGCTCCTTTCGCATGACTGAGTACACAGCACACCCTTAGCAAACTTATTTATAAGTTTTCCCTGTGTATTCAGTATATTATGACCCCTATTAATGGAAATTGTTCACATGCGAAGAGCAATGGGCTTGGATGTGCTCGGTAGAACAATCAATTATGTGGGGAAATGCACATTACATAGTCAAATAGACGATAGTATCCGTCTGAACCATTTTCATTCTATTTATACATCTCTTCACTTAAAAGCACTGAAAAAAAAAATAATCATAGGAAATAGATCCATTAAAAAATTGTGGTTTTGCTGTCAGGGTCGGCTTGATTTCCGACAGTAAATGCCTAAGTCTGTTTCAGAGGTTTACTTGGTTTATCTGTGTTGGCCAAGATACTCAGTTCACCACTGCTGGTTCTGGGAGCTTCCAGGTTTTAATGCTCAATTCCAGGCACTTTCAAGGAGCCTGGATATCTGCAGAAAGACATGTTTTGAATGACTTTGATTAGGTACCCAAAAATTGGAACTGGATCACTCAGCACGCTTTAGAATATAAACCACTGTAGTTTGCATCCTCTGCATTTTTAAATAACTACAAATATCAGAGCTTTTAGATACGACTTGGCCAGTTTAGGTTCCCTTAGCTTCTGGCAGATCAAATTCAGGTGATCATTACCAACAAAAAACAATGAAACCCAAACCTCTTTGCACAGAAGGAAGTTATATATTCGCTGCTTTATTCATTGATAAGTTTCTAGTATCCAGAGAAGTTGCTGTAAACTGCTACATCCTTTGGCCTGTGGGAAAGACAATGTTTTTTCAGAAGCGATTCTTCATTTTATTCGTGTGGTGATGATTTACAGGTAGCTGAGCAAGTGTAGCGTTTGTGATGATTTCAGTTCTCACTGCATAAGGTTCCTGAAGTATATTTAATTTTAAAAATTCCAAGTCCAAACAATGATCCTCATTCTGCAGTAAAGCACGTGAGTAACTGCTCAAAAGAATAGTCTCTTTGATATCCTTGAGACCTATATATACATGAGCAATTTCACATGCAAAACCATTTGCAAATTCAAACTCGGTATTAATTAGTTCATGGGGGAAGGTATCCACCAGAAAACAGTTCAGCTCTGCCGTATGCTGTAAAAGTGAACACTTGTGTTAACTTGAAAAGGAACCACACAAAAGGGAGGGAGACACTTCAAGTGAGTGTAAACCAAGATTCGCCAACTAGTGCTCACCTAGATACAAACAGATCGCTAGGCTATTGTCATTTTTACCCCTCCTCTGCAAATACTTTTTTGAAAAGCTCTCTGTCAGCTGCCTTCAGCTTTTAAGCACATGCCTGGGCGCCTGCGCCAGGCTCTTGTGCCGATGGTGCTCCCCAGCCTCCACCCTTGCAAACTGTCTCCCATTGCCCATCCAGCAGATAAGCCCCCCAGGTGGGTATGGCTGGGGACCAGCCCGGGACCTGCAGGAATCAGCCCTGGCCCCGGGAAGCCTCCTGCCAGACCTCCTTTAGCTCGGCAACAGTCTGTGAATGGTGCCCATCTGTGTTATGAAATGCAAGAGCCCCGTGCCCTCCCTGAGGACGGAGGAGCTGGAGAAGGGACAAGGGCTTGCGGCTGGGGTCAAGGGCAGCTAAAACCCTGCTGCCGGGGCATAGGGAGAAACCAGGCGGAGCAGGGCTTGCCAGATGCCTCGGGCACGGTGGAGTGGCGGGCCATCACCAGTGTGTTTGTGGGTCACCCATGGGTGACCAAGCCTGGGGTGGCGGGTGCCACACAGGATCTGTCCCTGCATGTGCCAGAGCCTGGGGGAGGAGCGGGAGGCCACCAGCACTGCCCGCTCTTGCCCTCGCTGGGGTGACTAACCTGGCCAGACGTAGAGCAGGGACTAGATTGAAGCAGGTGAGAGAAGGAAAGGCAGAGAGGAGAGTGTGAAAACAGGTTTTCCTGGAAAAGTGAAGGAAATATATCCATGGGGGGGGGGGGGGGGGGGAAGGAAAAAAGAAAGAAAGAAAGAGAGAAAAACAGCTGTGCTAATTCTTGTGCTTGTTTGATCATGTTCAGAGCCTCCTAAGCTCCCATGGAAGGGAACGGTTTTGTTTCGTGAGGGTGGTGCATACTGAGTGCGTGTCCATGTGATTTTTGTATTTGTACATTAAACATTTCCTTAAGATGTAATTCCTTCCCTCCTGCACTTGGAATAAAGTGACTTTACAAGAAGGACTGCCTCCAAACAGCAAGCAAAGGAGGGCTGTTGGGGCAAGATAGGGCAAATGTAAATGTGTCTGAGCTAGCTGCTCCACCCAGCCTCTCATCTTTACGTGAAAAAAAAAAATATAAAAAATGTTTCCAATAACCGAAACAGGCAAGGTCTGATCTGCACAGACGGTCTGCAGGCATCTGCCCAAGAAGCTGACGGTTGGCTGGTACATCCTCATTTGATTTATGTTGTGTGTGTGTTAAGCCTTAAATTGTTGAGTCTCTGGCTGGCTGCAGTGGTATTACTGGATGGTTGGTGTATGTTTTCAGCTCACAGAGCTGGCTCTGATACTGGGGTTGTTGGCGCTGAATCAATTCCAATCTCACACCTGTCTGAGACAATGAAGGCCTTGTTGCACACATCTCCACCAAAGGCTGTCATACAACTTATTTTTCACATTTGAAGAAGAAGGAAAAAAAAATAGAGGGAGGACTGAGGAAATGCTGTCTCCTCGCAAGACACGTTCCCCATGCCTTGATGCAGCATGCTCCTCTTTTCTTTATGGGAAAACATATTTACAAAACAAAGCCCGTGGAGTGCTTATGGAAAGTGTAGCTTAATCCTGGCAGTTAAATGTGACTAAGGCTTGGTCTCCAGGGACTTTGTCGGACCATGCCTGGTGGATTAAGCATGGGAGACAGGCACCTAGTTTGTCGCACTCCTACTGGAAAGTTTACCTCCAGCTGGGTTAGTGCTATTAATAGCTTCTTATCAGTGTGCTATTTACCTAGCATTTTGGGGCCATTTCTTGAGATCTCGGAGGTTGTGAAAGGTGCTGGGCTCGGATGCCAGTGTGGCTGAGATCCTCTGCTTCCTGGCAGTGAAGCAGCTCAGCCTGGGTGGAGGATCAGCCTGGCTTCAGACACCCGTCACTCCTGAGTAGAAGGCAGGAGCCTGATCTTTGTCTTGGTCATCTGTCTTTGCCCTTGTGGCCTACCTTTGTCCAGTCTTCCTCCGCCAGTTCTGCTGCACAGATGTCTTAGATGTGCATCCTCAGGAAATGGTAATGTTTTAGAGCCCTCCCATTGCCCCCTTCTGCAGTAGGGGCTGCAGACCTGTCCCAGGCAGGTGTTTTGGTTTTTTTTCCATTTACTATGTTAATGGCAACTTTTCCCCAACTCAGACGGAAGGCATGTGGCTGAACATTTCCTTGGAGGGGGATTTCTCTCCCTACTGCTGAAACAGCCTGAAAATACAGAGTGGCCTTCCAGACTCTCCCCACATACCTGTTTGCCCTGTATCAGCAAAGGCTAACCGAGCCTCCTGGGCTGGCAGAACTGCTGCGGTGCTCTTAGTGACTGGGTCTGCCCGTCCAGGTTGTGCAGTTCAGAGGCTTTCCCATGCCCTTTTTCTACACTTTCTAGCCCGATCGCCTCCATTTTTGCCAGCGCCATCCCTGGTTGCAGAGCCGGGGCTGCGCCGACGGGAGTGGGTAGGCTGGAGGTCTGGGTGGGAGGAGCGGCGTGAAATGCAACACAGCGTTGTGTTCTCTCTCCTCCTCATCTTGACTCTCGGTGCAGTCTCCGTTCTTTGCCCCAAAACATCTTTTGAGGAGGAAAGTAGCAAGGGGAAAAGGAGAGGGTGAGGCACTGCAACCCTGCTCGTATCCAGTGAGTCTTGAAAGGTGCAGAAGCAGACCAAGAGGCAGCTCTTCAGCCAACGTGAGTTGGCCTTGCTCTACTAGCCCGGCCAGCTGAGGATCTGCCCTTGCGCCTTGTCGGGGTGGTCTTCAGCATAAAAATAAATGATTAACTATGTAATGAGTAAATATAAAGACAGATGGTAAAGCCTACTTCTGTTGGTACTTGCATGCCTTTGTTTAGGAATACAGAAAAAGGCCCCGCGGTGATGAAATGCAGACGGGAGCATGATGTTATCTTGCACCTATAAACCTTGCTCTGAGTCCACTGGTGGCCACTATCCAGAACTGCTGAGTTCAGACACACTGGCTTGTACTAAGTAGAAATGGCGCTTTCAGTCTTCAGTAAACAGCATTTTTGCCGCAGGGCTCAAATCCTTCAAACATTTGCCTAGGTAATTGTCTGGTTTTGCCTTCTAGTGTCTCATCATCAGCTTATCTGTAAGTTTAGACTGGCTAAATGAGCATGTGAGGATGGGGGAAGAGCTGCTGGAGGACGGGGGAATAAACCATTTCATATTTAATTCACTGGCAGGAGAGACTAATGTGAGTGCAGCTAAGCGATCATTTTAGGATCACGTTGGGGAAAAAATGAGTAATACAACATATTAATTTAAACAGATTAAAGACCTGCACAAATAAATGAAGGGTTTTTTTGTTTTGTTTCCCTGGCGGTTCCAAAATATCAACAACTGCAAAACAACGACAGCAAATATATAATTTCTGGGTGAATTTAAATGTATCATTTCATAAAGTTGCCAATTTTTAAAACAGTGAAGATGAGACATAAAAAATGTTTCCATTAGGGCACTTTCTGAAGTTTTTCTTTCCCTGACCAAGCCAACAATCTATAACCTAAAATAACCTTGTTTCTTGCCATCACATGGGATTTTTACGTTAAATGTAAATGTCTTTGTTTGGTCTTACTCTTACTGGTGTTCATCAGGAAAGAAAGCAATAATTATTTAATATTTGATTGCTTACACATCACGATTGTGTTTAGCTTTGAGATAGTTTCTTAAACGGGAAAAAGTTCCTTTTGCTCATAATGATGACTTGTGATCTTACTCTTCGTGCCACACTTGTCTAAAACTGCTCAGTTCAGCACATTCAGTAGAGTTTAGCTGTGTTTAGCTAAGTTTCTAAAAAGTTTTTGATGTGTCAGTGTTTCATAGGTTCATAACTGCTAACAGAACGGCAATGTTACATGCGATTTCTGAGCAGACGGGCTAGTCACAGGGTGTAATTTGAAAAGAGGTCATAGCAAGCCAGACTTTTCAAGCCGTTCAGAAGTGTTTAGCATATTAAAGGTTAATTTTTAAGATGTTTAATACAGAAAGTGAAACAAAGCTGTTATTTGTATAAAACATCACGCATTTCCTATTCCAAAAAGACATCTTCCTCAGCCTGGCAACACAACAGCTGTTTGTTAGTTAATACTGGGAATTACTTTATTTCTTCCACACTGGGCCATTTTGCAACATCTGACATGTGTTGACACTTCTTTTCTATACTGGATTACAACTTTTCCTTCAACGTTGTTATTCCTTACTCCACCCATTCTGGTAGCACCCACCTGCACGCAAACCAGAAATTACGATCGGGACGTAGGTACACAAAACTTGGGGCCGCAGTGCACGTTTCCAAGCTGTCCCAGGTTGTCCCAGGTCCCCGGCATGAAGAGCTCCAGCAGAAGGGGCATCACCAGGGAGGTGAACAGGAGCTGAGGGTTCCTCTCGGGTCTCCTCCGGGCATCGCTGCCCTGATGGGTGGCATAGACGTGCCCTCCGGCTGAGCCCTGCACTTTCAAAGCCCCATGCCTGGTTATTCAGGGGTCTCATTTGTGGCACCTTGCTCTGGAAGAGCTTCAGCCCTGCGACAGCTTCTCTGCGTGTTGATTTTGCTGAGCTTCTGCTTGGCATCTTCAGCAGCACTAAAGAGAGAAGCACTTTAAACTTCAAAGTTCATGCCACCTGTATTTTTTGCCCTTCAGATTTAGATCTAGCTCTCTCTAAAATCAATCAGTGTAACATTTAAATATGTCCGTCAGAGCAGACACGCAAGCAGAACTGAACCTAGTGGATGTCTTGAGCGCTCCTGCTCCCGCAGCTATGGAGAAGGGTTGAACAAGGAGATGAGTCTTTACCTTCCTTTTAATTCTTCTTCCTCTGTCTGTGCTCCTCCAGCCTCTCTGATTCAGGGGGGAGCCAGGGGAGACGTCCTGCTGCCACCCGCCGGGGCCATAGGTCGGGTGGAATCGGTGATGGCTGCAGCACGGCAGGATGCTGCATTCCTCAGCTACACAGCAAGTTCCAAGGGATTTTGTAAAGGAAGCAAAGCATTTCTTAAATGGTATTTTAAATGTATTTCTGGACTGAATGCCCCTGACAACCCAGTGAGTTGGGGCTTTCAGCACATACTTCTGGGCTTGACTCATTTTCCATTTCGGTTTTGTAGATCTCCTCAAAACCAGCTTGACAGTTTAGAGGAGCAGATCATTTAATAGAGTTTTCAACAAGTCCGTTTTGGTTTAGTACTATAGCGAGCAACAGTTTCTGAGCTACCTCCTTCTTAAAAAAATCCGTGCATCATTCTAAGTCAAACTGACTGTACAAATATATGTTCACATGAAGAAGACCTTACTTCACCTTGTAAATCAAAGCTGCACTCTGGAGAGAGGTTTCATACCACTGCGCTCAGTATCATTTTTCTCAAGGTGACCTCAGTTGTTAAAGTATGAAGGTTGCATTTGATATGTCACTTACTTTCTCTAAGTCAGTAAAATGAACCAGTCCATCTTTAGATCATCAGAGATCTGCTTATTACCAAAAGTTGTTTTAATCCCGATTTGTGTCGGAATTTAAAAGAATCCAAGCAGATTTCATTTGCCATCCTGAATAAGGGTTTGGAGAGTGATACTCCGCTGTGCGTGCAGAGTGCCCCTAGATGAATTCTACTTTATTAGTTTATAGGCTTTCTTCTGAGCACTTGGGATGAGATCATGAAAGTGTAAATGGCTGTTATCTTCAAAGGCCTCTTTTATACTGACAAAACTCCACCTTACCGACTCATATTAATAATCTATTGCAATCCTAATTAGTTCGCATCAAGGTCAGTGTTTTGTGGTGGATAAAATGACTGTAAACTCCAGAGAGTAAGTTTTTTCTTCCACTGCTTTCATGTTGAAAAAGACGAGGGAGCACTGAAAGTGTAGAAGAAGAGATTCATGAGGACTTTTTGTTTATCTGTACGCTAAAGAACTTTAATATGGAGTAATTAGTTCACATCATCAGGAGCAACCTGTAAGATACCTGAGGCCACGTTGTAGTCATTCCGTTATCTTCGTGTCTCCCAGTAGACTGCAGAGACTTCCTCATTCAACTCTGCTCCTTTTTTCATGGCATTGGTTTTCCAGTGGGAATAACCCATCCAAGGAACTTTCAGCCTCATATTTAATTGTCTTGAAATGTAGGCACAAAGCTAGGAAATGCTTCGCTGTGACATTTGAACACCCGAAGCCAGAGTCCCGCTCAGGCAATGGCTCTCTGGCTGGGCACCAGGGTGTCAGCAATCCTCTGCCAGGACCAGCAGGGTCAGGTCCAGCCCACAGGCACAGAGGTTATTGCCCTAGAAAGGAAGGTGCAGGTAATCCTACGTCTGCAAATAGTGACTCAATGTGACTTCCAGGTCCTGGCCCGGGAGACATCTCGCCGATTCCTTTGGTCTTGCTCCACCCCATGAAAAAGAAACTTTGGAGGTGTAACCAGGCTGGGATTCATTTCACCTAACTTTAGACATCCGTGTTTTGTGTGTCTCCGTCTGACACAGTCATCTGGTATCTTTGCGATCGGGGAGAGAAACAGCTGTTCATGGGGTGTGATTCACCCGCCTGGCTGGGCTTAGATGTCTCCCTTAGGATGAAATAACTTGCACCCCACAAGTGTCCGTTTTACCCTGTTGGCAATAAAGTCTAGAGTCTAGACAAGTAGCTCAGAGGTAGACACCTACATTGTAGATCTCTCAGGTGGGATGAATCCTTCCCCAAGAGCCAGGACACCAGGAGACAGCATTACACTTTATACACAATTAACAACCTAGTTCTGCGTCTGTGTTTCCAGGGCATGGTATACCTGCCCAAGGCAGGCTGAAAGCAGCTGCTCTCATCAGCAGCAGGGTAGTGAGATGGGCTAATTGGCCTGCTCCTCCGTGAGCATTGTACCCCACCTGAGCCCTACGCTTCAGGTAGGCTGCTTTCAGGATGCGAGCTAACTGGCACATAGTAGATACATCTCCCCAAGCTGTTTTTACAGGTGAACTTTCCCTGCCGGGGTGACATCAGGTAATTCACATGTGCTCTGACTCAGCCCAGCGCTGAGCCCTGTGCCCCGAGTGCTCTGCTGAACTGGAGCCTTGCTTCCTGCACGCATCAGTTCTCCGCCTGCTGAAATGTGGATTGTGATAATACCCTTCCTCAGGGGGCAGTGTGAGGCTCAAGGAATTAATTAGCTGGGAGGCGATCACGTACCAGTGTGGTTCAGGGAAAGGTGAAGAGGAGACCAGTAGCTGGGACCTAGAGCAGCAGAGGAGAGAAGGTGGGGAGGGGACAGGTGGGACAGGAACAGAGATGCCCTTTGGCCCAGCAGGGTTTGCCATACGGACTGTGGCAACAGGTCAGGGGAAACTGCCACAGTCCCCATGCAGTTCCCCTCCAGACTTGGAAAGATGTGATTTCTAGGTGTGAATTTACCGAGGTGGGTAAGGGAGCAGTAACTCTCCCAATAGGTCCCACCCCCCGGTCCCTGTGCAGGTTACTGCAGATCGTGCACCCTCCCAGCAGCAGCACAACAAACTACTCTCTCCCTGGCACCTCGGAAGCCAAAGGAAACCACAGTGCCATGCAGCAAGCAGACAAGTGTATATGCGCGTACACGTATGTATGCGCCATGTACACACATGTACGTGCTTGTACTGGCATCCTTCTGCCCCGGCCGCAGGGCTCTCTGCAGGGCGCCACCTCCCAGGCTGGGCACAAGGGGACAGAGGGTGAATGAAGTCTGCTCGCCGCCAACGTCCACGTGGTATCTGTCCCTGATTTCCTCACTGTTTCAGTTTGTGCTTTAGCTGTACGCTTAGAGATAGGGGAGAACACTGCAGCGACATGGAGTCTGGCGGCGTGTCTCCTCCAGGGGAGCCAAAAGAGTGGAAGGTCAAGGTTGAATTCTTTTGCTTCATTCCTTCTTGATGTGGGGAGGGAGGGAAGAGGAGGACGGGTGGTGGAATGGAGTCTCCCTCTTGAACAAATAACTGCAGCTCTCCAGGGTGACTCATACCTCCGAAGACAAAGAACAATGCATCCTTAATTTGCAAAACTCAGCTTTTCAACTTCTGCATGTCACTGGCACCCAGAGACTTAGCAGTTTGCCCATAATGCCATCATGTTCTTCAAAGCAGCGGTGACGCCAGCCCAGAAGGAGTGTGCTTACTCAGGAGGAGAGATGGTTTATATTTCATTTGAGCAGCTTATGTACTAACCTGCTAGGGCAGCACATACGTTGATTGTGAAATCAGAGTTTTCACAGGTCGGTATTTGGAGTTGTCTGCAGTGCCTGATTCTGGCACTGAGTTAGCAATGAGACCTGAGAGGATTTATCAGGACCCCCCCTCCCCACGACCACTTTGCCATTACTAAAATGCTACTTCTTGTCTCTTTATGGCGCGCTGTGCGTATATGGTTCTGCTAGTCTAGGCAGCTCATTAAGGCAGCTTTAAACTTGAAGGAATACACACTTCTCCTCCTTTTATCCCCAAAATATACATGGCTAGAACAGACGCTTTCTCCTGCTGCCTTTGATATTATCTCCAGGCATCTTGCTATCAGTGGAGCACTGGCTTTCTTGACATGGACATGAGAAGAGTGAAGGAAATTCAAATAAACCATGAGGATGCACTCAATTGTTCTTCTCCCTTCCCTGCCACCTCTTTCTACAGAAAAGCTAGCAAAAAATCTTCATACAAGACTTCCAGACTGTCACTGACTCAGTACTGGAGGACTGATATCCTCAAAGGCGCTGGCAGATCTGCATGATTGTCTTCCTCAAGACCCTTTCTAGTGCAGCGTTTAAGAGAAATGACGTAACATGGAAGACCAGATGCGCAGGAACTGAATGCAAAGGGGAGTGAACAGCAGAACTTGTGCTCTGCACCCCAGCACCTGACCACACCGCGCTTTGTCTGTGGTCTGCCATGGTTTTCTTTACTACAGCTTGATCCTCCTCAGGGCCTGGTACCCTCCTGTACGTCCACGCAGCACCTAGCATGCTTTGGGAAGTTCTGCATCAACGCTAAGCACCACAGCAAGAACAAACAGCCTCAGCAACTGCTTTTCGAAAGGTTTCTGCTGGAGGCTGATATTTTTCGTCTTTATTCTCAAGAGCGTGATGCCTCAGTGTGGAGAAACTCCCTCATTCTCCTATCCCACAGGAGGTTTTTTCGAGGCTCAAAATGACTCTAGAACTTCTCTAGCCTTTGCAATACTCCACAAAACCACAGTAATATTGAAATAAAATGAAAGCAAACATTGAGGCAGGAGTTTGCTGCCAAAGATCTCTCTTCAAGAGAATAGCTGGGGATTTGGGTGGTTCTCCCCCCCACAACAACTTAAAAATTTCCAGACACGCAACATATCTGTCACTGTCGTTCTCAACCAGAATAAGTCCTGTCACCTGTTAGCAATCTAAAAGGGGCTTTTCAAGGCCACGGAGAGGAGTGAATGCTTGTCTCCTATAAATTTCCAGTGGAAATGAGAAGGCTTTGAAAAACTTTCCCTGGGGGCAAATCAGAGGCTCGCACCCACCTCTGTGAAACCTGCAGGTCTCCCAGCTGTTGCGCTGGGAGGTGGCTTTGTGGTGTGACAGTGGTTTCCACAGCCTGGCACACAGAGGGAAACCACCCTGCAGGGTGAAGTAGCTGCTGGTGGAATTTTACAGTTTGCTCTGTAATTTTCCAGCTCCTCATGTTCCAGCGCTGAGAGGTATGAGAATACCAGCCTTGTGCGGCTGCTGCCACTGCCGCTGCCACTGCTGCTGCCAGTGATGAACTTGTCCTTTGGAAAGTCCCCCTTATTTAAGCTACTGACTAATTCTTTCAGCTGCCGGGAGATGACACACCTTTTTCATGGTGCTGCATTAGGCTGAGGATTTGCTGGGTCCCGAGTGAGGGAGGGAGATTGAGTCATTCCGGATGCCTTGCTTCAGAGAGAGCCTGGGTCAGACTCAAGCAGGACCATAGCAGGTCCCTTGTGCTTCTCACACCTTCACCTCAAGCTGCTGGCGCTAGGGAGGAATGAGAGAGAGCAAGTGGGAAGAAGAGTCAGAGATGGGCACGTAAGAGATGTTGGGAAAGGACGGAGGGGAAGGAGGAAAGACTGAAGTTTTTAGGCAGGCGGCATCTTTCTCCTGAGCACAAAGCTACGTGGAGTATTTCTGTGCTCATAGTCCATTTCCTCTATTAAGCAAGACACCTCTCTGAATGAACAAGTCTAATCAAGACCATTCCTGCCTTAAACTCAGAGGAAGGGAAAGACACACTATAAAAACTGTTTCCCTTTGGAAAGATTAGCAAATCAGACCAGGGAGGGGAGGGGGCCAGGGGGTGGACAAATCCCAGACTCAGAAAAGCCTTTCAAAGCACTTAAGGATCTGACTCTCTCTTGTCTGCCTCTGAGTTTGACACCAGTAAACTAATCCCAGCTTTCATTCACCCCATGTCTTCTGCCAGTTGCTGCCTTTAAAGTCCTTGCCAGGATGGTGGAGGAATTGCAAAGCTCAACGCTATGTGACTTTCGGGGTTTGTTGCATATGACTGACAGAAATTTTTGCAACTTGAGAAAAAAAGTCTGGCAACAGCAGCAGCTATTTCGCAATTCATCTTCATCTGGCTGTGCGGAGGATGGGGGGATTTTCACTGACACAGATAGTAGATAATTAGCTGCTCTGTACTCTGGGCTGAGTCCTTTGTATCCCCTTACCCTTGGCTTGAGAAAAAAAATCACTTTATAGAAGGTAGTTAGTCCCGGTAATTGTATTTTCAAGCAGGCAGGTGTCATTTCTGAGGCCGACGCACAGGCGGCCCATGCGCGAGCGCAGCCCGGCAGGCAGGGGAAGGTGGCAAGGCGGGCAGCCTGGCTGGCTCAAAGGCATACCTGCTCCCTCCCGGGCCGCTGCCGGCTCCGCCGCCATCCCGCCTCACGCCACGGCGTCCTGACTCACATCCTGCTGCTCCTTTCTGAAGCTTCCAGGAACATGCTGTATCATAGCGAGAGTTGGCTGCGCAGCGCCTCTTGGCTGGGAGCAGGCAGCAGTGTCTGACCTGCAGTGACACACGGAGAACCGTCTCTCTCTGCGCTCCAGGGGCATAAAACAGATTCCGAGGTGCACGGGATCCAGCCTGGCGCAAGCCATGTGCATCCGTTTTTCCTTTTGGCTCATAGGTGCAGTGGGAGCTGTTATCTGATTTGAGTCCAAAGCTTAAAGCTTTTAATATGTCTAAAAAGAACTATTTTCTGATCAGACTATCAAATCTCATGGGGGGCTTTCTTTTTAGACAGCTTGGTATGGATTGTTATATTTGTCATATAGAAATGATGAAGCAAGAGACATTTTTGCTATCCTTTAAAGCAACATCCTGAGCTGGTCCTATGAATCACCAGAGCTCCCCTGAAACCTGCTGATTTATACCTTCTGAGTGCCTGACAGCATCACAGCATTTTCTTTTGGAGGGAGAGGGGGGTGTTGTTTTACATTTTAAAGCGTGTACCCCCTCTGAAAAAGAATCGCATAGAAATAGCATCCTAGGACTTCATGTCTAATATGTCCCAGTGATTTCTATGTCCTGTATACTCAGGATCAGTTTTACAGACAGAAGATGTTCTGTGCGAGCTCAGAAGATAGGCTGTGGTTTTGTCTGAGGTATTGACCCATTCGCTCTGTGCTCTGATCACAAAGGGAGTTCTTCTCTTTTTGTACTTGACTATCAATAACAACTTTGGAAGGCAAAATATGCCCTGTGTCACACTAGGACAACTCCATTGCCTGGCAGGTGTTTGTTTGGCCTTGCTTAACTGTGACGGTTCTGCTGGGCGAGGGTATCTTTGGGTCAGGGCACATACATCTCCCCTGTGCACCCGTGCTCCTGGGTACCCACTGGGCCCAGAGCTGCTCCCGAGAGAGATGCCACTTCTGCGCAGTGATTGCGCAGCGCAGCCCTGCACTCAGCGCTGGCGGCGTCCCGGGTGGGAATGACTAATAGCTGTTCGCAAAGGTCGTACCAAGGGCTGTGGCGGCTCCGGGGAAAATTCATCCTCAAGCTGGTTATGTGACAGCGGGTCCCGAAGGCAGCCCGGCCGCCGGGCTCTGCCTCCGCCCGGCGAGGGTCCCGGGGCGCTGCGGGGCGCGGAGCCGGCGCCGGCCGCCGCCTTCTGCAAGGTCTCCACCGCCACCTACTGATGGACTCCTGTCCCCGGCGTCTCCCGGCGAGAGGAGACACCGACCGCCCTCCGCCCGGCCGCCTCTCGGGTTAGGCTTTTAATTTTCCCCGGCGAAAATGGCTGGGGAAACGCTAAATTGGAGGACCGGAGGGGAGCATCATGAAAGGGGGAGACTTTTTTTTTTTTTTTTTCGCCGAGCCTCTACCCACAGCTTGTTTCATTAAACTATTAAACATTAGGCAACATCTGTACAGCTTAATTACAACTTTTTAAAAATGAGCCGAACGCAACCTTTTCGTGGCAATAAAACATGACGAGGCACGAAAGGTGGTTCAATACTTTCTGCTTAATAGCTTGTTAGGCATGAGGCTAGAGGCCGAGAGCTCGTGACTACACAGCAAGGTGTGAATTATTGCACCATAATTCTCGCCCTGGAGTGTTTTATTGCAATTAATAACTGTTTTCATGTTTTAAATACATTTTCTCACACCGTAAAAAGCAGAAATGGAAAGTACTTGCTAATGGGAGAAATACCGGGAGGATTGGGCACAGATCACCAACTGGAGCAACTTCCTTGCTTTCGTGCTATTTTGATCTGCTTTTAAATGATTTTGGAATCCTGTTTGGCTTTAAAACTGTGTGGGCCCAAAGCCCTGTTATTTCCCTTTGTTGAAGTAGCTCTCCCTGCAAATCTCTTCACAGATATTCTGAGTTGGGAAGCAACTCCCGTTTATTTGCAGCATATTTTCACCAAATTAACTTCAGCCACACAAACCCACACATTCAGTTCCCCACGCCAAGCTACAAACTTCTGAGAAGTGCACCTCTTTCTTTTGAAAGCAGAAAAGAGGTGGATTCAGAAAGAGCTTGTTGCATTTTTTTTTGAGTAGCTTAGTTGTGTGGCAAATTTGAACCCGTTCCAGTTTAATTTCAGGTAACCTGAAAGCTGAAGAAAAGCAGATATCACAAAAATAAAATGCTATTTGAAGCCCCTAATCCAGATCCTACTGAAGCTGCTGGAAATGCAAACCTTGCCTTTACTGGGAGCTGAATCTGCCTCCTGATACTGAAATCCTGCCTTAAAAATGCTATTACAGTGATACTTTTCTCCACTTCTTATTAAAAAACTCTGAAGGTGATGCCTGGGATTAGTCAGCACAACCTGCTTTAATATGTGTATATAATATAATGCGCTATATTAACATCACTGAATAGACTGCAACTTGTTAATCAGTCCAATGTCAAAAAGCCAATCTTTAAGAGCAAACACAGGGATTGGGAATGCAGGTACCAAGACAGAAAATTGATTGGTAGTTTGAACTTTCACTTAAGAAAGACTTAATGGGATGAGGAGATTAATAACGGGGGTCTCTTGGGCTGTCTGCCACTGTTTCAAGTACCCCAGAGGTCAGTAATAACAGCAAATGGATGAGGCAGGTCAGATACCTTGGTCGTCTCTTTCTGGATGAGACACGTACTTGGTCCATTATCCGGTTTCTAGTCGGGACATAGCACAAAGCTAATTCTAGTAGCACTAAAAGAAAGAAACCATGTTTCAGTTTAGTCTTGTCAGTGTTTAGTAAATCCATTACAAGGTCTTGCTTCCTACTCTGCCACTGTGGTGGCTTTTTCTGCATCTTCTTACTGTTGTTCATGTGTTTATTGCACTTGGGGCTGTTTTACGGACCAGGATCCCGTGCGTGCTTAAGAGAGACAGTAAAGTAAGAGACAGGAGAAAAGTGTGAGACAGAGCTGCCCCGCCACACAATGACAGCTTCTAAGAGGAGAAAACAGACAGTACGTTCTCTCCTTTTAGCCTGAAAAACAAGGATGGGTGGCAGCACCCCCTTCGCACATACCCAGATTGCCCCGAAGACACTTTTCCCCTCTTCTCTGCAGTGCTAAGACCTAAGGACAGAGCACCTGAAAGCAGGTGATAAAACATTTCCAGCCAAAGGGGTTCGGTGGCTTCTGCAGTGACAGTGTTGAAGAGAGAGGTGACAGCGGGGAGGCTCTGTCACCTGTGGCATCAGCCTTGGCAGAGCACACGGAGGGCTCCCCAGGCAGGAGGACTGGCCGAGGGACTTTCCATCCCTGGGCTGGGATCCCTGCAGCCCACACACCATGGTTCTAGTACTCGGCCGCAGTGCTGAACTGCAATCAATGGGAATGAGTGCTGAAATAAGGGAGTAATGATTTAATTAACCCCATTTTAGAAGTGAAACACGCAGTGCCACACCATTACAATGCTTGCTCTGCCGATGCTTTGTGGTATTTATCCTAATGCTGCCCCTGGAGACTGAATTCCCTCATCTGTCTCCCTGTCCTCTTTAATAAACACTGACCATACGTTAAGAAGGAGATGATGTAATTCAGAGTAAGACAGGCGTTGTGCCTATGTCTTTTTGTTTGTTTCTACTGAAGTCCCTTTAATCTGATTGGATGTTGCTTTTAAAACAGCATGAGTCAACTGAATTTATTTTTAAGGAACTCTGCCTGAAAAAAAAATTAAATATTAATAATATCTGAATTTGAGTATGTTACTCAGCAGAAAAATCTTTACAAGGCTTCAGTTTATTCTGCAAGTGACTTCACTAGTTATTTTTTAAAAGCTTGGAGTTTTGTATAAATCTTTCATTCTAAACAGATGAAACAAACAAAATGTAAAACTCATCTCCATAAAGCACAACAAAATAATAATTTCCAGATGGTCTTTCTGATGGAAGATCAAAGTCTTCATCTCAGACTTGGGAAATTTCCCTTCCATGCTAATACCGGTTTTATCTGAATGCAGTTCATCCAACATTTGCTTTTTTCAAAAAGACAATTAGCTAGATGAAACTGCAGGAGAATGCTCTTAGAGATGAAGAAAACAGTAAAGATTTTACTAATAGTAGTAAAAAAAGTTCTGGGTAGGTAAGGGGGGGGGATCTTTCTCACTTTGATTTACACAAAAATTAGACATTTCTATACACTGAAAAATGCCAGCTTCATATGCAAAGGTGAAATGAGCAGAAAAGAATTGTTTCTGCATTGGTGCAACTGGCTTGGACAAACTCTCTGCCATGCATCTCTGATTTCAAACGTCAGCCAAACTAGTCGTGTGGCTACAAAATAATAGGTTCGTGCTTTTCTGTGAATGTTTTAGGCATCTGTGCATTTTGAGATTTTGCTTCCAAGAAGCAGCAGTTCCTGCAGAAAGCCCGTACTCGTAGGGTGTCTGCATTTTCAGCTTAGCAGTGCCATAGAGTTTGTGTAAGGCTTGCTGTTTCTGAAGTTCAGCCACTGCTAGTAGATGTACCCCTCACTCTGAACTGTACTTCTGTATTTTAGTGTATACAAAATAGACGTAAAAAATACCTGTTCATTTCATTAAGCCTAGGATTTTCAAAAGATTGAGGAATTTTAATTCCCCAGTCCTGTTCATCCGCTTAGGAGTCTGCCTTCTGGAGGACACTAGTTTCACTCTCCATCTCTGTCTCTCTCACACGCACACACACATTTTCATCTTGTTTTTCTCTTTCTCCTTACACGCTTGCACAGAAGCACTCACAGCTCAGTATTTTTGTCTCCTCGGTGTCATACAAGACATGCCTTTTTGGCTAAATGGGCTGCGAACACACAGCCCAAAATACTAATGCATCTCAGCAATGAGTAGTCTTTCACCTTGGAAAGCTTAACCTGCTTTTCCCTGACCGCTTTTCCCTGTCCACTGTCAACGTGAAGCATCAAAAAGCTTCAGAAGAAAAAAAATCAACCCATCAAAGCTCACAGATGCACAAATAATATTTTAGAAAGCAATTCATCTGAATGTGTCTTGACAAAGGGGATTATGGAACTGAAATGTAATTATCTTGGCATTTAAGTTTCTATTTCCACCATGTAGTTTGGTTCACGTATTTGATTGCAAAGTTTTATCATTCAAAACAGCCTATAGGTCTCTTTCTCATTGCAGACACAAGGCAAGTGCAGCCATCTCCGCCGTGGTCCTACGACCAGTCCTACCAGTACCTGGGCTCCATCGCCACCCCCTCCGTGCACCCCGCCACGCCAATATCACCCGGCAGGGCGAGCGGCATGTCATCCCTCACCGCAGAGCTCTCAAGCCGGCTGTCAAGTAAGTACCTAAAAGTTAGTCCCCTCACACTGGGCCTCACCAAA
Organism: Fratercula arctica; assembly: GCA_947846985.1. Lineage (NCBI taxonomy): Eukaryota > Metazoa > Chordata > Aves > Charadriiformes > Alcidae > Fratercula > Fratercula arctica. The sequence goes on from CANTUZ010000001.1 coordinate 99,686,887, forward strand.
GCCTCGAGGCCGACTCCAACGCAAACCGGTTGCCATGTCCTAGGGTGCTGCCGTAGCTTTTCCCCAGTTGCGGTGAAGCCTATTGCGGGCCCTCCAAGCCTTCTCCAAGGCTTTGCTGGGATTTGTGCAAAGCATCAAGAAATAGGGTTTGGGGCCCAACATACCTTTGTCAAAAAAGAAAAAAAAAAGAGGAGAAAGCAGCACTTTGAAGATGTATGGAACTATAAAAATAGTTTGGAGTGCTGAAGAGCTATCGTATCTGCCAAGAAATGAATGCCACGGATATTTCAATTCTGTTTCCTTCCCTTGCTCTAAATTCAAACTAGAGCACAGCAGGTTATGGGTGGACACACTGACGGCAGGATGGTGGGGGTTGACATTTTAAGGGTTGCACTGGATTGTCTTGTTACAGCTTCATCAAATTGTACTGCAGAGCTTTACAAGCCAACATAAAAATATAGCGTGGAAGTGAAAGCTACCCCCCTGGTTTCCACCATACTCAACTGACCATCTGCTGGCTCTAACACAGACATATTGAACCAATATGGGTGTGTTCAAGAGCAGGAATTTTCTTAAAATGAATGAGAGCCACATAATTCAAATTTGCACACAGCTTTTTGAAAAATATCTTCTTTGGTCGCACATATTGCTCTCATTTGAATACTCAGGGCTTCTTCTAAGATCAGAGAGAATCACTTGAACATGCTCCAGCCTGTCCTATTGTTGTCATATACAGCCTGCTTTGAAAGAGTCACAGGGACAATGCCCACCAAAAGTAAATTATTTGTTAGGCCTGGTTGCTAATTACATCTTAGAGAGAGATGAAAATACCTGAAACCTTTCAGAAGAAAAAAAGAGAAAATGTCTTGCTTTAAAAAAATCAATAAAAATTCTTTCAACACACTCTTCTTTTAAAATGAAAAGACTCCTTTTTGCTTTTTCCCCTCTGTTTCCTTCCCTTTGCACTGGCAAAATGCAGAAACAGCAAAAACGGAGGACGAAAAAAGGTCTTCTTCATAGCAACCAGAAAATTTCAAGTAAAAAAATTTATTTTGTCAAGTTTTTTACTTAGAAAAGTATTTTTTCTTGACAGAATGGTTTGAAATCAATGTTTATCAGCTATTTTGATTGTCAAACCCTATGCAGGGGTGCCTGATGCATGTGTACTTGTAGGTGTGGACACGTCAATCAGACTGAACGGAGATGTTAATCACATTTTACCTTTACCAGTGTGGCAACTGAGCTTGCACTCAAATGAGTGAATGCACTCAGTATTAAAATGCGGTATTTTTTGCATTGCTGTAGTGCCCAAATATCGTCATTTCGTGCCAGGGCCCTTATTCTGGTGTGCGCAGTATGAGCACCAAAGGTTTCCATGGTGGCTGCCCCCCAGGAGTGCACAGTCTAGAGAAGATAGCCATGTACGCGTGGAGTAACTGTACACTGTGTTTCTTTTGCGGCACACGGTGAGCATGGAGGTAGAGCACCAGCACTAGGTCTTGTCGGTGCTTTTTGTGCCCGTGGTCACAGTGATTCACCTTGGGGCAGCCATAGGTTCTCCATGACCTGTGAAGGAACCTAGAAGAGCTTCATTCTCATGCCTGCATTCTTTCTTTCTTGTCTTAGTTTTGTACATGTGGGCTCATCTCTACACATCTTAAGTGTTCTTTTATAATGCTTCCAAAATGTTACTTCTATATTAAATGTCATTCAGTATTCCCAGAAAAATCTTTCACAATATCTTCTCCCCAGTCCCCTTACTGTCACACACACTTGCTGTCTATCTAAGAAATTTCTCCTCGTCAGAATAAAGAGGAAATTTTAGGTTTTTTTAGGCCTTTCCATCTAAAGACACGGTGCCTCAAAAGGAAAAGCAAAGATATGGGAAATACTTGGAACACCTTGACATTAAATCTCATTATTCTGCTTTTTGCCAAATTGGGCAGAAGAAACCCTCATCTGACAAGTGATGTATCCAGGCAGTTTCAAGAAGTTTGATTTCTCTCTCAGGAATGAGGTGTGAACGTACCATTTAAAACCTGGCAGGTTGTCAGATGCCACCTTCAGCCTTAGCTACTCTGAAGCTCCAGCTATTCCATACCATAGTGTATCTTGCCACGTTAAATCTAAAGGTCTGGGGGAAGGAAATGTGGTCAGGGGTCCCATTAATCTTCCAGAAAAAAATGGAAGGCAAACTCAAAAAGGAAGCATACAGCGTGCGTCACAGCTTTTCTAAGAAATTTACAGAAATTCATCAAAGTGTGCTGGCTGTGTCATTGACGAGCTTTCAGAACTTGGCGCTGGAGTGTGTCTGCTCTAGCTTTAAATCCGGTCAGAGCCAAGAGCTTTGTTTTCCCTCTGCTTCTTCTCATGAGTATTTCCTTCAGCGCATGGCTCCTCTTCTGCAGACTCCACGCCTTGTCTGACAGAAGAAGTTGTCTTCTGGAAAGATTTTTTCTTAATTATTATTGTTGTTATTTTAATCATGCATAGCTGCCAACTCTAGAGACTGACACTTTCCATTAATCTGAGTCATGACGAAGATCCTTCCTAAAGAGGCCATTATCTGCTCCGCTTGTTTAATCCTTGCACACCAGGGAAGGAGACGATGGGACCGGGCATACTTCCATGTTTGTCAGACAAAGTGGAGCAGGATTTGACTGTCCTATAAAACATTTCGCCTAGCAGGATGAGAAAGGCTTCTAGCACACATGAAAGAAAGAAAAAAGGCCAACCCCCAAATATATCATTCTGCTTTAAAAAGGCAGTACTATTGTTGTCCTTTTTTACATCCTCATTAGAACCAAGATTTTCAGAAGTTAGTAACAATTATGTAGACATTATATGAGGACCTAGATATGAAGACCTTGAGTGAATCTGATTTATCTTGACTAGTGTTGAGAGTTGGTGGAGAACTGTGCTCCTAAGTGGTGACAGCTGGGCTGAGCCTCTGTGTGTAAATCCCCCCTGTGCAGGTTCGCGTACCCGAAGGACAATCTCTGCACCATGGAGCTTCTCATTTGAGTCGGCAAATAAAACTGGGTGCAAGGAAAGACTATGCAGAAGCTGGACAATTTATATTTAGGCCCCATCAGTGTCCCTGGTGAGTCAAGTGGTGCTGAGCAAGGAGCTTGAGATCTGTGTCCCTGTTCCTCATCCACCCATCCACCCACTGAGGACAAGCACGCTCTGGAAGTGTAAACAATTGCATGTGCTGTAAGGTCTCTAAGGGCAAACACATACACATACAAAACAGGGCAAGAGCTTGGCACTCCTCTTTGATTGCTGCTTTACTGAAATTTATCCAAAACATCCGGATGTGTGAGCGCTACGATGACTGCATGGAGAGCAGGTGAGGGATAGCTCTGTTCTGACAGTATCATCCCTGCTTCAGTTAACCATGGACCAAAGTGTGGCTGTCGGTTATCGCCTCGAAACAGGTGAACCTCTGTTCTGCCAGTTCAACAGTTCTCTGTCTCCCTTCTCCCCTACCCAGGTGCTTCTGACTTGACTGCGTTCAGTGACCCCCGGGTGGGAATCGACCGCTCCTTCTCGGCACTCCCCTCCATCTCCGACCCTCGGATGCACTACCCGGGAGCATTCACCTACACGCCAACGCCCGTCAGTTCAGGGATAGGAATCGGTATGTCTGCCATGTCCACGGCCACGAGATACCACACTTACCTCCCGCCTCCCTACCCTGGCTCGTCGCAGGCCCAAGGCAGCCCGTTCCAGACCAGCTCGCCTTCCTACCACCTCTACTACGGAACCTCTGCCGGCTCCTATCAGTTCTCCATGATCTCGGGGGGAGACCGGTCCCCACCACGCATCCACCCCCCCTGCACCAACGCCTCCACGGGATCAACACTCCTCAACCCCAACCTCCCCAACCAAAGCGATGTGGTCGAGGCAGAAGGGAGCCACAGCAACTCCCCCACTAACATGGCCACCACGGCGAGGCTAGAGGAAGCGGTGTGGCGACCATACTGAATTAATTTTAAGTAGTTATGGGCCAGGACTAACATGTTTTCCATTTCCCGGTGCCCGTAGGTATCCCATAAACACCCATCTTGCTTATGGGCCCTGCCATCTTCATACATCACTTTGAGAAGGAAACCCTCCAGAAGCCGGTGCTCCCAGGAGTGGTGGCGTGTATTAGCCAGCCCCTGGCGAAGCGACATTGCTCCAGCAAAGGCTGAGCTTCTGGAAAGGAGGACACCTGAGTTGGTGGTCCAGAGGTAGTGAGGGTGGGTAGAAAAGTACCCAGTCTGTTTCCAGGCCTGTGGCTTTCTAACCTGCCTGGGCTTGAAGGTCTCCGCAGCCCTAAAGAGAGTTTCGGTTCACTTCTATTTTTAAGACTTAATACCTGAAAAAAAAAAAATCTTAGTGAGTTTACTGCATCTTCTGGACATATTAACTGTAAGGAGGTATAGGAAGATTCCCGGAGGGAAACTGTGAACGCTTCTGTTTTAGCAATGCTGTGAATGAGAGGTTTTATATGTTGAACTTCATTCTTTCTTTTTTTTTTTTTTTTAAACCATGTTGTATATTCCAAAGAATATGGAAATTTTTTATTGCTGGGGTTTTTTTGTTTTGTTTTGGGTTTGTTGTTTTGGGGTTTGTTTTTTTTAGGATGCAGCTCATCCTGCTTTGCATCTAATTTGTTTTATTTCTCTTGGCACCTTATAAATTGCAAAAAGAAAGATTTTACTCTTTTTTTTGTTTTAATCATGCTTGCTTCTTTCTTGCTTTGTCAAATGAAAGAATCAGCCCCTTTTTCAATGAGTTAATTTAACTTTTTTCTCTTGGACCTTTTTTTTTTAAAATACAACGACTACAGCCTTGGGTCATTTTCAACTACTGTACTAGTTTGATGAGTTCATTGATATTTATGCTTGATATGTAGACTTTTCTTATTTGTTGATACTATTATTATTTAAATATGCCTATATTAAAAAAGATCAGCAATTGCCTTTTTTGGTAGCAGCCAAAGTCAAATTTATCACATTGAAAAAGGCTGGAATAACGATGGGTAAAGTGACCTAATTACCTAGAAATATTGTTTACAATTATCTCACTCTCATTTTACTCAGCTAACTGGGCTCAGATCCTCAAAGGCATTTAGGTGCCCAGCTCCCACTGGAATGATTTAGGCACCAAAATCCCTGTGAATTTCTGTGCTTTCCCACCCAGTGGAGTCACCTCTCTGTACTCCTTCCTCATTTTTCCTTCTTCACCGGTTGTGGTGACCCTCAGGATCAGTAATCACGATGTGCACATTTCATAAGGCAGACTCAATATTCCCTAACTAAATACATCCCCATTCGGCCCCATTCTGCTCCCGAGCTTGCCTGGGCTTCCCAAGAGTGCCGGTGGAGGCCTCCAAGTCTCTCAAAAGCGAGAGCCAACACGCAGATGGCATGGCAAGGGTGCAGCCCTGGCTCCGACAGAATCGGTGTGAGATTTGCTCCCGGCTCAGCGGAGCCAAGATTACTCCGCAGTACAAAAGCCATGTTCCAGCGCGCTGGAAAATAGATCAGTCTGTGCATCACAAAGTACCTCGAACTGGACAGGTTTGTCTAGCTTATCTGGAAAGCAGGCTAGCAAAGACCGGGCCTTAACGGTTCCTCCATCACCATCTTCTGAGGGGAGAGGAAGGGTATTTAAAGCTGGTGCACACAATATTCTGTCCTGTAGCAAATACGCAAGGCTTATACTAACAGCATGTTAATACAGAGTCGTCATTGTTGCCCATCGTTACAGCACAAACATATCAGATGTCACTGTAAAGTTTATGGCACTATTTTATTTGAGGGTTTGGTCTGAATGCAGTTGTTGTACTACTCATTAATTGCAAACTGCTGATGTTGACACGTGTGCGTTCCAAATTAGCTGATTATTATTTAATGTACCTCTTAAACAAGTGAAACAATTGCAGGTCAACTCAGAGAGTATTTGAAAGCAGGACTTCAGATCAGTGTTTGATGTTTAAAAAAAATTAAAAGGATTCAAATTAAAAAGATCCTTGGCTGCAGGCAGCAAAACAGCTGGACTTATTTAAAACCATTTGTTTTTCAAGTTTTCTCTTTTTTTATATGATTTTGCTTCTTTGTTTAAGTCAGATGCAGTAGCACTTTGGTATTGAAAAGTTACAAATTGAAGAATTTACATTGCCAATAAGGTCATTTTTGTGCAGAAAATGGGGAGTGTTTCAAGAGATCTCAGCAAAAGTTCAAAATGGTTCTGTTAAAATACATGCATGGCCTTGTGCTTTTCGTTAAGCTTAATATCCTTTATCCTTTTCTAGAGTTTGCTCTTAAGAAAAAAGGCAGAAAACACCAAAATTATATCAGAACAGTTAAAAATATATTTTGGAAGTATGGAGACCTTGCTGAATACAGACATACAGCGAGCCTACCTGTTGTGACATTTGCATAGTTGGAATCTTACCTCTTCAGTACCCTAAAAAAAAGTCCTTCTTCACTAAACATTAGCTCTGTTGCAGAATCCATCTTACACGTTCTCTGTCGCTGTGCCATTAAAATCACCATTTACTACAGCTCTCACATCTGCCTTGTGACTGGACCACCCAAGTGCATAGTAATGCGAGCATGAACCCAGAAGTGAGGGAGAGGAGAGGACCTCTGAGGAGCCAGATGCCACTGCAGAGGGCAGGGCTGCCGTGGCCGGGTCACCTCAGCCCAGTGGCAGAAGTGAGGTTGATGTGGCTAGTACGGTCCCAGGCCTGTTGCCACAGACTGCTTTCTGCTAAAGCCCTTTGCCCCTTTTAGCCCATAGTATTGTACTACTCGCTTTTGAAACTAAAAGATCAGGGATTCACAGGAACGGGGAGTTGGCATATCTTTGCCTGGAGATTAGAGCTAACCGACCATTTCTTATGTCTACACACCTAATTTCTTTACATTTGTGCTAAAGGTGGAGTTTAATTTTACTCTTCCTGGTGTGAAGAGGAGGAGGAACTACAGAACAGGTCACCACGCTTACCCTGTGTCTTTACTGACACCTAACAAAACCCTGGGATTTCCCAGTGCCTCACTTGTGATAATTGCCAGCAACTACACTTTTTGTGTCTAACCTCTCGGTGTATGTCAAGCACAGCACAAAGCTGCACCCTCTTTACAGAGGAAAAGCTAAGTTCATTATCCTTAGCAATTAGTCTGTTTAGTCACTGTGGGTCTCAGTGTACTCACACAAGTGCTTATGAGAAACCACAGTTTACTCAAATCTGTATTTTTGTAGCCATCCCCTGTCCCACTAAGGACAGCAAAGATCTTCAAGGCTGTAAAAATGCTCGCATGTCGTATCTTAAGAGCACGTAGCAGGCAGAAAGAGGACGCTTGGCTAAAACATTTTCCTCGTTCACACATCTCCAAATTATAGTACATAAGTATATATTTATATATATATAATATATATATGTTTATACAGTTTTATCATCCCGGTAGCTTAATGGAATCAAAAAAGAACCGTTGTGCTTCTGTTTTCAAGTCGCAGGCAGCGGAGTGCCTTAGATACCTCCCCCTGCCCAAACAGTTAATGGCAGGCCTTACTATCAGCTTGTGTGTTCCTTTCACAAGACACAACTCGTTGTCCAGATGCAGCTATACCAAACAATTTCCAAGCAAATACAGGGCCCAGCTCTCATTTGCTCTAAGGCCCATTTCTTTGCTCTAAAACACCATTTATGCTCACTTCAAGAGTTCCTGCTACATTTCCAGAGCGTTGTACCAGAGTTTTAGTGCAAGGGGGAAGCGGATGCAGAGTGCATCCCTGCTAGGGAGGATTTGATTTGTAGAATTAAGCCAAATTATCTGCTGGAAAGGAGAAAAACCCTTTCTTCCAAATGGCCCACAGGCTTTGTCAGAGTGTTCCGAATTGCCTGCACTCTTGAAACATTCATTACTGCTTTCTGGGTGACCTTTTCCATTGGTGTATTTGAAGATTCAGGAGTAGTGGATCATTTTTTCTATTTGAGCAAAACACTTGCTTGTTTTCCTGCATCATAACATTTTCGTATTTTATTTTTGTTAACCTTGCTTGGTCAGTACCGATCACTTGGCATTTTTCTCCTTGTCCTAAAAGGGTTGCATCAACAGAGTTACTTGTATTTATGTATGTAAATAGATTTCAAAAGCTTCATAGCAAAATATTTAGTGCTTGTAATTACTCCGCATTTTTTTCATTTTTCTGTGTTTTTAATGAACTTACCTTTGTGTTTGCTTAAATACTGTAGTGAGACTTATTTCTTTCCGAATTAGTTATTTTAGGCTTCAAGATTAACTACATTTTATTCACTTTTGTAAACAGTTATAGCATGGTCTCTATTCAACACTCTTCACTTTTTTGTGGTAGGGGAGAAATGAATGTGCAAAAAATCGGTGGGTTATTTGTGGTATTCTGGGTTTGACAGCTACATCTTTCTTTAAAACAAAAATTAAACTTTCAGTCTGAGGTGGCCGTGTGGTAAAGTCTGATGGGAGGACACAGCGGGAGACGCGCTCCTATCCGACTGGCATCGGAGTGTGCTCGTTCAGCATTTACCGGCTATGTTTACAAAACAGATGCTGCAGCATCCTGGAACAGTCACATTTTCCCTTGACACTGTCGTGCTGAACATTTCCAGAAGGGGAAACTACCAGGTTCTGGAAGTTTGCTTTTTTGTTTTTGATTGCAGGGGATTTTTCTTTTTTTGGGGGCGTGGAGGGAGGGGAGGGGGCCCACTGTTTCTTGGAACCAGATAGAACAAGAGAATAGAGTAGATTTTTCCCCCACTACAGGAAGTCTCTAGATACCACGTCAGAGTAGACTCTTGCTGTACATAGGGATGGCTGTGTCCAGCGCCACGGGAGAATTCATTACAACTAGCAAACAGAGCAGCTGGACTGCTGCGTTAGTTCTAATGAAGACTTTCTTTCTTTCTTTTTCTTTCTTTGTACCACAGTTTCCTCTGTAAATTCAATATCATAATTAGTGTGAATGACAAATAAAATGTTTGACAAGTATGCACATTGGCCTGGTGCGTTCTTTCATCCGGGAGAAAGCAACTCTCTCAGAGCAAAAGTAACCATCAGAAAAAAAATATTGACCACGTATCACTTGCAACATCAAAATTATGTTTCCAAACCTTTTTTTTTTTTTACTGATTTCTTTCTTTTTTAACATAAAATGGCATTTTCCTACTGTGGAGTGACCTGGCAGAAGGCCTGCTATCCAACAGGACTATCAAAATAGGACTGAAAGGAGACTTTGCAGGCACAGAAGCCTAGTAATTGCATTATATCTCTGGCTTCTTGATTTAATTTCAATATTTCAAGGTCATCTACAGCTCTTATTTTTCTCCCTTAATCTTTTGCCTCTTGGGTTTGATCCTTTTTGATATTGATGAGTTGAACCTTACTTCAGGAGCACCAAAACAGATAGTTTGAGGTCATATTACTTACAAGGTACATTGGTTGTTTTTCTCTCTAAATAAATAATGAAACAGTAGTGTTAATGAAACATTAATATGGGGGAACCAAGCTTTCAAAATAAGGAAAAAAAAAGCAGAGTCAATATTGAAAGTTCAATCTGAAAGCCTCTGTATCTATGCATATATAGATATATATACAATCTTCTAATACTGGCTCTACACAATACATTGCATTATATTAAAGAAGCTTTCAGTAGTATCCTTCTACACAATACATTGCATTATATTAAAGAAGCTTTCAGTAGTATCCTTCTACACAATAATGTATATATACAAAGATGAATTTTCATCTACTACTATCAGTGAAGTGAAAAACAAGCTACAAAGCAAACTATTAAAGGTGTACTTTTTCTGACAACTTGTCAGGTAGCAAGCACTCCAATTTCTCAAATGATAATTCATATCACCTTTTTTAAATTAGAGCCAAGATACTATGACAAAACAGTTACTGACTTGCAGGTACTTGAATTCCTAACCTCTTCAGAGGTTAGAAATGCTAATGCACACCTCTGACATGGTTACTGGTTACCCTGCTCAGTATGATCATCTCACGTTTCTTTCTGGCACAATCCCATATTATCCCAACAATATCGCACTTATATTTTCGCAAGGGTCTACCCTACCGATTCTTCTCCTTACCCCATGAAACCCAAGAGCACTTCTGTAGAGGTGGATGATGAAGTAGAGCACATATTTATTTTGTTTCTTACTGCAACACAACAGGAAAAGAAGCTACAAATAGCAACAGTCAAAACAAAAACAAAAATATTATGCCCAAGGGCATCTCAGCAGAAATATCTGTAGCTAGATTTTGAAGACTATGTGGAGGACATATCAACAGAGTTCTCATTTTATACAGGAGGGTAAGGCATCCGACTGCCACGACCATTTTAACGAGATGCACATACCCCACTGCCACTGAGGCTGCCCATCCTTGTGAGAAAGGCCATGTCTTTCTTATGTGACAGCAGCAGCTCAGGCATTTTGCGAGTCCCTCCCAGCCCCAAGCCCACCAGCTTTCACAGTGGTTGGGCTATTCCAGATTGGTGGCACCCACTATCTGCAAGCTGAGTCATAGATCTCCTAGGTCACAAAGGACCTTTCAGATCATCTAGTCCAACCATCAACCTGACACTGAAAAAAACCATCACTAAGCTATATCTCTAAGCACTATGTCTACCGTCTTTTAAATACCTCCAGGGACAGTGACCCAACCACTTCCCTGGGCAGCCTGTTCCAATGCTTAATAACCCTTTCAGTGTAAAAATTTTTCCTAATATCCAGTCTAAACCTCCCCTGGCGCAACTTGGGGCTGTTTCCTCTTGTCCTATTGCCTTTACTTGGGAGAAGAGACTGACCCCCACCTCGCTACAACCTCTGTTCAGGTAGCTGTAGAGAGCGATAAGGTCTCCCCTCAGCCTCCTTTTCTCCAGGCTAAACAATTCCAGCTCCCCCAGCTGCTCCTCATAAGACTTATTCTCCAGACCCCTCATCAGGGAGGAAGGGAGAAAGGGAAGAAGTTTCCCTCTCCTGCCCCTCTGCCTTCCTCCCTGCCCAGGGAAGCTGGCAAAAGGGGGTGCCGAGAGCTCACGAGCTGGCAGTGTGCAGTCAGGGCAGCCCCCTGGGCTCCCTAGGCACTTGAGGTGGCCACACCATGCATCTTTTGGCAGCTGAGAAAGGCCAGCTCAATCCCCCCCCCCCCTCTGGCTGCTTGAGGGGGAGGAAGAGGAAAGGGCAAAGAGGGTGATGAAGACTAAGGCTGGAGGCTGCTGTTGGTGAGAGGAGGGGCTGGCAAGCGTGAACGCAAAAGGCTGTTGATTTCTCATTGCACCTCACACCCTGACTGACAGCTTTTAATGACCTTTAATTACGAAGGCCATTGTCAGGGGTGTTCTCCCACACTGTGTTGTTTGACTTGCGCAATAAGGAAACAGCCATAAGCCAGGCTCCAAAGCAAAAGCAGCTCATTAAATACTATCAGCCTGCAAGGCACCGTACAACTCAACACAGATGTCCTGGAAAGACAACACAGGTGTGTTACCTTCAGTGTACATGGCATTTTCCCTCTTTTCAGTGGCTTGTCTCATGAGACAACAGGCTTGGATTAGTGGTGCAGCTTACTGTGCCCGGAAGTAATATCCCTTTTTCTGAGCAGGCATGGAAATGCTGGTTACTGGCACAGCATGTGGTCACAGAATGGAGAATAAACTCTGTATTATCTGCTCTGAGACAGACCTTGTTCACAGCATTCATAGCTTAGAAGCCTATCACCACTGCAACTGCTACAATACTGGAAGACCTTGTAATGGCACTGTGGTTTCCAGACATGACTAAAATATGACTCAGTCCAGCACAGTAAATGGGCCAAAAATACAATTTATCTATGGCCCCATATCTTTTTACAACTCTGGGCTTTTTACAGTTCTATAAGATGATTTGGGAACATACCTCGACTATTACTTTAGGCACCCCCTTCTTCTCTGTGGAAGACAGCACCTTTTTTCACTGTTTAACTATGTTGAGGTCTCACATTAACTTTGCCACTGGGATGCCCTGTGGAGCAGAACTTCTAATGTAGGCAGGATCTCAGGGAAGGAATGTCCGAATTACAGCTCATCTCAACTCTTGCCTGCTGGGGGAGGGAGGCACAGTGTAGATAAAAGCATGTTTAACCCTGAGGAGAAGGAAAATAAAAGTTCAGAACCTACAGGTCTTCATTGGAATGTCTAGCTACTGAATTAGGAAGCTTGTTTTCTGGTTTTAAGTTACAGGGACACCTAGAAGTCTCCCAGACTGGATTAGTCAGCACGAGTCACTGTCTGGGAATTGTTTGGGTTTGCGAGAGGAGGATAAAACAATTTAGAAAGAAAATCTAATACACAGATTTAAAACATAGCCTGCTTTCAGAGCAGGGAGGGGGTTAGGTCTGATTTGTGGGCTTTATAAAACGCTGGTTCCTAAGGGTAGGAAGGCTGTCAAAAGACAGAGAACCTGTTCCCTGCTGATGCAGAATTGTTTCCTGTAGCATGTAAAAAGTGCCTCTGGCTGTTTTACTCTCAAATTCCCCAAACACAGGAACATCTGTAGCTTTTCTGGGGAAGCTTAGATGGCGGTCTTACTACTATCTGCTGCTACACTTGACACATCCTGTAAGCAGAGAAGAGAGACTGTATTCAGGGCAGCCTGCAGTTACAGTTCCTCAGGAGGTCTCTGACATCTGGGTGTGCTTCACGTGACCACCAGGTTTATGCCTGCTGGCTGCTTAGACCCATTTCCCCTGTTTCCTAACACCAGAATCCCTCAGGACCCAGACCTCCCAGTTCACAAGGCAGCTCCTGTTGCCGTCTGCAGGGACACCACAGGTATGAGGGTGCAGGTTTCCTGGCCCTAGGAGCTCAGCAGGTCCGTGCCTGAGGGGCACTGAACCCCATGCCGCAGAGCCCATCCCGGGTATTCCAGTGTCCTCTAATACCAACAACCGCTCAACTTTTTTATGTATCTTTCTTCAAAGGAGCCCAGTGGTCAAACTGTATTACGTCTTTGCATCAGGTGAGCATCACAGGCATGGAAATCCTTTGAAATTGGCTGAAAATCAGCTAATTTTCACTGAAATAGTAAAATCCCTGCCTGAATCCCCTGTGGCAAACTTCACCCTTCCTCTCTTAAATGTCTGTGTTAAAGAGTTGCTCTGAAACAAGGCAATATGGGTTACTTTACACAGAGAACGTTTCATGTTTCACTTCCGCTGTGTAAAACAGTGGCTAAATTTGCAGAGGGGGAAAGCAACTGTCCTCCTCCCTTTCTTTTTCTATTCTGCTCCCTCCTCGAATACACACATCTCTGATATTTCTCCAGCTTGCTGCAGAACTGGGAGCCTGGTGATGTCAGTCCAACACATGTAACTTTGGGGGATGTATGACCACAGCCAGTCAAATGCCAGCATGTCCATCCCATGGGCATTATGATTCTGGGGCTGGATGAGAGGAAGAACAGTTGTTCTATTTTGGAACAGAAACTCACATTTCCAAAACTTTCTGCACACGGCAAACATCTGTCCATGTGGTCCTGAAATAATGTTCAGTAGTATCCTTTTGAAAATGATGAAACCAAAGAGATCTTGGTTGCCAAAGGCTGGAGCCTGCCAGCTTAGCTGGGAATCCAGGACCTTCCAGGCTCCTCGCTGTGGGAAGCAGGCAACGCTGCTGATCGGCAGCAGCGGTGACATGGTTGGGGTGAGTCAGCATGCTGCACCACAGTTTATCAGAAATATTTCTGACCAGCCCCAGGTATGAGTGGCCAAAAGCAAGCTCTTCCTACACAGGCATTTTGGCTACTTTTCAGTGCTGTCAGGATTGTGGCTGTGATCCCATGGGCTCACTTGGGTGACCTCGCAGACCTAAGGTGTTAAAGAGACAGATACTTTGCCTTGTGGTTCTGCCTTTCCAAATGTGATCCCTTTAGTTTGACTTGATTACTAAGATCACTTTGTAATGCATATAGTTCCTAACTTCCCTGGGTCTTCAAGTATATCATCTGCTGGAAAATATTTGTGTCCTTTCTCAGTGTCCTGTAGCCACGCTTGACATTTTCTGCTTCTTAAAGTCTTACATGCACCTTAATTCTCCTTATGACACAAAATTTTTGTGTTGCACTTCTCTTCGTTCTCCTGAGGGTAAAGTTAATAAATGAGGTGTGAATCCAGCAAAGCAGAGGTGCCTTTTACTCACAAACAGAACATAAGAGACTTTAAAGGCTGGCAGGCTGCTCTGTTTCAATGAGTAGCCTATATCTGAATTGGTATTTGGCTTCAGCTGCTGCCTCCACAACAAATACCTGCCAGTGTTTTTCCTCACTCTTAAAGAGGTGGCTGCTTCACGCTTATGTCTGCTTACACTCTTTCCTCAGATAAGGTTATGTCAGTCCATAGCTGGCAACCAGAGAGGACAGGAGATGGGGACGGAATGAAAGGAAGAAAAATTATGAAAATCATGAAGCATCATTTGGAAGGTAAAACTACAAGTATGAAGTCACTTTGAAAAGCACGTTTGTTCTCCATATATGCCCCAAGCAATGGTCTTTGGGGCAATCTTTGTTACCATGTCTCCATTGCTGCCTGTCTCACAGGAGGTGACTATTCTTTGATGGTCCAACATCTGTTTATCTGATTTTAAAGTCTTAAGATGCACCATTCATCCACACCTTGCCATAGCATGTATACAATTACGTGGTATGGTCAAGAAATTTCCAAGTGTCCATTCAGAGTGTGGTTCCATTAAGGATGAAAAAGGAGTCACCCATTGCTGAGTCCCCTTCTTGAGGGTGGTGAATTTTGCTGCTTCTCAAGGCTTTCGATACAACAATTTCCTGAGACAAGAGTGGGTGGAAGAGAGCGAGCCCTTCAGTCACTTCTGTGAGGGATATTTTTGTGCCCTTTTTGCAACAATATCTACAGGCACATTGAGGTTTGCCTCCCACAAGAAGCTTGGTGGTTTCAGTAACGCAGCTACACATGAGGGAAGAGTCAGTTATGTTTGGTTTGTCTTGCGAGGGAGAAGAGGGGAGAGTGGGAGGTCAAATTTATTCCAAATCTTTAAATAAACAAAATTATGTTTCCTGTCTGGTATCCCTCCCACCTGGATTTTGTAACCAGGAAAGAGAAAAAAGTTCTAGCAGAAAAAACAAATTCTGTTAAAGAGAATGAGCTTTTTCATTGTCTGTTGAAGTCCCCAAAGAATGGTTTCTTCTTCCAGTGCAGAGAGCTGTAAATCACTGAAAAAAATGAAACCTTCTGAAGGTTTTTTTCTGTCCTTGATAAAACAAACATATGTTAGAGCTAAACCATCCTAGGAACTGTATTCTCCTCTGTGATACTAACAGAGACGGATGCTGCAAGGCAGAGAACAAACTCATCTCACAGCGATTGCTCAGCGTCTCTCAGAATTGAATTCCTCAAGTGTCTCTGTTCTCATTTGCACCACCGCTCACACACACTGTGGAGCTTTATGATCCAGAGCTCTCAGCTGCTGGTAATAACACACCATTAGAAACTAACATGGCTCCCACAAGTTGCTTATCTTCTTGCCGGTTGTTATGATGTTATATTAAATGCAGCTATTCCTGTACTTTTCCCCCTTTCCTGTCCCTCAGAACGGCTCTCTTTCCATTTCTCCAGCTCAACTGTGCTTTTCCATCACCTCTGGCTCGTATCCACCCCTGTGGGGTCTCATCAGTTGTGTCTCTTTCAGATGAGTCCATGGGCCGCACAGACACCTGAGAGCATGAGAGCCCCTGATGCTGCAGGAAGATGTTCCCCATTTTGGGCACCGTTTGACTTATGTTTGCCAAGCACAGAATGTACTTGACTAAGGATCTGTCCCCAGCTTCTTCACTTGCTGATGGCTGTAGCAAAATGCCTTCCTTCCTGTGCCTCAGTTTCCTCATCTGCAAATGGGTAGTGACACTGACCTTCTTTGAGAAGCACTTTGAGCTCCACTGATGAAAAGGCCCATAGAGAGGAGGTTGTTGTTATTGTTGTCTGCAGTTTAAAAACATGCTCATAAATCATCTTTCAGGAATAGTGAAGCAGGTTTCATTGGCTCTGGAGCTGGGTGACTGAACAGAGAAGAATTTCCTTCTTTGGCATTTTCCCCTAGTTTTAATAACTTTGAACTCTTGCTTTAGATCTTGTTTACATTAGGCTGGTTTAGTAACTGTGTGTCTCCCTCCAGCAATTGTCTCCTTCTTCCCCACCTTCCTCAGGTATTTGGTTTAGGTACCAAACATCTGACTCAGGTCTTCCTGGAGAATGGCTGGGCCAGGGTGGATGGAAGAAGAAATTATTTTTCCCTGTTGGTGAGTAGAGGGACTTAACGGGGGAAGGAGGCGGAGGCTGTGACTGTCATGGACATGGGCCCTGGGAACATAAAAATCTAGGCTGCTACCACACCCATTTGGCCTCTCGATGCGATGTTAAACACAAACTGTGCGGATGGCCTGTGCTAAAAATGTTCGGGTCAGAGACTTATAGTGGGTCCTTCTAAGCTTCACGAGCTATGGAGCTGCGATGCCCGCCTTTTGGGGCAGGGTAGCTTCTTTGAAAGAAGACGGTCCCTCACAGCTCAGAGTGCCTCCGGTTAGTTACAGACACGGTTTTTATCATGGTGTGTCCCTCAGAACATGGGGAACGGCATAGCTGCTTCTCGTTCGGTTTGGTTTTGAAAGGCTCTGGCAAGTGAAACGGTGGGTCAGAGCCCAGCCCGAGCTGTCCTGCCAGAGCAAGGCCTCTGCTCCCCAGAGGCTAATCAAGGGCACAGGCCTGAGCTGGCACCCCGGGGTTTCACGGCCGGCTTCCCGCCACCCCGGCAGCTCTGCAGGGCCGCTCCGGCCCCGCCGAGGTGGCCCTACCGCCGCCCTCACGGTCCCCGACGGCCCCTGGCCGCCCCCGCCCGGCTGCGGCCCGCGGCTGAGGGAGCCGGGGCGTAGGCCGCTAGAGGGCCACCGCGGATAGCTGCGGCGCCGCCCCCGCCGCCGGCCGAGGCCGCGCTGGCGCCGCCGGAGCTGCAGGCGACGGGCCGCCCCGGGGAGCTGGGGCGGCGGGAGGGTCCCGTGGAAAGGTTATTATATGGAGTAGTAACTAGGTGCCGGGCTTGAGGGGAGCACCGTAGGCAGGAAGGAGAACGGCCTCGGCCATTCACTGGGTCTGACAGTGGAGCCTGCGCAGCCCTGCAGGCTCAACGAGGCTGCAACCGGGCGGTAGCAGAAGGAATGAATATAGGTTAGCGGTAGCTGCAGGAAGGGTAAAAACATGCTTTTCCTCCTGACAGAAGGGAAATTTCGAAAAGCCGTTGACCTCGTCTGCAAAACATTTTCACCTATTGTGTTCATTTTCTGCTGGATGAGATTTTCAAAGCCATGCCAAGGGCGTACGTAGTTATATATCTCCTCTGAAAATGAACCCAATACATCCCTCTGGTGTTTCTTTTCAAGTTTCAGCCACGGAGCCTTTCCTCACTTCATCAGGGAAAAAGTCTGTCGCCCACTCTGCCACCGCGTGGGGGACTTGAGCAGCAGGACGCAAGGGGAAGATGGCCTGCAAGCAGCCCGAAACACGGCATTGCAAGGAGTACTGGAAGTAAAGTCCGAGGAAGAAAAGGCTCCGGCATGTAGCTGAGATGGGATGGATTATTTTGAAGTTCCTGACAACTGCAGGTTTCTAAATCTGAAGACAAACCCAGTTTGCTTAACTTAGCTTTCCTATGAGAGGCATTTGTAATTAACTCAATTCAAACCTGGCAGGAAGGTAAACAGTGTTGTATCTCTGGGCTTAGGCCTTGTAATTATGGCCCATTCAGAGATAAATCCTGACCTTTTCAGACAGATGGGATAGCTGAGAATGCACCAGTGGGACAACCGGGACGGCTATCAGCAGACAGATCCATAAATGCTTATGGGGAATAAATTTTAAAAAGTCTTGATCAAAACTGTCAGGAGCCATAAATGTATCCAGATGGGGAATAGCTCAGAAGAACTTCCCATTGCCACATCAGAGACCTGGAAGCTTGGAAAATGTTGAAAGTTGACTGTAATATGAGGTTCAAAGCTAATAGGCTGAGTTGTCTGCAATATTGTGTTGTGGCTCTAATCTCGGCAATGCATCAGGCGCCCTGGCTGGCTGATAGGAAGACTTTGATTCCCGAGGCAGGCCAATTCCTACTCCTTCAACAATAGGCAGAATATTAGTACTCATTGCTTGCCTCCCATTCTTTCACATCCAAACTTTTGGAATGCCAGAGACTGTTATTCCGGATCTGTGAGATGGCTTGAGCCTTGTGACAGTGTGTTTCCAGTTGCATCAGATGAGCTGTCCCTGAGATTTATGGCTTTTTTAATAGAATCCAAACGGATCCAAAAATCATAAGTAGGTACCAGATAACAAACCGGATTGTTCAGATGTGTTTCTGAGCTTTATTGATATTCTATCATCTACATGTTTGATTTCATTTCAAGAGTAAATTAGTTCCCACATCACTGTGATTATAGCAGGTATCAAAGAGGTTCACTGAAGTATTCCTCTTGGCAATAGCAGCACCTGTAAATGTCAGGTGGTTTTTACAAACAATCTGGCAAGCAGTCTTTTTGATAAAACTTTGACCTAGATGTGAATATAATCCCATATCCCATTCTACAAGTTCAAACACAGAGGCTGGGTTGTATCTCTAAGAAAGAGGTTAAACAAAGGGAGGGACTCAGTGACAATATTTATTTCTGATGAGCATTCCCAAAAGAAGAACAGATTATTTTGGTGATCAAAACCAGAAATTCTGATTTTCATACTGCCAGGCATTGAGTGTCCCTCCCCAGCCTCTCCTGGGCCTTGATCGTGGACCAGGAGCCCCATTTCAGTCCTGGCCTGGGCTCCCAGTCCTGCCCCAGCTGTGCTGTCTCTAGCCCCTCTGCTGGCCCTGCATTGATCCTGGCTGTGGCTCACTCTCTTGCTGTGTCAGAGGCTGTCAGTGGACCCTGCTACCAGCCCCTGCCTCTGGCCGCTGCTCTCAGACCCTGCAGGATGGTGTGTATTAGTGAGGGCACCACCTGCACTCATTCACCCTTTTCTCCTGGCTCCCTGTTGCTTGGGGTTCATCTGGCCCTCACTGCTTCCTGAAAGGTACCCTGAATAACAAAAATCACAACTAATAATTTAAAAAGTCTCGCAAACAACATCTTATGTCAACAGAAGACATTTGCATAGGGATATGTGTTTTTTCATTTTAAATGCACCACAATTTGCACTAACGAGCTCTGCTGTTGATAGCTTCTGCAGGGAGGTCAAGGACTCGCCAAATGTGGAAGTTAAACTGTTCATAACTTGGGCCAGCCCTTCTGAGGCAGAGTAACAGTACTGAGTGAGGAAGCTGCTACTGCTGTTGACCAGGTTCTTCTCAGGACCTTGCTTGTCTCCAGAGTCATCAAGCATTAGGGGTTAAAATTCAATTTAAAAGAAGATTTATTAAATCCTGAAGAAGTTAATAGAGCTATGCAGTGAGAATCATAACCTTGTAATGAAAGAAAGTTGTGATCTTAATACAACATGGTTTTGGCAGGTTATACTAGGAAATGTAGGAATACATTTTAATAGTTGTGTTGTACAGTGGAAAGACCCAGAAAAACCCCCTAAGAAAGCTTAGCCTGTAGTACGCAGAGGAACCTAAGTAAAACAAGCCCTCTGAAATCTTCCCACCCAATTTCCTAAGATCCTTTACTTCGCCTTCTGGTTTGAAGGCGTATGCCCAGGGCTAGCCAACAGTGTTGTTTCCGATAAACGTTGCGCTAAGGAAAGGCAGGACCTACTACTTCTGTTTCTGGGTGACCTAGCAGGGTGTCTAGAGAAGAAATTTAAAAAACCTGTGGGGTTTCTTACTGAACCCCTTACGTCCCTTGTCTGAAACCCTGGCACAGCATTGAGCTGGGATGCTTTGTTTCATTGCCATGCTTAGCTTTTAACACTAACCAGTTCCAAACGTAGATGTAGTCTGACTAATTGTGGGTGTAACAAAGTAGATGTATGTTCTTTGGCTTGCTGCAGGCCTTGAAAAAGAAGCCATACAGTAAAGCATAAAACAAGTGCATTTTCTCAATTCCATATGTTTTCACAGGACAATATATTTCTTTATGGTACAAAAAAAAAATTAACAGGCAAAGATTTACATACCTACTGCATACTGAAATTCCTTCTTCCACTTAGATATGCCTGTCTTCAATATATAGTAAACTTGGTTTCTCAGAAGCATTAATGTGTGTATTTTCATTGCTGTCCCAGGAGTAAGATACACATGAACCATAATTTTAAGCACTGTGAGTTCAGACAGCTGCATAACAACTAGAAGCAACTCTTACTACTGGCCAGAGCCATACAAGTTGCAGGCCTGGTCAGCTTCTTCTTCACGTGGTTCCAGAAATGCTGAGGTTTCTACACGGAAATGCTGCTGACTTGAGTTATCCGCCCAGTGGGGAAGATGGCCCCTGGCTGTGCAGTGCTGTTTGCAAATGCGTTGTCAGGAGATTTATTTTTTTCCTTTGACAATTGTCAGCCTTGCTTTAACAAGTGGCCTAAAAGAGAGAGCAGTGGTCTCGCCACCCCAAGGAAATGCAAAAAAATAGAGAGAACTCCATTGACTTCTGGTAGAGAAGAGGGGAGATAAATGAAAGGAATCAATGGGCAGGCTTGAGACATGTTTACTTTGCATGTATTGCTTTATTATGTTTGGGAGGCATTTCTGGTAAGAAGAGGAGCATAATTAAGCAGAGGAATGTTTGTAATTGTAACCAGGGATAGAAGTCTTGGCCAAGGAGCTACACTTTGGTGTCCCTGGGGTGAGTTGGTCACCCTCACCAGGGCAATAGAATCCAGAACTGGAACGCAAAAGTTCTAGCCTCAAAAAAAATAAAACAACAAGCCAAAATCAAAATGGCAGAGAGGCAAAAGAAAAAGGCTTTGATTAAAAATTTTCTTTAAAGGGTAGAATGGGGCAGAATCTGTTTAGAAGTCTTCTCCAAAGTGACAGACAAGAATTGGGTGAAGGGTTTCCTGAATGCACAGGACTGGGGGTAATCTGAGATGTTGCATGCAGTCTTGCTGAAGAGCTGGAAAACCAGAAATCGTCTCTAACACTAGCTTGGAGAGTGAGGACTGGAAAGGGGGAATGGCAAGGGAGCCTACAGCCTGAATCAGACCTTGCTGCTCAGCAAGATTTGACCAGCCTAAGCTGGAAGTGGGATGTTGCTGCAGGAGATAGGGAAGCAACTGAGAGCTGAGCTAACCAGCTTCCCCAAAACAGACTACTGCCAAATAGTAATATACCAGGAGTTAAATATTGTCTGCTATATTGTTTATCTACCTTTCTTTTTCTTCCATTAATAAAACATTGTTATATTAAGTCAACTGAGTCATGTTTGCAAATGAAGGAAGTTAGATTGCTGAGCACCAGAAAGTTTAGTTTTAATTTTCCCAAGCTTCTGGATGGGCATCTGGGTTGAGAAGTGACCCCTAGGATTTGAACTCAGCTCTTGTTGCCAGTCAGGTCCCGAAAAAAGGGTTGTACAAGTAAATGAAGTTTATCCGGCCCTTCCCAGCCCAAGGCCTCAAACAGTAGCTTCAGCTTCTGTCAAAACGATCCTGTCAAAACAATTCACTAGTCTCTTTCTTGTGGTTTCCTTAGCCGAAAGCACAGCAAAAATCTGTCCATACTCAGCTCTGACTGCTTGCCCAAGCTTTGATTTCAAGAAACTGCCAACAAACAGGAGGCAGTGTCATGCTGAAACGTCAGCTCACCTGAGATCAGTCACAAGCAACCAACAAAAGGCTGGCAAAATAGCCACAGGAAGCAGTTGGAGAAACACGGGGCCAGACAGGGTACTCTTTACACAGTATGAATGAATTCTGGGTGAGGAGGTGTTGGGCTGGGGGAGTTCTTCAGAATTAAGCTACCAGGTGTCCTCCTGAGGGAGCATTAGGTCAAGTGCATCCTTTCAGGATGGCTTAGGGTTTTCTCGTTCAGTAAAAAGACCAGTCCTCTCCCCCAGGGGTGCACTTGCAACACATTTTACGTGTGCTGGGAAAAAAACCCAACAATTTTTGTCACGAAGGTAGGGGAGAAGAGAGTTGCTCTTTGTTCCCAGCACTGCTCTTGGCCCTCTTGCTGTGCTTGAGGAACCTCGCTTGGATTCCAGACTTCTTTCCCTGAGCCTCAGCAATGCTCTCCCTGCAGGAAAGCTGCAGTTTGTGAAGCAGAGAGGCCCCATTAGTTAGTGGGGGAGCCCCATAAGTGTGCATATGGAGTCAGCTACATGCTGCGTTGTGGTGGGCGGCGCAGCCCTGTGCCAGGGCCAAAAGGTAGCCTTTTGCTCAGTCAAATGGCAGTGCTCACTCTAAGCTGCTTCTCTCACCCCAGCATGGTTTGGGGACTCTTTTCCCCCATGTTACACTGCCTGGATGCTGGGGAAGTACAGCCCAGGGTGTACTGCGATGTTCAGCTACCATTCTGCTACTGAGAATGCCCCTTGTAGCCTTTCCTCCGGTGCCAAATGCCTCTGGCACGCAGGAGGAAAGCTCTTGGCTATCAGTCCCTGCAAGCTGAGGCAAGCCCTTGAACCAGTGGTATATCACTCCCGCTCCACCTTTGTCTGCCAGCAGTGGAGTGATTTAGCCCTGCATCTGACAGATTCATCCAGGCTGGTTTCACCCCTATCTCACATTTTCATTTAGTCCCCAGGAGCACATGACGGAGTCTGAAGGCTTTGCTATTTATTCAGTTCCTCACTGTTTGCTGTGCTGACAGCTGGCGTCACTGCTGTGTTTGAAATCTTGGCTCCTGAAGTAGTGGCCCCATTTCTTCTCTTCGCCTTGACGATGTGAATGTGGGCGATCACCTCTGCGCTGCTGTTAGCAGTGACTACGCTTCAGTCCCAAAGTTTGCATACGCGCTTGAGATTCTCCTGTTCAAGCAGTGATAGCACTCAGTTAATGTGTTTGCTCGGGCAGAGAATAGGCTTCTGACGTTGGCGACTTTATTATTAGAGTGGCACAAAGCAAACCCCAGAAAAAGACATGCCACCAAATGTCAAAATGCAGATCACTAAAGTGAAATCACACGTGGAATTTGTTCTCTGGGTAATGAAGAAAGGCCAGGGATTTATAAGGCAGGAGATGGGATGGTTCATTCAACCAGAGAGAAGTTGCACGTGAAGGAGTTTTGACAAGCTTTGCTGACAGAGGCTTCGGCACCCAGAAGATCCTGTTTGACCACAATGGCAACCAACGTGTTGGCTAATATTCTTATCGCTGCGGTTATTTCAAATGGTTTTCTAGCAGCTGCTTCTCCAGTCATGCCTGCAAAACCACAGCATCAAACAGGTAAGGTCTGCTTTAGTGCAGGATCCCAGTGCTGTCCTGTGGTGTGTCTCAGTAGGATACCAGTCTCCTGAAGATTTTTGTATTATGGTAGGGATTACTAAGATGCAAACCAAGATATTCTCAGGGGGAGTTACTCTCATAGCCCCGCTGAAGAAACTGGCTTGCCAAAGATGTTGCATTCCTTTTAATATATCCGTTTTATTATTTAATATTTTTTCTTTTAAATTAAATAATGTAGTTATTTATTATACTTGAATAATATAATTATCTACTTACATTTATTTGTTATTGTTATTTAAGAATTCGTTATTATTTTGTGTATTAAAGCTGTGTACTTCACAGCAAACTATCATTGAGCTGAACTGTACTGGAGATCTGCATTTTCTGTAAGTGCAAGGCTACCTTTTTGAGGTAAACATATCTAAGAAGAAAAGTTAGGTGTGAATCCAGCAAAACTGTAGATACAGTTTTACATGTGATATCGAAGAAGATCATAACACTTCTTTTTCTTTTTCACCCCAACCAAGCTCAGAGGCAGATGTCATTGGAGATCCCTGTAGCAGATCAACAAGAAAGGATCCTGAAATTTTTGTCATTGTTTGATGAAGCACAAAAAAGTGCCATTCCCACAGCAGATCCTAGAATCGGTGGAATCAAAGGTAACTGCCAAAAAGTAACTGGTCTGGAAATTTGCGAGTCCGCTACTTGTTTTGTAGAGCCAAGGTGGTGTATATGGCTGATTCTGTGTATGCCTTTTTCTATAAAGTATGTAAGGGCTGGTTAACAAAAAGTGCCAGGTACATTTTTGAACGGGGTAAGGCTCGTCCTTATTTCCTTGACTGCTGATTTTTAAATGTGTTTTTCTAAGGAATGGGTAGCTGTATGTTTGTCTGTGTGTTATGGGAAGATTTTTTGGGAAGGAGAGGTGAAACGGGAAAATGGTCCCCACTAAAAGGTCATATAGGCGTGCAAGTTTTCAGAGTGTTGGAGATATTTCTCTATGACGAAATCCGAAAACGGAAAGGAGAGCAAGCTGTGAAAAACTTTACTGCAAGCAATATGTCATTGCAGGTGTTTTTTGAGCATTTTAAGGGCACCTCATTCATTAATGTTGGTTCTATATGTTTTACTTGTAGTACAACTTGCCATATCATTCAGCACTGGTGATACAGCGTGAGTCAAATACTGAAGAGATAATGATCGTATCTGCAGGGCAGAGGTCATGTTTCAGTATAACTGGAAGCAAAAACACACTCAGGGAGGTAGAGAGGTTTAAACAAGAAACAAACCCACAAGCCACAGAATTTCCATTGACTTCTGTTTGGACCAGTGATCTTTTGCTTTTAAATCTGAGAAGAGGCTGCAAAATTTCTTTTACTAAGATTTGTAGGTCATGTTCCAGCTTCAGGTGGTGAATGCTATATAACCTCATTCATGTACACCATAGTATCATGCTATAAATAAGAGCTTCCTAACTGTATTCTAGTGTGTCAGATCTACCATCTGCCTGGTTAAACAAGGATCTCACTTCAGTTATAAACTTAGTGCAGGTTCAATATTTGTCCGTGGTCCTCTCGTAAAACTTTTCTACAAAGTGACAGGGAATCCATTTTAACTTAATGAGAGCTGAAAGTGTGCACATGGAAACAAAGAACAGGATTTATGTTAAACTTGTTGTTCACTGGACATGTTTCAATGAAGGATGTAAGCCTGTGAGCACTAAATGCTGCTCCAAGTCATGGCATGAACATCCTACATTAAATTTTAGTAGTCTATAAACAATACAAATTCTGTACAACAAAACCACCCGGCTAAACCCAAACCAAAAAGAGAGAGATTTACAGCTTTCTAAGGTCAAATTTGGTAGATGTCTCAGCACAAGAGAGTTTTGTCTGAATTTTATGCCTTGTCTGTAGGCAT
This sequence comes from Fratercula arctica, assembly GCA_947846985.1. NCBI lineage: Eukaryota > Metazoa > Chordata > Aves > Charadriiformes > Alcidae > Fratercula > Fratercula arctica. The sequence continues at coordinate 99,712,206 of CANTUZ010000001.1, forward strand.
CTAAAAAGCTTGTCTGCAGTCAGCTCAGTTAGACTGTGGTGATCCTCCAGAGCTGCCACAGTGCCCAGCAGGGTTTTCCAACAGAGGTATTTATCGTGAGTGGGCAGCTCTGCCTGAAACGATCTGGGCTTATGCTTTCGTGACCCTGGTCATCCAGCCTAGGTATTTCTGTAACAGGACAATTTCAAAGATCCTCTCAGAGCACAGAACTGCTTTCCCAGAGACTCAGGACCACCATGAGTATCTTGAAAGGCAGCTTTTGCATAAGTGGAAAAAGTGGGTGAGGTTTTACAGTAGCAAAGCAACTGATGCAGCACAGAAGAATACAGTTACGCCTCCCCAACTCTACTTTCAGTTAATTGCCTTCCAATTTAGTATTTGCTTTGGAGTGTATGCTGTGGGCAGTTTTCTGATAGGTGCATTTACATTGTTTCAAAAGCTGCATTTTGAGCAATATTGTTTGCGGAATTGGTCTATCATGTGCTTACTGTGCAGACTGTTTACACATGCATGATGCACTGGTGAGTAAATAGTGAGCACACTCCACTGTCTAGTGAATTTGAAAAGTTGGTTATATACTATTATATTCTTTGCTTCCTCTTTCCAGCTTTGGTCCCCTTTGAGTCATCCTCAGAGAAAAGGAAAGTTATAACCGTTTTCTAAACTGGAATTTTCATCACCTGAAGGTTTCCTTGAGGATTTGCCTAAAAATGTTCTCATCAAACTAACTTTGGTGCAGAAACCAAGCATCTTGTTTGAAATTGTGCAGTTTCTGTAAAGCCTGGAGCATGTGAAAACAGGGAGCACCACCTGAAACCGCGGTGTGAAAATAACTCAGCAGGTGCTGCGTGGCACTGAGATTGAATATTCTTCTCTCTCAGTGCCTTTGGAATTTGAAATCTCAAACATATCAAGCATGTGTTGGATCTGGAATATCTCTCTACTAGGCATACATGTATAGCATGGAGCACTGAGGTTTCCAAGACTGAGCTCTCTCCACCCAGCCAGCAACAAGTAGATGTGTTCTGGGACTGCTTACACTGGCTTTGCTAGACATTTATTGTAGCAGACATTGTTTTTACCCTCTGTCTGTCATTTAAAGGTATTGTCCTTTGTGCGTAACATTGTGTCTAGACAATTGTGACATGTCTTAAGAAGAGGCTTAAGGCTCTAAACATAAATTTGCCACTGTATGCCTGATTTTGGTTTTCTTCAGTCTTTTGTGGTCTGTTGCTTATCTTGCTGGTTCTGGGTGAAAGCAGCAAGGCAGTGTTCACCCACTGCACTGGCTAACCCAGACTTGGGTGGCCGTGCTTCTCTGTGCAGAGCAGGAGTAGGGATGCATTCACCCAGCACACACCTCACATGGCTCTTCTCAGGTGCACTGTCCACAAGCAGAGGCATTGACTGAGAGCCTCAAATATATGTACGCACTTCGGTGGCTTTCTCATGGCTACCCTGTTTCCTACTGCTCCCGAGTTAGGGCTCAGACTCTTCATAATGCCTCCAAAAAGTTGCGTGCTTGGAAACTTACCTGAGCGGGAAGGTACCTACATAAGCTCAGACTGAAAATAAGCCTTCTGGGCTGGAGTCTCAGAGCAATGAGAGCCCTGGTCTCAAGCTGTAGCACCTTATCTGTAGCTAGGCTCTTACAGACCTGGTGTTCCCATTGCTTAAAAAACCTGGGGACTTTTATTGCTCATGTGTAGCAGTAGCTAGTGGTTTGAGCACTTGTTCAAGAAGAAGGTTTTCAGGGTCAAATCTGTCTCCTATCTGAGCCACAATGGTGTTGTGAATCTCCAAAAAGCATCCAATTACCAAGATGTCTGTCAGTCTTAACCATTGTACAAGTAGTCAAATGTTCATTGTGCTGTCAAGAAGTTAAAGCATGTCCTATCCACTTCGGAATTCTCAACAACTCAGTTGTTCGTACCCTACTCAGGGATGGAAGTGATGCTGGAGGTGAAGCTGACCTTTGAGGGACACATGGTAATGCTACACTTAGACAAAGCCAAGCTGTGGGAAGAGCCAGCTCCGCTAATTTTTACTCATGGATGCGTCTTGTTAAATGATGGATCATGCTGAAGTGTGTAGGAGGCAGAATCATCATCTTCCAGAACAGCTTCTAACTATGTTACCTTTTTGCATTTCAGCTTATGCCAAGACGTATGGAAAGAAAGTTGAAACGGTGAGAACAGGCAGCTCTATGTTTTCTCTTACTTGTTACTCTAGTTGTTCTCTAATACCCATATAACTCTCATCGTTATTCAGTAAAGTAAGCAACGCTGTGTTTTGTCTTTCCTGGATTGGCAGTGTTCTCAGTTTCTAGAGGCTGCCTCACTGACATTGCCCTACATATGTATTGTTTTGGACAGGAAGGTGTAAATGAAGGTCCATCTGATCTTCCGTCTGAACCGAGCAAGGACCTCCTGGAAGTAAGTCCTTTACATGGGAAGAACTTCTGGAAGCCTTTGCTGCCAACCTCCTGGAAAATTAAGAGAGGTGAGACTTAAAGAGTGATGCTGTACCTTGTCTAGCTAGTTAATGGGTCACTTCGGTACCTAGGCTAGTGTTGTAAAAAGTGCTAGAAGTGTCTGTCTAAAAAAATGTCTAGTGTAAACCATAGGTTTTGCGCTGGAACACTTTCCTCTAACATATATCCACAGGTGAGACATCGGTTAAGTCTCTAGAGCCATTCAAACTCTGGGTTCATACTAATCACGCCAAGTGTTGATGAGGCCCACAACAGAGAGGAATCTATCTGATGAAAACCTTTGAACAGTAACCAGAGAGTAGACGGTTTAGCCATTATCAAGTTGAATCAGATCTGACCTCATATTGCCAAAGAGAACAGATGCACAGCTCCCCCTGTACTTACAATAAAGTCTCTCTCAGGAAAGCTCTCAGGTGGTTGGAGCTGGTGTGTGAGAGACCTCCCTTCACCACAGTTTGCCTCATGTCTGTGGACCAGAAGCATTTTCTTTGTACCTCCTTCAGTCCTGTGGGTATTAAATGAGAATAACAACTTACCTTTTGTGACAAGGGTGTTGTGGGTGTGAATATACTTCTGAGGCATTCAAATGCTACGGCAATAGGGGTGAGATAGGAAGCTGGCTAGAAATTGTTTCAACATTTTTTTTTGGCATGAAATCTTTTGGGATTATTTTTTAAAAGACATCTCATTTTTAACTGGCTTTCAAACCTTTTAAAATGTCAACTTTACAAATGAGATGTTGTTTTTAATCCAGATGAATGATTTTGACTGATCCCCCATTAAATTTTATAATATAATTTAATGGCAAGTTCTTAAATCAGGGGAGAAGAAGGGTGTTCCATTTACAACTTCTCCCACTCCTATTTTGGTCATGTAATTTCTTACGAAGTAAAATATTGTTCCTGAGCACTTATAGGCATATTCTTCAGAGAGAAAGATGGATAGACGGAGTTTGCATTCTGACTGAGCGAGGGAGCACAAAACCTTAAAGGCAGTCTGTGTGTGTGTGTGTGTATAAAACATTGTTTATACCAGGTACATGCAGTACAAACACTGCCTATTACTCAGAAAGGACATCTCCCTTCTCTTGTTTCTGTTTACCTCTTTTTAAATTTTTTTGTTCTTTCATCTTCCTTTTTTCCACTTCTCTCTTTTCTGCTTGTTCCCTTCTAGTTCCTGTGCTTTGGATTTATATTCCCGGTAGATATATAAATCAGTAATTTAGTACCTAACTAGCAGTTCATAGCCCTGAGTGGGAGTGAGAATCCCAAGTCACGTTTTTCTTTTTTACGATTTGCAGTTGATTATTAGCCTTCTGCTAGTACAGAAAAGCAGGCAAACCAGAAGAGGGAACACTTAGTCAGTTCATGCTTCCCAAGGGCTAATTCATGATTTTTGCAGCTGAGGAGACTGATAGTGGTAGATGTACTTCACTTTAACAGCACTTCAACATTGTATAACACACGTTTGATGTACTGGAAGATTTAAAAAGCCAAGTAGCAAGTAAAAAACCAATTGTATAAATTAAAGTGGGCAGAGTAATGTTTTGGAGCTTGCTACATCTTGGTGCCTCTTTCTGCACACTGAATGCAGAACCAACTCCAAACATGCAATGACACCCTCAGTCCTGCCCAAAGCTGCCCTTGGGTGGGATCTCCTGATTCTTGCCCCTCTCGCAGTGGGGTTTAAGCACAACATGAGCCATTCACCTCACTTGCTTATCACACTGTAGGGCCAACTGAATTTGCATCCCCTCTGATCTATATCTCTGTGGGCCCTGGGAGAGCTTCTAGCTCAAGGTGTGCACCCAGCCCCAGCTGGCATGAGAGTTGAGCGCGCAGCTTCTCTGCATGCCCTAGGTAGAAACTCTATGCTGCTTATGCCAGGGGCAAGAAACCCACCCTTTGAATAAGGAAAAGGAGGATGGAGACTAAAGCATTCCAGTGCCTTCCCACATTTATCGAGAAACAGCTCTTAACTCGGTGAGAACCACCTTGCTGTGGTATTAGGGGTGTGTCTACATGATACAAGCAGGCTACTGGGGATACCTGCACTCCACTGTGAAGCAGCGTGCTCTGACCTGGACAGAGCATCATCTTGGTGAAGAAAACCAGGGTAACTTAGGCACTTTGTACAGCTGAACCAGGTTAGAGTGCTGTCGCACCAGCCTGCAGAGCCAAGGTGACTGTCTTCATGAGGATGCAGGAGCATGGTTAGCTGCTACAGCTGCTCTCACCTCTGCAGCCGCTGTGGTTCAGCAGGCTGCCTGTTTTATCAGTTCATTGATGCGATTATCTGGGTGTGCCTTTGCTACCACATTTCCCAAGGCACAAGCTTTATCTAGAATGAGATGGGAGAAGGAGGGAGGAGATGGGGAGAAGTCTTCAGTTTAGCTCAAATTACATCCACAGTGATGTAAGCTCTATCAGAGGAGGGTTTGCTGATACCAGCAAAGGAGCAATCTTCAGGTAGACTTGTACTGATGCAGAGGTAAGACTTTCTATCCACGTCACAAGGTATTATAATGAATACTCTTACTGTATGGACACATCCTCATCACCTTGCAGCCTGTTAGCTCGGACATCCTGAGGCACAGAGGTGCTTGTAACACCCTATCTGCTACAGTATGGTTACGTGCAAGGCACACAGAGCCTGTACGTTGTGCCAGGGGGATCCTCCTTGCATCCTCCTTGCAACCTGTGTAAGGTCCTACTCCCTGTAGCCTCTCATGTGAGTATGGCTTCATTACCTGGAGCAATTTACAGCTATTTCAGTGTCCTACAACGGAGTGAACTGGAAAATCAGTTAGAATCATAGAATGATTTAGTTCTGTGGTTATTCCTGTAGGCAAAGGAACAGCAGAGTTTTCACCTCTAGAGACCTCTGGTCTTCACTGCAGATCAAGTGAAACTTTTAGTGGCTTGGTACTTATCCTAATGTTCTCAAAATGAAGAACAAGAAGTTGAATGAAAGCAATTTTTCAAATATTTTTCATCAAAGGAAGACAACAGATTTAGTTTAGATTTTGTTTTACATCTTAATCATGAGTTGAAAACCAAGGTTTGTTATTGTGTAATCTTTCTTCGTTTCTTCTCTAGCACTTCTACCTCTCATTTTTCTCCTTTCATCACTGAAAAAAATAAAAGGGAATGGAATCATAGAGGAAGAAACCCAAGAAAAACAAATGTCCTTAGTTTTTGAAAAGAAACATTTATTTTGATTTTGGTTCATTGGTTTGATTTAATCAAAAAGTTGAACAATTTTCAAATTTCCAAATAAGACTCTTGTTTCCCTTAGTTCATTTCCAGAAGAGATTTTTCTGTTTGCATCTTAATCAGCATGAGCCCAATTTAGGCCAAGACCTGGAAAAACCTTTCTCCTTCCCTTCTTTGCAGCTTGCTAGTGCAGGAAAACTGGGTGCTGGTCTGAACTATACATAAGGAAATCCAGTGGGTTGATTTATCCCATAGCTCATGAGCAGGGCCTACATTTGGATCCTTGTCACATGAGACAGCTACAAGTAGTTCAGCAATACAATGTCAATTAAGGCCGCTGACTGGAAAGCGTAGCAGTGAGCCATGGGGCAAACCTCTGGTCTCACAGCCCTGCCAGGTATTCAGGATCTCTCACCGGGAATCTCAGTTTGTAGAGCAGCAGCTCCCGTGTGTGGTCAGTAAAGTCACGGTGACTGTCCACAGAACCACTATGAGCCTTTGGGTAGCTTTTAATGGTCCATGGGGGGCATCGGGGTGGCTGGCAGCACTTGGGTGGTATCAGCTCTTAGGGTGGCTGGTTGAGAGGGATGTTTGCTAACCTGATCAAGGCTCTACCACACTGTGGATAGTTTCTGTTGACTTGAACATTCAGGGTCATGCCTCACCTTAGCACTTGACTACTGGTTCTTGACAGCTTAGAAATAACCTTTCTAATAACCTAGAAAAAAAATTGGCTTTGAAACTAAACTTCAACCAGTTGTAAAGAGCTTGTGAAATTTAGATATTTGCTTATACTGAAACAAATAACATGTTGGTACGCATGAGGGATAGTAACTTGCTTTCATGAGGTTTATTTTTTCACTGCTTTGAAGCTGTTTTAGAAAAAAAAGAATGCATAGGGGGAAATATGTAACAGTTAGTTACCCTGCATTTGATTTTATTTCAGTGTGCTTTTGGAAGTACTGCATTGAGCGCAAGTAGTGTTTAACCTTCAAGTTGATGGGTCATGCTGAATACTAGGATACTGACGCTGAGAAAGAAACCTTCCAACCTTGAAGAGTTTTCTACACAAGTGGTTGAAGAGCAGTTAATTAAGCAACTGTATGACCATATTTGCCTTGCGTATAATAGGTGTTTAAAAGGGAAATGTAAAAAATTGTATTTTAAATAGTAATATGATAAAAACATTTTTTGTACAAGCAACACCACACAGAAGACTACTTGTGCTAATAAGCATTTGGAAATCAGTAGCTCTGTCTCCACAAACATGCCTTTAAGTAATGGAACGTGACCTCTGCCCTGGCATGGGATCAAGCACTGCAAATCTGTGTCTAGATATTACACTTTATTGCATGTCAAGGCCGCTCAGACGACTGGTGATACTATTAACACCACAACTTGCTTTCTTTCTCTGTCTCATCTGATTTGTTCTCTAGTAAATTGTCTTAAAAAAACCCTTTCAATAGTCTTTTAAAAATAGAATAACTCAAATGTGGACAAGGGTATTTTCTTAAAATAATGTGTTTTAAGAAGGTCCAGACTCAGAGACTCAAAATGCGTAGAAGGTACAGATTCATTTAGTGTACACTCAAAATGTGTAGCAGATACATATTCATTTACTGTGGAATTGTGCTCACCCCCTCCCAGAACAAATGAAGTGACTGCAGTTTTCTGATGCTCTGGGTCATTTCTATGACTTCGCTACCCACATCTTTTCCCTGCGTTGCCGGAAATATGCAAACACCAACCATAAAGTGCTGGTTTAGGTAGCATCATGTGTGCCCAATGATCCGTCGTGGAGGGCTGGAGCCATGAACTTCTTTTGCATGAGTAAGAGGAGTAAGAAAACCACAAAACATTAGGTTTCAAAACTATCAGCGGCCACAGGCATTTAATCAAATATCCTTCCAAGCAATGTCAGATTTTAAGTAAGAAAAAAAATGCCTCTGTTGAGTGTCTGAGGCTTTTTTTCCCTTTACCTGGCAGTACTGGAAGTGCAGGCGTGTGACTCTGATGAAGTCTTGGACAAAGAGGACAGGGCGAGGGAGGTTAAATGAATGATCTGGAGAGAAAAAGAAATTTCATGGTGTCAGTAAACCATAAACGCGGGCATAACACAGAGCAGCATGCCATTTCAGCCAGATAGGTCTCTTGCCCTTTTCAGTCAGTAAGGACAAAGAGTGATGGGCTGCCGCTGATCCCTGGCACACCAGCTCCTGAGCTGCAGCCGGCTCTGGGTGCCAACAGGAGTGCTGTGGTTGGGTTGGGAAAGCAGGCAGGGGCAGGCCATGGGGCAGTTGTGGCTATGGGTCCAGGAGAAGGAAGCCAAGGTGGGAGCTTATGGGAGAGAAAGGTGATATTTATTCTAACTGGCACGTATTTTACTCACTTTCGGTGTCCCATGGGTCACCTCACCCAGATGCCTGCCCAAGCGGTCTGTGTGTGAGGTGGCAGGCCAGTGCTGCTGGCTGTCGTGTCCTGGCACAGGATTCTCTGCTGGTGACAATAAGCTGTTTTCTGGATGTGCCTTTTATACCCCCTAGGGATCTGACAGGTTCTTTAAGTCAAAGGCAAAATTCCTGCATCCCATTGTTGTGTGGTTTTCTTTATCAGGATGTTTTATGGCTCCCCTCCTGTTCTTCCTCATCTCTTTACCTTAGCTTGAGGCTTCAGTTTGTTCTTTGCCTTCTTGCTATCAGGTCCTTTGAATTAATTTGCTTCTACAATGCTCCATAGCAATTAGCCTATTCCTTTTTTTAACCCTTGTTGCTCTGTTTCTTCTAGTGCTTTCACACAGACATTTTCATTCGTCTTCAGCAACCTCAAGACTTGTGTGACAAATACTCTGACCTGTGCCAAAGAGCATTGCTTTCACCAGTATTCAGGCATGATTTGGAGATAGGTGCTGTTCCCCACAACCAGTGTGGCCACCACCCTGTTTCCAGGAGGTAGAAAAGAGCCGTACAGATGTGACCCACACACTGCTATGTGCTCTCAGGGCCAGAGAATCGCTCAGGCTCTCTGTTGTTAATAGATGATTAACAGTCATAACTGTATATATGGTGAGAAGTAAGAGAGGGCCAGGAGCAGGCTCATGCATTTGGATTCCCCCAAGAGCTGCCAAGCAGTGTGGGCAATCCCTGGCTGTTTTGGATCATCCCAAGTGGATCTTCCCAAGATCAAACAGTTATAAATGTGGCCAGCCCCAAACCTGCATGGATGTGGGACAGTTTGTGCGAGGTGGTCAAGGATTATGCCCTGGCCCTTTGGTTTTTTATTCAGCAGTGATGGGAACCACCAGTGTGTATTGCTCCCAAGATCTCACTGGAGGTCCATGGCATACATGATTCCTCCAAAATCAAAGCTGGTTTAAATTTTGCCTCTTATTTCTTAAAATCCAGTCCACTGTTGCAATGCATCTTACCAGGAAATTGCCAAGGAAATAAAGACAGAACGCCGTTCAAAATACTTATGAATTTGTATATTTTCTATTTAAATTTGTAAGGCATATGAAAAGAGCATACAGATTTCATTTTTTATATATTTTTTATATATATATATGTATGTATTTGAAAATACAAAGTAACAGTTAGTAATATGTGATGAGTCACTGCTCAGCTATCAACCCCCATATGAGAATTCACAATTGAGGGCAGGAGGGGAAAGGTATTTTGTCTGTTTTCTCTAAAGGCAAACTAAAACGGCATATTGAACAACGCTTACAAATAATTGTGATAATAGCACATTTGCATCAGAACTGTGTAGTTTGTAAGACGAAGATATCACAGACATAACATATGTGACACCGACTATTACCTTTAAGTAACACTTTGTTAGAAAGCAAGCATGTGTTTGACATGGACAAGGATGAATGACTAGTCTATAACAGTCTTTTTGTGGATAATAGGTGCTACAAAGGCTATTTTTAGCCATTTTCACATCTATTTTGTACATACAGGCAAAATCCATCAGCAGGAAACTTCCAGGTGACCCTATGACTAAAGCATTGCATCCCCTACTCCTGTGTGCTTGCTGAGAGCCTGCTCAGCAGAAAGCAGCTGTGGACATCACTTTTCATGGTCCGTACATCTCTAATAGTGCTCTCCATGATGCTAGAGGGTGTTTCTCATCAGTACTGGCTGCCTTGAAGACAGGCTCATCTGAGGCTGGAGGGATTCATCTAATCCTCCGCCTAAGGCAGGAGGTAGGTCTACCTTGTTTCTGATGGATGCCTGATAGATAGACGGATAGATGTTCTGATAGATATCTGATAGATACCAGGTATCTGTCAGCTGTAAAGCTCTTAGTAATGAAGTCCTAACAGCTGCCCTGGGAAAGCCAATATGCTGGAGGTCAACCAGGAAAAGGAAGTATAGAAGGACTGTTTCTTTCTTAGACCCTCTCCTCCCCTTTGCTTTCCAAAACCAAATGAGAGTCATGGAAGGATGACCAAGAAAGATCCTACATCAGTAGCTGGGGACAAATGTTCACACATTTCTTCTGTCTACGGTGACAAAGTCTCTCCCACCTCCCTTGTCAAATATCTACTATCAGATAGTCCACAGGCCAGTGACAGTCTGTGTTCCTCTCTTAGGGAGCACCAGGAGGGAAGTTTGGTGGGTTGTGCAGCCCTGAGAGAGAAGGCAGGAATTTTTAGTTAGTTATTTATTTTTCGTACCACAGTAGACTCACACAATGTGAAAAGGAGTCGTTCTTCGTTGACCTGCCCTGCAGGTCTCTAGCAGAGAGGAGAGGGCTTCTGGGATGTCAGGTGTGATCCCACCTACAAGCTGGCCTCTCTCCTGGGTTAACTGCTGGCTTGTGGCCCTCTGAGGCTTGCAGAGAAGCAAACAGAAACCCTCCCGGTAACCATGAAGTTTGGCAACAACTGTGAAACAGAGATCAGAGGCAGCAATAATGACAGGTTAAATGCATGTTAGAAACAGGGCTATCTCTTCTCAAAATTCAGCAATTTAGCATAAGTCACTAGTCTGTAATATTGCTATAATTGTGTGACCTACACTGTTTCCCTAACTTCAACAAATGCTTTAATATTGACTGATGCCTTTAACTTGCAATGCACAACAGACATTCATGTGTGCAGACATTTGTACAGAGACACAAACATATACATATATAATTTAAGAATGAGCAAATAATGCTATACAATCATTATAAAAGAAGGATTGGCCAATAGCAGAACTTAAAATTACACTGCAGAATGTGTGCTGGCTTTTGTTTTTTCCATCTTGGCTGGTGCCCATCTAAATCTCAGAAGTAATAAGGAACAGAGGCTTCTTCTGTTTACTTCATTCTCTTTGCAACATCCAAATACGCGTACTCAATTTCTTGATCAGCAGGACAAGTGTTTGTAAATTCATCTCTTGCATACGCATTGTTCAAGTATCTTGAAATCCCTGTCATTTCAGGTGGAAAATCAAAATTTCTGTATTTTTTTGCAACAACCTTTTATTAAAAGAAAAAAGAAAAATACCATTACGCACATGATCAAAAAAACCCAACCCAAATCTACTCTTTACGCACATTTTTTATTTTTAATGTGTAATTCTGTCATTATATGCAACGTAGGGGGAAGGGAAAAGGAAAGACAAAAGAAAAACAGAAGACATGGGATGAAGAAAGCTAACTAACAAGCTAACTCACTTAAAAGGATTTATTTGGTATAAATATTCTGCTAGAGCTATGCAGAGCTATGTGGGCCAGTAGACCACACCTGGAAGAGATGCAGCTCACAACAGCAAAAGAGCTAGCATAAACCAGAATTAACAGAATAATCTTACAGCAATAAACTGGCCCACACTTGGATACTTTCACTGAAACAGAAAGGGAAAACTTGAATTAAAATACTAAATTTCAAATGGCTAGGGAAAACAACTATTGCCCAATAACCAATCCCTCCCTGTTGGCCAGCAAGGATGGTGTGATGTTCATCCTTCATCATCCTTCAAACGTTCACCTGACACAAGGTGATTCTCTGCTGACCCAGCTACCTCTCACGCTTCACTGCGCCTGAGCTTTGTGTGGGTGTGGGAAAGGGCTCGTTCCCTTGCTGCTCTCCCTGGAAGAGGTTCAACAAGAACATCTCCGGGGAATGTTTTCACTTGTGGAGGTGTCAGAAAGCAATTCCATCCTCTCTTCCTCTGGCAAAATAGTAGTCAAAAGGGAGACTTTCTGAAGTGACCTTGTCTGTTTGAAAACCGATGAATTTCCAGTGTGGCCGTATCTCTTCCAGAGCCTGGTGGGCTCCAGAGTAGACCAGGGATGGGCTCTGAAAACACCCAGACATCTCAGTCACCAGGACTGCTAGGTGTGTGTGGACGCTCCGCAGCCCTGCAAGAAGAGGCTGGGAGCCTTGGCTGGAAGGCAGTGGGTGGTGGCTACCCTGTCAGCGTTAGTAGTATTAGTGGTGATGTTCAACAAAGCAAGAATTTTGCATTAAAGGTGGGAGAAACGGGTTTGAATTTCACTTTTTGATGGTTTCTCGAATTGGCAGGGCCAAAATAATTTAACTTTACTGGTCCATGGCACTTTGCATCTGAAATGTAAATGAAAACACCTCTCTACAGCACTGAATACAGCACTCATTTCGTACTTGTGGGAGGCTTAGCAACTGCAGTCACAGCCCAGATAGGAAACCAGATATTCTAGTTCCAGAGTCACCAATTTGAGGATCAGCCTAGCTTTGCTGTAATGAAATGGCCTTGTGCATTAGCATTCAGTGTCCCTATACAGCTACTATGTGGCCTCCAAATAGATAAAGGATTTCTCTGCCTTTTAGAAAAGGACTTGAGCTTCTGTGTTGCACTTCTCTTCAGGAAGCTAAAAAGCAAATCCAAACCTTGATTATATGGAGCTTTGGTAGGAGGTTGCAATCTGCTAAGGTGAGCTCATCTCCATCCAGGAATTTCCGGCTGGAAACAGTGATGTCCTCAGTGCTGTAAGCATCAATTTCATCAGGCAAGGGGCTGTTTAAATAGTTGTCCAGCTTCCTCAGGGCTTTAAGCAAAGATTTTTCCAAATCTAGGTTAAGACAATAAAAACATCATTCAAGCCTGTACCAAGGTCTCTCTGACACCTAGCAGAAAGGCGACTTCCTGCATCCTGTCTTCTGGCACCAACCCAGCTCACAGACAGCCGGCCGTGCCAACTCCTGCAATTCCTTTATCCAAAGCTTAAAACTTAATGCTGGGATAAGAGCCCTAAGTAGCTAAAGGGGCTTCTGAGAAAAACCAGGCTGGGCCTGTGTTACCAGAAATGGCTCCGCAGACATCTCTGCGGGGTGTGCTTTTGCAGAGTGGCCCGGCAGAGTGGCTCTGCCTTCACATTGGCTCTCGCCGCGGGAGCCATGGGGCAAGTGCCTGCCCACAGGCAGGACAGCAAGGCTGGGGGCAACGATGGCGAGCCACCAGGATGCCACTTTGGGGTATAGGGGAAACTGGCCTGTGAGTCCTGTGCTCCTTGCACAGGAGTGGGGTCGGGGCAGCAGCGGCTGGCAAGGGTTGGCTGGGGGTTTCGTAGGCTGGTGGTGCCCCAGTGCCACTGGGGAGAGGGGAGGAGGCAACAGCAAGAGGAACAGGGCTGAGACCTGGAGGACAGAGAGGAGTTAACGCATGGCAGTAGTGAGGCTCCTGCTCCAGAGAGACGTGCCACAGGGCTAGAGTCCTCATCGCTTACACAAATGGAGTAGGAAGGTAAGGTCCTAGCTCAAGCGGGCTGTGCTTTTAGTGGAGCTGTTGGGAAGGCGCAGCGTTACGGGCTTGAGAGCTGAACAAACAAGGAGGAGCTGGAGCCGGTGCTCCCATGCTGACAGTGGTATCTGCCTAAACTAATTTTGGGAATCCCCAGAGAAGAGAGTGAATAGGCACAGATTTCCACAGCCTTTATGCTCTGGAGAACGACTCTTTAACTTAAGCTGTAAATGGGATATCTCCAGCACAGTACGCTAGAATTGTGTAGCTCTAATTTCTTCCAGCAACTACCAGGGCTGATGAAAGGGCTGCAGCACATACTTTCATTAGCATCCTTTCTTGGGTTCTTTATGAACGCAGAGAATTTTGCAAACACGTCATTTCCTGCAGAGTTAGACTCAGGGTGGTTCGGTGCAAGTTTGGGATACCTGAGGAGTTAAAAGAAACAAAAAGAAGTTATATGAGTAGCCTTTATTTTCATCTCCACTAATTATTTAATATACATTATTTACAGTGCAGCCTCACAATATAAGGCCACACAGGACTCTCAAAGGGAACCATCCTGAACTAAAAATCACTTAGCAAGTGCAAATTTAAACCACATGGTGAAACCATGTGGATGACCTCCTTTTCCTGAGGGGGATGGGAAATGACTGTTATGGCTGCAAACATTGCCCAGGCAGCCCAGTGCCTCCCCCAGGCCTCCTCCACTGGAGGTGAGGCTGCATGGAGCGTGGCTCCTGCCACGAGGAGGAGAGGAGGGAAAGTCCCTACTCGCACTAGCTGCTGCTCCAGGCTCCCAACCTCCTCGCCTGGCCATCAGCAAGCTCAGAGCAGCCGGTTGGTCCAGCAGCTGTTGTTGCCAGGGGCAGATAAGAAGGGAAAAACGGAGGGGAGCAGCTGCTTGCCTGGTTTAAGTCAGGTTTGGCGGCTTGAGAAGGCAGCGCCATGGTGGGGACTGCTGTCCTGGGGGAGAGATGGTGGGTGGGTGGTGGAAACGATGCTGTCGATGGGTGGGACCGTGGGGACAGTTTGAGAGAGGTGGGAAGAGCTGCTGGGGTGGGGAAGGAGAAGTCCAGAACCTGTGTGCTAAGATGGGCGCAGCCGGCCACTCGAAATGAGCCCCAGCACTTCTGCCATGTGGGAGGCTTCCACTGCCCCTTTCTTCCAGCTACCTGCTCCCAGTAAGCATAATGATTTGTACAGTGCGAAGGGGGACACCTCAAACAAACACAAGTGGGGGAAAAGAGGTCAGGTTTCTGCAGTGGCACGCAGGTTTCTGCACATGCTGGCCGCAGCGGGGTGGGTTTGATGCCTCGAATTTCCCTCCTTGCGGTGGCACAGCAGCAGACTTGGGGCAGAGGCGAGGGAGGTGAGAGGAACACAGCCGGCATCTTGGGGACACCCCTGGCATGGTGCCAGGCTTCAGCACTGTTTCACTCCAAAGTTACCTCTCTCACAAAGCTCCACCACAGCGGCCAGACCAGCTTCCCCCCCCCTCCCCCCCCCCCCCCCCCCAACCCTCGCAATTGTAACCCATGCAGCTCATCAAGGGCCTGACCCACCGAAACCAAAGGGTTTCGGTCACTCACTGACCACCCTCAGGGGCTGTGAGGGGCTAAACGCGGCCAGGCATACAGTACCGGGGCGGCGCTAGTTTTTCTTCCAAGAACTCCTCGATCTTATTGACATCGGTTTTCACTTCGCCGTCAAATGTCATGAAGGGGGGGTTTGTTCCCGGGGCGAGATTCTGCAGGTCAGCAGGCTTCCTGATGGGAGGAAAGAGATGGGGTTAATTGCAACAGGAACCAATTTTGCTATTTCTACAGTTAACTGCAATGAGCCGTTTCACCTTTAAAATAGCAGGCTACTCTACCTCTTTCTTACAAAATAAAACGTAGCCAGCTGCCTCACACCAATGGTGTGAGAATTCGCTAGCCCAGATCTGAATGTGCTCTGAAATGCTTAAAAAAAAATAAAAAAAAAAATTGTCTTAAGTTACAGAGACCTACTGCAAAACAGATTAAAACCTCAACTGCTTCAAAGGAGTTAGCCCACTTTATACTAGTGAACCCTAAAGAGGAATCAGGCATCCAGACTGTTGATGTAATGCCAAGTCACAGCGCGCATTTCAAATCTATCAGAAGAGAGTCGCCCTTTAAAACTAGCATTTTGGAAAAGTTGTTCTGAAAATGAGAACTCCGGTTACAATCTCACCTTTTCAAATCCACGGTTGTGACATTAAATATGACACCTTTTAGCCACAGAATCATAAAGAGACGCTGAGAGAACGGGCAATTTCCAATACTTTCTCCATCACTGCCAGCCTACAATCAAAAAAAAAAAGGCGTACATACTTCTGTGATGATAGCAAATTTGACAGCAGATGCCGTAGGAAAGTAGAAGACCCAGATCTGCTAGGAGTATGTATAGCATGTTACTCATCTCTACTAATACATATCTTCATGCAAAGATTCCTTATATCCTTCTCCAAACATGCAGATAGATATGAGAAAGAATCCTGTCATCTTGGAGATGTAGTTTTTCATTAAAATGCATAATGAATATTGCCATCAGTTAGAAAACAAAATTGAAATCGCAGCAGTCCTGCCACAGGAAATAGTCTCCACCTCATTTGTCTACGTGAACATAAATCTACCTAAGTCACTGCAAGATTAAAACAAGTTAAATCAGTTTATGATCGCAGGAAACAAATAGAGAAAGATTTACCAGCATAAATTGAGATGTAATGTCTAAAGCACTTAAGGGAATAAACAGCATAAATCAAATGATTAAGAATTTCAAACTGAACAACTGTGGGGACCCCAGAGAAGGAGGGAAGTTTGGCGGTAGCCTTGCTCCAGCTGAGCCCAACCAGCTCTGTGCTTTGCTGAACTGAGGACTAATGAAGCACAAGTGCCACATCCCCGGGCTAATCCCTCCCCATTTTAGACTCAAGGCTCCCACTTTTAAGACTGAAGCGTGGCCATATCCTCTCTTTCCATGTGCCCTTGTAATGATGGCCTTTCCTTTTTGGCTAAATGAATCATCAGGTATCAATGTAAAGCACAAGAAGGGCAGTTCACCATACATGTCAGCACAGAAGTGTTGCTCTCATGTCCTTCGCATTGCATTTTGTTAAGAGGCTTCGTTAAAATGAGGCAAAGTCTTGCGTAGTTGCTATTGGTTAAGTTAGGCTTCGTGCAACATTGTTGGAAGAGAGCAGAGGCCTAATTTGTAAGCCCTTCATATGATTCTCCTAAAGCAGAGCTTTAAAACTCAAGATTAAATGTAAGGGCACAGAAGTAAAAAAACACGTGTATCATTTCCTTAGTTAATAGGTTAGTTCATTAAGGTTTGAAGACCTTATAACCAAACAACATACATTAATGAAACCAGTTCTACTTGCTCTTTCACCTTCCTCAACGCTATCAAATGAATCTCAAATATAGTAAAAAGAAGTTCTCCATAAACAAACATTGCCATTGCATAGCTCACCTTCACAAAGAGCTCTATGTCTGGAAAGGAGCACCTGGTCTGGAGCAGGCAGGTTTCTGCCATGGAGCTCGAGGGACGTAGGAGGAGGGACACTCCTGCGGCTTGATAAACCGTCTTATTCTCCCTGTTGACTTGAAGGATTCTCCTGTGATAACTCTCTGCTGCTTTCTGCCTGGGGTACTGCGACAACCACTGGCTTTCTTGGCAATGAAAACCAGAATAGCCTATTGCTTTAAACACTGCCAGGGTATGAAAACTTTTAGAAATGCTAGAACAGCTGGATGGCTGTGTTAGAAAAGCCCTGTTTTGTAGGAGGCAAAAATGAAAGCTGGTCAAAAGCTACTATTGTTTTTTTCCTCCTACTCAGAGCACTGCTTTCCAGCGCCGTACAGTTTACAGCACCAGGAAGACAGAAAACTACTGTGTATTTCGTAAGAAGACGATTACAAATGCTGCTAGCATGTGCTTATCATAGAGCTAAATACATGTCACTACCATTTTGCCTTATTCTGACTCTTATGTCATGTTTTATCCACCGCACAAGGTAAAAAGGGGGTGAAGGGTGTTACTGTGACCCCTCAGTGCTAGCAATGGGTATCCCAGGCCCTCTCAGTGCTAGGGGAGAAGTGCAGTCAGGGGAACAGCAGCAGTCAGGGGATGTCTTTTTGGAGGTGCCGTGTTTGGAGGAGGCAGGCAGATACGTCTGGCGGTGGGTTGGCTCCCACCAGCACCTTTCCAGCTGCCCCTGACTCCCTGCCACAACCACATCCCACCCCCTGCCCCCAGACAAGCTGTGCTGCCAACAGCCAGCTGTTCACCCGAGACGGGCTCCCAGGGAAACCGCTGGAGCAGGACACTGAGGGGACAGCAGCCCAACCTGGTACCAACCTGTGCTTTGGTGTCTTAAAGAGTTTCTTACAGAGGAATTTAAACCATCAACCTAAGCCAGTGAGGAAATAATCTTACAGTAAGAGATTGCTATGGTCTGGGGAAAGAAAGAACAAGTGTTCAGGAAAAAAAAAGAGTTCCTAAAACTGATTTGATATTTTCATTCCGTCTTTGATAGGAAAAATTAAGTTATCTCAGCAGGGTTCATGTACCATTCAGAGAACTTTGCAGATAGTCCTGCGCTCAAGAACAGCTATGTGATCAAGAGTGACAGCAAGGTGAACTTTTCCTGATCAATTACAATTTTCTGATGGCTATTAAATACTAACATTTTGGCTCTAACTTCTACTGGTGGAGCTAAGGAAACACAGCTGTTGCTTCATTTTGTCCCACATCACCCTGGTGACAGTAAATTTCAGGGAGCTGGACGCAGCAGCCCCAGCCTGCTCTTCTGGGGAAATGTCCACAGGTAGAGTCAGAGACCCGGGTCAGGACAGATGTGTTACCATGGCAAAGGCAGGCGTGAAGCAGGCACTGAGTCCCAATTTGTCCTTAACTGGAATGACAAATAGGCAACCGGGAAGGCGAGGGACTGGCAGCCTTGGACAAGTTACAGAAGCAACCTCCTCTCTTTGTTTTGAAGTGCAAACTTCTTAATGTCCATACCTACTTGGTAGGAAAATTCACTACAGCACTACTGATTTTCTATTTTGCAATGGCTAAAATAGCAAACAGCCTCTCAGCCTTTTACCTTCATGTCTCTCAGCGTGCTAGCAACCTTTCACAAAAAATTAAAAAAAAAAAAATTTGAACACCAAGGAATTTAATAAAACGGGATTAAGCATCATTGATTACAGCAATGCTCTGCAAACGGTAATGACTGAGATGATTGATTGTTTATTTGGTACTTTTTGACTACTTCTATGGGCTAGTTCTGATGGTGTTAAACATGACAATGAAGCTCAAAGGGCATCTGACCTTCACATACTGTGCTGTCTCCCCTCCCATGCTGCCTAGAAGGGACATTAACAGTGTACTGCTGTCATAGAATCATAGAATGTGTTGCGTTGGAAGAGACCTTTAAAGGTCATCCAGTCCAACCCCCCTGCAGTAAGCAGGGACATCTTCAACTAGATCAGATGTGTTCTGTGGTTCACCAGAACTAGCTGTGTTCTGTGCAATGCAAGTACCATGGTCTCTAGTGAAGTGCTGCGGTGTTTGCCCAGCTTTGCTGTCTCCAGTGGTTATGGTAAGCACTTGGCTTTTATAGTAGAAAATAAATTCACAGAGACTAGGGTGTTTCTCCATTTCCGATGTGTCCATGATCCTTCTCACGGGCTAAGGAGGAAATCTTCTGAGCAGTTTCCTCGTGAAATCATTGGTGCAATTTATTAATATAAATCTATTCTAAAAGCCCATGCTATCCAGGCTGTGTAGCACATCCCGACGTCTAAGACGGGGCCATGTTCTCTTGGGTTGCTGTGCCTGGACTGAGAACAGGCAGATCTTCTGGAGTTTCTCAGTCAAAAGCCTCAGTTGATGAGGTCCTACAGTAAAGGAGGCAGCAGCCATTCAAGTAGGGACAACTGGGAAGCTGGTGAACCACAATGAGCTTTAGGAAGCTGAAAGCCATTTAGTCCCCAGGGGCTTGAGCTCTGGGTGAGAGGCAAAGGGAGGATGAACCTCTAGACTAGACACGCCAGGGCTGGTGGTGGATACCTCCAGGTTTCCTTCAATTCTTCAGAGCTGGAGACAAATTACAGTAGCCCACACAATAGCACAAGCAGTGATTAAACCTTTCCCTACTGTAACAGTGACCAGCAGCCTGAAGTACCTGCGAGATCTTAAACACCAAATCTGATTCAGAACTTGACATGGTTTGACCTGGCAGCTCAAAGATGCTACAGTTTCTTATAACCTTTGCTGAAAGCCTGGAATGTGGATATTGTGATCTGCTGTGGAAAACAGGGTGAATGCAGCTACCTAAAATGCCTTTAGATATGTCAACTTGCATTTTGGCTTACAGGAGACAACTCTGTTCTCCTAAATGAGCTCATCTAATCTGGGGAACCTAGAATTCCTACTGGACAAAAACGCATCAGTGACACATGCCAAAGGTGTTTGTTCGAGTTTCCAATGAGAGGGCCTGCCATGACGACACCAGCCACTCAAAAATCACGAGCTGGGACACTGAAATAGCTTTATAGCTGTGTGTCGAGCAACACGACAATAGCTGAAGTATGCCATCATCGTACAATAATGTACTTTCCAACAAAGCAAGGATGGCCTTTTTACAGAAGTGAGCCTGTGTGTTGACACCTTACCTTGCATGGACACCATGCAGCAGTAAGAGAACCCAAAAAGACCCATATTAACACCCCCAGGAAGACTGTGCAGCTACAGGCATTGCAGCCTGGGAGCAAAACTCCCTGCATTTTTCTCCATCCCCAGCAGCGCTCAGGGATGTGTAACTTTGAGCTGTGCTTGGTACATGCACAGAATTTGATTATGCTTCCTCGCTGTTGGGCTTAGTGATGATGCAGGGTGAAATCTTAGCTCCGGTGAAGTCAGCGCGAGTCTCTTGCTGTTGATTCAATGGAGGGTTGTGTTTCCAGACTGGTTATAATCTTAATAACCAGGCAAATGCTGCTGTAATTGTAGGTAATGCTGCAAGTTGGCCTCCACCTGCAATTGTTGCAACACTCTCTTAACATCCAGCTCTTGTGGGTGAAGTGGGCCAAATCCCCAAAACACAGAGCTGGGTTTTATGCTCTTCTGCTGCTTAAATAGATGGCTAACCACTGTCTTGAATAAGTGGCATTTACATTTTAATTGTGATCGGTCAGGGAGGTCAATATGCTTTTTCTATTAATACTGGGATTTAATGAGTTCATTAATCAAACAATTAAGAGAGCCGTTGCTGCAGAGGAGAAAAATGTCAGGCCGTGCATAGAAGCTTTCATTCAGAGCCTTCAGAGCCCTAGGCAGCGGTTGTATATGGTGACAGTATCAACTTATGATGGTTCTCCATAATCGCGTGCCATTACTTAATGGGATTATTAACCTACACTCCCTGTTATCATTCATTTTTCACCATTCCACACTCTCTTCGGTCTTTTTTTTTTTGCTGTTGTTGTTCTGGGTCTTACTCAAAGATGCTGGGAAAGGGAAAAGCTTTCCACAGCCTTCTTTCGACGACTTAAGCTCACAGGTAGGACCATCATCATGCCCTAGGCTAATTTCACTAGGCAGCCAAGACCTTATGCACAAGATATTAAAGAGGTTCCCAAAAGAGCTCTATTCAGTTTCTGGAGCTGCCGCTGCCACCTCGGTTCAGCAGCTCTGCTTTTCTGAGTGGCCTTGAAGAAGTCACTTGCCTCCACATCCTCATCCATAGCAAGAGGACAATTATAGTGACCTTACCCAGGAGTCACACGCTGTGTGTCATTCTTAAACCAGTAGTTTGGGCCCTCGCTGAGCTGGAGCTGCTCTGCCCCTGGAGCTGTTGTAACTATTTGTTTTGTAACCGTTTCTGTCCAAACATCTTAGGAACCAGGTTTTTGAAGGTTCTTCTACTGACCTCAAATGTTCTGTGCCTTCAAAATCATGATGAGTGGAATTTGTTTTTCCTGGACTTTTTGTTTCCTTTTGAAGGTTAAGCAGGGAAGAAACAGTTCAGAACGAGCAGAGAAGACTTCTATTTGTTTTCATATAATTATATAATCCCTTTGAAGCTACAATAAAAAGGAGAACAAGGAGCATAACTTTTTTTTTTTCCCAAAAGCTGAACTCCAATTCCATTTTCTTTCTTTGACACGAGGGAGCGAAGTTACGTCCTTTCCCATATTTATGCTGGCTAAGAGGCAGGTTTATCCAGCAAGTAGAGCAGAACCGCTGCCTAATGGGAGACAGGGAACCGTCCAGCTGGGACCAGCATCGCGGATCTGCCCCTGCCTGTTCTGCTGAGCTGGCTGTCTCAGGCTGAACTGGGACTTTCCTCCAAGTTTCCTTACTCGATCCTCAGCTATCAGGCAGTTTTTTTGTGTGCGCTTCCTTCTCATACCACACCAACAACTCCCCTCTCCTTTTACACAACGCATTTGATCTCCTGTCAAAGAACAGGAACCACAGCAACCGGCTCAAAACTACTGCCTGAAAAACTACAAGGAGTTCGCAAGCTCGGGCCGCCTGTGGGAAGCAACTTTAAGGCTGGGTGCGACTTTCAAGACCAACAGCTATTTTGCTTTAATTCCTTCCAGAGCCTCATTTGTTCGGCACTGGCACGCGTTAACTGAGCCCGCTGCATTCCTAGCACCGACTCTTGCCCTGAACTAAGCCCTGCAATGCCAGCCTGATGGCAGCAGCTGCTATGGGCAGCCACCACCGGCTCTGCACACGTAGTAGCAATGGAAGAAAGGCCCCTGTGGCCGACAGCTCTGCTTCCTGCCCTACGGCACCGCCGGGACCAGCCATTGAACTTGGCTGCAGGATGGCCAAGGAGAAAGGGGAGAGGAGCCCCCAGTGCCTCCCCGCTCCTCCTCGCCCCTGAGAGGAAATCCCTCTGGCTTACCATGAAGTGCCAAAGCCTTTTTTTTTTTTAAAAGCATTTTTATAAGAACACAGGCAGAAAGAGAAAGGGAATCAGTACGACTGCACTCCCATACTCCCACCAGACCTCCTTCAGCCTTGGCAATAGGTTCTGAGAAGCACGTGGGCTTCACTGCAGCAACACTAGAAAATGTCTATTTTCTAGACATAACCATGTTCTGTTAGTGTGCTATAACAGATACATTATTTTAATTGTTTTTTTAAAAAACCATCTACTCCTTGAGGGTACAAAGTGTGGTTTACATTCTTGATGCCTGCTACAGCATTCATGCAGATTCCTATAGTATAGCAACACTGAAAAAAACCCCAAAATTGGCAATATGACTTCTGCTATGAATGCAATAAAAATATAGTTACAAGTCATTTTGATTCACTGAAGGCAAGTATAATGCACTTAATAACATATGATATTCTATGTTAGGCACAGAAGCACCACAGGCATGTCATTTGGGTCAGATCATGTTTAAACCAAAGCTTTTTGCGAGGAAGAGACAGATTACCTGGAATTTTCTCTATCTAACCGCTGTGTTCATTTTGTGGCCTAAAGCTAGGGCAGGAACACCCAAACGCTGAATTTTAGAGAACTCTTTTGATGCCACCTACTGGGCTGGAAATGGAAATCCTGACTTCTGCTCTTGGAGCAATGTGCAGTGGCAGCCTCCGACATCAGCACATCTCATCACGAGAGGTTCTCCCCTGGAGCCACCTCCGCAGCAAGATGCCTTGCTTTTTGCTAATGGCACTCTTGAGAGTACTTGGGTTGCCGAAATTGTACTTCCAGGCTAAGTTTTAAGATGAAGCATCTGTAATTTAAAATACATTTTAATGGACAAAGTAAAAATTTTGCCACTTTTTATTGCAATACTTTTAAACAGTCATGTAGCTCTGCCTATCCGCTAATATCCAACACTTAAAACAGATGTTTCCAGCTGCTGTTTAATTTCTCAGCCAAATATCAGAAATATTCATAGTTAAAATGTGGTTGGTAGTTGAGATTCCTGCACATAAATTTTATTTTTGGTGCTTGCCAGGGTAGACTCTTGCTCTGTCTGACATCCACAACAGTGAAGTTCAGTGAGAAAGCTGTGTTAAACAGAGATTCAGGTAAAAAAATTAATTTCCCCTTCCCTTTCTCTCTTTTTTAAGAGCAAAATAAGCACCTTGATACTGAAGTGTGCCATTAGGAGTTCAGTTTTAAAAAGCAATGTATCTCATTTTATATTTAGAAATATTAATAACATCTGTCTTTTGTCTTGAACGGTGTTACAGGGTTCAGAGAACAGCAAACATACTTAAAGGATTACAACTTTGAACACGCAAGTTCAGTAACACACTTTTTGTCCTAAACCCTAATCAAGCTTTTAGGTTAAGGAGGCAACAGTAAACGTAACTGCAAGCGTTCTGCTAAAAATAGCTTCTTTCTTTGTTTACGGTGCTAAGACAAAAAAGCATGCAGGGGGAGGAGGGAGCAAGTATACTAAAATGTTTTCTCTAAAGAATGAAGAGGTGGTTTGACTTTCACCATCCTCCTCTATGATGTCACTTGTAAGACCCCTTTTTCCTGATGAAGCTGGAAGTCTGCTCCTGCTGACTCAAATGCCACTGGGGACAAAAGTTGAGCATCCTCCTTCCAATGCAAACAGCTTCTAGTAGCTGAGTAGCTGAATCTTCACTCAGAAGAGTGTCCATGTTGAACTCTACCCCTGTAGGAAGCATCGCCCTTTTCCACCTCAGCAGAAATGATCCCCTTCTCTACCCACCACCCCCTACATAAGAAGGACCAAGTTAGGTTTGCAAAGACCATCACAGCTGGAGCCTTCAGCTACATCATAGACAAGCTCTCACTCCATACATTCCTCCTCGAGCATGTGTTTGGGTGGTTCAAGGTATGGTCTCAGCAGGGAGGTCATTCAGTGCAAGACTGAAAGGATCCCCATGACCACCCATCCAAACTAAACCATGCCGACGTTGCAATAGATCATGCAGGGCAATCAAAATTAGTAATCTGGATGGTCAGCAGAAAAATGGACCCTGGGGCCTCTGCATGTCTTCCTCTCTCTTCCCTTTCTCCTACCTCTCTTTCAAGTCACAGTCAATGCATTTAGGCATGCCTGTAATTTTTAAACAAGCGAGTTGGCTCACCAACTGCAAATAGAAGGATGGGTCCTTTTAAGTTTTTTGTCTGCTAAATAGCCTCTTGAATGGCAACCTGAAATGCAGCGAGTTACATTGGATCAAGGGGAATTAATTTTGTTGTCGGCAAAAAGCAGACTTTCATTATAAGTCCTGTGCACTCAGTAGGGGAGAAGAAATAACAGAGCAAAGCGTCAACTGACTTTACATCTCAATGATCCAGCCTGCAAATTGAGGCACTTTGGGAAGAGGACGTGTTAAAAAGGGTATGTGCCCAGATCAGCAAGCTGCACAAAACCTGAAGACAGATGCAGGCGGAACTACAGGAAAGAATTCTGGAGGAGGAAGCAACAACTCAATTTGTGTGCACTTGGCTTGACCGTGACCTGCTACTACCCTAGAGGGAAAAGCCTGGGTTTGCTACAGAAACGTGGAGTCGTCTCCATCCAGGTCAATGGATGCCATGTGCTACAGGGAGAGGCAGCAGTGCAGAGAGTCCCACTGCACAGAACAGAATGCAATTAACCAAAAAGCATGTGCCTTCTAGAGCACTTGGGCAGTTGGAAGTGGTTCAAATCACTGGGCATGTTGGCTTGCCTGTTCTTTTCCTCCTCCTCACAAAAATGAAAGCATGCACTGGTCCAGGAGGGAGCCTTGGAGTCCTGACCTGCAGATGGAGCCCGCAACCCAGGAGGCAGGAACAGCATCAGCACCACCAGTGCTTTTTGGAACAGACTGAATACCCCAGAAACTGATAACCCTAAGTGCTGGGTTAATGGAAAAACAATAAAATGGGTACAAACTGTTATGTTACACAACAAAGCTGGAAGCCACCTCACAGAGTCAGACAGAAAAAACAGGTCTCTGGTTAGTAGAGACACAGAGAGAGAGAGACTCCTTGAGGATTCATCATCTTGCCTGTCTCACCCACCCACCCGCTTGGGATGATGTGCCCACTGGTAGTGCTGCTTTCTCCTGGGAACAGCACTAAATAGCCTTACATATTTTAGGCATCTCATTTAACTTAAGTGAGCTGAATCCCACCCTTGGAGACTACTTATCATCTAGAGATAACTGCTGAAAAAAAAAGACCAGAGTGCATTATTCCCAGTATGCCTGACCCAACTCTCTGGTAGACCTGTAGGGAAAAGGCAATGTTGCCTTAGGTTACGTCAAACCTGGCACTTCTATGGAGGCAGGGCAGCATTCAAGCCACAGCACAAGACACCGTACGTGGTCCTGAAGATGTCTCTGCAAAAAACTGGTCCTCCACCTTCATGAAAGATTAAAACAAACTCAGTCAAGCGCTACGAAGATGACAATGAAGATGAGGAACCTATTATACAACAGAGAACAGGAAAATCTGTTCTTGTTTAGACTTGCAAAGCAAAGACTGAGGGAAGATGTGATTACTCAGTGCAAGTATAATTTTTTCCCTGATAGTTGGGGGTGATGCTGAAACAAAAACAAATGAATGCAAAGTGGCCATGAATGTTTCTAGCTGACAATCAGAAGGGCTCCTAACCAACCACCACAGCAACAAGGTTTTGAATCAGGTTTCTGGTAGGATTACCAAGTGTATCAATATGTATGTGCATATGTGACAGCACAAGAGGGAAAAAAAAACCATTTTGTCTCAAGATGAGATCTGATCCCTTTCAGCAGGCACTTGAACCTGTTCTCTGCTGGGAGGTCCCTTGCTGACCGTTGTTTCTTTGCCCACAGCATGGACATCACTCCAAGGACAAGATGATGGCAAGTGCCATGCCATGCCACTGAATGTATCCAAGGGAAAATAACGCGTGTTGCAAACTCCAGGGCAGTGATGGAGGGGAAATACTCATTAAACAGCAGCAGCTATCCCAGACAGAGTTTACACTCTAAAATAATTGAATGATTTCTTGGAAAAGGAAATAAATGATGAATACGGTATTTCTGACAGCGAGCTCCAGCCAGACACCAGACAGGGTAGGATGCTGTTGGCAACAAAGAGAGTCCATGTGTTAAGACTAGCCAGACAGCAAAAAAGTAAATGGTGACAGAGGTTACCCTCTTCTGAGGAAGAATAGGAGTGCAGTTAGCACAAAATACCATTTTATTTAAAGTGGCTTAACCAAATCACTGCAAATTATGTGCTGACGCTGTATGTTTGATGCATGCCTACAACTAGGGATGGACACATGCTAGTACGGGCCAGTATTCATCCACTGGCCAGGTACAACTGCCCAACTTACAGAATACAAGGAGCGATGCGAGGATCCTAGGATGGCAGCTCCTCAGCCCAGTAGCCTTGCACAGCAATGGCAAAAGGCAAGTGTCTCAGCTGCAATGGGACACAAGTTTGAGGACAGGATCCAAACGCAACCCAAGATGGCAGCAGCAGCATCATCCTCTCAGATAGCGAAGACATCGAAGCAGCTCAGGCCTAAGGGAGTACTGGAGGGCTCTTGAGGTATCTCAGCCACCAACTGACCTGATTGTGGATAATCATCAAAACAAGGGATAGGCATACATGGTACCAGAATGTCATCTAGCATAACAGCAGCAGCAATGGATGGGGAGAAAGTCTCCCACCTGCAAAAAGCAATACCATCAAAGGGTGGGATGTTGATTAAAAAATGAGCTTACCTGGAAGATTATGAGCCACCAAAAGGTTGGTGATAAGGAGCAGTATCTTTCGTAGAATCATAGAATGGTTTGGGTTGGAAGGGACCTTAAAGATCATCTAGTTCCAACCCCCCTGCCATGGGCAGGGACACCTCCCACTAGAAGACAGGTGTAAGTCGCTGAGTGCCTGGACCAGACATCAGGAGGTAGTTCTGGGCCCCTGGGGCTGGCCACTGCTGGGGCACAACATGCACGTAGCCAATCCTCTTGACAAAGAGCCAGATCAACTGCTGAAACCCATCATCAGTTGTTTGTACCCATCAGATGTTAATGCTCATCCACAAAAGAGGCTACAAAGGTGATTTCTTAGGAGTCCTGCCTTAAAGCGCTGTCAAGATGTGGAGCAGAAGGCACCAGGGCACAGAGCAGCTGCCAAACTGGTGCAAATATTGACCTATGGAAAAGATGTGGCTGGGATTCTCAGACAGGAGGATTTCGTAGCCCAGCTTTCCTTTTTTTCCTCATGGAGCCAGGGGAATGTAGACCTTTATAGTAGCATCTAGGTGCCATAAATTAAGTACTGTACAAATACAGAACAAAAAGACTGCTCTTAACTTAAAAAACAAACAGAAAACTTATATGTAAACTATTAGCAGAGATATGGGAATGCCAAAGCATTTTTGGAAGTCTTTTTGTAAAACACTGTGTAGATTAAGGCTTTTATCCAAAGCTAGGCCAAAAAGAGATGCCAAGGGAAAGAGAATGAAAGGAAACGAGTGTAGGTGCAAGGCTGTAAAAGGAATTAACTTTTCACTTGCATGGCTTCAACTGACCACAGAAGACCATTAAACTGGTTTTCATGTGACCACGGATCATAAGTAGTAGGCTAAAGGTTGAGACTACCTACAAACAGGACGACAATTTAGATATACCCATCTACTGTGTTTTTAATGATGCAGCTGTACATTAGTGGCCATCTCCTTATTAGTTATCTAACTATTATTAGTGATAATAAAAGATGGGCTCTGTCCCGGAGCTGATGGGCTCTTCTGGCACAGAATGTGAGTTCAGGCTGAGCTCCCACCTGCAGAAACAACGAAACCCTTGCTACCTCACATTTTAACATCTGAAGCTTGGACAAGATTTATGTCTCCTGGATGGGTCACCTATTAGCATTTCATAACATCTTCTAACAATTTCATTATTAAGGTTTTTCTCATTGTTAGGTTGCTGAAATTAATGCTATACTTTCTTTCATGCAGTGTTTGCGTTAACTTACTATGATTATTTTGTTTATTAGATTTCATAATTCATATATTCAGTACGGCTCTTTGCTAGAAATGGTTCTTTGAATGCTCTTGGTCCTCAGTTCATGTTGCGGGATTAACAGTGTGCTGGAGTTTCTTTATGAGATATTTCCCTCGACCCTTTTTATGTAGTGAGCAGTGGTCACAGCTTAAAGGGGTTATATACAGCTGGAAATTCCAATCCTCTCTAGATGACAGAAAGGGAGAAGGAGTCTGAAGCTGTAATTTCCTTTGGTTTCAGTTCTCTCTCTCCCCTACATGCCAGCAGCCATTTCAGAGCAGAGAAAGGCTCCTTTATTCTAACTTGCGCTGCATTATTTACTTACTCACGGTCTGCTGGGTAAGTAATTATTGCTGACATTAACTTAATTACTTAGTAAGTAATTAAATGCTTTTGATGCATAGGAAGAAATTTTCCTTTATTAAGAAGCAACTTTGTGGCAATAAACTTTTTACCTTTGTCCAGTTACTTTGTAAATAATGAGAAACAAAAGGCCCAGACTCATTCCTGTTACTTAGATGAAACATTCATTTACATTTGATTTTGATATCACTGTCTGCCCCGTACTTCTACTGAGCAGTGGGTCTGCCTGCACCCTGCCCTTCTGGTTCTGACAAACATTATAAATAAATGAACCATTAAATGATATTTCTGTAAAAGCAAACAAAACACAGGAGAGAGCAGGTGAAAATTAAAATGGGCAATGTCTGGTAATACATTTATAGAGGCTGTGGTTTTACTAATATTCGCTCTTATTTACATTAAGGAGATTAAAGATTAAACTTATGTGTGCACACACTCTTACAAAAGAGAAAAGTAAACCAATTCTGTGATTTTACACACACTGCTGTTGCTAGCTTTGGGTCAGGCCCTTCACATTGTCACAGGTATTTTCAACTACAGCTGTGGCTCTCTACAGGGCAGTTAAAGGCAGTCAACAGGTGCTCTTTAAAAATTTCCTAAAATCAAATGAAATTATAAAGGAAAAATGCAAATTACAGGTTTATTTTCCCAGATATCTTACAGCTACCTAAAAATAAAGCCACCCTGGTAACTACAGTTTTTAGCATAACCTGGGACAGTGTTGGGCCCGGTTTCAGAGCGAAACCATTGGTGTCTCTCATGATGGGAAGACAACTAATTAAGCACAGAGGATGCTTGCATCTAGCTACCTGCCATCCACAGCACAATAACTATGTGGTGATAATGCAAAAGCAGTTGGCAACCAGGAATCCACTGCTTCGCGAGCTCAACCATAATTTGCTTAAATAATTAATAAATAGTTTGAGTACTAAGGCCTGGCCATCCCAAGCAGAGCTGTCTCAAGGAGGCTCCTTGCACGAGCAGATCCTCTCAGCCTGTGCTGCAGGAAGGGGGAAAGGGAAATCGGATGCTCCTGTGGAAGCACCGGCATTTGGGGGGCAGCAGAAAGAGGTTTCCCTGGGGAAATCTTTGCCTCAGGCTTCTGCCGCCCAGGGATGCCCACCCGGGAAGTGGCCTGCGGTGTGCTTCCAGTGTTGCATCTCCTGCAGCCGGGCACCAAGGGAGGGGACCAGCAAGCCCTGGTGGAGAACTGGACAAAATTTAGTGTTTTCCCAGGTTTCCATCTGCGGGTCGCCGTGCAGCAATCACGCACAGCCTTTTCTTGGCCAGGTACTAAATGCTTTAAGACAAAGTAATCATCCTTTCTGCTGTTTTTCAGGTGCCTAGCCCCCAGCAACAACACATGAATACAGTAACCCTTTGTGCCAGCTTACTTTTTTCCTAAAACAGCTTGGAAAAATTATTTCAACAAATAGTACTTTGTATCATAATTATCTATGCACTATTACTTTTTTATCTCTTATTTTACAAGGCTTACTTAGATGACGGCGACAAGCGAGCTTCCAGGAACTGTGCATGGCAAGGAGAACACGGGCAAGGCAAGGAAAATTAAATGTAAAAATAAATAGGAAAATTAACTTGTGGCTAGCAAAGACTGAAAAACTTCAGCTACAGTTTAGTAGGGTTTAAACTAGTCTTGCCCAATTTAGGAGTATCGTTCTCCTAGACAAGTAATTGCCATATTGCATGAATTATACTTGTTTTATGTCTCACTCAAAATGGCTTTTGGTCATCGTTATTTGTTTACTTTTTTAGTACACTATGATAATGAATTATATGTGTATTACTCACGCACAGTGACCAAGACTTTTCAAAGCAATATAAGTAATCATTGCCACTCCTCCAAAACAGAATCCATTTTATTTTAATGGGAGATGTGAAAAAATCTCCATTGCTTGCAAAACAAAATAATAAAAAAGCAAGTGGTTTATTCAGAAGAGAAGGTTTTAAGCAGAGGGAAAGGGGAATGGCTGCAGAGGTGCCCCCTTCCACTCCCCCTGAAGTTCACTTTAACCACAACAGAAATATGCTGGCTAATTAATAAAAATACACAGCCCTCAAAAAGATCACTCCTCCTAATCCTTATCCATTCTGTAATTCTAAAATAAAAGATTATTTTCAAAAACCTGCCAGTAGTCTAAGAAAACCAAGAACCTCTTAACTGAACACAGGTGAAAATCGGAGCTGGGAAATGCCGCCCAGTTACAGATCACTGGCTTTAATCTTATACCAACTAGTTCAAAACCCGAATTTCCTTCTGCCGTGAATTCTGCCTACAGAGTTCGTGCCGTCTGTGTTTGTGTTAATGGGAACATTACCAGGTCACAAGCGCACAAGCAGCAAACCAAATGCTATTAGCTATTTATCCTGTTACAAGAATTATGTTTAAATACCTCAATGCTATTTCTAATCCGTATTTAATAACATGGCGGGATGCCAGCTGAACATTCTACATGGAGACAAAAAAATCTTATATCCTTTTTAAATTCTTACAGGGAATTACTTCAACAAAAGAGCATTATATTCTTGAACACATTATAGGTCTGGGAAAAACAGATTAACTGGTATTTCAATGACACATCCTGTTTTACACTTCACCGTATGATACTTAACCTGCGACACACAGCCATGCTGTTTCAATCTAAATGCAAAACCTGTACACACATACAAAATATTTGTCATTTGTATTGTAAACAAATAAGTAAATAAATCAGAAATACCCGAATAAATAAGCTATTTTATGCAGCTTCAGGGAGCAGGTCGCTGAAGGCTTGGGAAAATAATTTGCCAATGGTATTCCTAATTCTGATGTTTCAATCAAGAGGTGAAAGTGAAAGATGAAAAGACTAGAGGGGGGAGGGGTTCCCCTCCAACAGTATGTGATATTTTGGTCCACATAGAAAATAATTCAAATGGCCGGTAACATATACATTAAAAACCTGTCAGCTCCAGTGGGAACTGGCAAAGACGTGTCTTGAAAGAGCGGTTAAAAACTAGACCAAGTACCAGCAAATACCCATTAGCTTGACAAAAAGGGGGGCCTGATCTCTATTCCTTCCCTCCCTGGTGTAAATTCAAATTCAAGGCTATTCTTCATTCTGCTCTCCCCACCACCTCACTTCCATTCACAGGCTTTGGGAAACTATGAGAAACACAGTATTGCTAATTAAAGCACAGTTTTTTAAACATAGATATACTGCACAAATCATACCGCGAACCAATCAGCTATAACACTGATATTCCTCAAAATGCTGAGGCACTGTCCCTGTGGTCCCGGCCCTCGGGGAGCCCCTGGCCCCTGCGGCGCTCCTGGCAAAAAGGAGGGTGATGGTTTTGCTGAGGGGTTGGTAGCGCATTCATTTCAGCAGGCAGCATAGGCCCCACCATTTTTAAGTCTTTAGGGTATATTTGGATCCTGTTTCGAGTTTCATCTGCCACCATTACGGAAAGAAACTTCGTTTTTTACAAAACGCTCAGGTTCCATAATAGCTTTTAAAAATAGTTTCAAAAATGACTACCGGGTAAATGTCAATGATTCTCCAAGACACAAATGAGAATTTTTCTGAAATCTGAGTAAATGTTTAACTTCTTCGCAACTACCCCATTTGAATAACTCGGAAAAGGGCGTGCATTTGTGACTCCAGTCCTGCTGTAGTTTACTTTGTCCTGTAACAATTATATTTCTAGTCTATTATGAATATTCATAGATGTGCTAAAATTTCAGTATATGAAGAGGAAAAAATGGAGATGAGAAATCACAAAATTACAGAATGGTAGGGGTTGGAAGGGACCTCTGGAGATCATCTAGTCCAACCCCCCTGCCAGAGCAGGGTCACACAGAGCAGGCCAGACAGGAACGCGTCCAGGCGGGTTTTGAGTATCTTCAGATGAGACTCCCCCGCCTCTCTGGGCAGCCTGTTCCAGTGCTCTGTCACCCTCAAAGTAAAGAAGTTCCTCCTCATGTTGAGACGGAATTTCCTGTGT
The DNA here is from genome assembly GCA_947846985.1 of Fratercula arctica. Taxonomy (NCBI): domain Eukaryota; kingdom Metazoa; phylum Chordata; class Aves; order Charadriiformes; family Alcidae; genus Fratercula; species Fratercula arctica. The sequence continues at coordinate 99,745,034 of CANTUZ010000001.1, forward strand.
TCCAGCTTATGCCCATTGCCCCTTGTCCTTGCAACGGGCACCACTGAGAAGTGTCTGATCCCATCCAAATTCCACCTTTGCACCTCTGCCTGTCTCGGAGGCTCCACAACGACCATCTCCCTGCAGATGGCACATGCCACAGCTGGTCAGCATGCCAGCCCTGGGCTCCTGGCAGGGAGGGGGCTGCGACAGGCACCTTCCTCCCCAGGAAAAGCCTCCGACGGTCGTGTCGGTGGCAGACCATACAAGCTGCCACCATTTGCTTCAGGAAGCTGAATATTTTTAGGAAGGAATTAAAAGACTTTCCTTCAGCGCTGACAAGGCAGGTGTTACTGAAAGCAACTGGAACAGAGTCACTTGACTTGTTCAGGATTTTATCAGTAAATAATCAGGCATTGCAAATGGAAATGCATACAAGTCCTTATCACAGCGTGACATTTTATTATCTGAGCAAGAAAATAATCATGTAACCTTCACATGGCATTTACTTACATTCCTTGGGCAGAGTCAGAGGAACACGGAATTTCTTACTTTTTAAAAGAAGCAGTAGGACCTCTTTTGGGGAGACACAGAGAATACAGTCATCGATGGCACAGGAGTAAGTCTCCATACTTTACTTCCCCTTCCATAAAGTATGTATAATATTTCCTTTCACTACCTGTAAATATAATTTTGCATTGATCCATATGAGACTCTAAGAAAGGCCAAAACACAGAGTCCCTGTGATGGCTAACTCGCGCTGGTATACCCATCAAGGTGAAGAGCCCCAAAAGGTGGAATTGCTTGTGGAAGCGGGGTGATCACAAGGCTGCCTAATCCTCTTCCTGCGAACAGGGCAGTAAAGTGCTGGAGAGAACTGATTTCAAATGGAAGAAGACATGGAAGAAAAAGTTGGGTTTGTATTAAAGATATCTAACAAATAGAATTAGATGTTTTTTAAGCAACAAAAAAAATGGTTTATTTTTACTGTTAGAACTGCTAATAAAACCGAAATTCAGATTCACAAGAAGACTGGGCATGATTTGCTATACCCATGCTGGGAACAGGACATGATACCTTTTCATCTTTTTAATACCTACCACATTCTGGTTTCTCAAAGCATGTGGGTAACACAACTCGTATTCCACGAGCAGTCCCAAGATCCATGAAAACCAGGGGCTGCTGAATACTATTTAAAATCTACCTATGCTACAATAGAAAATAACAGCAAATAAACTGTAACCATAAGGTTGCTGGATATGCTTAGCTCCTAGCATTTCACCTTTCTGTTGCTGTCCCACTTTGCTGGTAAAAATGTTGACGGTGTCAAAGAGAGAGCAGGAATAACTCTGTAACTCTGTGTCTATGGCATTGGCTTTGGAGAGGGATGCACACTAATCTTCCACTTACGCTGCAGGTAACATCACAACCTCAATCACCCACATCCCACATCAGTGTCCTAAGTACAGGGCTAATGATGCAGCTACTGCTGTCTTCTCCATATCAGCAACTGTGCCTAAACCCCTTGTGAATGAATCACTTAACACTGACAGGTAATATTGCCTAAAAAAAAAAAAAAAAAGCTCTTAATTTTTATTTAATGAAGACTATTTGCAAAATTTCACAAAATTTACTAATAATTTAATTTCAGTATAGTTATATTTTTGCACTAATTGGCCAAATCCCTTTCATCCCCTTGCCCAGAAAATCATTCACAACACTCTTAACGTTTTATATTCATGAATGCCATGAGTCCTGTAGACTGGTTTGTTATTCATCTAGATAGAAACATGAATCAAGCCTCAACTTAAACAGCTAGCCAGCATGACAATTCCCAGGCACGGCTGCACAGCAATCACCTCGTGCAGCGATCACCAATGTTTCTGAAGAAGGCTGCAGCTCTCTCCAACAGGATTTATGAAACGAAGGTTCCCTTCAGACAACCAGGGACCTAAGGCAGAAAGCAGACATGGAAAACTTCCATCCTTGCCCCTGGACTGTGATGATCACAGGTGTCATCGGCCTTTCAATGAAAACAAAACTCAAGGAGCAGAGGCAGCGTGGTTGAATTTTGGGCAGCAGGCTGATTTCATCAGAAGTTTTTGCTGGCTTCAGCCAGCAAGAAATACAGGCTGTGCCCTAGGACTGAATCAGGAAGGTGTTCCCTGTTTAGCCAGGGGCTTAAATAGCATGTGACTTTAAGCTCATGCTTAAAGTAAAACACACGGTGAGGCGCTTTACTGCAGCAGCGCGCTCAGAGTAAATAAAAATAGGAAAAGGTCTAGGAACGTAGCTTTGAAGACATTTATTTCAAAACTAGTTTTGCATAAAACATTCCTGCAAACAGTAGAGATCTGCAGTCACACCAAGAATAAACAGACGCTTACAGTTTGTATGATACTATGTGTACATGCTGTTTTAGGACTTCCAAAGCATGGACAAAAAGATGACTCCAAGAAGTATAACTAGATCATACAAAAAAAAAAAAAAAAAGATGCAACTTGATATTTCTGATCACTTATGTCTATCTCTTTGTTTGTGTCTTTCTGGAACAGGACTTGGCCTCTTTCCCCCTGCACTTAGCACTGGTGAGGCCCCACCTCCAGTACTGTGTCCAGTTTTGGGCCCCTCACTACAAGCAAGACATTGAGATTCTGGAGCGAGTCCAGAGAAGGGCAACAAAGCTGGTGAGGGGTCTGGAGCACAAGCCTTATGAGGAGCAGCTGAGGGAGCTGGGGTTGTTCAGCCTGGAGAAAAGGAGGCTGAGAGGAGACCTTATTGCTCTCTACAGCTACCTGAAAGGAGGTTGTAGAGAGGTGGGGGTCAGTCTCTTCTCCCAAGCAACAGGTGACAGGACAAGAGGGAATAGCCTCAAGTGGCACCAGGGGAGGTTTAGACTGGATATTAGGAAAAATTTTTACACTGAAAGGGTTATCAAGCATTGGAACAGGCTGCCCAGGGAAGTGGTTAAGGCACCATCCCTGGAAGTATTTAAAAGATGGGTAGACATAGTGCTTAGAGATATGGTTTAGTGATGGGTTTTATCAGAATTAGGTTGATGGTTGGACTAGATGGTCTGAAAGGTCCCTCCCAACCTAGGCGATTCTATGATTCTAAATTGTCAGAACTGACACTGGCATAAACAAACAGCACACTGCTACTCCATTAAGCATGCCTCCAGGAGCAAAGCGGCAAAACCAATTTTGGTGAGGTTTTCAAAGCTATTCTGTAGTCAGCGGCTCCAAGGAACCTTGTTTCTTTTTAGTAGTCTAAGCTCTAAAAAGGTGAGAACCTGAACAACCAGAAAGGAGAGCATGAGAAGCAAAAATTAAAAAGACTGCACATGCAAAGAATTTGCATCTTTCAGAAAAAAAAGATCGGTATCATTGCCTTTCAAACCAAAGTCTCCCAAGCACAGTTGCATTGAAGACCACTGGAAGAGTTCTCAGACCCCAGAAAAACTGCTGCAGGTGCACCCGGCACGCACACACGCACAATAACCTGAAGAGTTATGAAAGGAATTTGTAATGCCAGTTCCTCTTAAGCTGCATTAGGGAACCCGAAATTGCCATATTCCAGCTGAAAAAAAAGAAAAAAAAAAAAAAAAAAAGGCGCTGAGAAAGGACAAATACCCAGGGGAAGGGAGCCAGCTTCCTGCTTTGTACGACAGTCTTGGGAACGGAACCGCAAAATGTCTTTGAACACACACACCCCCCTGCTCTGCTGATTCGGTACTTTTCGTACAGCTGTACGTAGTCAAAGAATCCAAATCACCACACAAACAGCTAACTAACCAGCAGCCAGGAAAGCGGGGCTATGCTGGGTTTGCTGGGCAGCCCCACAAGGCTCAGTCCTGACCAGCTTCGGTTTGATCCTGGTTTCAGCAGGTGGAGCCTACGCGGTGCTCGTGCTCTGCTCCAGGGAAGTGGCTTTCTCCTCAATTATTTTTTCCTTGTTCTGCGGTAACTTTCATAACCAATCAGTTATAAAAGCAGCCAGGTCGCATAGCCAACTGTAAAACAGGATATCCGAAAGAATGGTGGAGGAAAACAACGTGTTAAAAAAAAAAAAAATGACAGGAATTTAGTGGCTGCAATGTGGCACTTGAGAAAAGGTCCTGCTTTCTGAAGAAGGGACATGAAATGGAGCTCAAGAAGGATAAAAACAGAGTGAGGAGAAAGGAGCAGACATGTTCCTCAGGGAAAATACGACATGGTTTTGACAGTGAAATGCAACAGAGCTGGTTGGGTTGGGGGGAAAAAGAAGCTATCTGTTTTCTACCATTGCCCGAACCATACCAAATGCTCCCCTGCTCATTTCACAGCAACGTGTCCTTCTGTAGCATCACACAAATCCAATGCACTCACCTTTGGCAAGGTCTGAGTACTTCCCTTTTCTTGGCTAAATATGCTGTAACTAAGCTTCCCCCCAAACCTCTTTTAATCCATAAAAGGGAAGCTAGAGTAACTCCACACGTACAAATCTTTATTTTCACCCTCCTGAGGTCATCTAAACACTGGGTTCCTACAGTGAGTCTACACTAAAAAAGAACAGTAAATGCCTGTCTGCTTTCTTTTTGATACAGCATGTCAGCTATTCTCCTCATAAACCATACTCACCGAACTGATTTACAGACTGATTGTACCAATGAGCAGAAGTCAAGATCTTAAGTACAAATGTAAGATATATAAACCACAGATCCATCACACTACAGAAGATTCTTTTTTGTGCTCTAGTATGAAACACCCATTACCTTTTAAGTTGTATACACTACGGTGTTCAGAGGCACAGATGCACCTTTTGTGCCTATGTCTCTACTAACAGCAAGGCTTTTGCCTTCTTGTTTATCATGACTTCTGGTAATGCAGCACAGCTCTAAGTATGTCAAGTCAGTCAAGCACATCTCAAGAGTGGTGCAAGGAAATTCTGTATCAGTAAAGTAACCTTGGTCCCCGGTAGGAATGAAGTAACTCTCTGAATGAAAATAAATTACTTTGATTTAGAAACCAAGAATGTCACAAAACTGAATAAAGCCTATTACTTTTCGCTGGATAAAATCTATTATCTTAGGCTCACGGTCAGCTTTTACTACATACCATTTAACACAGAAACTAAGCAAGAATTGTTTTGTAAAATGAGCAATCTCAGAGAAGGCCTTGTGCTCAAGCTGCGTTGTTTGGCCCACTGTTTGTGTTCAGCACTTACAGATAAATCACTATCCCTAGAAATCTTTGGAATGACGAAATCTGCAGTTGCGATTCTGGTGTTTTAAGTTTTCTATCTGTAAGAAAATTTAAAATTGATTGGTAGGTAAACTTGGAGTAGTTTTTTTGTGGGTTTTTTTTTTTAACTTTAGAAATTAACTTTTAAGTCCTACATAAATGTTTAAATTGCTTAAAATTAACTTAAAATTAAAATTTTGGTGAGAATTCTGCTATATTCAAATAGTAAGACAAATTTATGTCATTTATGGACATCTTATGACAAATAAAGGGCTTTCCAAATAAAGGGGGGAAAAAAAAACCTGCATTTACCATTGACCTTAGAAGACCAGCTAGCAAGCTTCAACATCCACAAGGCGTCCTACCCAAGGTGCTAGATATCCTTAGCTGAATTACGAAAGACCGATCAGAAAGTATATCTGGATGACCTTAGCAAACATTTGACTTGGAAACACCAGAAACATCAAATATTACTATCTAAAGGAAATATACGATACGTGTTGTTTCATGGGAGAAATGGAAATCAAATAGGCACTTAGTGACACCCTCAAAGCAATTTTGATATGGTCTTGCTCTTACAGCCAAGGAGTCTTAACGTAGTTCAGCTCCATTAAGGGCACAGTTAGGTTGTCCAAACACAGATGTCTGCTGTCTTTGGAGATGCCCTACTGTAGCCTGTCCAGCATCGAGCTGCTGGTCCAGTCTCTCTCCCATAGATGCTGCTAAGTGCTAGGGTATCTCAGGCAGCATGAGTTCTCAGTGTTGAACCCTGGGTGTCTAAGTTCAAACTAAATAGCACTGCATAGCAAACCAAATCATCTTAAAAGCACAATTGCTGGTACCCATGCTTGTGGAGCCAGCAGGAATTTTGCCACCCACCTCACCGTGAAAGGCATGAGGTAACACAATATTCCAAATATTCAAATACATATATGCAAAATTAAATGAACCTATGCAAAGCAGCAGGAAGAAGAAGAGAAAAAAGTCCACCAAACCCTCTAAAAATAACAAGCTTCATCAACAACAGTAAAAACAACAAACACTGTTCATCACACAGTTCTATCTGAAAAGTTTCTTTCTGATGGCGATGGTTCTGTTTGTTATTCTCAAAATGTTATTCCAGAAAGACTACCAGGTACTTTATGTCTGCCAAGTCTAGTGTAACGCTCCCTAGCAGAAAAACACTGAGGATCATTCAGTCACTACTACTGTATTATTTTCTCGTGAATTTTCTCCTATTATGGGACTTACTTTGAACATTTCTCTGTATTTGTATGGTGCTATCAAATCATGCACGGATCTCCTGTCTTCAGCACTGTGCATATGCAGGCACAGGTAACAGGCAGACAATCCCCACCTTGACCATTAACACATAAACCAAAAATTAACAGGCAGGTGAAACAAACAGAAATAAGGATGACTAAGAAATTAGAGTCATACTGAGCAGGACAAACAATGATCTCAGTATTTTAAACAGCCTAATCGCTGCTCAGTTTCCAGTGGCATTACAGAAGGGTAGAGTTTTAAACGGAGGTTTGAAGAAGGTCAGGGACCTGATGGATAATATGTTTCCAAGGAAGCCCCCAGCTTGCATGAGAGAAAGTAGACAAGGTGCCTGCTCAGAAACACAGCAGAAGGGTGAAAGAAGTCAGCGGCAATTGCAAAGTAGAGGTGGGTGTCAACATCTCGAAAGCACATAAGAGCTAATAGGCAGGCACAGAACAGGGATATAATAGACCGTAAGAGGGGTGGTCACATGCATTAGAAACATGCATGTGAAGGGAAGTGTTTCAGGCTGGAAACAGATGTTTCCATTCAGTTTGGGTCATCTTCTCACTTCCTTAACCCTTGAGCTTTAGCACTTGCTCAGGAAGGAGCATCATGTCTGCAGATTACATGCCGTGGTCAGATATAGACACTCAACGATTCCCAAATGCCAGAGTTCACGCAGTCCCACATTGGAAACCACTTTCCCCCTTTTCCCATCAAAATACATCAGCACCTATTTAAGCACAGCATTATATATGTGCTCTTAAAAAGTACTTAAGCCACCACAGAAACTTCCAGCCACCACTTCCAGTCTCCCCCTTTTTATATCCCCTTTCCTGCTGCCAAGAGAAGGGTAGAAATATCGTGAGCATGTCTCCGGGTGACAGCAAGAGCTGCAGGAACACGAACTGTCCCAACAGTGGGAAAGAGAAGTGCTTCTCATTTCCCAGTGCTGTAGCCCCGGCACATTTTGGTGAGTGGGTAGATGCTGAGCTCTCCAGTAGACATTTTTTTCTTGCATTAAACTGGAGGAACTCATGCCAATCTCAAACTAAAAAAAAAACAATCTAGCTCCAGGTGAGGTAAAATATTCAAGCTTTGTAATACTCCACCACCAAAATCATTAGAAGAGCAGCTGTAGTATTTTCAAGGTGTTTTTAAGTTACTAATGCTAAGTCTATCATGAAAGCGTTCCTTATTCTGTCTTTATTAATTCATAAATATTTTCAAAAACCATGCTTAATCCTAATGTTTGGGGACTACAGAGTCACAACAGATGCTCTCTAATTTTGGCCACGTTGTTCTTCCATAAAGCGTGCACCAGATGCCATAATGCACAGGTAGCCTTTATGACTTTAGCCCTCTGTCACTCTCTGGTGTTCCCTGATGGACACAAGAGCATAAAATGACAATAAAGAAGTTACAAAAGTGTCCCTGCAAAGGAGCTTGTTGATCTGTGAGCCAGAAAGTCATAAACCACCTCTGCCAGGCTCAACAGTAACAGCTCCCGCTGTTTGACACAAAATCACGGATTTTGGCTCCAGCATTACCATCTAGCTACTGTACTGTACTGTACAACCTGACAGGCAGAGGTGCCTTTAGAGCACAGAATCCATCCCAGCCTGCATGGAATTGCTTAAACTAGGGACTGTCTGAGGAGCATCCATCAACATCTGCCATTATTATTATTCATCTTTCCAGTATGGCATTATCCAGCATGTCCAACACCGCTATGTGTAAGCCCCAGAGTATTTTCAAGAGTCTCAGCCTTTTTCAAGTAACGGTGCTTCAAAGGAGGCTCAGCCTTGAAAAAAAGGAGTGTGCGCTGAGGTGGGATAAATCAAGGCATAAATATTGCTTCAGTCCTAACACCCCTCACCCAGAAGAGGGCTGGCAAGGAGTTTTTCTTTCACGGTTAATTCGGCTGCTATAGAAGCAGCCTCGGCCAACTCAGGAGGTAGAGTATTGGCATGGGAAGTACGGCTTGTAGCAGAGAAGGTCCCAAACGCCTTCTGGTCCCCTAGTTTTAGTTCCTTAGTTCTAGGTCTACTCTGAGAAAAATGTCCCACCCTCCTCCACACTTTATTTAGTCCAGAGAGGTCAGGGAAGAGGGAGGAAAGACATCACAGGATGGTTTTTACACACAGAAATTTCACATCTGATATTTCATCTCTGTGGACGGATGCTGTTTCCACGCCAAGTCCCACAGATTTTGGTGGGATTCCAGGCACAGGATAGAAAGAAGCTCTAAAGCTCTATACTATAAAATACCAGAAACTAGTTTTAACACCATTACAATTTTCCCTCTTTTTTGTCCATTTCCCTCTAACCTAAATTTTCTCTGCCCAAACATACACAGACTGGACAATTACAAGGGATGCTACACTCCTGGGCAGCTTCTTGACTCTCTGAATCCAGCCTTGACAAACTTTGGGGCAATTATCTGTCATGTTGGGAAATCCCAGCATCACGTTTTAAATGATATTTTCCAGTTTCTTCCACCTCAGCCCCCATGATGCAATGTGTACCCTTCTTACTGCATTATGAAGATCTTAAAATTCCTTGAGAATCTTAACAACGAACAAGTCACAACTAGCAACTCCAGATGCTGCTGGATAGATTCCCACCCCTGCACTGGGTCCGATGAGGGCACAAGCAGAGCCCCTGATTCCACAGAAACCGAGATCCCTGCATACCCTTTCCATTTAAATCTGGAGAAACCTCAAGTAACCCAGCACAGGGCCCACCAGGGGAAACTATGGGGGAGACCACCTTGCAGGTCAGGTCTGGGCTTCTGTGGGTTGAGCGCCCAGAGTCCCCTCGCCTATCCTGCCTGCTAAAGGAATGAGGACCCAGAGGCAAGTTTATTTTGGGCGTTAATAACCAAATCACCTTAGCCGGGCTGGACTTTTGCCTGCCAGATTTAAATGCCGCTCATCACAGGAGCTACCCAGGGGCTCCTGGAGGAGGGGAGGGCCGCAAACCCAGGTTTCCCAAGCAGCCCCTCGCACCCTACCTTGACGAAGAGGGAGATGTCGTGTTCCTGCTTCTCCTCATCCTCATCTTCCTCCTCCAGGGCGGCGGGCGAGCCCGTTTCGTCCTCCTCGTCCTCCGCCCGGCCCCGCACGCCGTTCAGGCTCCGACCTGCTGCGTCCCACTCGCTGCCCCCGGGGCCCCGGGGACCCGCCGCGCTGTGCCGCCGCCGCCGCGCCGCCTTCCCCTGCCCCCGGGGCCGCGCTCCCCTCTCCTGCCACCGCCGGGGCAGCGGCTCCCCGCTCCGCCACCGGTCTCTCCGCTCCGTCCTCGCCGTCGGGGACGCCCGGCGACCACCGGCCGCCGTCGGCCCCCCCGCCGGCCGGCACCGCCGACTCCGCTTCCCCGAGGCTCTCGGGAGCCACCTCGCTCTCCGTCGGGGCCGCCGCCTCCTCGGCGACTATCCCCGTCGGAGCTGCCTCCCGCACCGCATCCTCGGGGTCTGTCCCCGTCGGGGCTGTCGCCGCATCCTCCTCGGGGACCGTCCCCGCCGGAGCTGCCTCCTGCACCTTATCCTCGAGGTCTGGCCCCGCCGGGGCTGCCGCCGCAGCCTCCTCGGGGTCCGTCCCCTCTGGGACTGCCTGCCTTAGCGCCTCTTCGGCGTCTGCCCCCGACGGGGCTGTCGCCTCCGCCCCTTCGAGGTCTGTCCCCGACGGGGCTTCCTCCCTCACCGCCTCCTCGGGGTCTGGCCCCGCCGCCTCTTCGGGGTCTGTCCTCGTCGGGGCTGTCGCCGTAGCTTCCTCGGAGTCTTGCCTCGCCGCCTCTTCGAGGTCTGTCCCTGCTGGGGCTGTCACCGCCGCCTCCTCAGTGTCTGTCTCCGTCGGGGCTGCCTCCCTCACCGGCTCCTCGGGGTCTAACCCCGCCGGGGCCGCCTCCGCCTCTTCGGATTCTGGCCCCGTCGGGGCCATGGCCGCATCCTCGGGCTCTGATCCCGCCGGGACTGCCTCTTCGAGGTCTGTCCCCATCGGGGCCGCCTCCTCGGGCTCGGTCCCCTCCGGGGCCGCCTCCTCGGGCTGGAGGTCTGCGCTCGCCGGCGCGGAGCCCTTGGCCGCGTCTACCCCCGCGGCCGCCGCCACCGGTTCCCCTCCTGGCAGACCCTCGCTCCCCGGGTCGCCCCCGTCGCGATCTCGCTGCTCAGCCCCCGCCGGAGCCTGCTGCTCCGCGCCCGGCCCGCCTGGGGTCTCCGCTGCCCCCTCGGGGGAGCCGCTCCCCGTCCCCCCGCTGCCCCCGGGAGGCACCGCCGCCGCGGCCAGCTCCTGCCCAGCCGCCGCCTCCCCGTTCAGCCGCGGCGCCTCGCCCGCGGGGGGCCCGTCCGGGGGCTCCGCCGCCCCCTCGGGGGACACCCCGGGCTGCGGGGGCTGCGGCTCCCCCGCCGCCGCCGCTTCCTCATCGCCTCCTTCCCGCGGGACGTCGCTCCCCTCCGGCGGCGGGGCGCCGAGCCCTCCCGGGCTCTCCGCCATGCCGGCCTCCCCCGGGGGCCGCCGCCCGAGAGCGCAGCGGGGCGGGAGCGTCCGGCCGCCGGGACGAGCGGGGACCAGCCGAGCCGCTGCCGCCGCCGGGGATGAGCGCCGGGCACCGACGGGGGGGACGGCGGCGCCTGCGCACGGCCGCCCCCAGGGCCGTGTGTGTGCGTGTGTGTGTGTGTGTGTGTGTGTGTGTGTGGGGAGGCAGCCACAGGTGCCCGCCCTCCTCCACCTCCTCCCGCGCCTCCCCCGTACGGGGCACGGCCAGAGGGTCCCCCCGCTTCCGCCCCCACCCTGCTAAATCGCTTCTCCACGGATTTTGGCTGCTGCTGGCACAGGAGGAGGTGGCGAGAGAAGTGACCGTGGTGGCACCAAGCGCTGCCCGGTCTCTCCTCGGCCGTCTCCTCCCTGCCCGCCGGCTGCCTGCAGGTGCTCAGCGGGACGGGAGCCTTTGCAAAGAGTGGCCAAAAAGCTTGTGCCCCTCCGCCGGCGGCCCCACCGGGGCTGGCCATGCCTGCCCAGCACCTGCTGCCCGCCCTGCCCGCGTCTCGCCTCCCACCCCAAAGCCCCCCGAGCCCCATTTCTGCCCTCGCTTGCCCCCATCGCTGCTGCCCATGGCCTCAGGCGCAGCATCTCTCGCAGCCCCCCCAGACGCCCTGCTGCTCTCCCTGGCCACTGACCTGGCACGCACAAGCCCTGGGCCTCCTGACAGGTGGGGCTGGCAGCCACCCAGGCACTGGGGGGGCGGGGGTTGCTGGCCGCCAAAACAAGGAGTGAGATGCCATTTCCCAAATCCAGGTTTATGAAGGGAACCACTAACACCCCCACTGCTGCTGACACCCCGACAGTCTTGCAGGGTTTCTTAAAAATACAGGTGAAGCAATATCTCATCCCAGCAGCTACATAGTATCTGAAATGTATTCCCAAGCGATTTTTGGGCTGCACCAAACATTGTTAAGAACGAAAATGTATCCATATCAACTTCAAAAAGTTGTAAGAGGGAACATTGAAACTCTCCGTGTAAAAAAAAAAAAAAAAAAGATTTGCACACTTTTAAGTAGCTTTCCTTTATATGTGACTGTGCCAGCACTATGTGCCTCCGTGAGAGTTTGCATTTATGCATTTAAATGTGATGAGAAATACCATGTTCTTGTGCAGAGCAAGCAGCTGCTGGGAAAGAAGTGGTAACTTTTAGTTTGGGTAAGGCAGCTGCAGATTCATCCCTCAGGCCTTCTGTTCCAGATAAAAGACATCTTTTCACATCTTTGGTAATTTCTCTGGCTTATGGAGGCACTTTACACACACACAAAAAAGACAATCAGCAGGTTCTGGTGTGAGGATAAGCTTCAGTAGTTTTGCTTGTAGGCAAGAAGTCATTTTCTAGAAGATGCAGCCTGCTCTAGTTCCTGCTCTTCTCAGAAGTGATTTATGTGAAAGCATTACTTAAGCTATTTGAACAGAAAATAGTCGTAGTTTTCTAGATGCAGAGAAAACAGTGGACAGAAAAGTTAGCTGACAGGAGTGAGGCATCACATTTAAAAAACATGCAGTTAAACAGTTTTATGTATGCACATATAGAAATACTTTTTTATATTTGAGAGTGAAAAGAGCGGGGACAGACTGAACACAGGGTTTTGGAATGGGTGGGAAGAGCGAAGATGCAGCCACCACGAGATGAGAAATACTACAGGATAAATCATTCCCTCTGGTCTAAAACCTGCTCTGATAAACATAAACAAACAGACAAATAAATAAACAATCCTGCCACTATTTTTCGTAGAATTTATGCTTGCCCAGTTGTGCATTGCCAGTGAGACAAAAGAACGGGGACAGTCATGGTCAGAAGGGATGTTTCTTGAACATTTGGGAATGGAGTCTCAGCATCTGGCAATGGAGATCTTGCAGCTGGACCCATCATAAGGCAATTATTTCACTTCTCTCTTATGGGTTCTGATATCAGTAGAATGACACATCTCAGTCATCTCTATTTCTACATAGGTGACACTGGTTAACTTGCCCTAACCCTTGCTGAAGGGTTCTTAACCCTTGTCCTGAAGACTGGCCACATACCCCCGGTGCAATAGAAGTCCCATGTTCCAAAGCTTTCAGATATGAGACAGAGCTGTCTTCAACTCTGCAGACCACCCACAAGCATTGCCATGTTGTCTCTTGTCCAGTGGTGGATAGGACCCTGGCTGGAAGGGAGAAGGCTTACCTCAGGTTTTCACGGTGTGAATGAATAGCAAAGCAATATCCATGGCATAGAAGTGGTAGGAATGTTGCAGGAGAAATGGCAGGCTATAGACACAACCACTGAAGTCAGCTGGTTATGTTTATATGAATGCTGCGTTTGGCTGCATCTCTTCAGAAGCTCTCTCCTGCCCTCAGTGAGCTCAGCTTTGCCCAACTTTCGTGGCTGATGGCCCCCCATGTGGTGCAGCCTCCTCCAGCTCACTGGAGCTGCCTCTTCCTAAGTGCTTCTTCTTTTCAGCTGTCCCTTGGATCTGCACCACTTCTCTAAATACCTCCTTCAGGTACCACTTTCAGATTTTGCTCAGGTTATGAGCTTGACATGGGACTTGCATCCTGCTGACCTGATGGAACTACGTAGGAGATGATTGTCTCTCACCTATACTTACTCATTGCAGAGCTTATTCATTAACACCAGTATCCTATTTTTCTTTATTTGCCTATTCCCTGGTCTGTGGCTCTTAGTACAAAACAAGGTGAGGATTTCAAGGCCGGCAAAAAAAACTTCTCAGTGATAAACACTGCCTGATTATTAACATTGGGCAATGTTTAAGCGTAACGTAAGATTAGCTCTTGAAATACTCATGGAAGTCTGAAAAAGGCAGAGCAGAAAAGGACTAACAGCTCACTTAGCCAAGTTGTTAATTATCTTTGTAGGATGGAGAAAAGTTTAAGGTATACTGTTTGATGCAGTTACCAATTTTATGGAGTAATGACTGTAGTTTGTAATAGATCTTGCTGTGTCTTTCCTCAAGCGCAGGAACAGCATTTTCTAATTCTGCTGGAGTTGAGACCCAGCAATGACGTGTGCAGGCGCTGGGTTAATGTTGCTGCTCCAGCAAGTCACCCTGCTGGGGCTTATGCCGGGAGGTCCCGGTGCAAGCAAGAGAGACAAAGCAGGAAGTCAGGGAGTCAGGGACAGGGTAAAGAGGGACGGGGTGGGCATATTTCAAAGGAGAGCTGGCCACTCAGCCCAACATTGCTCCTCATCACTCTTCAGCACCATGGATTCACAAAGGCAGTTTTGGAAATACACCATTAAAATTAAAACCTTCCCAGAGAAATCCTGGAGCTTTGGATATCTGTTGTTCTGTGCTCTCTGCATTCAACACAGCTCCCCTCTCTCTCAATTACTTCACAATTAATCTCTCCTGCTTCACACTCCTCCTGTACACCACCTTCAAACTCTTTACACCCCATCTGTTTCTAAACTAGGCCTTCGGCTAATAAATATTATTTTCTCAGTTGGGCTTCAGGAAGGATTACTGCACACTTTCTTCATTGAAAAGATGAGCGCAGGTAATTAAATATCACAGATGTTAGACATTAGTGGACAACACGAAGATCCCTTTATAGTCTGTTGGCGAACAAGTTATATCCCTGGGGGTTATCAATTAGGCTGTGCTTGCTTGGATTATTGTAACTTCTTTTCCTTCCCTGACTGTACAGGGAGTTCCAGATCAAAGGTGCTGGTTTTTGCAGCCTGAGGGTAAGGAAAAAACGCCTCTTGCATTGTAAGGGTCTCAGAGAGAGCCCTCCCCACTGGCCCACCTAACTCCTGTGACAGGTCTGCCCCACCACAAAGGGAGCAGACCGGGGTATTTGTTCATGCCTCTGTGACATCAATTCACAGTCCCGTGCAGTGCCAAATACACAAATGTCAAATATTTAATGGTTTGCCCTAAGTGAACTGGGGTAATGGAGCCAGCAAGGCTTTTTTGCCTCCCGCTGCCCTCCCACTCTGCCTATTCCCTGCTGCCTGCTCTGGCTGAAGTTGTGCTGTTTCATCAAGTGCATGCATCTGCTCTTCCCAGGGTTTGCCACATTTCAGCTGTGAAGCCACGTATCCCCAGGCCAAAAGCTGCCTGCACATGATTTGAATTCTGCTTGTTTCTGCCAGATGCTGAGTACCTGCTATTTTGCACTGATCTAGGTGGGAAACAGGGGTGAGCAGAGCCTCCAGAAATCGGGTGGCATTTCATTGGGTTCCCCACCATGGGATGGAGGGAAGGATTTATCAGAGTAAAAGTATCAGACAGGTATAAACTGCATGTTTGCAGACCCTAGAGCCAACAGAGATCTAGTGAGCAGTGTCAGTGAAATGATTCTTCTCATCCGAAGGTACGTCTAAACCAGATCAGATGGTCCTTAATGGAAAAGTGCCTATTTCTCTACACCAACTGTACAAGGACCTGAGGGTGACTGGCTCAGGGGGATGATGTTTGTGCTGGACACATCTAAACTCACATGACATGAA
Source organism: Fratercula arctica (assembly GCA_947846985.1). NCBI lineage: Eukaryota > Metazoa > Chordata > Aves > Charadriiformes > Alcidae > Fratercula > Fratercula arctica. The sequence goes on from CANTUZ010000001.1 coordinate 99,760,507, forward strand.
TCCTGTCACAGGTGATTTCCTTATAGACTGAAATTTGAAAATGGACAGCCAGCAAAATGTATGCCAAAGCCACGTTTTCTGCATTATTTTTATTGCAGCTGGTGGTTTAACTGGAATTTCCACAAATTACTTGTGGTACAAAACATTATCCCATATAAGAATATGACTGCCTCGCCCTTTGTGATGGAAAAAAAGACAGCCAAAATTTTATTAACATTTTTATGTAAGTCATTTCTGTATTCTATTTAGAATATGTTATTTCAACTATGGAAAAGACAAAGTTGCAAGTGAAAAAATGGTATTGGAGGACTATAATTTTTACTGCTTTCAAAATACATGTATGTTTGCTATGTTTGTCCCTGGTTTCTTGAACTTCTGCCAAGAAGTTGGTGTGGCATTCTGCTGCTTTGTAGTTGAGAGGGTGTTCAGTCCACCCAAACAAAATTAAGAGGGAGAGATGCCTCGTTGAAAATCACAGCGGCATGCCGCATCCTGGGGGGTGGGGGGTGTGATGCCATCTGTATTTAGTGTTCTGAGCTTCCCAGCACTAAGCTGATTAGGGGCAATCGGCTCCCTTCCCAGCTGCTTAGAGGCAGTCTGCTTGGGAAGAAGGTAGGGATGTAGACGTGCAAGGGGGGAAAAAAAGCCTGGTTGCTGGGCTAGGAAGCACAGAAAGCCAAGCTACTTCTAACCAAGGCTGAAAAAGCAGAGAGGAAGAGCAGGTGCACCTTCTTGCCAGATACCACCAGTCCCTCTCTTCCAGATACCACCAGTCCCTCTCTTCCTTCTGTTTGTTACTCGGTTCTCCAAATTCACAGCATCCCACAAAGCTGCAGGCACCAAAGCAGCCTGTACTTAAATTCTGAACGAATCATTCTGCAGTGTGTTAAAAAAAATAGAATATAAATAAAAAAGCTTTCCAAAAAATAAACTCTGTACTGTGTACTATTTTTTTAAGTGCTTAAAATTTGTTCATTCTCCAAAAGAGTCTTTGACTTTCCTATTCTTATCTTTTATTTTTGCTAAGCAGCAGTATTTTAATGAAGCAATAGCATCCTCCATGTGCTGCAGGCAAGATAACAAACACACTTTCTATGTAGTTTTTTATTATCAAGTATCATACCTAATTCAATTTGGAATTAACTTTGAAAGTGGCCCGGAAGCATCAACATCCTAGAAATTCTGATGACTGTCCTGGAGTTTTGTATCATCTCATTTGCTAGCTAAATAAGGCCAGCTCAGCACACGTTTTGTTGTTAACAGCATGTCTGGCTTGAACTCTGGACCTGCTCTCATTTTGGACAACTCTGCCCAGGCTTTTGATTCTGCTTGGGAAATCCCCATCAGACTTACTTCACTGAACCCCCTCCTCTCCATCACTTCCAAATGCCTTTCAACCATTCCCGCCCCCTTCCTCGTGCACCATTGCTTGGGGAAGGGCGTGTGCACAACACTATTTAAAGGACCATCTTGATTTGCACATGATTCAATAGGATTACTGATATGTTTAAAGCTAAGAGCCTTTGCAAGGATCTGGGTCTTATTAAGTAACTGTGATTTCATTATTGTCATCCTCATCGTTCCTCCCTCCCTCTGTTTTCTGACACAGAATTTGGGGTGTGAATTTTCAAAAGCGATGAACTGCTCCGATTTCAGCTGAATGTCATCAGCTCAAGGCACCTGAAAACTAGTCCTTAAAATATAATCTCTTCAGAGAAGAAAAAAATGCCTTTACCTGTTTTGTGAAGTGCCCAGGACATAATTTATACTCAAAACTAAATGGATAAACTACATACGGTGTTTCACGTCTTCTGTGTTATAAATGCTGCTTTTCTCACATTGACCTGGTTTACAAAATTGCATATGAAGTCCCTAGTTAGAGCCATCAGAGCATTTCACTGTGGAACCTGGAAATAACTCAAAGCTTTTTCTAAGAGATTTTCTTCTCTTGTAATAAAGTGTCTAGATTTTCTTGATCTCCTCTATTATTTTAATTCCTATTACATTAAACTGTCATTTATTTTAAATTAGTTTCCTATTTCACTGTGCCTGTTGCATCTTGAAATAATTTCATAAAATATAATCCCTAAATCACAGCTCATTTGATCCTTTTCATACTCTTGCCTCTGTTTTAAATTTCAGTTTATCTTTCATAGCTCTTAACAGCTTTTTTTCCCCATGTAAAAGAGTCACATTCTGTACCATTTCCACTTGAACTTGACTCTTAATACAATTCTTCTTCGCAAAATTCAGAGAACTTTTAAAAGCATTATAGCTTTTAGAGTAGTTATAGATTTTGGGAATAAAACTCAGAATATTTCAAAATAGTAATAAAATTACTTGAGTTAATACCTAGAAGTTACATGTGCAATCAAGAGGTACAGTCATCACTTGTCTTTTATTGCTACTGTTGCAGTATTTGCAGATTGACTGTTACACTTACTGTTAAATTACTCAGTTCATTAGAAAAACAGATCACATCTATACGTAGTTGTCTATAAATTAATATATAGCTTTAGCTTCATCAGAATTTTCTGAAATATTTCTATACACTGTAATAATAGCCTTGAAAGTAGTTTTTCGTATCATTAGTAAAGAAATCAATGTTTTTGCAGCCTTGTAGTGAGAGGTTCGAATAGGCAATCTCCAGAGGTCTCTGCATCCCTGTTTTCCTTTGTTTAGTTCCAACGTGGAATTCCCACAACAGCTATGCAGCTGACTCTTTTTTTTCTTTCTTTTTTTTTTTTTTTTCTTTTTTGAGGGGGTGTTCAATGAAGCTGGTTTTGGTGCATCATGCTCTAGAAGTGATGATAAAGGCTAGGAAACTGTAGAAAAAGGCAAGCACCGTCTGCCTTGGGATAGAATTAGACACAGTTTGTTCTCTATGGGCCCAGGTCCATTTTTCACTAACGTTAATTTTATTTCTGTGCAGGTTATGCCACAATCGGTCTCTTTTTCTTTTAATCTTTTTTTCCTTTTTCTTTTTCTTTTCTTTCTTTTTCTTTTTCTTTTTCTTTCTTTTTCTCTTTTTCTTTTTTTTTTTTTTGTTTTTCTTTTATGTATTTTTCTTTTTGTCTTTTTCTTTTTTTTCCCCCCGGGATTAGGAACCCAACCTTGGTCTTTCTATTAACAGCTTTGATACAGTTTTTGTTGAAATTGTTTTCTATTTATTGTTCCTTTTCAGAAGTGCTTACTGACAAAACCCATTTGTTCTACAGCACTCATAAATGAGCTCTACAGTAAATCAGTAACCAAGTTTATTACTGATTACTCCTGAAATAAATGGCTCTTTTACCTCTACTATGTATTGCTCTTTTATACCTAATTTAGGAGCTGACTTACCAGACTGTAGTTTAAAAATCAGTAAGAGGTACACAGTAACCTGCTGCATTACTATAATGAAAAGCGTATCGTTATGAGATCTGGAGTGGCATCCAAAGGTGGCAGTGACCTTGGGAGTCCAACCCTGCCAGGCACAATGCAAATATAAGAAGATGCATTCCAGAGCAACTTACCATCTAACTGAGGACAGTGGGAGGGAAGGAGCATAATGAGCCATGGGAGACGAGGGAGATATAGGTATAAAAGAGAAGAGATTGTGCTGATAGACATTTAACAAAGCAACTGATCTGAATCAGTTACATGAGCTTTGTACATTACCTACCTCGTTAAAGACTCCTTAACAAGCCTTAGCTTCTGCACCTCAAGACTTTTTTTTTTTAGCCTCCTACCAATACCAAGGTAAAGAAACCTTAGCTTCATTGTAGTTATTTTATTTTACAGCATTTTATTTGTATGTTTCTTCTCTGCCCTGGGACCATTCCTACTCTTCCAAATGCTAGCAGTTCTCCTGCATGACACTCCCACAGGTGCCAGGTCCTTCTACAAAAGACCCATCTACACAATATGGAACAGAGAGGCTATTACTCTGCTTTCTTATGCTCACTACTGTGTTTTTGAGACAAAGACAATCAGTCTGTACAAGTTAAAGAAGCAAAAAAAAAGCATGGTGTATTGTACTAGCAAATGCAGTGCACCAAACTGCTATCAGAAATAACCCTTTATGTTGTGCTGTTAAATATTATTGCTATGAGAGCTGGACATGAGATATTTCCAGTCAATACAGCTGGAAAATAGCTAATGTAGATGCTTGATATGATACAGGCCTTAGCAATTCCTTGAATGCTATTGGCTACAAAGGCCATAAAAACATATAGAAAAGTGATCTATACAAACTGTTCTAAGCCACCAAAAAATCACACCTGTGGTAATGGTGTTTTAAGATGTATGTTTGCCTTGGGAAGGTTTGGGGAAGGCTATCAAACTGGAGTAAGTGCGCTCAGGACACCTGGTTACTGTGGCTGTTTGCAGCTGTGGGTGGACAGAGGCCAAGCTAAGCAAGCAGCTGTGCAGAGCGCAGGCATCCAGGAGGGAAGGCAGGGCTGGGGGGCATGGGGGTGCTGCAGAAGTACGGCAGGAGCACGGCAAGCAGGGCTGGATGGCATCGAGACCCTCGGAGGGCAAGGGTGATGGTACTCTGAAAAGGAAATCTCCCTTGGGATGTCTGGATTAAGTCAAGGGAAGGAAAGGGAACGTGATGGGGAAAAGTATGGACCAGGCGTGAAACCACTTTTCAGCAGCTCTAAGAGGAAAAACACTCTTGAGAGGTTTGCAGGACTGGATCTGCTTAGCTGAACAAAAAGAATAGTGTGGAGGGAGGGGCTCCAACATAAAACATCAAGTACTGGCAGACTTTTTATTACAGAGGAGAAAAACATAACCAGAACAAATGGATAGAAGTGAGAACCAGGCAAATTTAAGTTAGAAATAAAACAAACCTTCAACAGCATTTAACATCAGAACAAACTGTTAGATAAGACTGGGGATTTTCTTTGTATCTATTTTCTTTTGGGGGCATATGCTTTGCTCAAACTGAGTTTAAAGTAAAAAGTAGTGAGATTTTGTGTACTTACATATTCACTTTAAAATGACTGGCTTGCCTTAAAAAGGGTCAGACCTCTCTCTGTCTATGGGAGGTTGTTTTATGGGAAAGAAGTCTATCTGTGAAAAATTAACCCAGAGGGCCTGCTTGGCAGATAATAAGCACTTGAAAGAGGTAAATTGAAGACTTTACTGAGTAGGATTTTTAGTGACAGCTCCTAGAGAACACGGCCTTCAGGATGGCTGCAGGAAATGTAAGAGGTAAAGCTCTTTGCACAGCCTGTGAAGGAGCCACCACTGTGTGGAAAGGTCCTCCTGGCTCTGGGAAGGAATCAGGGATGGGCATCTCCTCTCCAACAGAAGAACTGGATTTGGAGCAAATGGACTGAAAAGTGGCTGGCACAGTTAAGGTATGCCCTTCCCCATGGGAGCTAGAGAACCTTGTCTTCGAATCTTTTTAATAAATAAGATCCCCACAAGTCAGTGTTGTTGAACCAGTCAGGCTTTTATGAAGTTTGTATGATTTAACAAGGGAAATGAAGTAAATATCTAAAATGCTGTATCATACACTGTATCAAGCCATGCTTGACTGTGGGGAAAGTATCAGTATGGATCAATTTCTTTTGACCATCTTTTAGATTCACCTGGATGGTTAGGTTGCTTTGAGATTTTAAGTACGTGAATGTGTTGGACATTTGTTATTGTAAATCTATGAGGTTATTTGGTTAAGGTTTAAGAAATTAAGATTTTCTATTATATATGTACACAGAGAACTGATATACAAATATTTCAATGTCAATGTAAGGAAGCAGCTGAGGACACATGCTTTTGTACTTGCAGGATATGGGAGTAAAAAGAAAACTTAACAAAACCAAAACTGTGTTATTGATAGCCAAAATTAATCTTCAATGTTAATATATGCATATTTTAGATATGCATATCCTTTGTTAAAGTCTACAGCCAAGGAATGACTGCAGTACTGTTTTGTGAATAGGCTTCTATACAGGAAAAAACGTCAAAGTCTTCTTAAGTACTGTCACTGATACCAATGCCATGTGTTTAAACTGCTAACTATTATCTGCCTATGTGCAACTATTAAATAGGTGTAATGAAAATCCATTCTGAGGAATATTAAATAAGCCAGTGGTTTAAATAAGCGTTTAGGAAGTAAAGTTGCCCACAGGGCCGCATGTTCAGTTTTTCTCCAAACATTTTCCATTTAGTTATAATCAAGTTCTGTAGAGCTTGACTGCCTTTTTTTGGTTTTTGTTTGTTGTGGTTAGCTACTTTTTACTTGAGAATTAAGGATTTTTTTTGCAGATGCATGTAATAAAAGAAGCCCTTTTGACATCCACCGTGCTCTTCTTTCTACCACTAGATGGTAGTGTGTGTCGTTTAAAACATATGAATGGCACTGTTCTGGTGTGCATTTAGCGATTTACCCCTGCAATCTTTTTTTCCTGCGTGTAAAGAAATCATTATCGTTAATCATTGTCATTTACATCGAAAGGTGCACTCTGTCCCCAAAGCTGAACATTGGGGTGAAGATCTCCTTTTTTCTTGGCTTACCAGCTCTTCCAGTCAAAAGCGTACGTCACATTCCCTTCATATGTAACAAAAAGAAAGGATGACACTGTCATTAAATCCTAAGATTAGGGAGATTCAGGTTTAATTTTTCTTCTGAAGCCTATGACTGAATTAATGCTGGGGGGGGTGTGTGTTCACTTCATATTTGTTTTAATTTGCCATATTTGTAGAACGTCAGCAATGCTTTCTCTGAATTGTCTATTTCAACTTTTAAGCTCTTAGGGCAGATATAGGTTCTTTGGCTGTGGAGTACAGCAGCACTTGGTAGGATATGATAGTGATCTCAGTCGAGTTTTAGGTGCTATTATGATACAAATATAATTAATAACTTATTTTCACCCACAAATCTGACACTTGAGTTACAATAACCAGTTGGGGGGTGGCTTATGCCATTAGACTAATAGTGAGTAGATGAGTATTTTTCAACGGCTACCACAATAGTAAGATGGCAAGCTGCAATTACAGGAATTTGTGGTCAGCAGGTTTTGTTTCTTAACTTTAAGTTTTTAAGTATACGTAACATCAGATTTCCATTTAGATTCCTCAGGTGGGATTTCTGTAGGGGGCTAGAGCTCTTGATGCAGAGACAGACAGATAGCTGCTTCTCAAAGGGGCAACTGTCACCAGTCCTGTCAGGAAGCAACTCTGAGATCAAAGAATAAGATTTAAAATGGCATTAGCTTGTCTGGAGGTTTTAATGCTAATTTAGCATTAAAAAGTTTCAGCTTGGTTCATATATGTGACTTTTCTTTTAAGATACCATTTGTCTGAATTTTTGTGGAAATTGGTGTGAGAACATACAGACTTATGTCACTTAGCACAACCGATCACAAAAATATCCTGTATCTAAGATGAGAGTTTATCTCTCCGAAAAAGGCTTAAAGGGTTCAAAACAGATTAGAGAGTCTGAAGAAACTTCTAACAGAGTTAAGAAGAGGAAGGAGAAGGCAAATGATTATCTCTTCACATGGTATTTTTGTCTTCCTTGTTGTATCCTGCAGGATCTCATTAAAATTGACTGAGACCAGTAACTCATAAGTTTAAAGTCTGATCTGTTGGAAAAAAAGGTCAGCAGTGCTAACTTGAGATAGGGTAACAGCGGTGTCTCCAGGAGTGGGGCTGTTGACTCTGCTGTAACCTTTGCACACTGCAAATCAGTAGGTGGCACAGCATTCGCAACTGTCAAAATTATAGTTTTTCACCAAATTTAGTTTTTCATGTTCCTGCATTTTGGAAGAAAATATCTGTAAGAGTATTTTACTTTGAACACCATTGAAAATATTTGCCGTACCAGAAGCGACGAGTCATAGTCTGCCTCAGTATGTCATCTCTTATGCAGCCCCCCCACAGGGGTAGAATATTAAGTCAGTACTTCACCAACCACTGCCCAGCATCATCTTACTTCTTACTGCCTTTTATTATTCTGTGTCATCCATGTACTAGTACAGGATCTTTGAGGTAGATGTGTGAATGTCACAATAACTTTACAAAAAACCCCCTGTGACCTCTGAAGCTCACTTTTGTGCCTTCTCCTGGAAGGTGATGCTACACGTATGCATGTAAGAAAAGTGTCTAGGTCAGTTAGGTTGGACTAACCACGTAAGCACACTGGATAAATTTTATTCTTCTACATAGGAAAGTCTGACATGAGCAGTTCCTCAAGTGTAGCCACGGAAGGCGCAGTTGTCCTTTATGCCCTTATTGACACATGTAGAAAAGACAGGTTGTAAGAAAATGTCTCCTTCGTATCCAAAGTAAGGAGGAAAGGACACAGACACGGCTTTATGTGCCACTGTCAAAAATTTTGAAGTCGAAACACTTTTGGTCTCGTCCCAACAATAGGATACGTTTGAAAAAAAGTGTAAAGAAAGGGTGAAGATTAGCTGCATCAATCACCAGCAAGAAGAGATGCAAGTGTCCAAACAACGTTATGGGCTTTTTTTTTCTCTCTAAGCTTCCGTTATGTTGTCTGTTCAGCAAACTGCAGAACATGAAGGGTTGGTTGGCTTGTCCTTAGGGCAGGTAAGAGAATTAAGATGTACACGATGGCAACTTTCGGCTGATTTGTGTTTGAGTAAGGTCTTATTTATTCATCTCCTCGTTGCACAGTATTCCTTGTCCTTTAAATCAAGACGTGCTGTTCCGTGCTCCACGTCTGCCACAAAACACAGCAGGCCTTGGCCAGTCACCTTGGCCCTGGGTTGCTGCCATCACCCCTGACCGGGCGGCCACGCTCACCAGGCGTGTGCCCAACCTCAGCTGCTGGGTCACCTCGCCCCCCACGCTGCTCTCAGCGCCCTGCTGCCGCTCACGCCCCGCCGTGCGTCTGCCGCTGCCCTACGGGCGGTCGCCCCGCGACCCGCCGGCTCCCTCACACCCTTCGGTCCGCCCGCTGCCCTCACTCAAGATGGCGGAAGCAGCGCCCGGCTCGGGCGGGCCCACCTGTTGCTGCGGCGGCGGCTTCCTATTGGCTCACATGGCGCCGCGCGCCCTATGCGTGGAGGGGGGGTGTCAGGAAGGCGCCGTTGGGTTGAGAGAACAATAAGGGGGCGAGGAGGGCGGGTAAGTTTTGTGTGCGCGCGCCAAGGCGGGGAGGCGCGAGGCCTCGCCTCAACCGCTACCGGGCCCGGCCCCGCCCCGCCGGGGCTCCGCGCGCCCCCGGCCATGGAGAGCGGCGGCGGCGGGAGGGGCCCGGCGGGGCAGGAGGAGCCGCCGCTCCAGCAGCCGCTGCCGCCCGGGGAAGCGGAGGAGGAAGAGGAGGAGGCGCTGCTGCCGCCCGAGGCCGAGACGGACTGGAGCTTCGTTGACGGGGAGATGGATGCGGTGGCGCTGCGGGACCTGCCCACCGCCACCATCGCCTGCAACCTGGACCCGCGCGTCTTCCAGGACGGACCGTGCCGGGTGAGCGCGGCGGCCGGGCGAGCCCGCCCCACCGCCGGGGGAACGGCGCGGCAGGGCCGGCTCCCTCTGCCGGCGAGTAGCCGCCACCGCCGGCTTCTGCCGGTGTGAGGAGCGGCGGCCCGCAGCGGGGGCGGGCGCTGCGGGCCGGCGGCGGCGGGGGGCGGCCCGCCTCCGCCGGGGGCTCGGCGTGCGCCCGCTCCCTTAGGAGGCGGGGAGGGGACGGGACGGGGACGAGACGGTGGCGCCGCGTCCCCGCCCGCCGCCCTGAGGCCGAGCGCGTGTCGGTAGGCGCCGGGGCGCTGGCCCGGCCCCTCCGCGGGCGCGGGGTCTTCCCTCGGGTTTTCCCTGACCCGGGGTCCGTGCGGAGGCTTGGCCCGGCGGATCCACCCGCCTGCAGACGTAGGGCAGGGCAGAGAGGTGCACAGAGCAGAAGGGGGGTGGAAAACCCCTGCCCTGGACCGCTCTGCTGGGAGGAACAGCAGCTTGTTGATGTACCCGAAAGCGTCAGGGGGGACAGGAGGGTGGCAGGCAGGGTTTGGAGACCTGGGAAGGTGAAAAGTTCGTGGGCAGGGGTCCGAGTGGGCAAAGAAACTGCCCGCCCGCGGACGAAGGGAGCTGTTGGGTGATACACGCGGATCTCTAGCGCTGGTCTGAGTTGATGACTGCTTGTTTAAAAAAAAAAAAAATAATCAAAATTAGCAGCCGTTGTTTCAGAGAAAGTTAATAGCAGCTTTCAGAGGAATGCTGTGGTAGTCTGAGGTAAACTGCAGCTCTAGGTGTAATAAGTGGATACAAATATTTCAGAATTGCTTCTCACGTTATCTGTGGCCTTCTTGATGAAGAATTAATTCAAATCAATCTTAATTTTTCATCCTTGTCTCAACCCTGGCCAGAACTAAAGAATGCGTAAAGCTAACTCTTCTGTCACTTTTTATAGTTGGTTTTGCTATCAAGCTCTTATTTTTTAGTGACTTTAAGACTGAAGTTTTTAAACAGATTGAGATTAAATGAAATGGACTAGAAAAATTAGGCAATAATTCTACTGTTTTAAAATCCTATTAAAACAACTGGCTGTCTCTTTGTGAAAAACAATTTAGAGTTGTTGTAGTAATAGTCTAACAACTCATCCCTGCTAACAGTTATAATGCATTAAAAATAAACTGGGAATACAAGATGCAGCTACATGGTATTCCAGTTACTTTCTAAGGTTATATAACTTTTAATGGTAGTATACCTTTGAATGGTTTTGGGCACCTTCAGGTGTGGTGGGAATGGTAAATTGGGATTTACCCTATTTACTTGAATTGAAATTCACTCCACGTATGCTTAGGAAAACGCCTATTATCAGTTCTATCTAGTATCATCAATTGCATGTAGTAATAGTATTTTCTTAGATGGATTCTTGTTGAAGTGCATGTTTTCAGACAGCAGTTAGATGGATGACAATGTAGATGCATAACCCCATGCAAGACCAGGAGGTATCTGAACACTTAAACAAATCTCTCCAGACACTTAATTTAGATTGGGACAAAGTCTTGTGCATTCCTAATGCTACAATAAAAAATTGTTTTAATTACTTTTTTTTTTCTTGCCAAGAGCTGCAGCAGGAAGGGATGCAGATTACATAAAATAATAACAAATTAATTTGAGATTAATCATCTCAGCATAAACTGTGTTATCTTCACTATGGATGACAGCATGTATAGTTACTGCAGCATAGCTGTTGCTTTTAAAATTTAAATTCCTAAGGCAAAGAATGAAAGAATTATCTTGAATACATATGTGTATCCAAGAGGGAAGAAAAGTCTTTCTCAAGGTTTTATAAATAACGCAAAATAAATTAAAAAAGCATTGAGGTGCTTGGGACCTGGTGTTTTGTGAATATGGTAGGTGTATACAGACTTTTAATAGACTGAAAAAACAGCTTAGTTTTTTTGCTAACTGAATCTCAGGCATTAAAATACATAATTTAGCTTCAGTTAATACAGTCCTAGAGATGGCAAGAGCTGACTCTTTAAAGCTGGAAATGTGTGACTGCTGTGTAGGAAAACAGATTCATGGACTGGATACATTTCTAATGTGTTCTGTTGGACAAATGTCAGGCAGTTGCAAAGAGAGGAAAAAGCAGAACGAGGCACTAAGGCTGGATCTCGGACTGTATGTGTGAAAGGTGGCGTCAGCACACTGCTGTTAGATGGTATGAAAAGAACAAGGTTGTATTAGAAGTGGGGAAAAGATTACAGAGTCTTCCATGCGTGTATCCAGTTTTACCTTAGCATTTACTGATTCTGGTATCCAAGAAAAGGAAGGTGTTTTGGTCTAGAGTGACAACTTAGTATCTGAAAATAATTCCAGGGTAATTTCAATAGGCTACTCTTTGTTAGGGGGTTAATTTTAAGAAAATTCACTTAGTTTACTGTAGAATGTATATGAGCGTAGCAAACGGTTGTGTGGAACTTTGTTTCTGTGATAATAAAGGAATGAGTAAAGGTATTGTAAAATATAACATCACCAGACATAGTGTTTTATAAATATTATATGAATTTTGGTGTGTGTAATAGGCTTGCTTCTGTTTTGTGAATGTACTGCTTTTTCCAGTGTATGTAACACTCCTAAAATACCTTGTCTATGCAGTGTTTTTTTTCCTCTTCAGTAGGCCCCTTAATAATCCTGGATTGCCCTATTTGAGGAGGGTTGATCCAATCAAAGGGGAGATAGGACAGCTAGGCAATGGCTGACAATATTTATATTTTGCCCTTCCCAAACAGTAATTTATACTTGAAATGCTGATTGTATGTTCTTCTTCTTCCTCTTTTTAAAAAAAAAAAAAAGTTTTTTTTTTTTTTTTTAGTGAGGTATGAATGTCACAGTTGAGAAATCTGAAGTAGTTTTACTGGGTTTCTGATCGCTCTCTTAAAAATAGTCCGTCCTCTCAAGTAAGGTTCTATTAAATAGCAGTTTGCTCTCTACTTTATTCTTATAAGAATCTGGCTTGCTTAAATACCTTATGGCTAGTTTTTCAATGTCAGTTCCACAATATTCCGGAGAACACTTATATACTCTGTTTTTTCTAAAGCACAGTTGGAGGAATACCTATCGATTCTGCATCCTCTTTTGTTTTCACTGTAGTACAAGAAGTTATCATAAATGAAAACTCTTTATCTGATCTTCAAGTTGGCTAGTTACCTTGGAAAAATGCTGTTCTGATTTCCTGAAGTGTCTTTTACCCCTAACCCCCCGCTTTTCAGTAGTTTCAATGTTGACTCTATGGTTGAGAAATTCTAAATCTTTCTCAGAGAAAAGCAATATTTCTTCATGCAACATGCAGATGAGTTTGTATTCTTGTATACTCATCTAAAAAAAAAAAAAAAAAAAAAGAAAAAGGTGTCAGTAGCTAATTACCAGAGACAGCAGTTATGCTTTTGCATATTGCCATCCTCGTCAACTGGTATTCAATTTTTAAGAGCCTTTTTATGTCAGTAGAGGACACTCGGGTTTTTTTATAGAACTTCTACTGTCAAATGGCAAGTCTAGTAGGTAATAGGCTTGCTTGTGTCTTGTAATCCTGGAGGGATGTGGCATACTTCACTGATGACTTTAAAGTTCTGAGTACAGCCACGGGGGGGCTAAATAACTTCATTTATGCCCTGGTAGTCTTTTGCTAAGTAGGTTACCTAAGTCTTTTCTAACTGTCAGGTTTCCATTTCGGCTTAATTGTAGACAAGTATAACTCATTTAATTTGTGAAAAGAGGAACATAAAGAGAATCTAGAAAGAATTCAACTTTGGGCTACTGAGAAAAGAATTGGTTAGGCTATTTATTTTTGGGTTTTTTTAGAATGGGTCAAGTTCCTTAAATTACTTTAAAATATCTATAATTGCCTTAATCTGCTAAATCTTGAAAGTTACCGCAAACTAATGAGTAGAATGTAGCAGAAGGTTTCCCATAATTAATGAAAACGTGTGTTCATAGATAACTCTTGAAAACAGGCTGTTATATCATGATAATTGTTTTTCTCTGGAGCTTGCTAGGGAATACTTCACTGAAAGCTGGATTTTTAGAGAAACTGAGCTTGATTGCTTTTAAGTGCACTGGAAGTAGGAGTGAGCCTGTCTCCTGCAGCAATCTGCGTCCTCACATAACCTCCAGTGGCATGCAAAAGTAGAACTGGCTGTGAAAGTGTCTGTGATTATTTACTTGGGGAGGGGGGTGGCAGAGAGAGAGAGAAAGATTATAATTGTGTTTGAAGATAAGGCCTAAATAAGGTCAGAAATCTCTGCAGTAGTAAAACCAAGAAAAAAGCAGTAATGACAGGTGTATTTAATCTTGTTAATGATTATCACAGCTTTAAAATTCTACTCTCCCTTTAGCTTTATGTAGTTTCAGTATGTAAAAAATTATTTGTGAACTGATCTGAAAATAAAGCCATTGTTAAATGAGCCATGCTTTTAGAAATTTTTAATTGATTTACAGCCTACTGGAATGATCATGAGATATTGAATGTATTTCATGTTTTTTAAATACTTGGAGAAATACTACTTTACAGGAAGCTTGTCAAATTTCTCAGGAGTATTTACAAAACTTTCTTTACAAAATAGTTCTTGGGTTTTCTGGTAATCTCTTCCTGTCTCAGTCACATGCCTCATTAATCCTTTTACTTAAAGTTTGTTAATCCTCTTAGATCACATTTAAAAAAAAAATATTTAAAAAGTAAATTTCAAAAAAGATGAGTGTTTTTAACATGTTTATATTTTTGTGACTGCAACTCTGTTTCTGGCAAAATGCTTCCTAATGGGAATGTAAAAACTACTTAATCTGTGCTTTTCTGCTTATATTTTGAATGTTTTCATTCTTTCTCTGCCAATGTTTTTCTCAAATAATTTTTTGTGACAATGTTTATAGTTCTTTCTATGCTATTGCTTTCTAAGAAAGCCCAGGGTTAAGATTATTGTACAAAATCATATCCCAATAACCTGTTTTTACACTGAACAGTAAAATGACTAAGGAGGATTTTAAAAAGAAAAAAAAATATTAAAAATCTTCCATTATGAAAATTTTTGCAATAAAACTTCTGGAAGTATTTTGGTCCTGTACTTTCAGATGATGCAGAGTTATTCTGGAGCTATTAACAGGTTAAGGCAGACTTCTGAGTGATTTGAAACCTGGAAGCGATATAAATATAATGCTATGGCTGACGTAATAGTCTTTGACATTACAGTAGAGCATAATACCATGCTAATGCAGTTTTATGGCCCCGGAGATGCATCCAGTTTGCCAAGTGACCAGTCAGAACTTGTTCATATATCTGCATCTGAGGACAAACACGAACTCCTGAGAGTCATTGAGATGCCTAAGCTCCTCAGCTTCTGAGGGTCTTGGAAAAAAATCTTTTTTGTCTAAAAAGATACTTTATGAATAATATGAAGAGTTCTAACACTTTATATGCGTTCTGTGTGGAAACCATGGCAATAGTCATGAAGAGGTGAAATACCCAGAGAGACTGAAGTTAAGAGTATTCCTCACTTTGAAGACAAAAACTGTACACTTTAAAATCTCTGTTTACTTTTGAGTCTATAATGCTTGTAGTTTGCATGGTGACAGTGCTGTCCTGGGGTTTTTGTCCATTCTTTCTACCCTATGCCTTAATAAGAAAATGGAATTAAAATATGAATACTGTTGTACATATTATCAAGTATTAAAGTTGTATTCAACCTTAGTGTGTCTGTTTAGTTTAAGGATGGTGTCTTCAGTCTTCTTGCTTGAGTAGCTTTATTTGGCCTGTGAGCCCAGAGTAGTTTTTCTAGTAGCTCCTTCCCAGTTCTCATGTTGGGATGCTGAGAGGTGATTTGAATAAATTTCAAATAAATAATTCACTAAAATTCAAATCACAAAGGTGAATTGAGTAAGTTTTGAGCCGAATACTCTATTTTCAGCTGGAGTAGAAGGATCTGAAGAGACTGTACAGTATAAAATTTTTTGGTGAAGCAGTGCTTGATTGCTTTTTTCATATATTTGGACTTTGAGGCATTGAATAGTGATTTAGGTGGCTTCCTTTAACTGTTGTCCACATGTTACTTATACTTCTTGTGAAAGTACAGATAATAGTAGCTAATGTAGTACAAAGGCTGATTTCGCAAGGGGAGGGAGAATTATTTTCATTTCTGTAGCTCTTTGTTGTGCTCGAGGCATTTCAGAGTGCATTGTAACCAGTTGAAGCCTTGATAAAATAAGGTGCTAACAGAAAATCCTCGTGCTACAGCTTTGAGTGTATTGGTCTTGTTAAGAGGAGGTATTTGAGAGCAGGTTCAGGTTTATATCGTACTTGGAGCCTCTGTAGGTCTCCTAGCTCAGGTGAAAACAGCGAAATACTTATTTCTATGTCAAAAATCCACGGCTAGTTAAGTCCTTTGTGTGCTGATCATTCCATTCACCAAGCAAACAATACAAATACCTTTATAAGTAGAAATAAAATGGAAATATATAATAATTGTATAATATGCCAAGGTAAGTCATGCATATGGGGTAAAATAAACTTGGCTGCTGCTCACTCTTATCATTGGTTAGAAACAATTTCAGTAATGGTGCACAAGATGGTTGTTCAGTGACTTAAAAATACCTAAAATAAAAACAAATATTGTCAAATTGTTGTTAAGACCATAATGTTGGAGATATTAACAAAAATTTTTTCCATATGATCCAATGCACTGTCAAAGTCATGAGAAAAGATCATAGGTAAGATCTGTGCTACAAGATTAAGAGCTTTAATCTTCCTGGAGAATCAAATGGAAACTTGCAGAACTTTGTCCGGTTTAAATCACCGTGCCCTGGTCACACCAACAAGTCTAGTATACATTAGAATGCTATGGAATGTATTTCCTTATATTCTTTTAATTTTTTTTAAGGAAAAAAGTTAGCTTTGTTCTCCAGGAATACTGGAAAATACATACCTGTGTAAAAAGAAAAATATGAAAATAATTACAGAATATTAGATGGGATACTAACTTGAAATTTATCCCAAACACCTCTAAATAACGTAAGCATTAATGAAATGATTGAGTGACTGAACTCTCCTATGCAGAAGAGGTTTAAAATGCTAAAACTACAGTCTTTTTGGCAGCAATCATACAGAAAGTGTAATTCTACAGCCATTTGTTACTGAAATTGCTTATTCAGTCGGGCAAGTTTTAATAAGCAATGTTTATAAACTTGTATTTGTAAGTAATATTGGTCATTAATAAAGAATATGCTTTTTAATGTCATAACTGAATGTCAGAAGAACTGAAAGTTAAAAATGAGAAAATGATTTAAAAATGGTTATACAAAGTTCATATATGGTATGTTAAATAGAAATGACATTGTAGTTTGTGTTTTGTTCTCATATGTGTGAAAACATGCTGAAGATCTGTCTGTGTGTGTTTGTTTTTGTTGGGTTTTTTAATGGTATTCTAGGAAAGAATGCCACCTTCATCAACTGGGATGTTAGGTAGTTTTAAATGGTGTTGGTTTGGGTTTTTTCTTCTTGCTCTAAGTGTGACTAGATCCAAAGCATGGTTATATGTTTCAGACTTTTCATGGAGATGCTGCTCAAGTTAGAGAAGAAAAATTAAGTTTTGTTGTTACTGTTGCTGTATCTTCTGGTAAATAATCCAAGACTTGTTTTGACACCAATGTGGCAGGTAAAATGGAATGCAAAAGAAGAGTTGGTGAAGCTAGTTAACGTTTTCTATGTACTGATTTATTAAAAATGTAAGATAATTCAGAAGCTCTGCTTTTCACTGAGACTTCAACTTGGTGAAACAGAAGTCCCCCAGCCATGACATGGAGACTGTGGATGGTTTTTTTTAATTTTGGTTCCCCCACGCACCCCCTCCCCCCTCAAGACTTGATACAGATGATTATAGAAGTATCTGGGGGATAGATTCAGCTGAGACTCTTGGATGTAACATAAGGCCTTTACTTTGTCTGTGACAAGTGGATTCTAGACAACTCTGGCCTAAAAGCAACTAGGAATGACTTTATAATTAGTTACAGTTTTTTTCCATTCAGATAGCCAGAGCCTGTCCCTGCCCCCCAAGGGAAACTGTATTTTTTAAGTCTGAAGAGGTCATTCATGTAATATGAATTATTGTAACCCGGTATTTATGAAGGATTTTGAGGCTTGGTGTATTTTTTTTTCCTTAAGAAAAAGAACCAAGACTCAGTATCCATCAAATTCTACCAAAAAAAGTTTGAAGCATAAAGGATATTCGTTTCCATGAGACAGGAGAGCTGTGGGAGTGAGCCACTGGGTGAAATGTTTCCACTCTTATTTTTCTCACAGAAAATAAGAATATGCTGGAAATACATTAGTGAAGCTGAAATATTCACTGTCTTCAATGAACCTGAAGTTGGGACTGAGGTCTAAAGTATGATTTTTTGCAATTTCTGTGTGTGTGTGTGATGCGTAATTAAACAGTGGAAGTCATTGTCCTAGAATGTTTAGGAGTCCAGGAGCCTAATATTAAAAAAGGGGTGGGACTGATTCATGAGTAGTATCTGTCAGGCACAGTGATTAGGGTATAACTTAATCCTCAGAGTTTGTGAAGTGCTGTTGCCAGGTTTAGATGGGAGAAGAGTAGTCTGTATATACCTGGCTTTATACCTTTTGTGTCTTTCTCCAAGTATTTGTTACTGCTGGAGATACATAGAATGGCTTTCTTCTTTTCATTAACTACGTGAGTCATTATTTATCGCTGGTCCCACTCATAAAAGCAGAGCTATCAATACTCATAGGGCGTGCAGTGGATTTCACGTATTAAAATGTAACCTCATTGTCCAAGATAAACTTTTTTCTTCACTTTGCAGACTTTCAGATAGTTCAGAAGCCAATAGTTGGATTTGAATTGTCTTTCCTTTTTGAAGTTTTCCTTTTTGGAGTTATTTTGGTGTTGGCTGAGTTCCTGGAAAGAAAAGGCAGTCTTAGCTATTGACCTGAGAGTACATTGCAAATCTAATGAGTTGGATTTTAGTTACTTGCTGTTCCTGAAGTACAAAAGGTGTTAGGAAAATGCAACACACATGCTCCACGAACACCATAAACTGTGAGACAGTGCATCTCTTTGATGCAATAGTGGTTTTAGGAATGGTAAATGTGACCAAACTGCCCTGGTAGGAGAGTGAAGTACGAGTTTAGGTGATTAGGAGTTGGTGATTAGTTTTTTCCTGTCTAAATTCAACCTAGTTGAAGGATGTTTCTGATGGGATAAACTTGAGTCATTGGGCAGACAATTGGCAAGGAGAAGAATAAGGTGCTTTTGGTAATTCTCTCCTGGAAGCTACGTTGTAGTTGCCCTATTGAGAAGCTGCAGAGAGCTTTCTTGAGGCATACATTGAAACTGCTGTAAAAGCTTAATGCTGTAATAGGTGCACGTCCTGTCTTTTTATCTGTAAATATGCTGGATTGCGTGTTGGTTTTGAGTGGAGGTTAGGGTGTGATGAGGATTGTTTGACAAATGGATTGATATATATGTGGGTCTGTATCATACTCTTCTTAAAAAAAAAAAAAAAAAAAATCTTGGTATCCTTTAAAAAAAAAAAGTCAGACTGACTTTCAGATGCTGTGTAGGTGAGTAAAACATAATAGCTTTGTTTTCTTTCATTGATGGAGTAGCGTTCTGGAAGCTTCTGTGAAGGTTTGGGCATGCTTTCAAAACAAGGGACCGGCTGGATGAAAAAGCCTCTTAAAAAACAGGATGCTTTCCAAATAAAAACTGGCTGAAAGGCATGGAGAATTGTTTCTCTTTTTCCTAGAGATACTGTTTCCTTTCTCTGGAGAGATAGGAAGCCAGGGTAACTGAGCTGGTGAACTGCCAGAAGACACAAGCTGTATTGTTACAGTAAATTGGTTTTTTCCTCTTTTCAGTTTTTGTAGGTGAAGAAGTTGTTCATAGTCCATATAGTTAAATAAAAGCCATCTGTGGGCTTCTAATGAAAATATGAGAAAGGGAGGGTGTAACCCAACAAATGCAGATAATACATGTTTTGAATTGTGTTAAGAACAAATCCCATCTCTGATACTTCTTTATAGAATTTTGATAATTATTCAGGGTTGGTGGCTTTGCTAGGAAGCCGCAGTAGTAATATGTCCATTACTATAGAAAGCTGAGGCTACTTTTAGTCCTGCTCATTGTCTAAAAGTGGGAATATATATGTTGTAGACTGGTTTGCCCAGTTCAGGGAGGAGGATTGCATTAAATATAGTCAAAAGAAAAAAATATAAGAACTAAAAATGTACACTTTTTATCAGGTTGTGTTATTAAATAATAAAGATATTGTCTTGTGTCAAGTGGAATATATGTACTTGTGAAGTATTGTGGAGAAAGCTTATGTGCATGACTTGTGTAAGCGAGAGGGAATCAATGGGAACTCATGAGGTATGTGGATGCTTCTTTGCAGGATGGATTTTATTTTATTTTTTAATCAATTTCCTGTTGTTGGACTACTTGTCACTTTGGCCGTATCGCATCAAGCTGATAGCAAAGATCGGTTGGCTAATGGAAACAGTGATTAAGGGCTTGAATTTTCCTGAGGCTCCAGGGTGATAGTGAAACAGCTGCTGTTGCAGGCAGTGGAAAGTATGAATAACTCTTGCCTGGGGTTGTATAACCAAAAGAATAATCGGATCAGAGACGAGGTTAAATCATTGTGACTTCTATTAAAAACGCTGTTAGCCCATGTGTTCACGCCTCATTACAGCATATAATTTAAGGACACTAAATAGAGCCCACCTATTAGGCATGAATAGATAAAGCCTTCGCATCAGGAGTCAGATATTTTTCTCTTGAGAAAGGAGTGGGGGAGAAGGTCACTTGCCTGTGAGGTGTATAATAACTTTGAACATGTCTTTAAAGTTGTTTTTTTTTTTTTGTCCTTTGGTATATGCCAAGCAGCCTTTAAAAACAATTTTAGTAACCTAGTCCATAGAAGATTAAGTGCAGTAATTCCTCGCAGGAGATGGTTTCAGGAGAGATTGTTCCTTAATTAAGTACATGAGATGCAGCTGTCTCTTATTTCTTCCTAAGTAAGTTGCAAAAATAAAACTCAGTTCTTATCAATATTAGACTGCAATGATGAAGTTTTCATCTCCTCTCCTGAAGAAAGTGAAACCCAAAAATTTCTATAGGAAGGGTGGGGGAAGCAGAAGATAGAATGAAATGCAGAGCTGTATTGGTTTTCAGCAATGTTAATTGAAGTGTAAGTTCATAAACAAAAATGGTTGCCTTGAATATTCAGGAAGTTATAATGGTTTTAGGAGTTGTGTTCTAATACTGGTCTTTTTTCCCCCTTCAGTGAAAACAGATGTGTTCTTGCCATATAAACAAAGAAATGAAATGCATCCAGAAAGCTCTACTGTTAGGTACCTCAAAAGCTAGTGGTTTTTGTTACCAGTAATTTCAACAGCAAAATTACTCTGAGGCATCTCCGATTACGTCAAGTGGTCATATGTCTATTTTGCTGGGGTTTTTTAATGCCAAGATGTTGCTGCTAGCAGTTGATGTAATTCAGCCCTTGTTGCTATTGTGTGGCTACTGTGAAGAAAGGGTTAGTTACATAGGAAGCTTCACAAACTTAGCAGCAGACAGGCTATTTGACTGTTAAGCTGTAATAGAGTATATTGTAGTATGTTTGCAAATACAGGTTATATAATTTAACACAGTATCTAGTAATGTCACTACCTTAACGTGCCTGAGAAAATTACAGAATGCAGTATATATAAGGTTAATTACATTAACCTTACCAAAAAATGCATGTCATGTCAGGATAAAATACAGACTTTTCTGTGGCTCCTTTTTATTATCTTTATTAGTAAATTTTTTAAATGCTCTTGAAACTTCTAGGTGCATTCTCTTTTCTTAGAAATACAATAACTAATTGCAATTATATTGTTCTTCTGCTACCCACCCAGAACATTCTTTAAAAATATTTTGAAACTATCTTCCATTCTTCTTTCACTGACTCCAGTGGAAAATTTCATTCTTTAAAGTTCGCAAAAATACCAGGCTGCTTCTGAACAGCTCCTGTGGTTTTCTGAAGACTCCTATGTTACGGTGGTGGTGGTGTTTTTTTTTCCTTGACTTTTGTTTTTCCCTTAGTCACAGAGAACGTAGCAGAAGAGTGGTCAGACGATGAACACTGTAAAATATGTAACTTTTACTTGCCTAGGATAATATCCTTCATACTTGTTAAACAAATACTGTTGTCATGCTATAAAGAACTAGTCATAAAAAAGCCCCAAAAAGCATGCTGATTTCATACAGTTTAGTCCTTATCTTCCTTCTAACTTTGCACTCCCTCAAGTAGTAGTTTTGGCATAATATAGTTGCATTGTTTTAATGATAGTAAATAGTTAATTGCAGAAGTATTTTTCACTACATTTCATCAGGATTATGATCTTGTTATCACTCAGTATGGCAGTTCATATACCTGTCATAGCTGAAAAAACCCCATAACAATTTAGAAAAATGTTTTGGGGACAATTCCTACTTTACTTTTCAGAAATGACAGCTAAAGATCAAAAGAAAAAAATCATCAAAATACACAAATGCAGCATGAAAAAATAAAAGTAAAGCCAAGGTAATATCTGGATTTAGCTTCTCTTGTTATCCTTTAAATGACAAAGATGGTTAAACTGGATATCTTAGGTAAAATTTGGTACAAGTATGGAGTCTGAATTTTAAATATAAGCTATATTAAGTGCACCAGAATGATAGCTGACAACATGCAGCAAAGAATGAGCAGAAATGCCCCAAGATCCTGCTTTGCTTTTAGAAAACAGAAGCAGCAGAACTGAGAGGAGGAGGTTACTCCTGTTGTGTGATGAGGGAAGTGTTGATGAGTTAGGCTACTGTGGAGGCATCCTGGCAACACCAGCCTTCCAATCTTGGAAGAGGCCCTTCTTTCTGAGCAGCTGCTCTGTGTTCTAGTGCCCTTATCACTAAAGCAGGGACTCACAGGGCTTTTGAAGGCTCTGAAGTGGGCCAAGTAGATATCCATCCAGCTGCAGCCTTGTTATCTGCTGTGCATTGTGAATTGCTTCTAATAGCACAGGTCACAGTTTCTAAGAAATGCACCTTAGAATTGTCATGAGATTTTGCAGTGTTGCTGGCATTACGTTGTATGTATGCATAAGCCTGTCCAGTGTTGTCAAACCAGCATCACATTCTGGCATGAGTGAACTGGGTTTGTGTGAGAGCATTGCCCCTTTGTCTGTTACGTATGTTCCTTCCCTTCTGAAAATTCCAAGCATACTCTTAAAGCTGATGATAATTCTGAGATCTGCGCGTGTTCAGTGGAAACAAAATTGAAATTGCCAGCTTCTTTCTTGGGAACCTCTGAAGAGCTGCCTTCTAGATACTGTAAATGACAGCAAATTTTAATTTACTAGCTGAAAATAATACCTGCTATATTACCTACTATAATAAACCTCTGACCTCATAGATGGTGCAGTTCTGAAGGTGTGTTTGAAGTCTAAAAAATGGACAAAATGTTTGCTACTCAAAGTGAATTAACCAGTATAAAACTATGTGCAGCTGCTTAATTCTTATGTGCTGCTGTGAGTCCATTTCCCCCTCCATAATGCACAGAAGTTCAGGTGTTACAGAACACCATGGTGATTTTGAAGCTTTTATCTCTAAAAATGTTCTGAACTAGCTTTTTATTTAATAGCGGACTTTCATTAAATTAGGAATATTTTACTGGTAGTCTTGTGGTAGATTCCTGTAGAAGTCAGTGCAGAAAGTAAACAAAAATACTGAACAGCCAAGTCCCGTTGTAATTTGCAATACGGGGCGATGAAGAAGCATCTGTATGGCATAGCTGGGACCTGAATTGATGCTATTTAGAGAGTCCTTTAGTCTGGGAAACATGATGACAACAGTGTCTATTTTCTTGAGGGGTGTTTCTTTCCCACAGTTAATCAGCTATTAAAGTTATTTGTAGTTGATCCATTCTTTTAAATGCTATAGTGAGTAATGAAACAGAAGGCATGTGATGCTTTAAAAAGTAAAGTTTAATATCACTTCTAAATAAATAAATTTTAAAAATCCTAGATTATAGGACAACCAGATGGAATGATAAGAATTAACTTCTGATCACGTAGTGGTTGATGGTAAACTGGAAAGTAGAAGTTACTTAAATCTGTGCTGTCTTTGCTTCCGTGTATCCCCTCTAAACCAAGCTGTGGTTTAAACTTCCACAGCTGAGTGATTGGGATATATAGTTTAACCATAATTATTAGGAGGGCAGTTGCCCTATCATCTTATCCTTAAAAATTGCCCAGGTATAAGCTTTAAGTACTAGGTAAAGGATCTTGTGAAAACTAAGTAACAGGAGAACAAAAGCCAGCTGCAGCAACTCAGTGCTTTAAAACTGCAATGCAACACAGCCACTGACAGATAAGCTATTGGCAGTTTGTGCTAATGTAGTTGAAAAACTGAGGCAGTGTCAACAGAGGAGCTGAGGTCCCTCTCAGGTCTCTGCACATCAGGGCAGCTCTGGCAGGAGAACATGCTGGTTGTGGCACTGAGGAATTGGCGCAGCACTAGGAACAGTTAGGCTGAGTGGTGGTGTTAGCTCTGAAGGTCGGCCACGTTCTTTCTGAACAGTTGGACATAGCTAATAGGAGTAAAGGCTAGGAAGACCAAGAAGTTAGCTGTGTGACAGACCGTGAGTGTTTGGGGGGGAAAATGGTTGGCTGTATAAATCTGAAAGCTAAGAATGACTGTAAGCAACTAAGTCCTGAAAAGTCCTAATGTGTCAACCCAACCAGGTCACCTTAAATCTTGAAGTGACGGATCTTATTTTTTAATAGATTGGATGTGGGACACCAAAGTTTTACTGAACAGACAGATCTGAATGTATTTATTTTATAGTATATTGGAGCCTCATCCATGTCAGGCAGAAAAGGAATTACTGTAATTTCTACATCCTGCAGTTGCATTTTAATTATAGATTAAACAGTGTGTAGTAGAGAAATTTAGAAGAGAATTGTTACTAGTCTAGGAGTGTTGGGGTGGTTTGGTCAAGTCTTTTTCTTCTCCCCTGTAAGGAGGAACATACTCTGGAAAATTTTGTTATTGCAAGCTGATTTATCTTTAATGTAACTGGTGGTTTCTGAGCCTCAGACCAGGCAACTGACTCTTCCAGGTAGTTGATAATGTCACTTCTCTGGTAAATTCACAAGACCATGGTTTCTTAAGGGAACTGCTGGTAAGATTTTTTTTTTTTTTTTCCTCTCCACTTCTGTTTTCCAACACACCTGATCTCTTCATGTATTTGCACATTATTGTTTAATCTCTCTTCCCCTCCTTTCCCATCTCCATCCCCCCCAGCTCGTTTTAAGTATTGCTTTTGCTGACTGTTCTGGTTAGTGCTTTGCATTGCATATTGTCTTATTTGAAGACTCTCTAATTCTTTTGCATTTAAATCTGCAAAAGCCTTGCCGTAACATTTAGGTTGCATAATGTAGAACTGGAAATACTTGTTGTAAGCTCTTTTTTGCTCTGCTTGGCAGGTTTGAAATGTCAGCTAAAATTTTCTGAGTTGGCTTTAGAAACAAGCAAGGTAGTGCTTTCCTTAGAAGCTGTCAGAATCAAGTGGCTTTGAGAAGAAGCGACCAGTCTGTGGTGGTTAAAAATCCAGTATTTATGAAACTCTGACTCCTAAAAGAGTATCTGTTAATTATGCACAAACTGTTTTTATGAAGAGCACCTGATCACGAGTGTGTTTTCCTCAGTCAAACTTGTGAAACGAAATGCTTTATCTCCAAGCTTTTTACAGAAGTAGTTCAATCAAAGCCCAATTCATCTGGAAAAAATGATAAGCCTTAACTGTTCACATGTGAAAAGTGTCTTTATTTCTGTATTTACTTAAAGGCTAAGTATACAATCATAGTCTTTCCTCTGACTAGGACGTTATTGTTGCAGTAACTTAATGAAGTTCCTCAGAAATACCTTGGAGAGTGGCAAACAGACTAAGAATAGCTCAGGGCAGCACCCTGAAGGGAGCTGTTAGCCTTTCTTCCCTGGCTGGAGAAAAGGCTTTGTGGTTGTATTATCCAAAATAGGGTTTTGGGGATTATGAGAACAAGTAAACAAGAAATTTGAAAGCACTAGGGAAACCTGAGAAATTGCAACCGTATTTAATATCATACTGAAATTTCCTTATTATTTAACCTTGACTGAGAAATAGGAACAATTTTATAACATTGAAAACCTATTTTGATAGCAATGTTTTAATTACATGTGAGAGAACCTATGTGTCTAAAATTGTTAAAAGTTAATAGAGCGTAAACAGTTCAAGTAATTTCAAAGGGGGTCTTACTGGAAGTCCAGCAGAACTTGCCTGAAGCGAGGACTGTAAAGCTCTCATCAAAATTAAATTTGTAAGTGATATTCAAGCTATGAGAAATGTGAGCAGTGCTTTGTCAGACTGTCTGGGAAGGGAGGAATTGGGTAATTGATTGCCCTTTTAAGCAGGAAAGAATGCCTGGTGAGAGAAATCAACCTGTTACCCTTTGAATTGCACAGAGGCAGCAACCCAGATATAAATCATGTGAAACGATGTTACATGCGGTTTCACTATACCCAGAGCTGATCTGCATACTAAACAAAATTAAGTTCCTTTAAATTTCTTAATGAAAATGGGAGGAGATGAGGGTCTGGGAACTACTTTGAAGACTCATTTAAGTAGTACCCTCCTGGCTTAGGCTTGATCAGACAGAGGGTAGCCAGACCTTTGATCAAGCACTGAAGTCAGCCTCACTGGTGTGTGCTGTGTGGAACTGACACCACAAGAGATTTTAGAAACCAGTTGGGCAAGTAGTTTCAGGGAACTTGTAATTATTTCACAGTCCCTGTATGTAAATAAACTTTGTTGTGACTTCCAAGAAAAGAACAAACTCTTAATGCAAGTATTCAGAGAGGTTCCTTCTAAATTTCCTTTTAAAAAAATAATAAAATCCTGTTTCCTAGGACATCTAGGCTGGAGTTCTAGTAAATGGGGATATATAGGAAATGGAGTGAAAAATATGCACGTTTTGCTTTTTTCATAATATTTTGGGGGAAAGATAATAATTGAAAATAAGCATTTAGATTTCCCTTCAAAATTTTTAAACAAAATCAAATTACACACACCCTCCACCCCCTGTCCTCAACCTACCCTGTTTCCCAGTTTCCCAAGGCTTCTGTCTCAGAGGATTTGGCAGAGAAGGTTTCCTCAGAGATGCTCCTTAAAAGGCCAAGTAAATTTCTTGCTGTGTGGAACATCATTTTCACCTAAATCTTGAATTAGGCCAGAGTTTACAATTGCCACCTTTCTATAAAGAAGCAAGAAGAATTGTGTGGGGAACTCCGATTGTGTTTACGACTGTGTCTATAGATTTGGGATGCAAATGTATATACTTGACTGTTTTCTCTTCTCGCATACATACTGATAGAGGGTAAGTGTCCTGCTATTTAAACACAGTATCCCTTTCTGGATTAATGGAAAGGGCATTAAATCTGCTGGCAGCTCTGTTCTTTGAAGCTTCTTTTTGCAGGAACTGTTTGTGTTTTCACTGGAGCCTAACAGCCTCTGGCTTTTGAGGTTGCCATAAGGTCAAATTGCTGTAACCTGTCCTCATAGTCTTGCCTTCAGTTGTATTAAACAGGTAGCTGTATTTATTGATAGTTTGGGGGGGTTTTTTTGTGTCATTTTGGCAGCAACATCTAAACAGTGATAAATCCCTTCTAAAAGGAGCTTACAGTTAAGGACTTGATCCTCCTTTCATTTAGGATGAAATGTTATGGCATTATCTTTAACTGGTAGCAGAATCAAGACATAAAATAGCGATGTCACGATCAGGACGGGCAAGAGAGGATAAAACAGACTATTAAAGGATGTACTAAGTCTAGTTATATGTTGAAGTAGTTACATGTGTGTAAGCCTGGAGTAACTTGTTTAGGAAGACAAGCGTGTGCGTGTTTGCTGTGATGTCAGTTATTCTGGATATAGGAGTGTTTGAGTTAACAAAATCATATTTGATAGGATGAAGTCACTAAAACATGCTGTTTGCTTCTAAAGAGAGAGTCTCAAAGATTCACAGTTAGAAACTAGACAATGAGAATATGCTGCTTTACATACTGGGCAGACTTTGTGAAAGGTTTTCCAGGAAAGTTGAGTACAGCCATGAATCACTTATTGAAAACCCAGTGGAATGAATTAGTCAAAGAAATACTTGAGTGACCACCCTTTGCCTTCTGCTGTCAGGAAATAGTGCAGCTTTCCGTGATTTTATACAAATCATGTGGCATAAATAAGGAAAGCTATAGTTAGAATAGCAAGCAATTACTTTCTCATAGCTTTCTACAAGTGTTTCTTTTGAAATAAATACAAAATTTAATATCAGACGAAAGGTGTGGGTATTTGGGGGGAAATCTTCAAATTTTTAAGATGCTCAGGGAATTACTCTGCTTTCTTCTCTGAACTTGCCTCTTCTACTTGTGTTTTCCTGCTGACATAATTTAAAAGGGGGGGGCTGTTTTCACACACTTCTGAAACTGTTACTTGTCTTCTCTCCTTTGACTGTGAGGCTTTTACTTTCCAGATAACAACAAAGCAAAGTCAAAGACTGCAGAATTGAGACAGCTTAACTATAGAAATGGAGGCTTCTGCATCAGTACTCCACGAGTTATGTATTTGACAGTGTATATACACTGCAGTATTGGTAACTGTTGTTCAGAGAACTGATGGAAAATTATATATGCAGTAAACTGTCCCAAGTATTTCTTTACTGGATGGCAACGTTATCAGTGTAACTATTAACCAAGTTCTACGGTCTGTTGTGTGGTTCACTTGTGTAAACGTATTGAGGTGTGTCAACTTTCATGCTTTTTGCACTGGCAAGTGTGATCTGAATGGTGTTAATGATTATAGCATTCAAGACTAAAAGGGTATATCAGAAGCGCCAGAAAAGTGTGTGGGGTGAGTGAGTATACAGCTTTCAGTCTTCCTTGGAGCAAATCCTGCAGTATTTTTTGTGACACAGGCTACTGATCCAAAAGCCTAGGGAAGCTCTTGGTGTTTGGAAGGG
This sequence comes from Fratercula arctica, assembly GCA_947846985.1. Lineage (NCBI taxonomy): Eukaryota > Metazoa > Chordata > Aves > Charadriiformes > Alcidae > Fratercula > Fratercula arctica. Next base: position 99,789,044 of record CANTUZ010000001.1, read on the forward strand.
AGTTGCTTGGACTTAACGACATCCTTTCATAGATATGAAGCTGTGAATATTGAATGACTGACAAGACTCACTTTTTGCTGCTTCCTCTTCCTTGATGAGAGCTGGTTTTGCCAAAGACGATTGCATCCAGGTTCTTTTAGGGGGCTGCATAGGAAGTTCGTTGTTTTTTTTTTGTTTGGTTGGTGCTTTTGTATTTTGGGGTTTTTTGTGGGCAACAGCTTGTGCGTGGCTAGACTCTTGATTAAACCAGTTAGATCTAGTGGAATAGGTTGAATATTTTGTTATTTAGTAAGTGAAAACTGTTGCATTCACTTTTCCTATTCAGCTGTACTGGACTGTGTCTTGCTAGCTTACTAGACTGTTTTTGAAAGACGGCAATGTAAAGGAATGGTACTTAGGCAACTTTAACTTTGCCTCATTTTCAGTTAAATACATCTGAAGAATTTAATGACAAGAAAGGGCTTTTAAAAGTTAATTCTTAGTCGTGGAAGGTACTGTTGATCTGAACACTGTCCTCCTGTGCTCTGTACACAGAACCAAGCTTGAACCTATCACTGCACTTCTCCATATATTTGGATTCTTTTTTTCTCCTTAATTTTTGTCCACTTTACCATGTTCCAGATAGCTACTTGTAATTCTTTCTGTCACTTCTGGCTTCTGCATTCTCATTGCATGGCCAGCAGGTCGACAGAGTGATTCTGCCCCTCTGTTCCACTGTGGTGAGATCCCAGCTGGAGCATCCCTGGAGGTGTTCAAGGCCAGGTTGGATGGAGCTTTGAGCAGCCTGGTCTAGTGGGAGGTGTCCCTGCCCATGGCCAGGGGATTGGAACTAGATGGTCTTTAAGGTCCCTTCCAACCCGAACCATGCTATGATTCTTAAAACCAAAAGCATGCATGTCAGTATACTCTTCAGATTCACATTGCTTGCTCAGTATGCATTTCAGCTTTTATGTGCAAGTTAGGAGGTGGTTCTAAATTATCTTTAGCCCTCACTCATTCTTGTTTTGAGCTCTGGAAACTCCTAGAAAACCAAGAAAACTTTTTCCTGAGGTAACTTCAGTGATTTTTATTTTCAAAATTTTATTATAGTATGTGGATTAAGTGAGCCCCTGAAGCTTGCAGATTCCTTTGCACAGTAAGCATATTTCACAGACTGTGGAATGTCTACCTTACTTTGTATTTGTGTCCTTGGCCACCACCTTCTACAAAGTTGTGAATTCTCTCTTCTTTACATCCTGCGGCATATTCTGATACTTGTTCTAGCTTGTCTGGAGGCCCACATAAGCTGCCTGGCTGGCTTCTGCCAAACAAAATAGCTGACAACCAAGTTCTGCGTGCTTCTTTCTTGACCTTCCTACCCTGCCCAGTCTTTGATATTTTCACAGAACTCTTTATCACAAATGCTGTTCTTTAACCCTTTATCCTGATATCATACTTGATTGAAGCTTGCCAAGAGGCTCAAGACAGTATACTTTTTGCCTGCTGTCTGATGACTTTGACAAAACTCTCTCTATCACTTTAAGGGACACTTTTCTTCTGTGGGTTTATACATGCTTGAAGGAGCTCTTTCAAAGCAAAACACAATAAACAATGCCTTTTTTTCCAGATCATTCTTTAAAGGATTAAGTAATGTCCTGAGGAGATTATCCCTGAATGATGTCTGAATATAGGGTTATAGGCTCTTAGTAATCCTCCAAGTGAACATAGAGTGTTCCTCAGAAATTCCTAACCTTTTAAGATGCTATTTGCTAATGACTGTTTTCTACTTTCCAGGTGAGAACAAACTTTATGGGCTTTTTAATATACTTTCTAGGTATACAGCAGTCGTAAATATTCTTTGCTCTGTTCTTGTGTCTTCCAAAGAGACACCAGCTACTCTGGACTGAATGGTTTGTAGCTTCCAAATGCAGGATGGTTTGAAGTATAGATGAGTGGGAAGGAATTCTAGGGCTGATCAGGCTTTCAAGTGGCATTATGTGAATTAGTGACAACTGAGCATCATGGTTGCTCAGTTCAGGTTAACACCTTTGTTCCAAAATGTCACCTTTTTAACAAAGTAGAGAGGTTTCTTGGAGATTTTTCTTAAGAGGACTCCAGTCTTTCCTCAGCAGGCTTATTTGTGATCAGTTTAAGATGCTGGTTTGCACAGGTGTTAAAGTATTTGAGTAGCTTCTGTTTGTATGATCTGTCCATATGGACCCACAGAATGCTATGCAGTTCTTATTTATTTGTTCTGGCTTTGCTTCTTATTAAAAATACTTTTCTCAATGAAACCAACTTAATTAAACAGAAATTGTTTCTCTTCTAAAATGCTCTCAGCGTATAAAATACTAAGATACTTACTCTTTTTTTTATAAGTCCACTATTCTAGTTAGCACTGTAATTTTGCAGACTTTTGGATGCTAATTTTTAGCACTTAGAAGTCATTTTTCCAGGTGGAATGGTGTTTTTAAATGAATAGAAAAATAGTTGCTTGTAAATGTACTGTATGAAAATGTTTATTTCCTTCCAGAGTACTTTAATGTGGGCAAAACTGTAATGCATTTACTGTGGATCATCTGAGTAAATTCCTTGCAGGAGTGGAAATATGTTGAAAAAGAGACGTTAAATTTTGGAATATATTTGCCATATTAAAAAGTTTTCTAAATGAGTCTAGTTGGTTACTCAAATATTCTGTAGTGGAATTTCCAAATTACCACTTTTATGTTGCCAGTCAGTGAACAGGAATTTAGTGTTTAATGCTTGGAAATGTAAGTGTAAGTCATGGATTTTTCCAAGGAAGGAATAAGCACACTGTAGGTATTTATTTTTCAGATAGTTGGCTGGAAAACTGTCACACATCGAACCTGTAAATAGCCCTTCTGTGATAGAGCACAGCTCTTTATATTCTGTTTGAACATATGTAGGCTACATAATGCAAGCATGATAACAGTTCATGTATTTTAAGCTCCGATTAAGAAAATAATCCTTTAAGAGTCTATTCAGTAACAACAGCTACTTTCCTTCTTGGCAGTGCTTTTGGAATCTGTGTTTAAAAAAAAATCATCAGTGGGTTATTTGAATCTTTTTTTAATCCCTCAGTAGAGTAATTGTGGAGTGGATAGCTTCTATGTGCAGAGAAATGGCTGAATTCAACACTTGGCTTTATAGAAACCTTGCTGACGTCCATAGGTGGTGCACACTTCTGCAGTTAAAACTCTGGATCCCTTGGCATTATGGCTTTCCGCTGAAAGGAGATACAGCTTCAGGGTACAGTCTGTAGTTTTAGACTTCAAATAAATGTTTGTAATTGCATTAAGAACTAATTTGAGTAGGATTTCTTCTTTATTCTCCTTTTGAAGTAATAGCAATAGATGCAGATAACCTTCTGGAAGGTTGGGTTTTTTTCCTTCTGTCATGTGAAAAGCTGTTGAATTAAGATGAAGAAAATTACTAAGTTAACTGGCATTCATCGGAGCAAGCCTAGGTTGCAATTCACATGTCTCTTATAGGTGAAATTTTTAATTGAAGGGAGAAGAAATAAGGTTGGAACTCTCAAGAACTATTAAATGGTAAATAAAATTGTCTCACAAGTTTTGGAGATCCCCTGAGGAAAAACTGATTGACTGTTCCAAGCCATTCTCCATGATTTTTTTTATTCAAATGAAAGCCTCCAAAGTTGCTGTAAAGTAATCGGACTGTAGGCAAGCCAGTATGCTGCTTCAGCAAATGTCATCAAAGAGTAATAATAGCTCTTGAAGATTTTGGATCAACTGTAGTCTGTCTGTGAGGGGGAGTAGTCCATAGAACAACACCTGTGTTTTATCTTGGAGTGTAAGACTATACCCAAATTCTCAAAAGTCTACCAGAGTAATGTTGAGAAACAGCTTCTGGGAGGGGGGACTGCCAAGACCACTGGTTTGAGTAAAGGTAGCACCTTGCTGTTATCTTGGGGAAGTAAATAGAATGCTTATTGCAGTGATGGCCCAAGCTGCCTCTTTTTCTACTTTCATTAGCCTTGAGGAGCATCCATCTGTTTTGGACAAACTCCAGATTGCATAATTTCAAAACTTTCTGATGAGAAAATACAGGTGGAACTGAGGAGTGAATATTGTTTTATCCTTCCCTATTTACTACTGTTTTGTTTAACTAGCCACGGTGAACTGATTTGATTTCCCCAGTGTTATCATGGAAGATTCATTGCAACTCAAAATTCTAGTTTGGTTTGAGTAAAATCAGGTAGGAATGACTGGGTTTTGATTTCTACCATCAGATGTCACTTGTTTTGAAATTTTCACTTAACATGTTATAGACATGTCGTATTGCAATTGACTTTGTGGACTCGAGGAGTAGAGGCAATGGTGCAAGTCATACTAAAACAGGTTGGTGACATGCTCCTAGCGGCTTCCAAAATCATCAGTAGAAACATCAGCTGGTTTCAGAGTTTTCTTGCATTAGAGAACTTTGGAACTCTCTGTCTAACCAGCTGATCCAAAATATCCACCAGAGATCCTTGGTCATAGGTCTGGAAACCACTAAAACACTGTCTGACTGTTTCAGAAAATATTTGAAAACAAAACCTTGGTTGCTCAAAGAAAAAGTAGTTAGACTTCTTAAATTGGTTTATCTGAAGCTTTAATATGCAATGATTCATGCTTTATAATGGTAACACTCGATTTAGATGTTGAGTAGGGGAATAAAGATTAGCTGACACAGATTCATTCCTTCTGTTTTTTCTACTCAGTACTGACCTTTTTATCATTGTCTCCTTCATTATATAGAATGTACAAAGTGAGATAAAAATACCTTGACTTTTTTTTTGGTCTTTTCAGAAAAGTTTCAATGGATATGAAAGAATATTGAACCAGAAATGCTACCTGCCTTTTAATCCTGCAGTGATTGGTGTGTGTTTCGTAAAGCCAGAGAGCTGGACAAATATATGTGGTTTTTTATTTTTTTCCTGTAGCAACATTTAAAAGGCTAGGATGCTGACATCAAGCATTTATCCTAACTAACTTATTTTTTATATATATATTTAAAAGACAGAGTCTTTGATATTTCAATCTGGATCATAACCCTGCTCAATCATCTCAAAATTTAGTTTTTAAAAACTCCTGTTTTGTAAAATATAGCATGTCTTCATCGATGTACTTAAGTATCTATCAAAATGGTTCCCAACTTATTGGAATGGATTTTTAAAATTATAACTCAAATTTAGTTTCAATGTTCTGTTAGCATTTTTCATTCATGTTGTAGATGCTGCTTCTAGCTCCAGGGTGGAAGGCAGCAATTCTAAGGTGTCCACTTGCTTTTGGAAGCTTTTGGAACACCTGAATATTGGGGAGCTTTGACCACACTGGCTTCCATTTGATAGGGTTTGAATAAATTACTCTCAGTATTGGAACTGGATTGTAATATGCTGCTGGATCCCTTACTGGTGTCTTTTTTCCTCTTGCCACAAGGGATATTGGGGGAATTTGGTTCCTGTGCCTTTCTCTACAGGTTCCTGGTTCCTGTGCTCTTCTCTGTGTCTACATCCATCCTTGTAAGCTGTCACAATGTGACTGCAAGAACTTCCATTCCTCATCACTTCTTGTTTTGGCTGCTGAAGATAGTTCTACTTACATCACTGTCAAAATTTAAATATATCTAGATGAACACTAAAGGCCCACTTCTTTTAAACTTAGTTCCTGTTCAGTCTCCAAGCATGGTATCTTTTTAGATACCGGTGTTCAAGCCCAGCACCAGCATTTCCTCAGTGCCCCTTAGCTCACCCTAATGCATGGGCAATGTGCAGAGGCAGCATCGGAGCACAGCACTCCAGCTGTGGTAAGTGTCAGAATATATATGACGTGCTTAAAGAATGCATGAATCCCACTCTAAGCATGTGCCCTATCCCCTAGACCTCTCCCTCTGCTGAATCTAACTTATAAATAACTTTACAGCTGTTGTCTCTTTACAAAACAAAGCGCCCTTCGTCTTCAGAAGGTGCCCCCTCGCTCAAGAAATAATTATCTGAAGGGCTGTTTTTATTTTAGTAGCTGATGTGTATAGCATGTCCCATTCTTTCTTAAATTGTTTCATCTTCCAAATCCACCTATCTGTTAATTACTGTCTAGATTTTTTTTCCCACACTAGTATTCAAATAAATAACCTTGAAAAGGTCAGACTGCTGATGATTTTTCCTAGCTATAGTGATAGGAAGAATACCTCATGCTTCCTTTACTTCATAGTTATACAGTACTTATGAGATATTACTTTATATCTTGAGGGGTGTGGGAACATTTTTTTAACAAATAACTTCCTTCAATTCTGCTGTAAATAGTTTACAGGTGCTTTTTCTATAGTATGCAAAAATGGCCTATTAACACACTTTAGTTTAAAAGCCCTTGTTCTTTTTTAGTTCATAATAAATATAGATGATCTTTAGAGAATTTTCCTCTTTCCCCTTTTTTAATCTTCACTCTGAGGAAAGGATTTATATAGATATCTACATTTATAGAAGCTTTCAACAGGTTTAAGTTAGAAGGGAAGAGTTAAGGATTTCCTGCCCTTCCCTTTCCATAGTTAGCCTTTTCTAGTGTGGCATGTGGACCGCTTCCGTGATGAGTTATAGACTGTACTATTGTCCCCGTCACCTTTTCTTTCCTCTCTCGGCCTTAAATAGAAATAAATAATCAACACTGCAACTGCATCCGGCCATGGGAATGATCTTGTTTACATTTGTCTTGGTTAAAGATTATCATCTTGGTCTTTGGCTTTTTACTTTGTGGAATTTTTTTTTTCTTGCAGCCCTTCCCCCTCCCCTCCCAACATGTAATGGATTGAACTATAATATTGCCGGACAGTCTTTTTCAAGTATTTTCATCCACTTTTAAAAAGCATCTTATTTTCTTGAAGGTTGTTTTGCTTATTCAAAACCAAATTCTCTTTTAGTGATGGGGGTAGGGGGAATGTTTATGATTGACCTTGCAAGAACTTTCTCCTTCCTTTTTTCAGTCCTCCTACCCAGTTACTGTGAAAAGTCTTGGTGTTTTGTATGCTCTTTCTACTGTAAATATACTGCCTATAGATAATTTTGTAATTAAAGTGAATCAGTTCATGAATTTAAACAGAGATAAATACAGGAGAAACAGAGTTTTCTTCTTAAAAACTTGTTTTGATTGGTATTTATCCTTCTATAATGTTAGGCATATAAACGTATTTGAGTCTTGCATCTTAAGTATGTGTACCGTCTCAGTACAGGTGCAGAATCCTAGAGCTTTTCTGCTTGCTTTTACATGTTTTGTCTAACATCTTGGAGAATGGTCGCTCATTCCTCTGCCCTGTTTTCTCTTCGGAAGAGGAAAAGGTTTTCCTGGAAGAGCTAGGAGTCTAAAACAGAGGTGGCACCACATACCAGATGCCTGGCCTTTAATTTTTATTGTCAGCTGAGTCTAGCCATGTCTATCTGCAGTAAGTATCTATGCTAACATACAAAGTATGCTGGTGATAATTGTGCTGAACTAGTGCTCTGATGAATATTGCTGGCAAGTATCGAAGCTTTATTTCTGAAAAGTTGCTTTTTGGATATGAAAACATTGTCCAATAGTTCAGAGTTTTATAGCCATTGAATAATTTTTTCAAATGGCACTCCTATATAGTAGTTGACATAACTTGATGTAGTACAGAGAGATAGGCTTTTCTTTTGTGTACCGTATTATATGGAAACAGATGCTTAAATTTTCTTAAAACTGCACGAATTATTGTCTCTGTTTTTATGACTGGAAATTCTTGTGACTAAAATACTTGTAAGTATATGAAATAGTCAATGGTCATGTGTTTGCCGTTCCACATTATAAACAAAGTTAATGAGAGGAGCTGATGATGACAGTCTTAACTCTATGCTTCGTGCCCCTTTTTCCATTTTGTCATTGTGTGGGTGTTACCTTGACTTAATACACTGCACGTAGCTCTGTGTAATTTGGAAAACCAGTTTGTGTACTTGTATTGCTGTGCTCTGTGTGATTTCTTTACTGTAACTAAATTTGCAGATGTTATTTGTGCAGTTTATTCTGTAATACTAAAGCCTCTTTGCTTGTTAAGAAGGTGTTTTGTTGCCCATTATTTCTGTGCTGATGTACTAATGCAGTGCATATATTTATTTTGCTTGTAATATCTTTCTGATTAATGCATAGAATATAAAATCAATGAGTACACAACTTTGAAAAACTTAAGGTTTTTCATAACCACAAATCAGAAGAAACTGTCCATTACCATTTTCAATTGTATGGTAATTCAGACTCCCTTCTCCCTGTGTTTCTGATCTGGGTTTGCCTGGTGCATGGGAGAGACTTGTACGGCAAAGTTAAGGGCTGTGTTACTGCATGAGTAGGTGTATAGCCATTCCGGTGTTCTGGATCAAAGGTGCCAGTCTCTCCATGCTCAGGCTATTATAAGGATTTTAAGGAGAAAAAGTATACTCAACTATGATCGGTTTGCCAGTTAATTTTACTTCATATCAAATCCTGTCAGACTTGCAAAAAGAAGTCATGTCCAGGTTTCCTTTCAGTTGTCCTTGTTTTGGGGGGAGGTTTTGTTTGTTTTTTTTTTTTTTTTTTGAGGGGGTAGTGATTAATTTTTGGCTTGTAAAATGAGACTAAGAACTGTGCTGACATTTTAAGGCAAGTGACTTAACTCACTGCCCTCACTCCTGGCTCTTTGGTTGAGCCAGCATTGGCTTCCCTTGCTCATCAAGTAAGTTTCAAAAAAAACAAACCTCACAACACAAACCTCCACATGAAAACAACTCACTTCTTGAATCCCAAGGGAAAACCCAAGGTTTTTCAATGATGGAGAACGTTATTGTTTCCCGATGGCAGTGTTAGTTTGCAGAGCACCCTTAAAGGCAGTAGAGAAAAATATGCCATCAAGGACACGGGCTCTTTAGCCCTTCATATGTTAAAACTTCTTTACTTTCTGAGTGGGTCTGAGTTCTGGGGATTTTCTTTTTTTACCTGAATGTGTGCTGAAGCCACGCTCTAGATGAGTGTTAAGTTCTAGACAGGAACACTTATTAGCTTTTCCCATTTTCTCCTTCAGCGTGCCTATCCCATGCAGGTACATAGCACCCCTGCTCCTGCGCTGATGGAACAGTGCAGATTAGAAGGTCGCCTGAATTCAGGTGCGTGCTAGTGCAGACAGAGCAGAGCTTACTCACCCTGGACATGCATGGATAGCTCTGGAAGCTGTACTTTACTGTCTGCCCCTCCCTCTCCTTTCCCAACCACTAGGAAAATGAAACCAGTAAGTATGATTATTCATTCTAGATAAACATCTTGAAGTTATCCCTGTTGTAAGTAAGGGCTATGGTAAGATAATTAACATGAAGACAGGAATAGAAACTATATGTTGATAGGAAAATATCAGCAAGTGTATATAGTGGGAGTACAGGGATTACATAAAGAGCACCCTCCAAGGGCAATTGTAAAAGTGTGACAGGGATGAGAGAAAAGAATGGACTATATTGTTCTGATTTGTACCTTGTAGGTGATCATTTTATTAGCTTACCGAATTACCACCACGTTTATTTTCATGTTAATTTTCTTCCTCATATTGTTAGCTTTGCTAATGTAGTTATCAGCAATGAACAGTCACTTTTGCGACTTGCCTTTTTTCTACTTCTGTGGTATCATTTCCTCCTCTGCTGTGCCTTACCTATTTTACTGCATGAAGAGATTAAATTATGGAACTATTTATGGCATTCAGTCATTTTGTGTTCCTACTATTTTGTATGCTCATTTGACTCCTTATTTCTCCTTTCACCCCCAAAAGTAATCTAGAAAATGGTTTCTATTACATTTCTCTGCCTTGGAAGTGCTACTAGTGGAAGACCTGTTAGGTGATGATGTTAGGGAGTACTTTAGGTCTTTGAGCAGCTTGTCTGCAATTTTTAGAACTCAACTTTTAAAACTTGAGCCTCAGAATCTGTACCTGTCAAGGGAAGGGTGAAACCTGAGAAACCAGAGCTGACCATGTTGGCATGTCATACTATTCTTGCCCATTTAGTTCCCCCAATTCTTGTTGCCCGAAGTACAGAGCATCCTTTTGCACTGATGAAGTTCTTTAGTGTTCTTTAGTATCAGACGTTATTTGGTATCAGGATGACAGCATATATCTTTGAGCAGATCATCTCCTTGCCCTTGTTCTCTTTCTGTGGGTCACTAGGGAGCCTCCAAGAGAAGACAGAAAGCAACAAACTCCCTGAAGACAAGGGAGAAGAAAAACTGCTCTCTGATAGTATCAGAACGTCAAATCCAGAAGTTCTGATAGTCTTGCCATGTTCGTGTTCCAGACAGTTTGTTAGCATGTGGTTAACAAATGTTACAAGACCTGAACACCACAGAAGAAACATTGCAACACGGTCAGGATTTTGTAATGGTGGTTTTGTAACTTCGACTCTTGGTTTCTACAATAGATTTCAGGGCTCTCAACAACTGAAGCGGGGGTAATGAGAATTTTTTTTTCTTTTGCGAAAGTAAGTCTTTCTGTTTGTTTTTTAATAATTCAGGGTAGTTTATTTAATCCGCTAATTGAGACATTGTAGACTGCATTTTTGTTATAATCAAGCATAGCAGTAAGGATATTAGACCACTTCAAAGTGGTTTTTATTTTTTTTTTCCCCCAGGATACTAGTTCTCGGTTTGTTCTGTGTTGTGAATGGAGTGTTAGTATGCAACCATCTTTTTTTGCCTGAATCATTTGTTCTAGAGTGATTGCTAAGGTTGTGTCACCAAAAAAATAACAATGATAATGGTAAAATGGAACAGACTAGAACTGGTTTCTTTTCTTTGTCTTTTTAAATAAGCAAAGTAAAAACCTAGTGTGTATCAGTAGAAGGCTCAATGTTTATTTTAAATCTGGAGAACACTGTGTGAAAGTAGTGTTAAATGTTCTCAGAAATGGTTGGTTTGTTTACAGCTAACACAGTAATACAGCAGGCTATAGTCCTGTTTTAGATGACAACATTATATTTGAAAGATGGCTGAAGTAAGACTTGTAAAGTAATTTTCCTTGGGTCTTAGTAATGTGTAGGTGGCCTTGAGGATAGAAATCAGAGGTATTTTTAATGTCTTGCTGTTTGTGGGATCTGGGCATAAACATGTAAGTCTAGACTTAAAGGGATGCAAGTGTCTAGGATCTGCCTGCCCTACTTTAAGCTGTGAAGTCCAAAGTAGAGCTTCTGAAGACTTTTACAGTCACTGGTCTGCTAGGAAGTTTTGACACGCTTAGCTATATAAAGGTCTGCAGCTAGGTTGCCAAAGGCTTCATTCTGTTGAGCAGCCCAAACTGCCTCCTGTGTAGGCACTGTGAGGCTCTACAAATGAAATATTCTTTCCACCTGTCACCCACAGAGATGCTGCAGTCCCCTCAGTAGCCTCAGAGTATGCCAAATGACCCTGACTCAGTAGGAGGTTAAAGGGGGAACCTTCTTTACTTTCTTATCAGTAGCTATAGCATTCACCTAGGATGTGTAAAGCCTGTTTTTCTTTCGTGCTCAGGTGATTCATGGCCATATTTTCCAGATGAGTGTCCTGACCGCTGGTCTATGGAGTCATGCTTGGTGCTTCTACTTCCGAAGTCTTTAAGACACTTGGCGACCTAATTCCAGGGCAAGGACAGGATTCAAGACATACTCGGCATGATTTTCTGTGTGAGCTCAGGTGGTTCACTGCTCGGTGTGATGGCTGTTTATGAATCCTTTTCTTAAGTATCTGTGTTTCTGGGTATGGGTCGTGAGCTTGGGAACTCAGACCTATTCTCACTGCATGTGTGCCCAGTCCAGATTTTGGAAGTGTTGAGTGTCTGGAGAGACACTGCATCTCATCTTCCTGGGAGCTCAGGGGGGTGAAAGAAGCTGTTGTTTCTTCCTATCTTTCTATCCTTCAGGCACCCAGTATGTTAGGTGCTCCTGGAGCACTGGAGGCTTGTTACCTACTACTTTATTTCAGAGTTGAGTTTAATCTCACTGACAGCGCCTACACCAGTTGTTGAGTTGTCCTTCAGAGCACCTTCTTTCTTCCTGAGCTGAGCTTATTTTTAAGCAAGGGCGTCTAAGGAAAGGAGCTAGGAAGTTGGTCTGGGTAGTATTTCACGCTAAGGTAACTTTTTCACTAAGATAACTTGACAATAGCAGAGAGTTTGACTACTAAATGGTGATTTTAACCTGTGGCACAATAAGCATCCTTAACTTTAAGCAAGTAAGTAGAGCCTGTGGAAATGGAGAAGGCTATTCATGTGAATAGTTAGACATGATTAATATTTATGAAATAAGGTTTTCAACTTATAACTGTCTACTGTTTCTATGTATTTCATAAAACTTGATGTTTCTGTCATAGCCCTATGTTATAGTAAAATGAACTAAATGCACTTATGATTTTAACTTCATCATAAATTTTAATCTGAAGCTGCATAGGAGAGTTCTAAATAGCTTGTAAAAACTTCAGCTTAAACTTAATGTATTACTTTAAATGGTAATGACTTTTTAAATGGTTCTTGATTTAAAAAAAAATAATAAAAAAAATCAACAAACAAAACTCAAAAAAACAACACTGAAAAAAGCCACCTGTGTCCTGTGCTACTTTCTGGGAAATGTTCTGAAACTGGAATACAAATATCTGTAAACCAGAAAGTGTCAGAAATATAGGTTTCATACCTCATCACTGCTGTCAGTAGTTCAGGTTGTCTCTTAAAACCCTGCCAGCAGATTTCTGATGAAGGTCCTCTTCAAAAAAAAAAAAAAAAACAAAACCCCAAAAAAACCAAAAAAACCCCCACCAAAAATAAACAAGAAAAGAAACAAAAAAAACACAACACAAAGAAAAACCCCAAAAAACACCAACAAAACCCCCTAAAACAAAACCAAAAAAACCCCAATAGTTTGAGGCTCAGACTGAGTTTTTAAAAAAAGTGAGAAAGGCAATTAATACGTATAGTTGCTCTGAAGAAAGCTTCAAAATTAATTCTCACTGTAATGGGGGGAAAAAGTATTTTCCCAAATCAGTTCCTCCTAATCACTAAATTTCAGTCCATGTATTTTTTCCACAGAATTACCAAAAGCTATTGACCTGAGGGATTTGTTTTCCGTTCTGAAGTCTTGAAATTTTCCTCCTGGCTAATTACAGCCTATTACTCTAGACTTTGGTCCTTTAGCAGTAACATTTTCCATCTTAAGATGGGTTGTCCCATTCCAGTGAAGAGCATGTTGTCTGAGTGCTGAATGGAATTACTACCAGTGGAAACTATGCTGAAAGAGGCTCGATAAAGCAGCTGCTGTGCAAACCTCAGCTGTTTTTTCCATCCTCCCGAGCGCTGGTAATTAGCATAGGGAAGCTGACTAATGTGCTGACGTCACCTCTTTCCAGTCACAGCTTACATTTTGTTCCTGACTGCCTCAAAGCATGCAGGACTTTGTTCAGGAATTCGCTGTCACATACAGGATGCTCTGAAACCTTTCCTTTTTTTTTTTTTTTTTTTTGGAGGGGCTGGACTTGTTTCCCTTATAAACGCTGCCTGCAGGACCAACGGCTTCCTAAAGTCATTGGTTTCTGCGGAACAACAAGTATCTCTTTGGCGAAGCACAGAATGCATTTTAGAAATTTTAACTACAGTTTTAGTTCTCTGATTGCCTGTGTGGCAGATAGCGATGTCTTCAATCAAGCAGAAACAAGGGTAGGCTTTATCTGTTGTGTTTTATTGCTGTGAACTACTGGAATACTGAAGTATGTAGGTGCTGTTTCAAATCGTTTAAAATACGGGTGCCTTGATAGCTTTTTGACTTGTAAGAAAATGTCAATTTGATGTAAGAGTCTTGGGTCTTACCAGTCTGCAACAGTATGCTCTGATATGAATGACTGACTCTGGAAATTATTAGATCTTAAGCTATGTGTTTTTGAAAATGATCAGAAGTTTATCTCCAGACTTCCTTGACAGTCTGTATAGTGTATTCTTCACTTGCATATATGTCTTCGGCAAATGTTTAGATTATAATTTTGGTAGTAGGAGTCACATAATTTATAGTACGCTTTACACTTTTGGGGGGATTTTTTGACTGGCACTGTAGTTAAGAGCATAATGTTAAAACTGTAAGAAGTCCTCTCAGATCTATATTTAACTGATTAGAATTAATATAATGTAAGTAATCCAGTCCTGATACAGTGAATTGTTGACTGCTAAGATACCTTAAGGGCAAAAACAACTTTTTGGTTAGTGTCGTATTGCTAGCATGACATTTATAACCTCTATAATTGCACACATTTTAAAAAAACCTATATTTTGCGCAAGTTTTGCAGATACTCTCTGAGTTTAAATGTTGAATGTGACCTTTGAAATGCAGTTTAGCATGGATTTGGCTTACTTTTCATGGTTGCATCCAGCTCTCTCTGGAGTACAGGAGGCTAACAAATACGGGCTTTGTGTGTGCAGGGTCCTGGTCTTGTTTCAGAGCTCACTTTGAAGAAGCTTAAGCGTGGTTCAGCAAGAAGCAGGACAGCTCTGTTTTTAAAATGTTTTTGAATTACAGTGGTTACATACACAGCGGTAGCAAGTTTGTGAAGAGAGCTTTTCAGGAAGGAAAATGAAATTTTGAAGTAATTGCTGCCTTCTTATGTAATCTTTGTTGCTTTTTGTCTGTTAATTCGAAATGTAACAGTAAAAAGAGAGAGAGAAAATGTGATTTTACATACTTGTTTGTTTTGGCTCTGTATTGAACTTCAAATAAGCTTTTATGAAGTGAAAATATCTGAAATCTGAATGCTTGATCTATTGCCATGACTGAAATAAGGCTTGTGGCTGGTAACTGTGTTCTCAATGTGAGCCTGAAACACTTTGTAAGAGCATGGCAGCTACAGAACCTCCTGCTTCTTTCTTCTTTGATCTGGCATCCTGAAGTAATGAGGTTATCATGTAAATGATTAGAAAAATACCCAAGTTAGGTTTGCATAGATGCCCTAGGAGCACAACCCGAAACGCAAAATGGAAATAGCCAGCTGTTGTTAAAGGTGCCTCAGTCTTTTCAGGCAGATAGGACAGCAAAGTAACTCAGCTGCAGGTGTATGAAGGTATGAGGTTTTGGTCCAGTTCCTACTCTTACCACACAGTCAAAACAGAAAGTGTGTCAAAGGAAAGATTTCGTTCTAGAAATAGAAGAGGCTATTAAACTAGAGTTCAGTAACAATATGTTCATTTTGCTAAATGAAAGTAGCAGCTATTAAAATAGGAGAGATGTTCGTGAACTTTATTATGCGTGCTGAGTCACTGAAGAAAATTACATTTAGCTTGCAAATATGCTTTTTACATTTTTCTGTATTAAAACTGTTGTGTTGGTTTCCTTGAAAACTGTACACTTAGACAAAGGCATGCTTGGCAGACTTTTTTCAAGGCCTTTGGATATTAATTTTATGAGACAAGCATTTCTTTTCAATATCTGACCAATACTACTATTTTTATTATGTCACTAAATCGGAGTATCATGTCCAACACTTATTAATGATAATAAACTTTCTAATAAGGAAGAAAAAAGGTGCTATAGAGAAAACAAGTGATAGGTTAGAAAAAATTTGTTATAAAAAGAGAAGAAGAAAAATATAAGCTGTTATAAATACATCAATGTTCAAGAGTGGTCGTATGCCTCTACTTAGTAACTGCCATTTCTTTAAAGAAAAAGTAGTGTTGCATATTCACTTTCTTCTCTGGTACTTTCTTTTCAGGCCAAATTTGAATCGCTGTTTAGAACATACGACAGAGATACCACCTTTCAGTATTTTAAGAGCTTCAAAAGAGTACGAATAAACTTCAGTAACCCTTTATCTGCAGCAGAAGCTAGAATCCAGTTGCACAAGACAGAGTTCCTTGGAAAGGAAATAAAACTGTATTTTGCTCAGGTAAGTCTCTTTGTGATTATCCTTACAAGGTACTAAAGCATAACGTATTCATGATAAGCTTCCACAGGTCTTCAATCCTGCTAATGAACGCTGTTAACTTTTTCATTTTGATTAGAGAATCACATGTTGTTCCAAAGCTACAAGTACTTGGAGGCTGTTGCATATTTTGCATTTATGTCTCCCTCTGTCTTATTTTGATAACCTTGGGGAAAGAGAGTAGAAGATAGTAATCAGCACAGTCAAAGGTAGAGTTTAACGGGGTGGGGGAAGCCAAGTGTGCTCTGCCGACAGTACACAGGCACACACATATGCGCTCAAGTAGTATCTGAGGGAATCCAAAGTGCAGAGCTGCACGCTCAGGGCTCTACCTGTTGATCTTGCCCTCACTGCTGCAAATTGTTTGTTTAGCACATGTTTGTAGTTGGAGACCGCCATCAGTGTGGCTCTATAGCTGGCTAGCCTCTGCTGCTAAAGATGTGAAACTCTCATGTTCTGATAATCTGGGTGCTGTGCAGTAGCTACTGTGTATTTTCCTCCATAAATTTGATGGGAAAAATTAATCTATGTGTGTCTGTTTCAGATGTCCCTAGGGACAGTCCTGAAGGAGCCAGTTTATTTATATACCTTCTAGAATTCTCACCACTCTCACTTGTGGTAATGAGTTTCAACACCATTTGTCATTAGGCCTTAAAGCCCATATCCAGCTTCCTCCTACTTCAGTATTTTAAGGGCAGCTATTTTCTGGTGAAATTTTTGTAATACTCCATAATGAGAAGATGCGGATATGCATACTTCATTGCATGTTTCATCAGAGTTAATGAATGTGGTGGCTTGTCTGTATTTTGTATACTGGGTCTTTCATATAGCGCTCTTCAATAATCTAGTTACATGCTGCCACCTTGAGTGCCTGTTACAGCATAACATCTATCCAAACCTTAAAATTCCTCATGAATGATGGATTCGTGGGTAATAGTGAAACAACTTTGGCTTTCATGCTTTTTTCAGACTTTGCACATCGGAAGCTCACATTTGGCACCACCAAATCCAGACAAACAGTTTTTGATTTCACCTCCAGCCTCTCCACCTGTTGATTGGAAGCAAGTAGAAGATGCTACTCCAGTCATTAACTATGACCTTTTATATGCTATCTCCAAGTTAGGACCAGGTAAGAAGGAGTAGAAATGCTAGAATTTTCGTTGAGTAAAACACCTTTTAAACTTTCTGAATTTCTAGAACTTTTCAAATTAATTCCCATCTACCAATTAAACTTGTAGTATCAGAAAAAGTATTAATAAATGGTAGTTTCTTACACACGTAATAATTCCACAGGATCACTTGGAAGGCCCAGGCCTCCACAATGTGATCTTTTTTTGTGATTTGTAGAGAGCATGAATGTTGCTTCAATAATATATTAGCTTGTTCACCAGAATTTTCAAGAAGCAGCTTCCTGAAAAGGAAGAGGCAGTTGTGTAGTTACATACCCCTTGAAGGGACAGGAAAGTCCCGTTTCAGACAATGAACCCGTTGACAGCTGTATAGCTCTGTACTAGAATTACTTCTGCATCTGAGTGAGTAGTATGTGTAGGAGGGAAACTGTCAGTTTCAACCTAATTTTCTTTTGGAGTTAAGAGGGAGAAGTTTCTGCCACTCCTTGCTCCTTGTAATTTTCATCTGCTGCAATTTATTCATTAATTGGAAACTTTGAGATAGTTTCACCCTGGAAAGGAAAAAAGTTTGTATCAGGTTCCTCTTTTTTTTTCCCCACTGTCCAAAGTAAAGGAGATATTAAGAACGTATACTTACCCCTTATTTCTAGTGCTTTCCCGTAAGTCACTTGTCATTTCAGCTAACTGCGCTATGTAGACTGTTTATAGGTTTATTTATTAAAAATAGATACAACCACAGATAGCATGTAGAACTGTCTCTCCTATTTGTGTTTTAAGCCAAATACTACTTTCAGAAATAGATGTAGAGTTCCACTAAACTGAACTTCTATTTTAAACATGGTTCTGCTTTTCAGTGATTAATGATCACATCCCTTTGATGTCATTTTATACCTCAGTTAAGACAATCTTCTTAATAAGAATTGGTGCAAATCCGATTTCACAAAATCTACAACTCTGATTTAACTTGTTTGCAACTGTACTATTAAGTTTAGGGGAGAGAAAAAATGGCCACTTTTATTAGCAGTATCAAAGAGCATAGAAACTGTAGTCTGAATCATTTTACTGTAGCATTTTTATATACTTGTTTACCTACCAGCTTAGGGAACACATCTTATTTTGTCAGTAGTAAGGGGTGGAGAAGAAGGTAGGGCAGAACTTTTAGCTCCTCGTGCAACAGCCTTCTGTGTAGTAGTGTATGGTTGACTGCATGCTGGTGATATCCAAAGATTCTAGCAAAAATAATGCGCATCTCACAAAACACTAGGGAATTCTTCTTACCTGTGAAAATTCATCCCTTAGCAGTTTGTGGAGGGACAAAAATTATGCTTATGCTAGCATGAAAATTGGGGTAGATTATTGCCGGTTTCTAATAAATACCATGTTTTAAATGGTATGTGAATTCTAATGGCAAGAATTATTTGTAGGAAAGGTATTAAAGTTAGAAATGGAGCTATTAAATCCTGACACAAATAATTTGTTTATCCAGAAATATGCAAGCTAAGCAGATAGAGCCTGCATGTAGGTCTTTAAAACCATCCACCAAGAATACTGCTGACATACTATATGTTTTTATCAAAGATTTTATTTTCCTGAAACCAGTTTTTGAAACAGAAGTCCCATAAGACTGTGCTTGTCAGAATAGAAGTTGGTTTTGATGAAACACGTGGAATGAATAAATAAATAACATTACAGCTTACTGGTTTGGTACAGCTTATGAAAGGTCAGACCTTGCTCTATGACTGCTGCTTTCTTTACTACAAGCTTTCCTTTTAAGTTTTAGCAATACCAAAAAGAAGCCTGTAGGTCTTAAGATAAATACTTAAGGGCTTACTAAGCAGTAAAAGTTTTGTCTTTTTTCTCCGAAGGTTCTGTTATTGAGATGCCCTGCAGTGAGCTTACTGGCAGATCTGTGATCCCTTCTCCCATGAGATTTTTCATATATATTGTGAATGTTGAGCCCTATAAAACTGCCTCTTTCTTGACTGTGATGTTAATTGGAACATGGAGTTAATGACTTGGTACCAAGGAGCAAGCAGGGGTTACTCTAGCACAATGGCTTGTGTGTTTCTGAAGAACTGGAGGCAAGAGCCTTATCCTCCATGGAACTGCTCTTTGTGCCAGTTCCCCTTCCTAAAGTTCTTGTTGAAACAGAGCAGAGACCGCTTCATAGCCTCGGCACTCTCGTGTCTGCTGCATGCCACCAGTGTTAGCTCTTTTGAACAGCTAATGGGCAGATCACTGTAGTGATCTTAATGGAGACTGTTCTCTCCACTGAGAGGTAATGAGTATAAGGTAACAAGAAAACAACATTACGGGGAGCTGATCAGGGAAGCGGTGAAAGGAAAAGAGTTTGCTCTTTCCCTGATCTAATGTGAAATTAAAATTATTTAACACCTGGTTAGATTTAAAAGCAATTTTTTATATTATGGAAAAAACAGATTTCAGATCAGTGGCCAATAAAACCTGTATCATAGCACTTCTGCACACTGGTTATATTATATCTGTTTCACATTATATATGCACGAAGCTTGCTCTCTAGCTCTGCTGCGCTACAGAATGCCAGAACGCTGTTAGAGCAAGCACCTCTGTGTGAGGTGGGAAGAACTGCATCCAGCTTTCTTAACACTGAAAGCTTTTGGGGGGAAGAAAGATCCTGTGGCTTTGCTGTCATTCAGGGAAAAAAAAGTCTACCTGAATGTGGTACAGTGGATAGATGATTTTGTATGCTTTAAAGGGACAAAAATCCATGAACAAGACTTATGACTGGTCATGTAGAATGCTTTCCTGAATGCCTATGGTAATTTACCTAAACTTGCTTTTAAGAGAGCAGCTGAGCTATGTTGCTTTGAAAACAGAACCTAAATATTTCTGGATGGTAAATGTGACTGTTGGCAGTGCACCTGCCTGCACCATCTAAGGCGTTGTGGCATCAGGCTTTTGTCAGCAGTGTATTACTTACACATTTTTATGAATTCCTTTCTTTTTAGTAATTTTTGACATACTTTTCTACAGAATGGATCCTTTTTAACCGGTTTTGCTAATATTTTAACTTTCAGGAGAAAAGTATGAGCTACATGCTGCAACTGACACCACTCCTAGTGTTGTCGTCCACGTATGTGAGAGTGACCAGGAAAACGATGTGGAAGAAGAAACGAAGAAACCCAAACCAAAAATTATTCAGACAAGAAGGCCAGATTATACTCCTACCCACTTAAGTTGAACTGCTGCTGTTTTTCCCAGGGTTACAAGTAGGCATACGCAAGGGAAACATTTACTGTGGAAACAGCAGGTCACAGGTCTGGTGGCAACAGCAGCACTTACAGTAGGTGAAATTCCAATATGAGTTTGCTCAGAAAAAATATAGGAAGTTTCATCCTTATTTTTTGATGCTGCGGGTTGGTGGATGTCATGAGTGTATTCCCATATTGCTGGGAACAAAAGATGGGCAGAAGATAACATTTTGAGACATAACAGGACAAACTAGGTTAATTTTTTGGGGGGTACTGTAGGCTGTTCCATTATAAAGCAACTGGGGGAAGCTTGCTTTGTTCCGACTTGCATAAATCCTCAAACTAATAGGTTAGGCATTGTGTGGAGTACATAGCGATAACAGAGCTGGGTTTAAAGATTGAAGTATGGGAATTCTAAACCTTTTTCTTATAATAGATTTCATGCATGTGTATTCTTGGTCTTCTAAAATAACTTTGCATTATTTTCTATAGTTTCTCACATGTTTCTGGAAATCTGGGAAATTGTTTAAAGTATTTATTATCTCAGCATCCTGGACTTACTACTAGATGTGTATATACATATATATTTATATTTGTTTTTATTAGCACTCATTTTCCATCAGGCATACAATTTCTTCAGCACCTTATTTTGGTGCTGTGTAACTTGTGCTTTTAAAATTTTAACCTTTTAAATGCCTCTATAGGATTTTATCCGGTAAAGTAATGGAAAAATGTGCAATAGGAAAGTTGTTTAAACAAGTTGATTTTAAATTATTTAAGTTTTTAAATAATTTATGTCTTCAATACATTTGTTCGGTAGCTTTTGACTTTCTCATTTGGAAAAAAAACCTACTCTTAAATGTATAAATAAAGCTAATGTTGCATATTCACAGCAATGTAATCTTTCAGTGAAAAAAAGATGGTAATGGAGAGACATGAACTCCACTCAGTATGTGAATCTGCATTGTTGTGAGCAAAAGTTTAACAGTGATTGAAAAATTGCACACAGTGTGTAGAACAGCGAAGAGAGATGGAGTGCCTTTTCCTTGTTCATTCCTGATGTGAACTGTTCTACAAGCTGCACACTTGTATCTTTTTCTACTGGCTTTGTATGTCCGTAAATATAAACTTTCTTAGCTTTGCATCCAAAGTAAGCTGGTGTTAGAGATGCTTAATGCCAAGTAATGATGCATTCTTAAATAATGGGTATATGTGGGAGAAGCTTTAGGGGTTTTTATATGTTAGTGTTTAAAGGCAGTAGCTCATGACATACAAGTTTAGAGGAAAAAAGATGGCAGAAGTGTATTTTATTACTTGTTTTTTAAAATGGAGATCCTCACTTTGAAATAGGCTTCAGTATTTTTTTTAAGAGATAGTAACTCATATCTGTGGGAAAATATCACAGTTTTAGAAAGGGGATGTTTGAATCTTCTCAACGTGTTTTTAGAAATCAAAACACGGTTCTCCGTGGGTTTACTTTTGCCACAGTTGGTTTGAGAATGAGTTTTGTAGCTGGAGTTAGTATAAAGAAATCCATTCGGTGCCATTTGAAGCAAATATTGACTTAAATACCCAGGTTCACACCCTGTTTTTTAAATAAATAATATATATTTTAAAAAGTAAGATGTCTAATGAAGCCATTCCAAGCTGTGGTGCAGTGTAAACGTGGTGTTATAGAAGGCCTGTCATTATCCTAGGCAAAATAGAAATTGATATCCTGTGACTACAGAGAGCAGGAATATATTGAACTTGAGTAATACTTGCAGTTATGATCTTGTTTCGATTGGTATGCCCTGTAAACCGAAACAAACACTGGTACTTGGTGTCTGTCTTGGACCTAACTCAAGTGGCACTCTCCATGTTAGCGGTGTTAAGAAGAGCTAATGCCATGTATTGCTGGAGCCGTGTTTTATGGACATGGCGGTGCATAAGGTTATTTTGTGTTACTAAGGTATAACAATCAGCTGGATACATGTACTGCTTATTAACATGCAAAATAAATAAAATGGAGAGAAACTTTGTAGGTTTGCCACAACTGCCTTTAAGCCTTTCCAAGATTTTTTCCATGTTTCTCAAATTACTGCTGGACTTCACTTAATTCAATTTAAAATTGTTGGAATAATTCCTGTGCAGTCCTTTTTCAATCTTTCCATGATTACCAATTTAAGCAGCGACTTTGCATTAGAAACCCAGGTAGTTGCTGTTGTGTTTCCTAGCAATCCTAAGAAAGCAGCGCTACCTTTCAATTAAAAAGAACAGAATGTTAAATACCAGTATGGTTTTTGTCTTTTTAGTACACTGACATCTGCCTGATAAGGTGGGCACTAGAAACCATGGAAGTCTTGGGATGGTTACAGTGTTTTCCCCTCTGATGGTAACTGTAAACAAAGGTTGTGAGACAGTAACTTGCCTGTCTTCCTGATTGTATATCCTGGCTTGTGCCACCTTCTGTTATCATCACTACAGTGTGCTGCTTGCTTTTTCTGTTTGTTTTGGTTTGTTTTTTTAATGTTCAAATGAATGCTTAGTTGGTATTTTATACAGTTGTATAGTATGGGGCATATTTAAATTAAAATATTTTGTTGTCTTCTTGTAAATGTCATGGTATTTATGCATGGAACTAGTTGGAAGATTTTGCGCCAAAGTCTGAACTTTAAGGTTCCAAATACTTCTGATTTGAAAAAGGTAAGAATATTGTCTTAGATCGGTCACATCCTTACCAAACAAATGAATTTATTCAGAGAAAAGCTTTCCAGCCTTCTGCTTAAGACACTTGCATGATCTCAATCAAAGTATTAGAATCTACTAATGAGTAAAATACAGTCCAGAATATTCCAATTAAAAACTGATAGTTCTGTGCCTGAAGTTGATGTGCTTCCTAATAAAGGTGTCAACATCTTACTATTCTATAATTATCCCTGTGCATTCATAATATCCTTACCAGTTGTCTTCTACAACATGAATAATTCTATTTTAAAGCCTTTGGAATATGAAAATATATCAGCATGTAAATGGCTTTCCCTAGTAACTGTAAGCCTTTGTGTTGCAAAACATGTTAAGCAAAAATGTATTGAAGGCTTCACTCTCGATACAGACAGAAATCCTGTCATGGCAGAAAGCAGTTATTCATATTAATGCTCATCATTCTTCTCTACTTACAACTGGGAAATATTGATGTTTGTTAAAAAGTGTTCTATACATTGAAATGGTTTGAAGTAGCAAAGGGGTGCTGCATGCAGGCCAGTGCAGGGGAATTCCTGCATAGAGTAACAGAAATAGCTTGGTCCTTGAGTAATCTAACAAAAGACAGAAGGTGAAATAGCAATTCCAACTGAGCCATCCTGCTTTACATAGAAGACCTCATGTCTCTTTTTTTTTTTTTTTTGGAAGTATAGCTCATGTTATATTATTTGCCCTCTGCATAAGGATAGCATGCACAATCTCCATAAATCTGTAAGTAATCACTAGCATTTGTCATTTTGCAAGACTTGTTGCCAGCTTAGAGATACACATTCCCATCACCGGGTTATGCCTTTGTGGATGCATTACTATATGAAGGACCTTACTTGATACCAAGGTGAATTCAGCAACTAAAGTTTGTTCTTAATCAGGGTTTTGTTTTTCAGAGCAGCAACAAGTGTAGTAACTTTGGTATTTGAAATACTGGACAAGTGTATTAGTTGTTCTCCTTGCGTAGTCCAGACTTGTTAAGGGTGGGGAAGGAATGAACGCCAGCAGCTCGCTCTCGTACCATTTTAACAGTTACAGCCCAGATTTTTGCCCTAGGCATAGTCACCAGCCTGTTCAAGTTTTGCTTTGTCACATTAGAAAGAATGTTTTGGGGAAGACAAGTTCTTTAACTTGAAATTGTTATTTGTATCTATAAAGCTTGCTTGCTTGTTCTGGTATGTCCAGAATTCTCTCCCAGTTCCAAACATACAAAATGATAGCAAGGGGTAAACCTTTACTCTAGACATAGACTAAGTCCAGAAATTTGCTTACTGGGTCTTGGGTTCAGTTGTTGCACTACCTCTATCATCTTTGCTTCTATCCTGGCTTGCCCAACACACTTCAGAAACATTTTGCAGAAAATTGTACCTGCCTAATGCTTTTAATAATTTGGGCTTGGATGTCTAAAAAGAAGAAAACAAAGCAACCGCTAATAGCAAAGATAAGACATCCTCTAAGATACCGTACATTACAGTAAATAAAGTGAGACCACAAAGGTGACTTGACTGATGTGTAGATGACAGGATGGATCTGGCAGGACTGGATTTATCTTCTCTGACAAAATTTCCTTTGATAAAGTAGTGACTATCACACTTGAAACTGTTTGTCAGTTACCTGGTCTGTATTTATGTATCTAAAATTACAGAATCACAGAATGGTAGGGGTTGGAAGGGACCTCTGGAGATCATCTAGTCCAACCCCCCTGCCAGAGCGGGGTCACCCTAGAGCAGGCTGCACAGGAACGCGTCCAGGCGGGTTTGGAATGTCTCCAGAGACGGAGACTCCACCACCTCTCTGGGCAGCCTGTTCCAGTGCTCTGCCACCCTCAGGGTAAAGAAGTTCCTCCTCGTGTTTAGGTGGAACTTCCTGTGTTCAAGTTTGTGCCCGTTACCTCTTGTCCTGTCACTGGCACCACTGAAAAGAGCCTGGCCCCGTCCTCCTGACACCCACCCTTTAAGTATTTATAAGAGTTGATAAGATCCCCCCTCAGTTGTCTTTTTTCCAGACTGAAGAGACCCAAATCCCTCAGCCTTTCTTCATAAGAGAGGTGCTTCAGTCCCCTAATTATAGCATCCCTGTCATCTTGCTTGCTTTTTTTTTCCTTTTTTTTTTTTTGAGTAACTGGGAATTGTTTTTTACTGTGGTACATTCCACCTGAGGTATGAAAAGAAATAAAATGATGGGAGTTTAAGTATGAAAGGTTGGACAGGTGGAGGAAGAGACAGAGGCTCCAAGTGGCACGTTGTCACTTCTGGCAATCATGTCACCCATTCTGTTCTGGATTTTCTGCCTCCCAAAGACAGGTCAAAAAGCTCCAGTTCTTCCTAACGTTGCTTCGTGCTGCCACTCCTGCCCTTACTTCCACAAAGTATTATTCCATGTTTCCAAAGGATTTGAGAATCTCCGAGGTTTACAAGCATTTCCTAGGTCTTCTTTCTGAAATCACTTTTTCCCTTACCCAAGGGTAGGCATAGCTTGGTGTCTGTGGCTTCAGAACTTTGTTACAGGCTTTACAAAGGTTTTGCAAGGGTCTTGTATGCCAGTAGCACAGCACGAGGCACAGGAAGTTTTTCAGTAGTCTTCAGTCTGGTGCTGATCTTGCTGCTAGATTTTGAGTCTGTCAATGATGACTTTCATATTTGGAGTGATTATGTGTTTATAGCTTGCACTTGTTAGCTCCATCCTTTTCAAAGAGTGAATTTGCTGGGGTGGGATTTTCGGGTTTGTGTCTTTGTCCCATCTTCAAATCTTTCTTCCATTTTACCTTTTATTTGGTCTTTTTTCCAACATATTGGACTTTGTTGTGTACTATGTACCAAGCAGGTCCTTTTAACTCCTTAGCTTTTGCTTTTGACTTTATTTGCGTGGACTTGCCTACGCGTTGATCGTGTGCATGTTTTCTTGCTGCTGGAGTTGTGCCAGGAACTCGTTTTATTCGCAGTTTCATTACTACCACATCCTGCTTCAATGAAACCTCGAAGTGCAACTAAGAACTTTTCCTACATTCACCTAATGCCCAAGGTGTCATGTCCTTCATTAATCCTAACGAAACTATATCTGATTTTCTGTTTGCTCTGTGTTGCCTGTTTCCTACTGTCATACATACATGCTTATCCTTTATTTTGCTGGTGCAGGCAGTTGTACTGTGTTCTGATGCCATGCATTTGTAACTGGCTATGCCATAATTAATCCCCTATCTCATCGGGTGTGTTGTGATACCTTCAATACCTCTGTAGGTCTGGGAACAAGTCAGACTCACGAGTGTGATGCTGGCAGACATCTACCACTGTCCAAACCTCTGGAAGCTTTGATGGTGCCTGTCCTACTCTTCCTGAGTCCAGTGAGGAGAAGCTCATTCAGGGATAAAAACAAATGTGCAAAGAGCCCTGGAGTATTGACAGGAGTTTGACTTGTGTATCTCTCTTTGTTCGTTTGTTTTGGGTTTTTTTAATGTGTATCACCTATTAGTTACTTCTCAACTTACGCTTGTTATTCAGGATAAACTTGTTACACAGAGTACTTGCACTTGATACTGAGGATTTCAGTGGGTAGCCAGTGTTTGGCGCACAACTCGCATTGTTTCCAAATCCGTTTTGTTCAGTTTCGTATCAGGAGCCTCACTCTTCAAGTTAAAGGTTTTACAAAATAAGGCTAATTGAGGTACTGCAGAAATCTAGATGCAGAGGTAGAAAATGTATCTGAGTCTTTTGTGCCACTGAGCGTTATTTCTCTTGACTATTTGGAGTTACTCTGATATCAAGCCTATAAAAGTGCTAAAGAGGAAAAGCTAAAGAGGTCCTTTAAGCATCATTCAGGTAGACGTTACTGATATTTGATTCAAATTTCTTTTCTGGGAATGGGGTGAGCTTTTTGGGGTGCCTAGGGGTGCTGCTAGGACTAGGCATGTTCTGGAGCTCCCCTTTGAGCTCTCTGCCTCTGTGCATTTCAGTGTTTGGAAGTTTATATTGTGGTCTCTGCCCAAATCCTATTGTTACTTTCCCATCTCCCTTACGTCATGCGCTGATGTCCCCTGATTCTTTTGATATTTTCAACCTTTTCTGTAACAGTTCTTTAGAAGCTTTAAAATACATCTTTCAAAACCTGATGGGCTTTTAAATGGATTTTTGGTGTAGTTGTCTTGGTGTCGTTTCCTTACAGGGTCTCTCTCTTGTCCAGAAAATGAAATAAAATAGTCTGACTTTCTCATAAAGTGTATCTGTAGTATTCAAAAACTAAATGGAAGATGACCAGCTCATAGCAAGTGGCCATTTCTTGTTAGAGCGTCACAAGTCTTTGGGTAACTTTCAAAGGAACCTAGCTTTTAAGCTTTACAGACTTTTATTCTTTTATTTTGTGATTCAATGTACAAATGAAATTATAGATGGTTCTCGGTGGGTTGCTAATTCGTGTCAGGCTGTTTTAGGAGGTCCAAAGAAGCTCTATAAACTAGAGATCTTGAATTAGGTTGTAGCTTGCAAGCCAGCTCTTGTTTGAGAAAGCTATCAGAATTTGGACTTTAAAAAGAAAAAAAAAAAAGTCAAAACTTACTGCTTAGTATACTAGAACTTGGTTTAAAAGAGTCAATGGGAATGCTTTGGAAAACAAGGAATTGATCTTGTACATTCTCTAAAAAGAGATCCTGAATCTTTTTTTGTTGTTGTTTAACTTCTAAAATGCAGTGTTCTGGGTTGCTTTTTTCCTCCCTTTTCCCTCATTCTTCTCCTTTCCATTAGTCAATTTGGGTGCTGTATGATTTGAATAATTACTTACATCTTAACTTGAATGCAGTTCTCCACAGAATTGTGCATCTACCTTTTTTTTTCCTTTGGGTTGGGGGGTAGGGGAGGCTTGTGTCATTAGAGCCTTAAAGCGTAACTAAATTGTTCTTTAATTTCAATGAATTGAAAAAGGTACAAGGAGGTGCCCATAGGTGGAGCTAAATATCAAGCAATGTCATTGCATACTACTCAATAAAACTGAAAACGCAAAACTCAACCTCCAGCTAAGGCTCCCATCGCAATAGCAGATATTGAAAAGAAATAATTTCACTATTAGGTTACGAAAGTACGGCATTCTTTGTCTCTGATCCCTTTGAATATAGTCGATTTGAAACTTATCTGTGGTGTATAGGAAATTTTGCCACAAAATGCTTTTTAAAGGTAATCATGAACCATTTTAGCAGTAAATTGCGGTGTGGCACGCTGCGCTCTGCTTAATTTCATTGATATCACTCATAAGAAAAGGTTCACGTATGCAGAGTGTTTCAATCAGCCTGCTAACAAATCTTTGTTTTCAGGGCAGGTGGACTACTGGAAGATAGCTAGCAGTTCAGTTTCACATCTCAACTTGCTAGAGGGCCACAAGGATGCAGTACAGGTTTTAAATGGAATGTGTGCCTAATATTTCACGGCAAGGTTGCTTCCAATACTTGAGTAACTTCGTGCATCTCTGGGTATCCCTGTGTGCGAGTAACATGAGGTTAATCCGAATGGTAAAGCATTTTGTATGTGGGCTGTTTATGCTGGGGTGTAGCGGTTCAGTGGAGAGAAGTTGGGGTATTTTTGTCACTGAAAGTCGTCACTGCAATACTCACGTAACAGCAAAAGCAAGTTATAAAAGGCTGGCACGCGTTGCAGGCTTGCAGTGATGGTTAATGCTTGTAACTTTGCAGATGTCTTTCATAGAATCATTCAGGTTGGAAAAGACCCTTGGGATCATTGAGTCCAACCATCAACCCCACTCTACAAAGTTCTCCCCTACACCATATCCCCCAACACCACATCTAAATGACTCTTAAACGCATTCAGGGATGGTGACTCCACCACCTCCCTGGGCAGCCTATTCCAGTGTCTGACCACTCTTTCTGTGAAGAATTTTTTCCTAATGTCCAGTCTAAACCTACCCTGTTACAGCTTGAAGCCATTCCCTCTTGTTCTGTCGCTAATTACCTGTGAGAAGAGACCAGCACCAACCTCTCTACAATGTCCTTTCAAGTAGTTGTAGAGAGTGATGTGGTCTCCCCTCATCCTCTATTTTCCTCAAACTAAACAGTCCCAGCTCCTTCAGCTGCTCCTCAGAAGATTTATTCTCCAGGCCCTTCACCAGCTTTATAGTGTACCTTTTCAAGCTAGTGTTACCCGAACTCTGGTATGTAAGCACACCAGCTCAAAGGAAGTGTAACCAGCAGTGACGCTACCTGTTAAAAGTGGGATATGGCTTTTATGCCAGAGGATGGGAGCTATCTGGGGTGTAGTTCTGCTTGTATCACATTCATCATTTGCTCTACCAGCTGCCCCAGCCTAGCTTTGTGCCATGTAAATGAGTAAAAACTGCTAGTGTTACATAGCCATTAGACGTGTTTAAAGTATTATGAGAAAAATTTTGAACTATTTTGGTCAACTTTTCTTCTTAAACCTGCTTGCTTTAAAGGGGCACGCAAGCGCGCACACTGTGAAGACTTGCTGGTTACAAATGTAAAAGGTGAAGTCCAGGTGCACAGCTCTTTGGGGCCACTATATCAAGTGATGCTAATTCACAGGGTGTATTTGACTTGCATCCAAAAGCATTTCTTAATGTGAGTTACTGTCAGGCTAATACAAAGAGGACCAGCTACATAAAGTGCCTTTAACAGCAGCGGGGAATTTTTTTGGCCTCTTCCAGGATTGGAGCTGAACCATGTTGGATTGAGCCTTTGTTATGATAAGTAAAGTAATGGTCAGTTTATTGGTCTTATTTGAGCTGGGGAGATGTATGACTTGGCGTAAAAAGCAGTTGCACGGCCCTTTGTCCCTCTTGTTTTCCATTCTTAACGTTTTGCCCGTTCTGTAAAATGAAGTTTAATCACGCTGCCCTGGCGTGGCTCGAAGCAGCAAGTGCTGAGGCACTTGTTACACTCAGCGGTGACTGAAACGGTTCGTGTGCTGAAGAGCTTCTGTGTATTAAACCGGGGGGGACTCACCCCTCATTTGGCTGGTCCCTGCTCAGTGCAGACAAACGAAGCAGGAGTCAGCTGGCCCTTTACCAGAGCAAATGTGTGGAGATTTTGTGCTCGTTTCTTTCTCTAGAAAACATCAGATCTGACAGGGTTTGTTCGTATCTTCTCAGATGTCCCTCTGGTGTTTTATGTCCCGTTCAAATGTTTCTAAAAATGCTGTTTCTGATCTCTTGGAAATTGCAGAAACAGGCAGCCAGTGAACAATAAAGGTTGCAAGGAAATTTCTGTTCAGCCAAGTAATTATTTCTCAAACGTATATTTGAGATGCTTTGTGTGTATTCCATACCTCGTTGGGAGGGGAGAGTATGCAAAGAGAATACCCACGCTAATGTCGCTCTTGTGAGAGGGAATTGGAGTATCTTCCTTGTTCTGATACCGAAGGTCAAAACTATTGCATGTCATAACATGCCGTGTTCTGGCTGAAGGCAAATGGGCAAGTTTGTGATGAAGGACACCTGGAAGGACTTTTACTTCTTGTAAATGGGAAAAAAAAAAGGGGGGGGGGGGAAGCTGCAGGGAAAAGTCTTGCCTGTAATTGCTTTTCCAGTCTGTGTAAGGTGGCTCTGTCTGAAACACGGCAGCTGCCTGACCTGTCTTAACATACACTTGTTAGATATACTGGAGTTATTCTAAAGACTGAAAGGGTCAGGCTTCTACTTCTGCAGCCAAGCACAGGATTTCATTCAAAGAGATGGAAAAGGCTTTCAAGAAGAGGTTTTGTATGGTGAAGTCCGTTGCTCCAGAAGTGCTTTTTTTTTTTTTATTTCTTTTTCCATGAAATTTCCTGTGTTGAGATTTTAAGGAAGAGCAAGCAGCAGACTGAGACAGAGGGAAGAGAGGGAGCATGATGTGATGGAAAAGGTGGTAAGAGGCAGAGGGAGGACAGAAGGAAATCCTAGGAGCAGGTGAACTGATTTGGAATTAAGAAACTGGGAGGAAGTGTGAACACAGAGCAGCTGTCACTAAGTGTCTTGCTGATTTGCTGCTGCACTTGAGGTGGTTGTATGATCTGTGACCTGATCTGGGACTAGATCCAAGCCACTTCAAGAACTACAAGGCAGGTGTGTGGGGAAATGGGTGAGGGCAGCAGGGACACTGTCCCTCTGTGGCTCCTGGATGAGAAGATGCTCTCACCGGACCACACCTGGGACTCTGCCACCATCATTTCCCCTGTCTGGGCTAGCCAGCAGGTGGCTGAGTGCCAGGTGTCTCAGGTCACTCACTTCTGCCTGTGTCCTAACCGGGATGGCCAGAAGCAACTGCAGTTGTTGTTCTTGGTCATGAGAGGGTCACCTCGCAGCTTGGAGTGTGAGGCAGCTGGATGCCTGCCCTGGCTCCTTGGCTTGTGCCAGGCCTGTGTTAGGAAAAGGAGAGGCAAAAGATTCCTGAGGCTGAGATGAGGAATCTGTGTATAGGAAGGAACCAAAACAGGGAGAGTTTGATACAGACATGGGAGCAAGCTTGGCTCAGACTTCCTCTGCCACCACTCCTCAGTGCCCCCGTGTATGCCTCCTTATGGTGGACACAGCAGTCCTCCAGCTTCTTCATATCCACTTGGCAACGCTACTGCTGTAGGGACCATCACACTGATCCTCTTTGTTATAGTAGCTCTGATCCAGCAGCTGGACCTGTGCCCCTGGCATTTTACCTTCCTCTCCCAAAACACATGCTTTGCATCACCAGGTTCCTCACGCAGCACCAGGTACTTCTCAACTCCCAGCCCTCCTCCTAATTTTTGGGGTGCACAGAGTTAAGCCTCTACTTTCTTATGCTCCAGTTGCACATCCATATTTCACTGACCTTCCTTCACCACTTGAACCACGTGGGCAGGTCTAATGGCCTTACCGGTTATGGTGCTACTGATCAGGATCTCTGCCTTTCAAGGTTCAGCCAAGCACAACTATGGTAGTATTTTTGAAAGTACAAGCAAATATAATTTCTTAGATTATTTTTAAAGCTAAGGACTTATGCTTTAAGGAGAATACACAATTCGGTCTAACAGCAGGTAGATGTACACTTGTGTTCTGTACTATATAGCTGAGCTCATCATCTGAAGGACTGATGTTGCTGCACCATAAGGAAGTCCACTTAGATGAAGTGTGCTCATAATAAGCAGGGAAAGGCCAACCTAATTATGCTGGAGGACTAGTAGTGTGAGTGCAGACTTCTCCTGCCTTAAATAAATGGGGAAAGGTGACATGAAAAAGTTCAGGTTCATGAAAATAATGCAGTTTATGCTGTGGGAAATCTTCAAGAAGGGACATGGGGTTGTTGTATCTGACAGTAAGGTCTTGAATTCATTTAGCTGGGTCACAGCTAGGTATTCAGTTTGAAGTCTTAGACGTACTAAAGAATTTACATTATTTTTAAAAAATATTAAAAAAAAATACTAAGTGAAAGCCCCAAGAAATTTGATGAGTAACCATGAATTTCCTAGGTATCTTCAGCTCTGAATACTCTCTCCTTCCAGGGCAGCGTTATAGAATGGAAACTTTGACATCAGCTTAATTATAGGCTAATGCTTCTATATAATATAGCTCCTGTAGGTAGGTCAAAAAGCTTCCTGGGCACGGTACGGTGTTCCAGCATGTACTTGTTGAGGAGCAGTTCTAATGGTGCTCTGCTGATTAAGGAGAGTGGTTTAAGCAGTCAAAATTTTTACATGAGATTAAGAAGAGGGTGCAGTACATCATGCTGTTAATCTCTCTGCCAAATTGTGTTGTGTGGGAGAGACACTTAGCAAGAACTTTCCATGCTTTGTCAGCCTGTGGAACCATCTGGGGAAGGAACTAACACCCTTTTGGGGGGGTGTTGTGCTGGTTAGTAATAATACCCAATCTTTCCTCTCCATAGAGTGTGGCTATGAATTAACTTATCCATGTGTCCTGTAACTTCCTTCTGTTCCCAAAGGTTTAGTGCTCAGTACTTGATCTCTCTGCCCTTACCTCCTTTCTACATCCGACGTGTTGCCAGAGCCACATTGGGACTCATTTTATGCGTAGCCCAGTTTCCATGTCGGAGAATGTCAATAGGGAACAAGGTGGTGCTGTGTGGTTTTAGGGGTGTGTTGCTCATCAGATATCAGGGTTGCTGAAGGCTGTGGCAGATGTGTGGGCTGCAAGGAGGGAAGAACAACTGCTCAGGTTAGAACATACGATTAATTGTTCTTCACCAAAGTTCACAATGATGCATGAGCTTTGCAAACACCAGACTCCAGAAGGTCTCTTGTCTCAAGCAACTTTGAGCTACGGTGTGAGCAGAGAGGGCCGAGACACCCAGGCATGTGAGAGGAGACACTGAGGCGGCCAGAAAGAAGTAGTGACTGAGCATGAGTGAGGTGTCAACAGCCCCAGTCTGTGGCTTGGCTCTGAGCTCCCCAGTGTGGAGGAAGCTCTCAGAGCTATTTAAGAGAACACTTAAAAAATTAAGTCCTACTGGAAATCAATTTCTTACACCCTAGGGCGGATGAGAATTGGTCTAAGTTCTGGGAAGTTGTGCCACCTCTGCAGGCTGGATGGCGCAAGGCGGTGGTGAGCGGGAGGGTGTAGGCAGCCGATGCCGGCGTTGTTCGTTTCCTCAGCAGTAGATGCCTTCACTTGGCCAGCTGAGCCACGCAGCGTTGCGTCTGCATCTAAATAGATGCTGACTGCTGTCAGAGAAGGAAATGCGCTGAAGAGATGCATTAGCTCTGCTCCCCACAGGGTCACTCATTACAGCCCGAGGACTTGCTAGCGGAGGTGTCACCTATTGCCTAGGGTGAGCGAGAAGTGGGAAGGTTGCCATTTTGCTACCGTTAGTCCGTCTGAACAGCAGCACGGTCCCCAGTCGTCATAAAAACAAGTGCTTCCTCAGCTGACATTGCAAAAATCACCGAGCCTGGAGCTCAGAATGGCAGACTTCTGCCAATGACACCACAACTTGGCTGGCTGCGAGGCTGCTCGCTGTCTGCAGATGCTAGCTATTTTCCTTCCAAACGTCTCAATTTCCCGGTGCTCCACTTGATTGCACGCTGCCAGATGGCGCAGCAAAGTCTGCACCAGCTCCACAAACAAACTCCACAAAGAGGGCTTCAGACAGAAACCACGTGGAGAGCTTATACTGCAGGTAATCTTGCCGTCGGGCCAGGTATGGGGGACTTCCATGAGAAGATGATAAATAGCCAGATGCAGGAGAGATGCTTGCTAGTGCCTCTAATGAGGTCAAAGGAATAAAGAGGCCTTTTCTTTATCAGAGACCAGAAAATCACTGTGGAGCTGGGAAGCAAAAGGAGGGAGGGAAATGCGCATGAGAAGTGTCCTGCTTTCCAGGAACACTGCTGCCATTTTATGGGGGTTTTTTTGGAGCACCGAAGAAATCCAGCTGTAGAGTGGGTAATCCATAAGAAACCAAGTTTCCTTCATCCTGCTGCTTCTGGAACAACTGGCTTAAAAATATCTATTATAGGTAAAAACGGTATGCTGCAGTGATTAAGCTTTTAAAGTGCTTTTAAAGCATTTGGTAGAAAATATAGGATGACTTTTTGATGCATGGACGAGGTCTGTTCACAGAGGTCCAAATTCTTTTCAAGCTCTGTGTCCCAGTCTGTCCAGCTCCGCAGGATTTCAGGGTATCACCAGAGGCCCATAAACACATCAGAAAAGAGACTGCAATTAAACACCTGAGCTCATCTACTGTGGCATCATGTCCACGCTGGCTGTCTCAGTGCCACAATGAGCTGGCTCCATCGTAGGCCAGCCTTTCCATTTGGGCCAAGTCCAAACCTGGGAATGTGTGAGCATCCAGCCTCTTGTGACCGTTTCCTTTAACGACAAATCAGACACCCGTGTTGTGCGTCTTAAAACGGGCGTCAAAAGCTCTACCTGGTGTGGCAGATGGATCCTCAAGCACAAACAGCTGCTCGCAAATTTTCTGTTTCCATTATCTCCTAAGCAAGCGCGTAACTTCCCCCTTGGGGAGGTGGGAGGGAGGGAGCGGGAGAGCCTGTACACTTTGCCAGGCCCCTGGCAGGTTCAGATTCCCCAGCGGGCACTTTTAACCCGGCAGGCATCAAGCTCTTACAACTAGAAGCCACGCTCACAGCTGCTGGCAAAAGTCTTTTCTGGTGGTGAAAGCTGCGCTTAGCTGCTTGAAAACCTGTTAATGGTAACTTGCAGGTTTGGAGCTGCAAAGTGCTACTCCCTGCCCTTCCCACCAGCGCAATCCAATTCTATGACTATTAAAAACGGAATTAAAAAGATATTTGGATAATTTCACCCGACGGTTTTTCCAACCAGGAAAAATCCATTTTGTTTGTTTCTTAACACTTCAAAGGGTCAGAGCTAGAGCTGCAAAACTTATCCCCTCCTTTTCACCTTTGGCTGCAATGTCCTGACTGCCAGGTGTAAGAGTGTACTGGGAGCATCTTAATGGGAATTACCCCATATCTTTGTTTCTTTTTTTTTTTTCTATATATAATTACTTGTTGGTACAGCAAATGGAGCAGAAGAGATGTCCCTATGCATGTGCAACCACAGAAATGGTGATAGACGCACGCTTGGAGTCCTTGTGTTCCAAATCAACATATTTCCACAGTTTTAACCTCAGTTAACAGCATATTATCAAGCAAACTGAAATGCCAGGGGATTTCTACTTTGAAGACAGAACAGAAGGCTTTTGTGTTTGGTTTGCTCTGGGTGGAGTTGGGAGGGGTGGATGGGTGGGGGAAACACTCTTTCCCCTTTTTAGGTGAGAAAAACCCCTCTGATTATTTGCACTTGCCTTGCTCTGAATGCAGCTCGCTTTGTTGGGTGATTGCGGTGTGGGCAGGCAGGTAAATTCTGACCCGCCTTGGAAGAAAAAGAAGCTTTGGTTTGACACATCTGGCTGGCATTCGGTGCTCTACAAAGAACAGTGTCCGGGTGTCAGCCTGCGAGCTGCCCAGTGCCTAGAGGCTGGCCAGTGGGTGCCTGCTGAGGGAGACGTGCCTTGTGGCAGGTGGCACAGCCACCCAGCTCAGGGTTGTTTTGATTTTAAAAAAAAAAAACAAAAAACAAAAAAACAAAAAAACAAACAAAAAAAAAAAACACAACAAAACCACATCAATTTCTGTGTTTTTCAGACTACTGGATCAGTTTGTGCAAGTGTGGTGTAAAGGGCCCTTGGTGTCATTTGGAGGTAGCTAAGTGCCTGGTGTCCTGCCTGGGGTTCCTCTGGTAGAAAGAGACCAAAAGGATCATCTCTGTCCAGAAAGTTTGGTCATACTGTGTCTCCTTGCTTGACAGTTGCTTTTGCCTCGCTGTGACCTTTATTTTGGTGGAGGTCCTGCCTACTGGCAGCAAGGTGGCTCTCACTGAGCCTGTGCTGAATGCAGCACAACTCATAAATGAAATCCACCTAAAAACCTGTTCTTTAAACCTGTTTTTATGATCTGTAAAATCTGATGGTTGTTGAGCCTACAGAAAAGAAGGCTCCGGGGAGACCTTATAGTAGCTTTCCAGTATCTGAAGGGGGCCTACAAGAAAGCTGGAAAGGGACTGTGTGCAAGGGCCTGTAGTGATAGGACAAGGGG
This sequence comes from Fratercula arctica, assembly GCA_947846985.1. Lineage (NCBI taxonomy): Eukaryota > Metazoa > Chordata > Aves > Charadriiformes > Alcidae > Fratercula > Fratercula arctica. Next base: position 99,825,610 of record CANTUZ010000001.1, read on the forward strand.
TAATGGTTTCAAACTGGAAGAGGGTAGGCTTAGATTAAATATCAGGAAGAAATTCTTTACTGTGAGGGTGGTGAGACACTGGAACAGGTTGTCCAAGGAAGTTGTGGCTGCCCCATCCCTGGAAGTGTTGAAGGCCAGGCTGGATGGGGCTTTGAGCAGCCTGGTCTAGTGGGAGGTGTCCCTGCCCAGGGCAGGGGGCTTGGAACCAGATGATCTTTGAGGTCCCTTCTAACCTAAACCATTCTATGATGGCCATGCAGCAGAAAGAAAGTCTCTGAACAGGAGGACCAAGTCACAGGAAAGCGCTCAGGCAGAATTGCAGCAGCTCTTGGGACTGTGTTGCCTCAGCACTGGGATGAGCAGACACCAGCTTGACCCAGCCTGCAGTGGAAGATGTTAAAGGATGAGGCTCTCCCTCCATCACCAGCCATCTCTGGTGTGGAGCTCTTGCTGCAAAGAGGGCACCTGTAGCTTCGTCGCTGTGTGTATTTAGTTTTGGCATTAATATTATTACCCTAAGCAGATGACCTATGACCTATAAATTCCTTCCAGATATCCAGTAGTTCAATTTTAAAAACAAAGCATACAGAAAGGTGACCTTAGAAGCAGGCTAATATAAGAATTTTGTGCTACTGCAATGTCTAGATAGTGACGTGTCTTGCTACCTGACCTGGCACATACTTCCTTCTGTTTGTTTAGTTGTGAGTATTTTTACAACTGGGTTGGTTTTTGGGTTTGGTTTTTTTTTTGTGATGTTTTTTCCTACACGTGTAAACGTTTGCAAGGTGATTTGACATTGATCTTGGACAAAAAAACCCCAAAAAATAAACAAAAAAACTCCCCAAACACTAAACAATTTTACTTCCATGAAGTGTAAAAATAACAAAAATTGCCTTTGACCGAATGTATGAAAAGTCACAGTCATCAGTTTTTCCCTCTGCTGTCTGGATGCTCCTCTCGCTCGTGAGGATGCCGCGGTGAGTTACTGGGGTGCCGTGTGGCGCTGCCGGCGAGCAGCGGTGGCAGGAGCGGTGGCACAGGGATCTCTGGATCTGGCAGAAGCAGGCGGGTGTGGGGCTCCCCTGAGCATCGGGGACTGGCAGTCCCGGCAGTGCCTCGCCAGCCCTTCCCATCTGAAGACCTGCGTACGCTGGAGAGGAGGTGGAGGCAGAACAGGTTTCCCTGGCCGTGAATCAGCCCTTCAGCAACCGTCAGGGTGCCCCTCTCTCGCAGAGATGAAGCCACCTCTGCTGAGACCAGCCTGTGCTGCCCCCGCCGCAGGAAGAGGGGAGGTCTGGGCAGCCCTTGTTCACCAAGGACGTATTTTGTGTTGGGGAGGGGCTCACGCGCATGAGCAGAGTGTCTCGTGGGGCGCCAGGTGCTGGGGCGCAAAGGATGGGGAGCATTACTGGGTTTGTTGACTGGGTGCTGGGGCAGGAGCTGTGGGGCTGCATTCACAGGGCGCCCGGGACAAAGGAAACCCCACTCCCACTTGAGGGTTTGGATGTCGCAGCTTTAATTAAAAAGGCAAGGGTTGATATCTTGGTTGTTTTTCCATATGCTGGAGAGGTACTGGCTCTGTCATCTTTTTTTTTTTTTTTTTTTTTTTTTGTTGTTAACTGGGTCAATTTGAGTTTTGTTTCATGTTACTTTTAAGCAATTTCGATGTCCTGGTTTATTCACTAGTGTGATACAGCAGCATTCAGATTATAAACACCTATTGACGTAACTGTGTGCATGGCATTTTGGACGAGATTCAAAAGAAAATGAACTGTGGGAACACTCTTCTCTTCTACGGAAACATAAGTGGTTAATTTTGAACTTGAGGTGTAGTGATCAGATGAAATCAGGTGTGATAGAGCAAGCAAAAATATAGTTTTCACGCTACTGCTTTGTCCTAGAAAGCTTTACTTTAAGGTACACTTTTCTCTTTGACTTTTTTCAAGATGATGTCTCATCTCCAACAATTAAATCATGGCTGTCAACATGTTTAATTAATTTGCCATCAGAAGCATTATTACATTTTGTGAAGGGTGAGAAATGCTAAAGGTATAAAAGATCAGCTTTGCTAGAGTAGAGCTGAGTGGAGGAGAGTTACAAAACAAACAGCACATCTATGCAAAGGATTCAAGTATTCATCCACCTCCCAGCCGGTGTCATGGCAAGTGCCTCATTATTCCTGATGCCGCAGTGTGAGCACAGGCAGACAAGGGGCATTGCACAGCAAATACCTGATTCCTCCTCCTCCTCCTCGGCATCGCTGGGTGAGACCTGCTGCCTCTGGTGCCGGGCCAGGAGTGGCAATGGCAATCACAGGGCCACCCGCCTCTGGTCGCACAATGGCGATGGAACTAGGCCTTTGAGAAGGAGCCTGGGGGCTGAGCTGGTGAGAGCCGCCTGCAGCCAGAACTGGAAGCTGGGTGGCCACAGACACCTCATAAAGCATGGCCTCAGGGGCAGCCTGTCTGCCCCGGGCATCAGGGTGTGCGTGACACTTCCCGAACACTCACCGCGGGTGGGGGGAGACCCTGAATCACTTTGTTTTTTACCATCAATATATCATGGAGGAAATGGGGAGGGACTCTTTATCAGGGAGTGGAGAGATAGGACGAGGGGTAACAGTTTTAAACTGAAAGAGGGGAGGTTTAGATTAGATATAAGGAAGAAATTTTTCACTATGAGTGTGGTGAGACACTGGAACAGGTTGCCCAGAGAAGTTGTGGATGCCCCGTCCCTGGAAGTGTTTAAGGCCAGGCTGGATGGGGCTTTGAGCAGCCTGGTTTAGTGGGAGGTGTCCCTGCCCACAGCAGGGGGTTGGAACTAGATGATCTTTAAAGTCCCTTCCAACCTAAGCCATTCTATGAAAGCCTCCCAGAGAAGCTGAATGGCTGTTGGGGTGGTGTAGGACAGGACAGGCAGCTGGGGACTCAGCCTGCAGTGCTCTGCAATACTTAAACCAAATACTTCTGGTTCACATGAAATGCCCCAAACTAAGACACTGAAACATGTGAGCATCTTCCAGTGGTCGTGGCTGACTAGAGCCCTTCCCTGATGCTCACAGGTAGTGAATCACTGGTGGTTAAAACAGACAAGAGTCCCACTTATTTTTTTAAAAGAATTTGCGATAAAAGGTGGTGTCAAGTGGAGCTTTTGGACATCAGTGTCACTGGTCATAACACCCGAAAAAAACATCCTCTCGGTGAGATCTACTGGAAACTATTTGGATGGTAAATTTGTTGTATTAATACAGTTTGAGTAATGGATGGTGTTTGGAAACTGAACTTTCCAAACAAAAGGAATAATGTACTATATCTGGCACAAGAGTTGAACAACAGGAATTCACATTTTCCATTTCCCAGTGTGGAACAAACAAAGTAGGCTTAAAATTAGTAAATCTGTTAGTCATTGCATTATGAACGGCATGGACGAGTAATGTCACTTCTTGGGGAAAACGTTTGTTATAACTATATGCAGTTTTCTAAATAAAACAGACCTGCTGCTTGGCACATGGATCTCACTTTAGTAAGATGGAGCATTTGGCATCTCGCGCTTGAGCATCTCCATTTGTGTGTGACAGAGGGATTTGGGCTTGGATGACCCAAAGGAGTCAGCAACACGGACCTCTTGGGCTTTGCTGGGTGGGGATGTATCTGCAAAAGGCACTGTGGGCTGAGCCCCGGGGCTCCACGCTGCTGCCCGGGATGGCTTGCCAGGAAGCTAACAGAGCTCAAATGTATTGACGGTCCTGGTACTTCTGCTACGATGACTTAGTCAAAATCCATGCGTTTTGTAGCAATTTGGGATTTCAATGAAAGAACTGTTCTCTTCTATTAAGTTTGGGTCTTCCAAAGCATTTTTTCCTGGATTTTTAGCTATCAGCTTTTCATTTAATGGCAACCTGTTCTCTGAGGACATTTGCTTTTCAATAAGGAGAAGGCATAGGTTCAGCCAGGAATCTGTAAAAGCAGGAGAGTAGAGTAATTTCTTAAAACATCTTGGTAATGAAGCGTTGTGATTAAGGTCACCTCGCCATTTGCTTGTGATGTTTTTGCCCCCGGGCTGTGACTGAGTATGGCTTATGGCAGGCAACAACCAAAGTACGGGCAACTGAGGTTGCTTTTTCATCCCTGATTGCGAACCAGCATGGGCTTCAGCCTTGCTTGGTGACCGAGAAAGAATGGGAATTATGAGTTTAGCAATAGTCCCTTATTTAAAGCAAGAGGAATGTGCGGCAGCCTGATCTAAGGAGGGACAGTTTCACTCCATGTCTAGCCTATTGTTTTGAGTGGGAGGGAATTTAAAAAAACTGGGAAGGTTTGTTTGCCTAGGACGAAAAGAAATGCCTAAAGTAACGAAAATATGCGGTGTGCGGAGAAAATGTCCATGTGTGCGCATTTAAAAGGTGTGTATGTGTATAAATACAGGTATAGAAATCCCAGGAGAAGAGGAGGAGGGCAGAGCGAGGGAGCAGGAGTTTTGACTTGGGTTTACCAGAATTTCTTACAGGTGGAAATTTTATAGATGGTGAAAGCTGCACAGAGCTTTTACTGTCCAATAGTTTCCCCTCTTCAGAGATGGTAGCACGAGAAGGTTCCTGCTGTCTTGCCAGTCTAGGAGGTGATGGTGTAGAACAAAAATGTTTTGCAGCTCTCGGGAAGCCGTCAGATGATGTGGGTGTGCCTTTCACAATCACAGCTGTCACCCAGTCCTCTGAACTTCAGGGAGCTTGTTCCTTCTCCTGAACTTTCTGCTGAACTTGCACCACTGATAAATCTCTGTCTCCCTTTATTTCTTTTGTGTCTGCCCAAAAGACAAAGGAGGAAAAAAAAAAAAAAGACAATATGCTGAGGGGCTGGGTTTTAAGGCTGGCAGTACAGATGTTGTGAATCATCAAGGCATTTATTTCAGTGGACTGGTATGAAAATCTTAGGCTGCGCTTCAACATTACTCTCCCCATCATTGCCTTTGACTACTAGCTGTGAGAGCCATTAGCTGATATATTCTCCAGCTCTGCCTTTTTCAGTAGCCTTGGGCTCATGTCTCCAGATGACTGACAATAAAAGTTTGACCGGAGCACTGACAGCCTATCTACCACAGCTAATCTCTTCCAGCGTGCGTTTGAGGTTTGCTTTTAGCAATATCATTAGGTGGAGCTACAGCCTCTGGCACTTCTGGGAGGCTCTGTCTCTGTCATTCATTAAACGCACTGAAGATGGATGGTAACTTCAAAGTCAATTACTTATTATCATCATTGCCTTTAATTACATCATGCCTAAACTCTGTGAGAGGTTTTCTAGGTAAGTGAGAGATGAGGTCTCTGCCGTGAGGAAGTCACTGTTAACACGCGATGCTGATACAGGTGAAGAAGAGAAGGATGGCCCTGAAGAATGGAGCAGCCCAGCAGTAGACCCTCTGTGTTAAGCTCTGTTTTGCTGCTCTCCTCCTCACCTTGGTGTGGCAGCCCCTGCTCTGAGGTAAGGATTTAAGCGCCGATTAATTGAATTTGCATAACTGGAGCCCAAGACAAGACTAGTTAAGCCTCGTGCTTGCAGGCAAGGCAGCTCACCCCCCAGGCCAGCACAGCCAGCTCCTAACCCCCTACCCTGCATTGCTGGCCGGTGCTCGTCCAGTCTGCAGGCAACTTGGGACACGAACTCCAGGTAGATATTAAATAAGAGCTGATCTTATTTGAAAGGGAGGAGAATTAGTTATTGATTTTTTTGGTAAAAATGGGATTTCTTGTCCACCAGTTGAGCAGCGACTGTCTGCTCAGGCCTCTGCAGCACGTGTTTCTCCTCCAGACCGGAGAACAAAGTGGGTCGCAGCCGTGCTAGCACAGCAGACGGCGCTCGGGTGCGGCAGGGACGGGCACGGGGCGAGATGCTGTACGGGATGGATCTGGACTCAGCACCAGCCGCAGCAGTGGTGCTGCCACACGCAAATCTGTACTCATGGCCTTCACTGCGTTTAAGGTCCGTAAGCACTGCGTGATAATGAACGAGTGGGCTCAGCGCCACTGCAAAGCACAAACTCCCAACCGGAGCTATGCTTACCCGGTGTGTTTGGATGCTACCTCTGTGTTTGTTTCTCTATGGATATTTTTGGCTGGGGAAAGGCCTCAATCGTTTTAATGTGCTCTTAATTCGAATTAGATCACTGTTGTCTCTGATTTCAGCAAGACGTGTGGAATTGTCTAAAAATATGCGGTGCCGCACAAGGAGTGCCCACTGCAGCCGTGGCTGCTGGGAGCTGAAAGGCTGTGCCAAAGGCTGCCTAGCTCAACGCCAGTTTCTTACTGGTGTTCCCTAAGCATGTGCTCTGGCCACTGAAAATATTGGGTTAAATGGAATCGACCAGTTATGGCTGCTTGCGTGTAGGAGCTGGTCAACTTTTCCTGGAAGAAAAGAATCACAGATTGTACCTTTGCTTCAAGGCGTTTCAGATGCTGGGTGCCCCGTCTGATAGTCACGTCCTCTGAGTCAGCTCGTGCCCTTTTGCTTTTTCTCCCATGAAACGTGCGTGTCCAAGCAAAGAGGAACCTGGCAGAAAACACTGACTCCTCTTAGGCTGACTTTTCTGTACTTTCTGTTCCTAAGCCTCAGGATTTCATTTCGTTGTGCTTGGTTGTCATCAGAGAAGAAAGATATTTTATGTTGTACTAACGCCATGTACTAACCAAGGAACAATCCTTATTCCTACTAATCAAGGAATGATCTTGCCCTTTGGTTTATAAAGCTATAAGCAAGTTGTTGCATAGCCCGAGCAGCTGTCTAATATACAGGGCCCTGTGGCATCACTTCTGTTGAAGAAAATATGAGTGATGTGGCTCATGCTTGCTTTTGATGACTGGTTCAGTTCACAAATACAGAACGCCCGTCCTCCTTGACCCGCAGAAGGACTGAGCAGCAGACAATTTTCTTGCTCACCACTTCCAAATTGCAGGGATGAGGAAGCCGAAGCTGTGGTGTGAGAGGTGCCAATGGGCCGCGGGGTGCCAGGATGGCCGGAGGGTCAGGCTGTGCCCAGCACTCACCCGCGGCAGAGGAAGGTAGGACGGACACCAGAGAGCAGGCGTTATGTGTTTCTGTCGTGCAGACCCTTGCTGGGATGACGGCAGCTGGGTTTTGTGCTGGCTGAGCTGTTGGGGTGCGGTGGTGAAGAGACCTGCTTCACCTGCAGGGCTGATCTGGCTCCTCTGCTGCTGCCCAGAAACATATTTTGGGACCAACTGCAAAAGATCTGGCTGTGCCTTTGAGGCGATACATGAGGTCTGACTTTCCTTTCGCCGAACTGGGAGAACATTTACTCACACTAACATGTTTAAACCCTGAGCAAAATTGAGGTAAGGAGAGATGAGATGTTCAGGACAGGGCAAATCCGTGCCAGTGCTTCAGCGAAGGCTGCAGGGGCGTAGCTGCACGTCCAGAGAAAGCACATCCCAGGGGCAGCCCTGGCCCTCTCGCTCCACCATGGGTCAGTGGACCAGAAACACAAAGGATCTCAGAGGTTTCTGAAGGGTGGCAATTTTCTCATGCTGCTCGCATCTGGTGTTTGCTTGAGGGGAAAAACAGCACAGCAGGAAGATACCTGCAGCTGCTTCTGGAGAAAAGCTTATCTGCCTAACTGCAAAACATGCAGCTTCTTTAGAAGAGGAGAAGAGGAAAAAAAAAAAAAAATCAGGACTAGCGCTGCCTCTAAAAGACTTCCTTGATAATGCAGGCAAGGTTGGACCATACGTGACGTGCAGGCACAGGAACCTGTGGGTTGCACGGGCGAGAGAGTGAGTGTGTAGCTTTCATTATTTTAGCTAAATTAATGGAAAGGTATTTTTTACTTTTGCTTCTCAGGATACAAGGTTTCCCTTCCCCCGTGAATGCACCTCCTGAATGGCTGCATTTTGTGAACGTCCTCCCTAGCACTTGGAGGGCCCTCCTCTCCCAGCCTTACCTAGCAATTTAGTGCAAATTCCTGGGAGATTAGAGGGGGCATTTGGACAGCTTGCTCCTTCTCTACCATTAGGGGATCTTTGATCCTTCTTTCTTCTGGCAATACTGCCAGCAAAACTGGTTTCTGGCCATAAAACTTCTCTGCTTCTCGGTGTATTGGGAAATCTGCTGATCAAATATAGGTATAAAATGCTCTCTGAGGTGGTTGGATTCGGTGGAGGAAAAGCCAAAGGTTCAATATTATTTTTGCTTAAGCAACATCCTGCCAAAGGAGAACAATGCAAACCTGTCAAGTTTTCAATACTTTGAACGCTGGGAGGGTAAATAAACCTCCAACAACGTGGTGATGCTCTGGTGACTTCCTGCCTGATGCCGTGGCTCTTCACAGGTCATTGCGAGTACAAACCCTCCACTGCCCATGCAGCTTTGGGGGGATTGGGGTGGGTATTTTTTTTCTGGAGATCCTATAATTTAATGCCTATCGGCTCTTCAGTACTGAGGGATCTAGTTTGATTAGATGTGCTTTGTGAATATAACCTTTGAGTTTTGCCGCCTGATTGAGTCGGGATTTGTGGTTTGTCAGCCCACGTTTCCCACCCCCGAGGTGAGGGTGGGGGAGCTGGGCACTGCAGAGAGACAGAGTGGTGAAGGGCAGCATCATTTGGGTACCCCTTGCTCAACCAGGGGTGCTGCCATGCCACGCAGAGAGGGGGCACAAACCACTGACTGCTCTCCTGTAGCACGGGTATGCTGTGTCCTTTTGGGTGCTAAGATCGGGTTGTGATGGGCATTGCACGATATTTGACAGCCTCTGGCTTCCTGCTGCAGCAGCAGCAGAGGTTGCATGGGGAGATGCAGTTATAACCTTAAATATAACGAGGGAGTGAGGTTGGTTTGTTTTGGTTTTGGGGTTTTTTTGTGCTGTCTTGTCCTTATGTGGTTGGGTGGAACAAATGACAATGAATCCTGCTCAGTCAAGTGATATGCTCTCATTTGGTACTTCGTACATCCCGAAACCTGCATCTCTAAGGTGTGCGCTCTCTTTGGAACTATGCCATTTTGATTTCTTGATGGAATCTGACATGGATTTTGACTTCTGTGTACTGCAAAGGAGGAAAAAGTTTACAGTATTTTCCACTCAAATTAGTGTTAGCATGATCCCAGCATCAAAGTACAGAGAGGTCTGTGGTGCTTTTCCACTTCACTGTTTTCATAGGCTTTTTTTCTCACAGTGTTTTATTTTTATGAGTCTATAGCTTTTGTAATTCCACCTGGTTTAAGTGAGATCTTCAGACAGCATCTTTAAATCCTCACTCAAAATAGTCTGAAGTGCTATTTTAGCCGTACTTTGCTCAAGGTAATCCTCCCTTTTGAAAGATGCATGTAGCCTCACCTTCTTTTAAACCATGACAGCAAACCAAGAACCTAATCCCTCTTAGACAACCTGGGGAAAAAGTGTGGAAAGACTCTTTAGCGTATGGCTCCTTCTGGCTGTGCAGAGGTGGTGCAGATCTCTATGATGCTTCTCCTCACCTTCCTCCACAGGGGTAGAGAATAAGGCCTTCTAATGCTCTCAACCAGACCAGTGATCCAAGTGAGTGCTGCCCGGCTCCTGCCAAGCCCTGGAGGTGCCCAGCCATGCTCAGTGGCTTCCTGAGGAGATCTGCTGCAGGCTGCTCTGGAATGGGCCAGGAGACACGCTCCTGGGGAGAATACGTCTGACCTTGGGATCCAGTGTCTCATCCATTCTGCCTCTGCCTAAATCCTGGAGGTATGTGTGCAGCCCAATGGGCATTTGCAGGATACATCTAACACAGGCTGGGTAGGATTGGACTTGTTGTAAAATGTATTTTTGGCCACTTGCATTTAACTTGCTGGTGGTGGCATCGACAGGTTACAGCAATTATATAGAGAATAAAAGACAAGGATTTGTTTGTGTCCTCAAAAAGTTGTCAACCACATCACCTGCTTTCCAGGGCAGCACCTTGCAGGCTGGTCTGGGTGTGCCTCAGCAGCTACGACTTACGTCACTCTGATGAATGCAAAAATTGAGGCAAATGCCAGAATTCAAGTCTCTCCCCTCCCAGGACAGGGTCCTCATCCACAGCTTGCAGAGCAGCAGACCCTCTTCACTCCCCTGTGGGGCCAGAAGGATGACGTGACCCAGCCTTGGGAGGAGAGCACCCCACGCACATGGCAAGAGCAACAGCCTGCGCTGTGGGGCCGTGTCTTAGGAGGTGGGTGGCGAAGGCTTGAAATGCTTTGGGTCAAGGACACACTTACCCCAGGGCCTCTTGCATCTCTAAGGCTTCGGGTGATGGAGGTCGGGGCAGCGGTGTGGCCAACTCTCCCAGGCATCCTGGAGCATGGTGGGCTAGTGGCCATGTGAAGGACACGAGTTGGGAGCTCAGAGGCATGTGTGGCTCCAAGGGGCACTGCCAGATGGGTGGTCCTTGCTGGGGTGGCTGGGGGCTGGCAGGAGCAAGGCACCCAACTGCTGAGGGCTGTTCTGGGTGTGCACGTGTGCCCCTGCTGTGGCATGAACAATCCCAGCACGAACAAGCAGGTGGTTAGGCAGCAACTTAACTTGCCTTTTTTTTGTTTTTAATTGCAATTTTGGATGGGTTTTGGCAGCATGCCAGGATCACTTAGGAAACCTATGAAGGGTTAAGGGGCTCTCAGTCCCAACCCAGTATTTTTAGGAGCAGAATATTCTGAAGGAGGTAGAACTGAACAATCTCTGCAAAGGAATTATTTATTGTCTCCCAAATGGGTGCAAGAGTGAAACAAAGAAATCCCTGCCTGCGTGTATGTGGTCGCTGTGTCGGTGGTATGATCTTGGTTATAGGAAGGAGTCCCCTGCCATCAGTGCTTGCAAGGTCAAAGATGTGCATTGACAGAGGCCGAGCCGAAAATGGGTGTTCTGTGGAGGGGAGCCCCAGACATCTCCTCCAATGGGTACGTGCAGGGGGGAGGTGGGTCAGACACGGGCAGTGCTGTCCCCCCTCAACTCTTTCTGGCTTGTTGCCATAACACTCCTGAGGGGTGAGGAGTTGACGTTACCAGCAAAGGCAGAGTGTGGTGCAGGCTGCCCTGATCTCCCAATCCGCTATGGAGCTGCTCTTTGCAAGGCACTGCTGGGAAAATCTTGCTTCCCCCTCTGCTCTGTGTCTTCCCTCTCCTTGGTGCATGTGGACATGCTCCTCCCAAGGAACAAACACCTCTGTCAGAAATTTGTGCCCAGGCACAAATACAGGTTGAGCAGAGAATGGCTTGAGAGCAGCCCTGAGGAGAAGGACTTGGGGGTGCTGGTGGACGAGAAGCTCAACATGAGCTGGCAATGCGCACTTGCAGCCCAGAAAGCCAACCGCATCCTGGGCTGCATCAAAAGCAGCGTGGCCAGCAGGTCAAGGGAGGTAATTCTGCCCCTCTGCTCTGCTCTGGTGAGACCCCACCTGGAGTACTATGTCCAGCTCTGGAGTCCTCAGCACAGGAAGGACATGGACCTGTTGGAGCAGGTTCAGAGGAGACCAGGAAGATGATGAGAGGGCTGGAGCACCTCTGCTACGAAGACAGGCTGAGAGAGCTGGGGTTGTTCAGCCTGGAGAAGAGAAGGCTCCAGGGAGACCTTATAGCGGCCTTCCAGTACTTAAAGGGGGCCTACAGGAAGGATGGGGAGGGACTCCTTGTCAGGGAGTGGAGCGATAAGACACGGGGCAACAGCCTCAAACTGAAAGAGGGTAGATTTAGATTGGATATTAGGAAGAAATTCTTTACTGTGAGGGTGGTGAGGCACTGGAACAGGTTGCCCAGGCAAGTTGTGGCTGCCCCATCCCTGGAGATGTTCAAGGCCAGGCTGGATGGGGCTTTGAGCAGCCTGGTCTGGTGGGAGGTGTCCCTGCCCATGGCAGGGGGGCTGGAACTAGATCATTTTTAAGGTCCCTTCCAACCCGAACCATTCTGTGATTCTGTGTGATTCTGTGAAATGAATGGTCATGTCTTTGCAGACCTTCTAGACAGCATCCATGCCCTAAATGGAGAGGGGTAACAGTCCCTGGGAAGTGACCACCTGCTGGCGTGAGGCACCCCATGACTGACCTGGGATGGCACAGGATGCGTGCTGGAGCAGGGATGCTCTTAGCCATGTGGATACCTCTGTTAGTGCACCCAGCGCAGCACACGTGCCTGATCCAGCTTTGGATGAGGGGGGGGATGCTTCAGAGCAGACTCGGCCCCTGATTTATCTCTGCATGGAACAAAGCTGGAGCAGAGTGGAAAAAAACAGTCCAAGCATCCCTTAGAGCAAAAAAGCTGCCTGTATCACTGCTCCTTCTCAAGGAAACACACGATAATTATTCTTCCCCTTCATTAATGTGTGTTTTTAACCTCTGGAGACAGGAGCAGCAACGTGCACAGGCAGGCTCTCTCCTCCTGGGAGCGGGAAGGAAGAAATATGATGGCTCTGTCATGACCTGGTCTCCTCTACCACTGCTTGGGGCAAAACTTGGCCTCCTCTCCTTGGGCTGGCTTCTGCGTGAGGGGAGGACTGGGGGACTGTTGCCCATGTGAACAGCATCCTTGAAAAAAATCTTCTCACAGGACTGAATATTTGTAGGGGAGTGTGGTGGGTAAAGAAAGAAAAAATAATCCTGTGTTTTACTTACCAGACTCTACTCATTTCAGGAAAAAAAAAAAAAAAATTAGCCACCACTTGTTAAAAAAGGGAATTGACTATTTAGTGAGCAATGTGCCCCACTGCAGGGTGCCAAGGGCCAGTGCTGCTGGTGGCTATTGAGCTGTGGCCGCCTGTGTACTCAGCACTGAGCCGAGACCATTTAACGTGAGTATTGTGCTCCTGTCCTGGGAAGCGCCCATTGCCTGGCAAGACCAGGGCAATTGTGAGACAACGTTGCTAGCCAGTAGGAACGTGTCCAGGATTTTTACGGCCGTCTCCATGTACCCACAGAGCATGACTGTGATTTTATTTTTTTTTCCCATGGGGTTCTGCTTATTGTTAGGTAACCGCGCTGCTTTCCACGTGTGTTTGCAGCAGTGCCGGGGGGACCAAGCGGTGGGGACAGCAGAGCTGCGCTGCGTGGTGGTGAGAAAAGGAGCCGGTCCTTTCCCCGAGGGCACCCCGCTGCAGATCGCCCGAAATGTTGCTACTGGAAAGGGGTGGGAGCCACAGCACAGGTACCGCGGGAGCCGATAACCGCAGCTTGCTCTCAGGTGACATAGTCCGGAGTGGATATGCATTCGTAGCTAATGATGTAGCCTTCCCACAACGCCTGGTGAACGGTCAGAAGAATAAACTGCAGCATCGGTCACTGCTAAACTGAATTTCCCCTGTCTGGTCATTGAAGCAATGAGTGCTTGCTGATTGCGGATGACTCATCTGAATAATCATCATAAAAATATAACACTCCAGCCTTTGTGCCTCTCCTGGCCTCTATGAATTACCCTTCAGTAAGGGAATTGCATTTAACCTTTTTATGGGGGTCAGAAGCATCTCCATCCTGTGTCTTTTCCAAATGCTGCAGGTGTCAGCACATTTCTAATTCAAGATTGTGGTTTTTTTATGGTCTAAATTGTATTTCACTGGCAGGCTGCAAATGGCAAGCTGGTTTCCCCAGCTGGTGTCGATCCGTGCAGCTCTGCTTACTTTGCTGCAGCTCCGCCGATTTGTGCCAGTTGCAGCTCTGAGCTGTGGCACCGCTCCTGCTGCTGCAGCCAAGCGAACCTTTATTTTGTGGCTGCGTAATAGCAGAGGTTGTGCAAACGTACGGGAGCAGGTGGTCCATGTCCTTGCTTTTAGGAATTGGATGTGCTTGCATTAGTGCTGGGATACCAGCAAGTGAGTTAGTGTCACCCTCTTGGCCAGGTTTACTAAATGTTGTGTGTGATTATGAGTACTTTCATTTTTGGCTATATCTGACTTAAGCTACATTTGCGGAAAGCCACTGCTGTGGTTTTCCTGAAAGCCCATCCTGTATAAGTTGATTTGGATAACCCCCAAACCTAAAGTCACTTCTACAGCATTTGGGCTGAATTGGAGGTCATGTCCCAAAGGGGGCGGTTGAGAATTTTAGCAATAGAGCCATTTGGTGGGAATTCATTCTTGGGATGAGGGACAGAGCTGGAGAAGGGCTCAAAGCCCCATTTGTTCCCCCCTCACCTCAATTCTGCTGTAAGGAAGCAGAGGTGAGCAGGCAGCCCCAGCCTGGTGCCTGCCATGAGCTGAGCCCAGCTCAGGTCACTGTGGGACCAGAGGAGGCCAAAGGCACCTTCTGAGTTATTTCTCCCTCCCCTTGGGCTGCCGTGAGCAGCCCTTTCATTTCAAGAGCCCAGCAAAACTGCAAGTAAGGATTTGCATAACCTTCTGGTGGTTTCCCCTGATTTTGAGAGGTTAGTATGATATGTCTGGGAAAGTGCCAAAGATAATGATCTCCTGGACAGAAGTTAGACTTCACCTATTTATGTGTAAGAGCCACAGCAGTAACCTTTCTAAGAAAGAGCAACGATTCATTGCAAGAGTAAACTATATTTTCTACTTTCCATATCTACTTCAGCATTTCTTTCCTCAAAACAACACTGAGACCGATTTAAAAACAAAATACCTCCACCAGGAATATGGTTTCAAACTCTCATCTTCCAGAGAAAAACCTGTGTTTGTTTTCTGAGGGATCCCATCACTCTTCATGTCGTCATCGTACTGAAGAAAATGAAACCTTCAGCTACTGACAGATCTGGGAGGGCAAAGAAACTTCTTTCCTGGAGTGGTTTTGTAGCTTTGAGCCTAGCCTTTGTATATTGCCATTGCTATATAAAAAAAAAAATTTCCCCATCAGATGCCCTCTCAGATCCCACCAAAGTCAAATAGAAGTTACACAGATGCTTCTAAAACAAAAAGAATCTGCTCTTGCCTAATGAAGACGTAATCCTCCTCTCAGCTGCGGTGGAGACCTGCTGGTGTGATGGTGGGGGAAGTGAGGTCCCACACAGACCCTGAGATCTCTTAAAAATAATCTTTGCTTTGGTTTGCCCAGCCCCACGGCTTAGCGCCCTCTGGAGCTGCGTCAACTGGAGCAATTTTGCCGGGGGTTACCCCAGCGCTCAGTGGCGCGAGGAGGCTATGGGGTGAGGGAAAGCAGAGGCTAGTCACTGTATTCGCATTTTTCTTCCCCATCGCAGGATGTTAGCCAGTGGGATCCTGTTCACAGATCTCATGCTGATTTTAGGAATATGACTGCAATCAATTCCCTGTAATATAACAAGAATAAAGCAAACCCCAGAGGCACAATGCTGTTTCTAGAGGGTCGCAGGGTGACTTGTTCCTCCTGCCCCTGCAGAAGGGATTCATCCCCTGACAGGCAGCCATCGCATCCCTTATCAGGTTGGTAACCTCCCTACTGCACTTGGGATGGCAGGTTGACATCCCACTCTTTACCTGCCCAGGTGGTGGCAGGGCACTCGTCACCCACCATCTGCTGCTCCCTGTGACACTCTCCTGCCTTCCCCAGGGAAAGTCTGCTTGCCTCTTTCAGCACGGATTTGGTGATGCTCCCCAGCTTGGGTTTGGTGATGCTGCCCAGCATGGTGCAGGTGCTCTCCATAGCCCACCGTCCTTCATGCCAGCAGAGAGCCCTGCCTTGGGGGCAGATGACAAGAAATGGGGCCAGTGCTGCTAAACCTTGGCTCAAAGTGCCTTCCTTGGACACCTGCCTCATGTCCCGG
Source organism: Fratercula arctica (assembly GCA_947846985.1). Taxonomy (NCBI): domain Eukaryota; kingdom Metazoa; phylum Chordata; class Aves; order Charadriiformes; family Alcidae; genus Fratercula; species Fratercula arctica. The sequence goes on from CANTUZ010000001.1 coordinate 99,841,290, forward strand.
TGGCTCCTTCCCCATGCCTGCCTCTCTCCCAAAGCAGGGGCATGGCCACACCAAAGCAATGCTCCTCTTTCCCAACACCTTCCTGGGTATTCAGCCATGGGGAAGAGGAAGGCTGGGCCAGGAAGTGATATGATCTAGTTTTGTCCCAGATTTCTCCCACGAGGAGGAAGCAGGGCCTGACTGTTTGCTCTCTGCTGTCAACTGACCATGCACACTCCCCTTCTCTCCTCTTCCTCCTCCTCCCTCATGCCCTTTTGAACCCTTTCCAGGCTTGAGGCAGCACCTTTCAGGGTGCTCAAGCTGCCCCAGATCAGAGTGGGGTGCAAGCCTTCACTGCCCTAACCCTATTTCTGATCCCTCAGCATTGCCACAAGATTTAATCAATTTGTTTATCAAGCAGTGCACTATTTTCCTAATTAGCCACAGCAGCCCATCCTTACAGCAGCCTCTTTTCCCGGAAATTCTCTAGCGTTCAGTTAAACTCTTGGGTCACCCTTCTGTGATTTGTATGAGATCACATAACTGGGCACATGATTTCTTTTTATTCTGGCATTTTGGTGGCCATGCTTGGCCTCAGGCTGGTGCCACTGGTCTCCTGGGGAAGGGAAACGCTTTCCCCAGCGCTGGGGGAGAAGTGCCATGCTGCCACCAGATCCTCCTCTGAACTTGGGACATCCTTTCAACTTCTACATCTTCCTGGGTCCTACAAGCACCGTGCCTCATGGCAGGCATTAAAATGCACCTAAAAGATCTCAAAGGGGAATGTTATGTGGGTGCTAGGCAGGTGCGTGAAAAAGCAAGGAGTATCAGATCTGCCTCAAGGCTTCCCAGAAGCAAAGTGAAGCTTCATTTTGCTGCCCTGGAGGAGGGAAACTGAGCCCCCAGCACCATGCAGGAGCTGGACCAGAAGCAAGCCAGATTTTTTCCAGGGCTTTGGCCACAGCTCAGGACAGTTGCTGGCACTGCCCACCTCCTCCTACAGTGAGGTCTGCTGAAATGCAGCCTGGGAAATTATCCTGTCTTGTTAACAGCCTGCTCCCTCATTGGGATGCAGCAATATCATGGGCAATGAAAACATGGCCTTCATGCCTCACCCCACTGAAAACACAGAATAAAGCTCCTGAAAGCAGGCATGCATGAAAATATCAAGATACTGATTTCATCCATTCATTTCAATACCTCAGTCACCATCTAAATTCTCCTCTCTGGCACTTGTCCTAGCAACAGTCCCCGGTAAAGCCAAGGAGCATTGGCCAAGGAAGGACTGTCCCCATCCCTGCCTGCTGCGGGCTGTTGGGAGTCTCGGGGCAGGGAACTGCCAGGAGCCACACCACACACCAGTGCGGATCTGCCACGGCCTTGGGGGATGCCAAGGCCGCATTATCCCACATCACTGGCATCCTCTGAATGAGTTTAAATGCAGCTGCCTTGCAAAGCTAATAAATTCATCTTATAGGTTCCAGGTGGGCTTTAATGAACCCTCCCTTTGGCTAACCGGAGCTTCTTCCTCAAATGGAAAATAGGTTTTGAGGTTTTTTTTTTTCTCTTTAGGTGATGGATAGGAGTTAGCCAGAGCCCCCTGTAATGAGCTGTTTGTGTTAGGTTCAAGGGGCAGCTCTGGAAATGCCTCTCCCCTTCCTCCTCACACCCCAGGGGCTGTAATGTCATGGGAAGATGGACCTCACCTTACGTTGCAACAGCTCCTAATCCCAGGGGATTTCGCTGACGCTGCTGCTGTTTCTAAAAATGCCTCCCTATGTGCCACCCTGCACAGCTTTGGTCCCTTGCCTGGGCCCAGGGACAGGCAGGGCACGGTGTGTTTGTGCGTGTGAGCCTGCAGGGCAGCGAGGAGGCGAGTGTCGGGGTGCGAGGACAGCCCGCGTGGGGTCAGCCGGGGCAGGCAGCTGGGGCAGACATCCTCCTCCCGCTCCCCTTGTGCTGCCCTGCCTGCACCCTGTGCTTACCGGGGCCTGTGGCACCCACGGGTGCCAGCACAGGAGCTACCCCCCACCCCCCCCACCGTGTCCCCTCAGCACCTCCCACCGGTGTGCCCAGGGCTGGAGCCGGCACCTGCAGCCTGCAGCGGGAGGCCGTCCGACAGCACCCACGCCACGGGCTCCTGCCCTCCCCCAGCCTGGTCAGTCTGGGTGTTTTCCTGGTTGCCTCTTGCCTTTCGCACTGATCCGGGGACGGGGGACAGTGACAGCCAGGCTGCTGCCCCTGCAGGAGCCAGCAGCCAGCCTCTGCCCGCTCGCTGCCCGGGGGTGTTACCCCGGGGGCTTTCCAGGGCTCACATCTTCCTAATTCTCTTTCCCCGGGAGGGGCTGGAGCACTGCACCCAGCCGCACGTTGCTGCCAGGTCTGTACCGACACTCGGCGCAGAGGGGCTGGGGGACGAGAACCGGGAGGGCTGCAAGAGCCACGGAGCTGCCGAGGCGCAGAGCTGAGCTGATGGAGGAGAAGAGGGAGCCGGGGCTCTGCCTGCCAGGTTTTGTTTGCTGTTTACAGCTGTGCCAGCCTTTGCCTGCTCTTTTGGGCTGGGTGCGAGCCCAAGGCAGCTGCATCTGGGAGGATAAACTTGGTTGCGTATTGGTTGGGGTGGGTTGCTGGGTTTTCCGCTTCAAAATAGTGTGATGCGTATACAGTGTGTGTAAGAGGACTGAATTTCTGTCTTGTGATCAGACAAAAATGGTCCTTTGGGGAAGAAATGGATCTATACTCTGCTGCATGATTGGTGCTTTTTAAAGTGGTACAAGGACCTGAAGTGTTGCTCAGGTGGGTAGGGATGGATGGCCCTGGGACTGGCTGGGAGAGGCTGCAGATTTGCTGGAGAAAGGTGGGGACTGCGGAAGGTGTGTGCATCTCGTGTATAACTGCAAATCTATCCGTACAGCCCTGCTTGCTTCTGGGCTGTGCTGTTGTCCTATCTCTGATAGGATCACAGCGTCCTGGATGCTGCACTGTTGCAAAATTTCCAGGAGCTGGAGGGTGGAAAATGGGTCTATCTTGTGCAATGCTCTGGCCTCCAGAAAGTTGTCTGACCTACTCATCCCCGCAACGAACAGCCAGGGAAATGAGCCAGGGAGGTCAATAGATCCATTGCTTTATGGTGACGGAGAAGCATGTTGTTGGCAGAAAATGTGGGGAGGTGGGCAATGCGCTGTGCTAACTTTTACTACCAGCGTAGAACAGGCTTTTTTGTGTGTCATAAGTTCATGAGAAGTTGCTGTAGCTATGTACTTTCTAAAGGTATGTATTCCTCTAGACTCCCTGGGTTTCTGGTCCTTGGTTACTGATGCTTTTGGCAGCAATAAGAGAGAGAGATTGTTGGAGATGTTTGCTTAGTATAAATTAGAATATGGGTCCTTTGATTTGTGAGAGCTGAGAAAATTGTATTAGGAGATGAGCTTCCGTCATTTAACATCCACCTCTGTTTACATGATAAATATCACATTTTGACCTCAGCAGGGAAGAAAAGAAGTACAGCTAGCCAAAGCAAATCAGTTTGCCCACCTAATGCTCGAGGACAAAATTCCCACCGAGTCCCAAAGCTGAGTATCACGTCCTCTGTGTACACATGGTGGTTTAACCCAGCAGGCAGCTAAACACAGCCATTCGCTGACTCCCCCTTCAGTGGGATGGGAGAGAGAATCGGAAAAAGGGTAAAACTCAGGGGTTGAGATAAAGACAGTTTAATAAGATAGAAAAAGAAGGGAAAGTAATAATAATGATAAAAGAATAGGCAAAACAAGTGATGCATAATGCAGTAGCTCACCATCCTCTGACCGATGCCAGACAGTTCCTGAGCAGCGGCCGTCCCCCCCCAGCCAACTCCCCCCAGTTTTATTGTTCAGCATGATGACATATGGTGTGTAATATCCCTGTGGTCAGTTGAGGTCAGCTGTCCCAGCTGTGTCCCCTCCCACCTTCTTGTGCATCCCCAGCCTCCTTGCTGGCCAGGCGGTGTGAGGACCCAAAGAGTCCTTGACTTAGTGTAAGCACTGCTCAGCAACACCTAAGACATCAGTGTGTTATCAACATTACTCTCATCCTAAATCCAAAACACAGTGCTACACCAGCTTCTAGGAAGAAAATTAACTCTATCCCAGCTGAAACCAGGACAGTACATTACATGACAGAAAATTGCCTCCTCTTTTTAAACCTGAGTGGTTGACTGGGACCACTGGCTTCACTGAAGCTCAGCTGTTGGAAAGAAGCCCAGCTCAGCCAGGGGCAGAAAGGACCGTGCCGGAGCTGGTGGCTCCATCTGGGTTGGGTGCACCCCACTGGCAGCAGCATCCAGGCTCACGGAGCACCCTCCAGCCTGCCTTTGAGCAGACAGACCCAATTGATAAAAGAACATGTTTTGCCTTTGTTAGGAACCAGCCAGGTGTGTGTCAGTTCTGACATTTATAATGTAGACAGAAGTAATATTAAATGCCAGATGCTCTGCAGCTGCAGATTGCTCTATTTGAACTCAAATGTCAATTTACAGCTCTGTAGCGGTGTCCCCATCACAGTCCTACCTCCCCAGCAGCAGCGGGTGGGACTGCATCAGCACCCAGGCAGGCACAGCACGGTCTCCAGTGGCTCAGCTTGGCCTCTCTTCAGACCCAACCGGGGTCAGGCTCTACATCACACAAGCCGTCTCATGGACTTGCATTTTGGAGCTCTAGCACTCCACAGCTGAAAGCATTTGGATGTCCAAGAGATTAAGATTAGGAGTAGATCTGTCGCAGCATGGTCATACCGGAGAGACATGGCCTCAGACGTACTCAGGGATGGGTTCTGAGATGATGATGCTTATGGAGCCCATGTGTCTCCATCCTCCATTCCCCACAGTGTGTCATGCTTCATAGCTCAAGGAGTAACTGGGTCTTCCCTGAGCTTATCCGTCACAGCCCTCCATCACACAAAGCCTTTTCAAACCAAGAGGCCTTGGTGGCTTAAAGCTTTCTTCCCTGATTCCTCCTGTTAACTGCTAAAATGCAATCTTGACAGATGCGCTCCACCAGAGGCCCTTCAGCCCTCTCCTTCAGGAGGCACTCTCAGGGTCAGTGCTGTTTTCCTTCAAACCCTGAGGGAAGATGCCACCATGAAAACTGTCCACCAGAGGTTTATTTTTCACTTTCCTTCAAGACAGCAGCTTTCCATCTCTAGTAGGTCTCCATTCCCTTCCCTCAGCTGTGCCCCATGGCTCTTGCCCAAGCCACAGAGATTTCAGAAAGCGGCAGGTATTCCTATAGGGATGGTGGGAGGTGTTGAAGGGCTGAGCAGTGTGAGCAGACTCTGAGTGCTTGGAAATAAGCAGAGCAGTACTCAGTCTTCTCTACACTGGGGCCTTTAGCGTGTATGAGGGAAGGGGGTGGTGTGTTTGGGTTGTTTTTTTCCCCACCAGTGGAGTGTCATCACTGTAAGGAACAGCTCACTTGTAAGTACATCTATGGTGAAATTTTTGCATAGAGCAGCATCCAGGCTAAAGGCATCCCAAGCAATACAGGCCAGCAGGCTGAGAAAGCGAGCACTGTCTAGGATCCTCGGATCTTCACTGAAGTTAGATTGAATGCATGGGTTTACACCTGCTGGGAACCTGTTCATTTATAAGCAGTATTTTAGAATGCTTTGGAATGGGTGGTTAATCTGCCTTCAGATGCTTTTCCTCCATCCACTGACTGTAAAAACTACAGGCCATACCCATCTAGCCACATAGAGATGTTAATGGTGTACGTCTGTCTCCTAGAGTTCTGTTTTGGCCATTCCCCAACTCTGGAAACCTGCCTGTGACATCTTGCCTGTCATCCTAAACCCACCCTCTCCATGAAGATATCACTCAGAGGAGGTCCGTCTCCACCTCCCACAAGAAATCCATGGCATGAGAAACAGAGGGCAAGTGGCCAGTGGCAGAGAGGAAAGGGATAAGGCTCAGTCAGCAAGGGGCAGCTCCAGAGGTGCTGCTCAGCACCACAGACCATGGCCAATAAGGCAGTGGTTCAGGTCATCGCTGACACCTAATGGAAGATGAGCTTGTGCATTGCCAGCAGCACACTCGCGCTGCGGGGAAAACCACACTTTGGGAAGCAACCTGCACTGAGCCCGTCACTTTTGCTTTGGAGATCTATGTATGTCACCTGTTTTTACTGTAACAGATGGAGAATCAGCGATGGACCTGAAAGCAGGATGTGGCCCAGGCTGCTGCCAACCTTAGGGAACTCCCTGGCCAATGAAAAACCTGCTGAACTCTTTAAGTTTTGCCCCTGGTTGTTTTTAACGCAGGCAGTTCACTGCTCAGTGCTTGGCCCCTCAAAAGAAGTAGGAGGGGTGAGCGCCCCCATCACGCACTGAAATCTCCTGTGGGATGGTGTGGGATGGGGACCACCACCCCAGGCAAGGTCCCAGCTTACCAGGATGCAACCCAGGTAAACTGGGATGCTGATTTTGGGCTGGACATGATTTCACTCAGAGCTCCTCAGGGGAGCCCCATGAGGGGACTGGGGCAGTGGTCGCAATTTGCAGCCCATCAGCAGTCATCTGGGTAGAGCAGCGGGGAACAGAAAACCACTCTGGCTGTGGTCAAAACAGAGGTTTTGGGACAGTGAGATGCGACCATCAGTCATGGAGTAGGCCTGTGATAGGTGGTTCTTCCCAGTCCCGTGTACTCCAGCTCTAAACTGGTCCCAGTATGGATTTTGTTGGAGTTGTCCTCCCTTAACCCCTCCTGTTATTGCCATCTGATGTGGTTACAGAGATGGGGCCACTCAGCTCCTTGCTGGCCTCCAGCCCAGCTGGCGTGCAAGCAACCCAGAAGTGGGCAACACCTTGCAACCCTCAGAAACCTCCCAAAAGAATACAGGGAGGTAGCTGAGGATATTCAACCTCAAAACGTCAATTCATCAGCACTGGAAATGTTGTCAGTGCTCCTCATAATTATTATGAGAAATGATTGCCTGACTTTCTCAAAAAAGTTGAGAGATCCAGTGAAATTCTTCTTTGTTTTGTCTTAAAGTTACTGCAATGATTTGTTAGCAGCTTTACATTTTACAGAGTCAACACGTTCTACACGCTTAGGAGAAGTAATCTCAGATAAAGGTTTAAACTCCTTTTCCTCTTCCTTTCCTTCTTAAAGGATCTGAACACAGCTGTGAAACGTGAATAGATTTTAACTATTAAGCCCAGACTGCCAAGACGTTATTTCCTGTAGCTTTGACTCATGCAACTGAAGAAGCAAATTGGATCAGAATATTGTTTTGTACAGGGGATTTTTGTCTCCCTCTGCCACCCCCAGGCTTGGCTCTATTTAAAGCCAAAATACCAAGGCATGCTCTCATGGGTGCTCATTTCTCCTGCTGGCGAGGCACCTCACGGCAGGAACTGCTTGCTTGGAGCAGGGTGAGTCTGAGCCCACAGGAGCCCAACCTGGGCTCTCAGTGGTCACCTGCTTGCCAGGGGAGGGAGTCTGGTGTCATCTGGTGTGGGCTGGTGCCGCTCGTGTCCCCCAGGATTGCACGGTGTGGAGAACAGGGCTTTCTCCATAGTATTTATCACCCTGGGCTGAGTGTCTGACTATCAGTGAGATCCGGCCCCAAATCCACGACTGCACAGCTGGGAGGTCGAGCAGAAGGGTTTGGACTGAAAATCAGCACATGCAGTTGCAGTAGCATTTAGTTGATGTGAGTATGTTTGATTGTATTCATGCCTGCATTAATTGGGTACTTTATTTGGCCGCAACAGCACCTGCTAGCACAGAACACACTGGGTAAATAACTGCTCTTCATCCAAGGGACAGCAGGTCATAAGATCAGTGTCCTCTTCTCGCTCCCTCTGTCTCAGCATCTCCTTTTACAGCGTTTATGCCATAACGAGGTGCAGATGATTCAAAGAAGCCTCCAGATACATCTCGTCTACTGCAGTGTCATTACCGGCAGCTGGAGGCTGTGTGCACAGCTGGACTCCCTCCTGTGCAGAGGTCCTGCACAACATCTATGCGTCATTAATGTTGCCCTCACGGAGGGGTGTAATTGCTGCCTAGGCCTTTTGGTGGCTTTCTGCCCAAGGCTTCATTTCATTCTTGATGTATTATAAATTATTACAATATAGTACCTCTTAAAAAAAAAAAAAAGTAAGTATGCTGGAGAAGTTTTGCCTGCTCTCGCAGATTTAAAACTGTAGAAAGCACTGACAGCTATCTTACATGATTACAAGATTGCTGTCGCAGAAGTCACCTTGAATAACAGTACCTCATTCAGATGTGCTAGGGGCAAAAACAGAGGGAAACTGTTGTCTTAATTTTCTAGAGACATTTAAATTAGTCACTGTAGTGAGATTGTCAGTCATGTTACCTGGCTGCTGAGGCTTTGGGACTGCAGTGCTGATGAGATTGCTCTTATTAAGTGATTACAGCTGACATTGGAAAGGGGAAAGGACCCTTCAGCTTCTTGTGTAAGACTGTCAATGCGGAGTGCCATGGCTAGGCAGCTTTGGATGTTCAGGTGCTTCTTGGTGTTGCTACCTCCTGCCCTATTCCCGACCTGCAGCGATGCCAGTGGAAGTCCTCCTAACCAGGCAGCAAAACACCGGTTGCACAGCCATTAAGTTTGGAGGAGAAAGCAGTGAGCTACCTGGGAGGGAACTGCCGGTCTGTAGGGGGAGGGATGAAAGGAGATGCTTTTCCTTTCTGCTGCTGGGTAGGCAGTTGCTACAGGCTCCCTCTGTAACCACTCCTTGGGCAAACGCCCATTGGGAAGTTGCATTAAATTAGTGTGGGACACATTTCTGTCAGACATTTGGTTGCTCAGTTTTCCACGGTGTATATCATTATGAGAGCGGCAGAAGAAAGGCAAGACTCCTCAACAGGGGTGGACAGGAGGAGTTTGCCGCGGGTACTGAGTGAGTTCAGGTACAGAAGTTTTGTCTCCCAACTCAATCCTAAAGCTGAAAGTAGAGGAGTGAGGACCAAGGGAAGCCATGATAACAATCTTCAAAGCAATTGCCGCCGAGTGGGAGGGAGACACTCCTCGTGCCTGTGGGGGCTCAGGGGAGATGCCACAGGCTTTAAATAGGCCTGGGTGAGGTGTCCGCGTGAGTGGCCAACAGCCAGGGCAGCTGTGCAGAACGACAGACTGTCTGTGAGGACTGAGGAGGGTCTGCAAAGCAAGTGTTTATGGGGGATGGACTCAGCCTAACTGGCCTGTCTTGGAAACAGGAGCTGAAGAGGTCCCTCCGGGCTGCTCCAGCCTCTGCTCCGACTCTGAGGTAGCTTCCTCGTTGAGGAGGGGAACCGGTAAAGGGAGACAGACAGAATTGCATCTTTACCTGACGATTTGTCTGGCTTGTCCCTGATTTTCATGCTTTTCTAGAAAAACTACAAATAAAGAAGAAAGAAGCGTGAAGGACAGAAGAACAAGATGTTGGTGCTGTCTAACGACACAGCCCTGAATTCACTTCTCTCCAAGCTGCTTCAAGACTACGTGCAGCAGACGAATAGCTCTGCACCTTCCCAGGTCAAAAGTGCCAGCAGCAACCTGGAAATCATCTACGTGCTTCTGATGGTTGGCCTCTTTGGCTTCTTCACAGTGGGAGTCATGCTGACCAACATCCGCGCCAGGAGGCTGGAGGAATCCCGTGACCCCTACAACACCTACATTGCCACAGACATTTGGCACAAGAAGGACAGGGAGTATTTTCAAGCCAAGCTCATAGAAAATTACAGGCTGTGCTGTGTCTTTGAAAACCAGCTGGCCGTGGAGCAGCCAAACCTGCAGATTCCCGAGGCGAAGTCTTCCTAGCAAAACGGGAGAAAGGATTGCACTTTGCACAGGGACAAGCCGAACGATACCTGTTATGAACCGGACTAGCTGCTTGCCCATCTGCAGAGCCGCAGGCGATGGCCTCGGTCAGGCTGAATAACCATGAACTGGCGGTGAAGCTGAAGGGTCTGTGATGTCCTCGGTGCTGCAGAAGTGCCCGGCCACCAGTACCTTGTCGCAATCACTGCAAGGTCAAGGAGGGGGAGACACTGCAGGAGCATCATGGCCTCATCAGTTTCACCTAGCAATAAAAGCAAATGATGGCCTTGCCAGTGTGAACGCTTGCAGTAGTCCATGTAATTAAAACCAAATTGGATCAAACACAAGCTAGAGGCGTTAACAGCCAAGCACGGTTTAGGCAATCATTTTCAAGTAAGACCAGTTTCTTCCAAGAAAAAGTAGCTGAAATAGTTCATTTGCGTTTTTGACCAGCATAAAATAACAATTTTATAAATTGTACAGTGCTGTGGATGACCTATTTCTTTCAGAATCATGCAGCTCTTTGAGATAAAATTTTAGAAAAAGATTCCTATTTTTTGCTGAAAAACATTTCTGTAGAAAAATGCAGACTTTGGAGGGAAATTTTTTAGTGTCTGTCCCTAGTTCCTAGCAGGTACCCTAGACCGGTCTTGCCAGCTACTTTTGGTATTCATTCTCATGGATGGGGATTCATCCTGGCAGCAATATCCACCCTTGTAGAAAGACTCATCAGCCCGCAGGGTCTATGCCATGCAAGTGTGTAGTGTTTCAAGAGTTTCAATCACATTTAATTATTGCCCTTATTGACCTAAGTGCTAGCCCTTGGTTGGAAGGTGAATTGCCACTCTATGAAGAGCAGTTCCACAAAGCATCTGATGTTTAATCACCCACACAGCTCATGTCTGTGCTTAACTTAAATCCTGTGAGCTCCCTGGAGCGGCCTCCCCCGGTACAGCCCTTTATCTCTCACAGTACCCAACACGAGGAGGGTGCCAGCAAGGTTTTCCTGCCCTTGTCCTCCTTACCCCTTCCTTCAGCCGGCTGTGTCTGCCGAGCCGCGGGGGGAAGGTGGGAGCCGAACTCGGCTTCTCCAGCAGCAGCGATCAGCTGCCTCTACTAAAAGCGAGAAATACGGCTCCCCAGGACATCGCGTTACTCAGAATAGCAACCTCGCCAGCTTGAAGCCTGTTTTCTTGTTTGGGATCAAAGAAGCAATAGGCTGGGCAGGAGGGCGTTTTTTATTTCTGCTCTGCAGAGGCACATCCCATTTTTAGCTGCTGGAGAGGAAAGAGAAGCAGGAAAGGCTTGAAAGAAAGTGGTGCGGAGCAGCCGCTTCAAAGGCAAGGCGAGGGCAGAGCCGGGGCAGATGGCTACCCACCTATTTGGAGGGGCAAGCAATACACGTCGCAGCACATCCCCTTTCCATGCATAGGTACTTCTTTAGCACTGCACTTTCATTAAAGTAATTTTCTAGCCATGTTTGTATTCCCATAATACTTAGGACAATTAATTTTTTTTTTTTTTTAAAGATATTTATATGGTGTCCACCATTAAGCTGAGGACAAGATACATATTTTCAGTGTCTTCAACAGCTTGGAAAAATCTCCATCAGCTTAATTATCTGAGTCACTTTTTCCTCTAGAGGAATGTAAACTAAAGGCAGGCTTTGGAAAAATGTTGATTTCTCAGCTTGGGCACTGCTCTTTTGGTATCTCACCACGCAGTCTGTTCATTACTTGCATTTCCCGCCTGCTGTGAGAGTGCAAATGCTCTTGCTTGCTGGTTCTCCAGAGGCAAGCCCGTGCAGCATTGCTGATAATGTTTACACTTGCATGAAAAATGACCTTTAATTACATTAAAACCTTCAAACATTAAGCTTGTCGAAAGGGCTCCCTCCTGCAACTCCCCCTCCACCCCAGGTTTTTTTTTTTTTTCAGGTATTTTGGGTCTAGGCACTTGCTTCTCACCTTATTTTAATAGCCTCAACGTAGTTCTTTGACAAGGGTGATTGTCAGCATTAGCTGGCTTCCACTTTTTTTTTTTTCTGACCTCTGCCATTTTATTTATTTAAAAAAGAGGGGAATAAATGTGCGTTAGTCATAATGCTTTCCTGTGCTACCAGGCTACAAATCACCCTTCAGTGGCAGTTGTGGACTCCCACTGTGGCCTTTCACACTACCTTTCAGTCTTGTAGTTCTCCTTTTTCCCCTATTTTTTCACTTGTACAAAGCAATAAAATACCAATTACAAACTGCGCTTGTGGCCTCAGATGTTTCTTTTTTTTTTTTTTTTTTCTCCTAAGCTGTTTCACAAGCTCGCAGAAAGAGCACTGATACTACCTGACGGGCACCCACTCACCCGTCCCCTTTCTACACCCTATTAACCAGGGCCAGGCCTGGCTGCTGGGATATCTCTCGCCATACCTAGATCTGGATGAATACCAAAATGTCAGGAACAAATTCTTCACCTCAAGCAAACTCCCAGGGTTTGCAGTACCCCGGGCAAGACTGGCTCCGGCGTTCGCTGCAGCCATCCCGGCGGCAGCCTTCGGGCACACGCTGCGCACAGCTTTCCACTGCAGCCCCAGCAGCACCTGCCCCGCCGGGGCTTGGGTTTTGTGGCACCCACCTCGGAAACGACACTGGGCCTGGCAAAAGGGAAGAAATAGCTGTGGGGTAGTAGTCCCTCCCCCCAGCAAGGGAGGAAGGTCTTGTGCCTGTGTGGAGCTCAGTGGCTCCGCGCAAGGCATCGGCTGGGCAGCCAGCCCTCATGGGGTGCTCTGTTGATGAGACGTTTTAAGGCTAGAAAGGATGGCTGATCACAAGAGAAGTGGGAGTACATGTTATGAGACCTTACAAGGTCAGCCGGGTCTCTGTGCATGCACTCCTTGAAAAAGGCTCTGAAATTCTTTTCTATACAGGTCTGGATTATGTAATAACAGTTTTGGAGATGTGAAGTGTGAGCCAAGCTGCAACCTGCATCGCCGAGCATCCTCCAGGGCTTGTAAACACAGCTCCGATTTCCTCTGTCATTACCCCTGATTCATGCAGGATGGCTGACACGGGACCCATCTCTGACTTCATGTAATGGGAGAAAGAGCATTCACTGGCCAAGGAGTGCCTAGAAATGTGTGATTAGTTCACTCGATCATCATCTTTGCCGTAGACCAAAGGCTAGCAACAAGCCTCTCATATAATTACCATCACACGGAGCTCACGTTTTCCAATTTCCTGCTTGTTGGGGAGACTGAAGAATCTTAAACTCATTAGGCAATTGTTGCACTTTCTTTGGCCCAAACTTTAGAAGTCTTTTGCTCAGGAGATACAAAATAGCTAGGGAAACTGGAAGAGGTTTATTTTCCTCTGGTCCCCGATAGCTATAGGCCCTGACTTCATCAGCTGTGGCTTATTCTAGTTGGTAGCCTTGCTGCCAGTTGGCCTAATGAGGATACCTCCAGGCACAGGTATTGCTCTCTGGCTACTTACAGTTTTTATAATAGAAATCACATTATATAGAAATGCCAGCATTATATAGAAATGGCATTTTGAATTAAAGCCCTACATTTTTTACAGCGATGTGGTGGTAAAGCACAAAGTTCTCAAGCAAAATCAAAGCCCAGTATAGCAGGTTCTCTCCTCTATATATTTTGTGAGGTTCTGTTTTATACAGTTGCAGACTAACCTGGAAGTTGTGTGGTACAAAGCCACACAAATAAAATATTTATAAATAACCGGTACAGCACAAATGCGGACAGGATTCTGCGTCGTACCTCTCGGAGGGGAAAGTCAGTCCGCATGCCTTGGGGGAAGAAGATCCCAGGAAGTTTTTCACTAGGTTATGTGGCACACTGACTCACGGGCAGATGAGTTCTCCCTCTTCTCCCCTTTCCTGCCTGCCCTGGAAACCCGTCTGGATTGCCCAGACTCTGGGCAGCTCTGTGACTGCTACAGCCCCCCAAGCCTGTCTTCTCAGGCCATGCCTGCAAAGCTGTTGCAGGAACGTCATCAGCAGTGCCTCTACTAGAGAAGACTTCCCCATCCATGCGTGGAGCAGAGTGCAGCATGCAGCAGGGCACATCTATCCTTCTCTGGCAGCACGCAGTCATTTGCTGGAGTGGGAGTATGTTTACCTGAGGATACGTCTGCGTGGGCTCACACAGAGGGTGTAAGGGCAGCCCAAGCTCAGCTTTAAGACAGCCAGATGCCAGCTCCAGCTGTGAGAAAGCATGAGTACCGTGCTGAGGTTGAGACCAATATGCCCTAAGCAGTGGCTAGAAGTGGTTTACATCCAGGAAGCACAGAGCCCAGGGAAGCAAGTCTTTGCTGATCTGTAGCCACTCTGTAGCCTGACGTGCACAACCTTCCCGTAGGAAGCCCAAACTGAGAGCTCATCCTTTGCCTTCACCGCAAAACATTCCCTCCCTTCTTGCCAGCCTGGAGAGCTCCAGGCCCTGGTTCTTATTTCCCATCTCATGGAGAACTTGCATCTGCAGCAGCTGGCTTTTCATTATACCCAGCAGAAATCCTTAGGGCTGCAGGTATGAGAGATCAAACCCCTTACTACTTAATAGTCGTCCATCTGGAAAATACTTTACAGTCAAAGGCAGCCCAAGTGTGCAAGTCTGAAGTGATTTCCTCCCCCCTCCCCACTTTATAGTTATCAGTGTTATCTTTATTTGCAGTTGGTTGGGTCAGACCTGCTACACCAGGAAACGTGTACAAAGACAAGCAGAAGGAAACCGATAAAAATAGAAGATATGAGCAATCAGAAGCAAGCAGAACATTCTTTACAGCGATAACTGGAATTATATAATATTTCTATGGCATCCTGTTTCATTTTTACACGCTGTTATCACTATGCCAAACTCACTCCCTAATCTCCTTATCGAGCTGGAGCCATCAGCTGCGCATGTGAAACCTCCATGACGCCTTTCTCAAGAAATTGCTCAAGGGACCAGCACAAATGCGATTGCTCAGCAGAGGAGTCTACGAAAGGTCACGCTGCGTTTCACCACTGGGCTGGGCAGGAGGCTGCTCCCTGCAACCAGAGCTGTCAGCGCCGGTGGCTTTGTGGACACGTTCAAACAGAGAAATGGTCCCAGTCAACCACCTTTAAATGATGAGAAGCAAAGACCCATACCGTGCCGAAATAGGCAAGCAAAGTGCTTAACTCTTGGTAGTTCAAGGGCAGGGCTTGCAAGGATAGCTGTTTCTAAAGACAGTTTTCAACTGCACCCACGAGTGTCCTTCAGATCAAAGAAAAGGGCAGATGTACATAAATATCAATGGAAATGCATGGATGCTAAATCCAGAAGTGAACATTGTGACCATCTGCTCTGATCTGGCAGAAGAAAGACCAAAGACTCTAATGCAATACTTTCTCCAGGCAGGTCCAGAGCTTCTGTCTGGGCTATAGCATGTTATTTTCAGAGGCACACTCAAGGCTCACCAAAATAATTCCTCTGCTCAGTCCACAAAATCCACACACTGGACCAGGGGCCACCAACCTTCCAAGACCAAGAGCCAAGCAAAATAAAAAGTGACACCTTAATGTGAAAGCACTTGCTCTAAAAACCACTTAATTCAGCATTGGTCTGATGAGTGTGACAGCAGTTTGACGACAGGTACACCACACCACCCAAAACACAGCTGACCTTCACGGAAATACACTGATTTTGACCGATGCCCAGTAAATGGATTCTCAGACAGTTCTGATTTTATTTCTAGATGTGGTAGCTTTCCTACGTTTATACAAGGAAAGAATAGCTCGTTAGCCCAGCTGTGAGCATTCATTTTGATTTAATCTCAAGGATCGGAGATTGATCGGCGGCGGCTGTTCAGCACAGCACACTTACCTGCTGGGGAGCTAATGCTCGTTTGGCACAGCCCCATCAGCAATATCTCTTCTGCCACCCCCCACTGCAATACTCACCCTTCTCCAGGTTTCCCTCCAAAGCACAACCTCTGGCCTTCCGACCTCTCTCCGTCAGCCTCCCCTACGGGTCCAAAGGAGCATAAACCTCTCTGCCCTGGCCAAAGGGGGCCATACCAGCTGAGGATCTAACCCATTGTTCCCAAAGTCTCAGCTCCAATTTCCTTTTTCCTTGTGACCTCCAGCTTCGAGTGGCAGTGTAATTTGTCAGGGGAACAGTTGATTCAGCAGCTGTTCTGGTTTGCTGTTGTGCCCATAAGCCTCAAGCACGGGTCTTTGTTCGGACCCATGGCAACACCAGGCTTAGGGACCTCCAATCGGATGGTACTTTTTGCCCTGGCAACGTTTTCTCAAGCCTTTATTATCAGCTTCTCACCTAACAATGCACAACGAAGCTGGGAAAAGAGTGCAAACAATAATCTCATACCGACTCCGCACCTGCAGGTAAGATCCCTTCTCTGGGCTGCTCCAGCTGAGCTCGCCCTGCAGGTGCCTCTGCAGCTTCACGCCCGGCCGCCCAGCTCCCGGGGACCCAGGCATGGATCTGACACGGAGCTGCATGCAGAGACCAGACAAATAAAACATCAAATCCTCCCCGTACTTCTATTTGTTTTTCACCTTAGTATGCAAGAGTTACGGCGCAGGAATAGACAAACCAGCGCACTCATCCATCAGGCACCCTCTGCCAGCCAAGGAGCCACAGAGATTTACCCTCAGGCAGCCTGTGGCAGGACCGACACCTGAAATTAACGCTCTGCTGTGTTTCTATTTATTTCCTCCCCTAAAAAAAAAAAAGAAGTGAGATCTTTCTCTTTAACAACACCACACCAATAGTATTTCCATCCAAATCCTGACCTTGAGAAAGGGATTGTAACAGAATAAAATGCAATTTGAATAAAAGTAAGTAGATGAGAAACATACTGGTTCATGCTAATCCACATTTCCAGCAGTGTTGGCTAGCTAACTGCAGGATACAGGCAATAGAGATAGGGCCTTCTTTGCTAACAAGTTATTTAATTCAACATGTGCACATTAAACAGTCTCTTCTGGATTTCTTTAGGTGCATGTTGCTCTTTATTTCTGTTTGTAGAAGTCACTGACACGCAGAAATTGCCAGGCCTGTTGAAGCTACCACTGGATAAGACCTTTGATCTCAACAGCAGACTATCCCAGCTCAGATTTCTGTCCTATTTTCTTCTCATTTCCCATGTCCCTCCAGGGAAACATAGAATCAATCACAGAATCATTTAGGTTGGAAGAGACCCTTGGGATCATCGAGTCCAACCATCAACTCCGCTCTACAAAGTTCTCCCTTACACCATATCCCTTAACACCACATCTAAACGAGTCTTAGATGTGGTGTTAAGGGATATGACTTAAACATGACTACGTCCACCCCGGCAATGTGGGGCAGCTCTTCTCCCTGGAGACCGCCCCCCGCGGCTAGGCTTTGGCAGGAGGTCTCTCATAAGGTCTCTCATAAGGTCTCTGCTGACGGCGCTGCTGTCACTGACAGCAGTGGAAACAGGATCTCACCCTCTGATTGGGACTCACGAGGATCAAAGTAAAGAGCATCACCCTATAGCATAGGACATCACAACATCCCAGCATGTCTCCTGTGAGGGAAGTGGTCTGGTCTTGTTTGAAGAATGGTGTTATATGATATAAACCAATACCTTGTGATCTGGCAGTGTAAAAAACTGAGCAAAACTACCTTGCCATGGTGTGCGTTCAGCATTTTGTGGCATAGCACGTGGATGCCAAGGCATAACTGCAGTAACAGCAGATGCAATTGTCGGGCAAGTTAAATGGCAATGAATACATCCAGTAGCAGCTCAACGGGGCCAGCAGCCATGTCAAAACCCCAGATCTGCTTCCCAGCTCTCCCACTAAGGTGCCAGGACCTGGGGTACCAGGGGCACCACAGCTGCACTGGTGGTACCAGCTCTTCATTCCTTCCTTCCTCCAGGTCCATACAGCTTTCCTCTTCCCTCCTGAGCTTCCTTCAGTGGGAAACAACACAGGCAGTGCATTGCCCTGCATCCAGGTTCTCCTCTTTATTTATCCACAGGGGCTGTTGGCACTTTTGGGGATTTGCAGAGAATTAAGTAGTCTGCGAAATTTTAGAAAAGGAAGAAAGGGATGTTGCAACCTGATGTGTTTATCAATCAGATGTGTTTGTGGTTTTATTCCATGATACAGTTTCCATCCAATGAGAAGCGCAAGCCCACACCCACTGCAGGGACCCAGGCCAGCATGTACCAGTTGGTGGCCAGCTGTGCGGGTGCACGCTCCTGGACGGCTCTGAGGAAACACATTAAACCCCCATGCAGGTGGTTCAGGCTAACACATTTTATCTGGAAATCTTCAAGGGAGGGGGAAGAGGAAACAGGCAATTACAGTGGCAGGGACAACACGGGGCAACCTGTCAAACTGCCTGGCCCACTGCCGTCATGTGTAGCTGTACCCAGATGCCTCCCTAGATCATGGCCATACACAAATACTCCTCCTCTGCTGACACCTCCTCTTTCCATTTTTGGGATGCTATGGTCAGATCCCAGACGACTGTTCCCAGCTGCCTAACCTATGGTTTTAGAAATGTCCAACTCCAGGTCAGTATCTGAGAAGCTCATCACAGCGATGGTCCAGAAATAACGGCCTGAAGGGTAACCACCCTGCCGCAGCTGCACCTCTGCCAGCGGCTGCAGTCACAGGGCGGCTGTCCTGGTTTGAGCTAAAACAGAACCAACTTTCTCTTCAGTAATTTTACTTCTTAGCTAGGCCTCTTCTAACTCTCTGAAATTAACAGCAAGTTGTGTCTAAAGTGGTTCATTCAGGGTGATAAGACAGTTTGTGCCAAGGAATGGTACGCACAGAGGCTCTTGCTTATACTTACTGCTATAACAACCAAGGTCAGCTAATTTCATTATTTGCCCTGCTGGAGGGTCAGAAACGGAGAAGCGTAGAGGGGTCCCACCTGCAGGGAGGAACGGACAGGACAGGTGACCCCAACAGGGGTGTTCCATCCCATCTGCCGCACGCTCAGTATAAAAGCTGGGGGATCAAAGGATCAACTCTTTTTTTTCTTCAACGGCTGACGTCCCAGGAGGACCCTGTCTGTTCATCTGCCTTTGGTCCTGATCCGTGTGTTCCTGACTCCAGCTCTGGAATCCAGTTCCCACTCATCGCTGAGTCCAGTCTGGGACTTCCCCAGTGCCTGCCGGCGACGTCATACTGGGAGCTTAATATGGGTTTGTATATACTGTATCTGTTTCATTATTTTCCTTTTTATTTTATTATTAATATTTCATTAGTTTAGTTTCTTCTAAACTCATAAATCTCTCTTTATCTCTCCTCCTCCTCTCTGTGGATGACAGGTTGGGGGGGGGGGGGAGCATCTGTCACCGGCCATTGCCCAATTTGGCCAAAACCACAACAGTTGCAAACACAATTTCTCTTCCAACACTGTAGGCCCTCTCTGTGCCCTCCCCTTCCACCCACCCTGAATGCAGTCAGGAGTGAAACACAGGAGAAGGAAAGGTCTTTGCCAAGCTTCACGGCTAGTATCCGCATTCATCACAGATGGTGCCAGATGTCAGTGTCCCTCCGGCGGGGAGGGCACTGCTTGTCCTCTGGTGTCACCAGCAGCCAGCAGCCACTGCCGGCGGGCTGGCTCAGGCTGTCCCAGGGTGATGTTGTCCTCTGCCAGAGCTCCTTAATCTGTAGCCTGTGGTGGAAACAGGATGTGAAGCACAGGATGGGAGTGGCAATTGCTTTTATTGCTGTCCTGAAGGTGATACTACTCAAATTGTATTACCACACGTTTTGGACAGGAGCCAAAAACGTGAACATCGGACGACAATAAATGGGGACATTTTTGCTTCCCAGGTACAATCAAAGGGCAACATCCAGAATTTTATTGCCAGTAGGTGAGTCACAAGCAGCAAAACCTGGATGTGGCTTTGAGACAACCAGCTCCTGAAGCAGTTACATCGGGGCAGAGCCCGTATGTGAAATGAATTAAGGGACGAAGCACGCACGAGTCCGCAGTGTTTGGCAGTGCCTTTGTCTGAAGCGCGCTCTGTTGCGAGAGGATGGGTCCCGGTGGCACTGGCAGCCACAGCTGCCTCCCAGTGATACGGGATCACAGCAGCACTCAGACAGCATTAGAAAATGAAAATGCCTGGCAAAGGGAGAGTCTGAGAACGGTGGGAGAGCAGCAAAAGCTGTGGAGGTGTGTTACACTAGAGTACCGAGAATGCTAAATACATTTAGAAGGATCAGACAATACATGTTGGAAAAGCTAAAAAAAAAAAAAGGAATAAAAGAAACAAAGAGCCTAAACTTAACTGCCTGAGACTTTTATCATCGAATCACTCATAATACAATGTCTAATAACATCATTTTTGCCATCTGACTCACACTGCATATCTCACCGAAGGCAGAAGCTCTTTTCTTTCATCTGCTCTATTCAATGTGCAAGTAGCTATTCAGGGTTCGCTCCTGTTGCTGAGGAGGAGTACTGGGAATGTCCTGTAGGAAAAAAACAGTTAAGAAGGAGCGAGCCACATGGCTGCAGTGTGGTGCATGGGCACGGAGCAGAGACCCTTGGGCAGCTGTGCCAGCACCAGGCCGTTTCCACTTAGCCCCAATGTACAATCAGGGCTGCAAGTGTTTTGCAGAAATACTCCAGGATTCAGACGAGCTTTTTCTCACACCTACACTTGGGCATGAAGAGAGACAAACAGGTCACCAGATAACCAAGACTAGCCCAAGGCTTGTTATTGCAACAGCAAAATGAAAGCTCTGGCTCATTCTCAGCCACAGAAACTTGGGCAATGCGATTCGTGACATGGCTGACCTGTGCGAGAGGCAATGTGCACTGCCTTGCGCTGGGGCCATTACCTGCAGCCCTCACCCCCAGCCACCGTGAGTGAGTGCCCCTTCTCAGAGTCTTCTAGAAAGCCAAGATGACTCGGCCACCACCGAGAGGAAGGACACGGCAGATTATCGCCTCCCCCAACCAAGGTCCTAGGAAGCAGTTTTCTTTATAAAAGAGCTCAGTACTCTAACAAATCCTCCTCAGCTCTTGACTGACTCTGCTCAACATATTTCTCCTCCTGTGCTGGCTCCTCTAGCTCCCCACAGAGCAGGTCTCCTGAAGCAACATGCCAACCTCCTGGGCACCGTGCCCCTGCCTGGTGGGCAAGCCAGGCCTGCCTCTGAGACACCTTGAGGTCCTCCAGCCAACAGCTACCCCCAGGAGGGTTGATGGGGAAGGGGCATCCCTGTCTCGGGGACGGTTCATTCCTGGTGTAAATGCCTGTCAGGGCATGACCTAGATTTTTTTTGAGGAAGTCACAGGGCTAGCGTGCAAGGAATCACATGGGGCTGAGGTCCTCAGTACCCCACTGTCCCCAGTGACCGGTGTGGTCTGTTTGCAGGACTCAGCCATGTGAGGAATGCTCGTCACTCATCTTAGATCCAGACATTCCTTCATCCCACTTCCTCTGAGGCAGGCAGGTCGCCCTGGCTCAACAGGAAAGATGGCTTGAAGACATGATCCACCTTCTATCCCAAGGGGGTGAGAGCATGGAAAGAAAACAAGCTAGCACGCTGCAGAGGAAAGTGTGCATGGGAAATGCTTCAAGTCTGAACCTCATCTGGGCTTGTCCAGGCGCTTCAATAGCGTGATGAATCTTCCGTTCCTGGCTCATTCCCACCCATAGGATTTTAAAGACATGGCTGCCTGTCTTCGTCATGTCCTGCAAGTGCTTCCAGGTGTCATTGGCCCTGGAACAAGGGGAGCACTAGTTCAATTTCCGCCAGACCCTAAACCCCCCTCCAGGGTTTTGATTCTCACTGTAGAGTTGGCAACACTCTAAAATCTCACATTTGTGCAAAAATATGACTAAAATAGCCTTGCTGATGTGCATTGTTTCCTTATGTTATCTTTTTTAAAAAAAATGAAACTTCAGTAATAAGAGAATCATACCCTCAGCTGATGTGTCCTGGCCTATCTCCTCTAAAGCTGATGGAAACCTCCCAGCTTATTCTGGGGTCCATATGCCTTCACTGAAAGACTGTCAGAAATACTTCTTCTGGCCCTGCTGTTCTGTTTGTGCTCAAAACCCCTTCCCTCGTCCTTCACCCCTTTTTAAAAGAAAGGTGCCACCTGACACTGGCACAGACTTCCAGGACTGTGGGTGGAGGAAGGAGGCTGTCACAATTAGGCAGGTGCCGAGTGCTTGTTCCTGGTCAAGGGACATGGTTGTGGCTGCATGCCTCTTTCCATCCACACCGCGATGGGATCCAGTCCTGTGACGCACTCTCACAATTTCCACCCTCCCCCTCACCTGGACATCTTATGCTACCCCAGCTCCTGTGTTCTCCTTAGCAGGAATGGTATCTGGATGCTTCCTCCATGTGACGGGAGATCTTTGCTGTCCTGCCTTGGGAAGGACAATTAGGCATCCTACCTCCTTTGCCTTGATATGACTGAGTGGGGAGTCCATCTCACAGCACTTTTGCTGTCGTCAGCTTAGAGGTTGACGCTAATCACCGTCATTAGAAAGCAGGCTCTTCTTGAGGGCACGTTGTGCTGAGAGGTGGACTCGTCACCCTTCGGGGTTACCTGTCTCTCCCTGTTGAGCAGGGAAGCTCCCCACAGAGTCCCAGACCGTGAAACAAATCCCATCTTTGGTGTATGCTTGAGCCTGTCCCGCTCATACTCCCGTGTTGTGCAGGGGATCAGATGGTCATCGTCACCAGTGGGTTTGCTATCAGTGTTTCAACTTTTACATTTTACATTTTGTTTCCAAGAAGAAGGACCATCAAATCTAGGGAAGAGGTATGAAAATAGGTGGGTTTTCCATCTCCACCCTCTAGCTAGGTAAAGGAGTGGGGACCGGAGCTGCAAAGGAGCTATACTTGATGGGGCAAAAGGACAAGGTGTGAGGCTCACTTTTCCCTAGCCCTGACCACACTTCCTCTAAAACTGGAAACAAGACTGCTATTTCAGTATAATGCCAGGTCTAATCTGACAAGCCCTACAGAGAAGTCGGCTAATTAGCCGTGCTGTAGGGCTGTGCTGACCCAGCTACGCCGCTCCCTGGCCCTCACCGGCATCTCCTCCCGGCACCGCACCGTCTCCTGCCAGAGCGTTCACAGCCAGCCCAGGTCTCTGGCTCTGCCTGGTGCAAGGCTGGACAGACAAGGCCTGCTGGTGTTTTGTGCTCTAGGCTGGGTTTTGACCCTTGGAGGGATGGTGGCTTTAGACCAGCATTACTTTTCGCACCGCGTTTTGCTCCGATAGCTGTGGGCTAGCTGTAAAGGCAGCCTGGCAGCAGTGGATGTTATGCACAAACAGGGGAAGGCACATGAGGGAGTGCCTTTACCAAACCTCTCCTTCTCCACCAGCTTTGCTGCCTGGGAGCCCTCAGGTCTCCTTTCCTCCAACTGGTAGCTCCCTGCTTCTGACTTTCTTCCTATTTCTGCATTTGTTAGCCAAAGGTGCAGCTCGCCTAACGAGCTGCTGATACTTTCAAAGCGCTGTGTGTTAGCCAGCAAAGATTAGACGTGTGAAAAAATGAGCAGTTTGAACCGGCTCCCGCAGCAAGATTTATGAATCCGCCTGACTGCAGTTTAATAGCAATAGCTGCTGCCGCTTCCCGAAGGCAGACATACCCCGCTGTCGTGGGGCCCTGCCTCCCTCGCCTTCAACAGTCCTCCTCCCTCCTGCTTTCCATGGAAGGAAAACCATCCGGCTTTAGCATGAGCTCTCATCCTCCCTCAGCTGCCTTCGGTTGTTCTGGTTGCGCAGCGTAACCCCATGCCAGCCCTCGTCTGTGGCTCCCATGGCCAAGTCTGAGTTAAATCAGACGTGTTGCAAGCCACAACTGGTGTTATGTGTTGATCCTGAAAGGGTACTTGGCTGTGGAGGGGTGTAACTCGTGCTGTTTTGCCACGCAGAGGGTGTATGAAGGGAATAAAACACCCATGCCCAGCTGGCAGAACAGGATATAAGAGGTTGGGGCAGGAGGACGAGAGATGAAAGATAGCAAGGTTGCTTCATCCAGCATCCTCTTTCCTATTCCAGGCTACTTTCTTTCCCCATCCTTTCACCAGAAGGTTAGAGCAGGATGAGCGGGGATGAGGATGAGCCTCCACTGAAGGAGGAGGCACAACTGCGGAGCCTTTTTCCTCTGGCATGACAAGGTGGCATCAACCAAACACATCTAGGGGGGCACTAGGACATTGCTGTTTTCTTTCCTATTTCTGAAAGTTGCTGACTTTAAAAATGGCAGGTCTGCGATGAATAACCAGAAATCACCCCAGGCCCACAAATCAGCTCAAGCACCTGGCCGCCCAGAGCTGCCTTTATGCTTTAATTTGCCCAGTATCGAGGCAACTGAGTCCTCATCCATGTTACTCCCATTCCATGCACAATAAGGGAACATACATGGCCACTTGCCTGGAACCCCCATGTAGCAGGAGCCTCACAGGCCCGTAGTATCCTGTTACCACATTGCTTTGCCGACACTCCCTCCTGCATAATGTGCCTGTGATTACTTGCTAGAGGCAAGAAGCAGAGGCCACTCCTCTCCTGTGCTCCTTAAATAGTTAAATGCATTGGTCAGCTGGAAGCAAGCCTGACAGCTGAAAGAGGTGCTGCTCCCAGGACAGAGCCAGAGGTCTGCATGTAAGTAAGCTGCTTCACTAGGTACAACCTTTCACATCTGTTGTTGCGGTGTTTGGGGTGTCTGCAACTTCCCCTACATAGTGATAAGCAGGCACTGGTTTAAATTTTCATTTCAATTTCCCCATTATTTTGGTTACATTTACTGGATCTTTTTTCTCCTGAAGTGCTGTTCTCCAAAAATCAGCTCTGCTTAACACTCGAGCTACTAGTAATTTTTTTTTTTTTTTTAAATTAGCTAGATAAGGCATTATACACGTAGCTCTGTGGGTGCTTTTATATTTCAGCATGTGTTTGTGTGTGTAGAGAGAGAAGTATATGCACATGTATCTGTGTGTGTGCATTTGTATGCATGGGCTTATGCTTACTTTTGAGGCAGACGATAGCGACATATCTCTCTAGTTGGTGTGTGCGGGACACACCTGCGCACACGCACAGCAAATGGTCAAAATGGAAAAACAATCCTGAGGTCACGGAAAAGCGGTGGAGAGGGGAGTGGGTAGAAAGGGGATGAGTCCCACCGTGGGGAAAAAAAGGCTGATTTCGAACCTGTGTATCTAATACGATGATGGGGGCAAAGTAGCAATACAGATGTTTGAAGCCTGGAGGAGTGCTGATGTGGTGGCCCAGTATCTTTCCAGCATTGTCTGTGGTTGTGGGCGTGTGTGTGGGGCGAGTGTGCATGTATACACAGACAAACGGCACACAGCCTGATTTGTACAAAGCCAACGGAAGCCTGTTTTCTCTCTCCTAGAGGCCCGGTGTGGCACAACAGCAGCCACTAATCCTTCCCCTAGTGGCCGCTAAAGGCAGATCCTACCCTAGACGTCTTCTTTCGCATTTTGGGGTGAATACTCAGGTTCTGCCTTTCAGTGACATCTCACTTGGGTTTGGCCCCCACAGCCTGCTGTTAAAAATCCCCAGTGTGCGCTGTGTGTCTGGCCTAAGGAGAATTAGGCAGCCGTTAAAGCTAACGGGCAATACTCTGCCCTTTCAGCTTGTTATGGCATTTGCCTCAAGCCTTTCATTATTGTTTTTTGGGGATCGGTACCTGTCATGTTGTTTTTCTGTTGTATTTTGTATGGGAGGGAAAACTGTTAGACAAGCAGAAATGCATATTCTCCACAAAAATGTTTTCTGTAAGACAGATTTTACTGTGGTGAAGTGGCACACGGATCAGCGATACCCACACTTGCAGATATTTTAAGTACCAGTCCAACATTTAGCTAGTTTCACTCCTGTAGAGCAGAAAGCACTGTATTCCATAGAAAGCCATGTCTGAGGAACTCTGTGTCAAAACACTGTGATTTTGTATTAACTTTTAAAAACCCAACGATTTGTACGCATCGCAAAAGGAGCAGCCCCACTCCAGTGGTGGCAGAAGCCAGGGAGCCCATACCAAGAGACTCCAAAGGGCAGCGTGGAGCTGCGCTTCCCAACCATACACAGAATCACAGAATGACAAGGGTTGGAAGGGACCTCTGGAGATCATCTAGTCCAACCCCCCCCAGCCAAAGCAGGTTCACCTAGAGCAGGTAACCACCTAGAGCATCTTCCCCAATGTGAGAGGGACGGTCCAGCTAGCTGCTGTCCTGCCTCCAGGGATCTGGAGAAGAGTTTGAGGTGACCCATAAACCAAAACAATGAGTGCAGAAGCAGCCCTTCAATAAAATGCAGGTAGTGGTAGGCACTGGAAGTAATAAACATGGATAAGAGCATTCAAAGCTTTGCCTCACTTTTATACGAGAGCAAATGAGTGAAGTTGTGGCAACTGGGTACAAGATAGTCTGGGGGTGGGCAGAGGGTGGGTTGTTTGGGTTTTTTTGCAGTGGGATTGCAGAAAGTTAGGAAGTCCATCTGTCAAGATGGCGTATCTCTGAACCTTGGACCTCCACGATGTGTTGTAGCTCATCATGGCATAAGTCATAAAACCCAGGGCATCCAGTATAGCAGAGTAGTCTGGAGAGGCAGAGAAGGGAAATGTGTGTTTGGGGAACAACAGGGAAAATCTTGTTATCAGAAAGTCAATTTACTTTCAGTAAATCTTTTTCAGAATAAAACTTTGACCTAGTGTTCAGCCAAGGTATGGATCACTTCTTTCACATCATGCCCTCTGAAAGGGGAACACCAGGACAGATTTCACTTCTGCTGAGTATTGTGATCGCTGATTTCTAATGCAGCCAAGTAGATGTCGCCAGATTGGGCTGGGGCAGAGAGGAGTTTTGTAATCTATGGGCAGTTTACTTGTATCTGACTTGGAATCTGGAAGGAATCTTGCCTTTCTATGTTTCTGTATAGACCAAAAAATCCTGGTTAGCTAAAAGCTATACACTACCTGAACCATGTGGTCCCACACACCCACTGTTGCTGCAATTCATTATACTCCCCCGGTACATCTCCAGTTCCCGTGCTGTGGTTGTAAATCCCCGCATGCCTCTCTGAATGGATCCCGCAGAAGCTCGGCACTCGATTCACGCAGCCGCCCGTCGTGGTTGTTTGGCTATTAATAGATTCCAGGCAGACCAGTCACAACCCAGCCAGCAGGGTAAACACGTTAATTAAAAGGTAATAGTGGCAAGAAGGAGGAAACGTAACCAGGAATAGCTAACCTTAATCATCCAGGATGTTCAGGCAATTTCAGGCACCCAATCTGCACTTCAGTGGTCCGGTGATGGGCTCATGCTAGCTGGACCAGAGAGGAAATGCCTGACTTCCCTGAGTCAGGAGTAGTGAACTTCCCAATGTGAGGGACGAGGAGGGAAGATAAAACATCTCCTGCCACCAGTGCCTGCAAGCAGGGTGAGAAAGAGAAGGAGGCTGCAAGCCAAGGATGCCGGCTGCCCTGACCTGGGGTTCGGGTCACGATCTTTTCCAAGGGTAACCCTCATTTTAATCCTGCCAAATGTCTCTGGGGTAACTGGCAGGCAGAGGTGCTCTGAGGGGGCGTTCTCTAGTGTCCAGCAGAAAATTTTCAGCGCTTTTTATTCTGTTATTCACATCTAGCTCTTTAAATGGTTTCTTGGATGAGATTTAAGGGAATGGTCAAACCCTCAGGTATTGTGAATCACCAGAGCTCTTGTGGCAATACATGGGGATTGTACAGACCCTTTGCAACCGGAGAGCTACACAGGTTAATCAGCACTGGCTGCAAAGCAAGGAAAACTGCTACAAGGAAAGGGAATTACTTTAAATTAGCAAAAGTTGCACCTTTGGGATGAAATGTCAGGCTTCTATTTTCATCTGGGCAAGACCTCATGGGTAGATTTGCACACAGCTTTTCTAAGATTATCACATACTTCCCAAAGAAAGGGATGTCAGAATAGCAAAAGTTATACATAGATTTGTATCAAAATTGGAAAATTGTTGCTGCCAAAAGAAAAGGCTTATTTTTTGGATGTGGGATTGAGAGATGGGGTTAAAATTTTTTATCTTGAGATTTTTCAGAGTGGAAGGATTTCATAGTTAGCTTAGAGGCAATGATTTAAGTTTCTCTTGTGCTAAAAATGACTTTGAAAAAAGCTTATAGAGAAAAAGAAGACAACCTCAAGAAACATAATTTGGCAGAAAATCATTTCTCTCCCAAGTTTCCTTCTCAGCAAGATAACAAACTTACATCAGTTTGGATTCATTTAGTTCCTCCCCACAGCTCTTTTTCAATTCAGCAGGTTTTACTGGGGATGATTTAGTGCAAACGGCCCTTCCACTCAGGAGTCAGGGCTGTAACACCAGTATTGTTCTCCTCTCCCCTTAGCCGTGTTATTGTTAGAATCATACTGGTACCTAAGAACGAGTCATCCTGTTTCCATTGAGAGAGTCGCTGGAATTGGCAGCGTTATTCCCATGTCCTGATTTTGATGCTACGTCACCAGCAAAACAAAGTCAGCCTACGGGTGTAGTATGTGCCCATGCGTGTGCGCGCACGTCTTTCATGCAGAGAGCAACAGCTTTTGATCCCCTGGATTCTTGCGCTAACTTGCCGCTGACTCTCACCGTGGCTCTCTGCATGCAAGACGTGCAGCCAGAGGATAGCCGAGTGCAGTTAGCTGCACAGCAGAGGAGAGGAAACGGCGTGAAGGACCTGAGCTGGAAGACGCGAGAGGACAGATGTGCGTTAACCAGCTAAGTTGGTTCTTTTCTTTTGCTTTGTCTCGCTTAGCTTCTGCAGCCAGAGTGGAAGCGTGAGATGGCTCTCAGCAACCACACAAACAGCAGTTCGGTCATGCCAAATTTACTCCACATGCTCGTGGAACAAAAGAAGACCCTTCGGTTCAATAATTTCAGCAACCCAGCCTTGGAGATGCAAGAGGAGATAATGGCTTCGTTTTATATCCTCATCATCGTTGGGTTTTTCGGCTTTCTTCTCTTTGTCATGATGCTCAGCAATATTGTTTCCAGCAAGCCTGAAAACTACATTGACTATCTCTATTCTGGGAAGCTTAACCCTCAGAGAAGCAAGGTGGAGCTTCCAGGAAAGGAGAGCAAAGACACTTTCATTATTATCAACAGCGCTGCCTTACTGGAGCAGCTAAGGCAGGACGGCAAAAACAGCCCTGGGTCTGAGGTGCCAAGCACAGATGCAGTCCTGAGGAATGTATGAAAGTGGTTTCTTTTTATTATCATTCTGTTGTGCATACGGAGCCTAAACAGGCATATTTTTCGTTCATGAGAGCAAGCAATGAGGAGCTGTGCCAGGACAGACGCAGACAGCTCTTGTGCAAGCTTCCCATGTGCAGCTGTGAAGGTACTGGAGTGCAACCTGTGTTATGTCGGACCCAGGCCTTTGGAGAAGAGGCTGGAAATCAAGTCCTTGCTGGCCTAGCTCTCTCATGGCTGTTTCTATCATGTGTTTTTATGGCTTGCGTCTCGGGAGAATGGAAGGCCTTCCTTTGCATGCTGCTGCTTCAAGTAGGGCCAGTACGTTTCCCGCTGGGGCGCTGTTGGTGTGCCTGTCTGCTGTTGTTACTTTTTCATTCATTCATTTATTTGGGGGGGTCGGAACTGCCAGTGAGGCCACTGGGTGCGCACTCTGCAAGCAGAAAGAGCTGCAGCAGCCTCTGTGTCCGCCCTGGAGGCAAGCTGACCCACCTCCGGCCCTTCTGGAAGGAAGGTTCTTTCAAAGGGGCTGGAGGCACAGCACACGCCAGACTTGAACTTGTTTGCTCGCTTGGCAGGCTTGGTCTGCAGCGGGTTTTTGACAGTGGTCGTGCATTTCTCAGCAGCTTTCTTCCTGCACGTCAGCCCTTTACCCAAGCCCAGGAGAATGAGGAGGGCCAAGACATCCTGATGCCTCTCCAGGGTCCCTCCCAGGGCCCACCTGGACAGCACTAGGGCTGACAAGCCACAGCTGTAGCCTTCAGGGTTGTGCCACCGTTGTGTCAATAATGCCTGACAAATTCCTTCAGTGTTTAGTGGTAACCCTTTCATCGTGAAATCCCACCGAGCCTTCAGCCTCTGCTGCTTCCTCGGGTGGTAGACAGTAAGAGCAGGGGTGCCATGGTAGCTTTAGGGTGTCTTCTGCAGGCCACCAAGCCTCAGCAGACACAAGAAGGAGTGTCCTGGCAAACAGGGGTCCAGGACAGGCAGCTGCAGAGATGCAAACGTTGGCAGTGGGCTTCAGCTTGCTATACTTGGTCCACGCATTCATTGCAAAAAGTTCTGGAGTCTGCAAATCAAAATGACTGGGAACTGGTGGTGCAGATACTCCAAGAACTTTAAGGCATTTTGTGATAGAAGCAAAAATCCTATGGAATCCTATAGAATTGTATGCCTGTGGGGTGGGTGGTGCTGGTTGCACTCAGCCGCCTTTATGTTGCTTTGTGTCTTTGCTTCTTGTTACTGATAGGAAAAAAGTTCTCAACACTTTTGTACCCTAGGAAACATTATTTCCTAACTTTACTTAAACAGGATTTTACTCTATCTGTAGCTTCATGATTTGCTACTGTGATTTCTCTCTCTCTCTTTTTTTTTTTTTTAATGTATCCTTTTCCGCCATGATATAGCATTATTATTATGGGGTTTTGCCACTGTTTGGTCCAAACCAACTGCCCGGAAATTATTTACTTCATGTGGACCATGTCCTTAAAGGGAGTTTCCAGAGCCTGATTTCATAAGACATGTTCCAAGGCTGATACTTCTAGCTGATAGCCAAGATGAAATCCACACCACTCTCTTGGCCTTCCACACTTCTTCTTTGAATTCCAGAGATTCAGCTTTCCAACACAGACATCTCCTTTTTTGGACAGGTGCATATTCCCCAGACACTGTCTCCATCAGAGGCCAATTAGGCAGTTTAGTTAGTTTTGGACCCCATTGCCTTTGGCTTCATTACCATGTCTGGTTTAATAACTGCTCGGTTTGAGCCAGGATCCGCTATTTATGCTCATTGCTCCTGGCCACACTCAGTAGCCAGGCTCCCATTGCTGCAGCACAGCTATTCAGGTCTGAAAAATAAGAGGTGTTTTGAAGGTAGAAAAAACATTTGCAGTTCCAGGTTTGTTCCTTCTACCCAGTGTGGGCGTTTTCCAGAAGGTGGCGAGTATCACCATCCCTTTTGGAGAAGGATCGATTTCTGCCCAGCGCCAGCATTGAGAGGAGACTTTCGCCTGACTTCCAGGAGTAGTGAGAACTCCTCCGGCTTTGCAAGCCCAGTTTAGCCATTTTCCCAGTCATGCAACAGTGTCAGGAATCAGAGTCAAATCTCTCCTTCCATCATGGGTGTTAGATACAGGTTTCAGACACCCATCACCCACGCCAGGTTCTGTGCAGTGAAATTTCACCTCCCACAGCAGTGGCTGCTGCTTTTCTGGGTGGGCCGACGCAAGGGAAGCACCAGGCTGGAGGGTGAACTCCACATCCATGGGAAGTGCTCCTTGCCCCCCCTGCAAACCGAGCTTCTGAAAACTAATTCACTGCTGATGTATGACAGAAGTCCACTGATATCCCCTTTGGTGTCGCCTCGGGGACGAGCCCATTCCTGCTCTCACCCTTACGGGTAATGGGCTCTTGCGGGCAGCCTGGGGTGGGGGTGAGGTGAGCCCTTCCTCCCCCTGTGCTCACCGTGCAGCGGGGGCTCCACGTCCTGTATTGAGAGCTAAAATCAAACCTCCACCACTCAGGTAACGGACCTGACGGCTCTGTCCCCTTCCCAGACCCCAGCACACCCATCAGCTCTATGCCAACCCCTTGGCCCTGAAGCTTTTCCCTTCCGTTTTTCCTTCCCCACCTCAGGGAGGCGCATATGTGCGTACATACAGCTTCAGTCACATCTGATAAAAAGCTTCGGCTCCTAAAGATACACCGTTCCTACAGAGTCCAGGCAATAGATAGCCACGTATTTCTACCTGAAATAGTGGCCATGCTTAGATAGAAGCCGTGACTGTGATGCCACCAAGGCGAAGGATGATAAGCTCAACCTTGGCAGAGAGTCCCTAATGCCGGAAAGCAAATTTCATCAGTTTTCACGAGGTGTCTTGCCAGTCTTTGTGGGAAAGCGCCAGCAGTTGTACTAGCTTTGTTCCGAGAAGTTTAGGGCTCTTACTTTAGGTACTGGCTTAATTTGTTTTCTGAAGTTTCCACCTTTTTCTGTTTCCATCCTGAGGTCGTATTTGATTTTGGCAAGTGCTTCTCTCATTGGTTCCATCACGGATCAAGAGCTAAAATTACACACTTTTGGAAATTCTCGTTTGACACCAGAAATACTACTTTGGCATGGGACTTTAGCTAGTGTTCAGAACTTCATCAGACAGCTAGGAGGGAAAATAGATTATTTAAATTGGATATGGTATCTGTTAGAAAAAGAACCCTAATTTTTCTCACTCCATGTAAGACTGGAAGAGAACCAAATTCCCTGTACAATAATGTTCTCTAACGTTGGTTTTGGAAAAAAAATATTCAAACCTACAAAACATTTTATTTAGATAAAAATAAAATGTTAAATTTCAAAATTAGCAACTTAATTTTAGCTGCTACATGTAATATAATACAGCAGTAAAAACATCCACTGTTTGCCTAACATCATGCCTACTGTTTATGTGTATTTCATTATGTTCTGTATTTCATTATGTTTTTATTTGGCATTTTAAAATAAAGGGTTTATGATGATTTTTAACTTGCATATAGAATGTGGTGACTGGTAGCCTAATAACATAATTACTACTGAAATGGGTAATTGGTATGTAACTGATAATCAGTAGCCTAATTGCCTCATTAACAGGGGCTTTGTTCATGGGTAATTGGTAAATTTGTTATTTAGCTAAATGGTACAATGGAATTTGGTGGAGTACTATAAAAGTGCGTTGCGGGGCAGGTGTCACTGCTCAACCCCAACTTGTGTACCCAGGCAGTGATGGAGGAGCTGGCAGCAGGCAGGGGCCAGGCCTCCCACCTCCTTCCCAGGGGGAGTAGGATGCTGCTGAGCCTGAGCATCCCTGTGAAATGCTCCACGTGGGGCTGAGCCCACCCTCCCGCACCCACAGACAGCTGGGGGGCAGGTACCACCCACGGCTGGTGTGTGGGGTGCTGGGTGCAATGGCTGGGGGCGGTTGAGGAAGACGGGTGGTCCCAGCCCTGATGCCCAAACCCCAACCTTCAGGTCCTTCCTGCCAGAGGCAGGTCTCAATGGCAGGGCAGCAGGGCAAGAGCAGGAGACTCCGGTACAATGGCTGAAGGAAAAGAGAGCGATCACAAGTGCCTTTTCCCAAATCCCAAATGCACTTGTGAGGCAGGGGCTATGCCCAGAGATTTTGCACTGTGCAGCCTTGCTAGGGAATGTCAGAAGCCTAAAATTACAAAAGAAGGAAAGGCCCTGAAGTTCTCGCTGGCTGTGTAGGCATGGGGTGGGAGGGAAAAGAGGGAAAAAGCGACACAGCAGACTAAAGGTAGCACAAGAAATAAAATACATCTTTTTGTGTCTCAGCCCAGTGCCTTATGTCTGTTGCCCATTTTAAATGATGTTGAGATGCTGGGACCATGAATAATTATTTTTAAAGCAGGTTAACAGGTGGGTTGGTCTCATATCTATAGGAAGGAGACAGAGAAGAATTCACTTCTCAAATAGTTACTCTGCAAAGGACATGAAAGCAGTCCATCCCTCTCATCTCACTACATCCCAGCTGCCTTTCATAACCAGTTAGGCTCAGACCAGTTCATGGGGGTTGAAGGAGCCAGGGCCAGCCAGAGACGCAGGCGCGGTGATGCCACCTGACAGCATAAGAGCATCACTGTGTCCTTCTGGGACAGCACCACAATACAGTGACACAGACTTTGGCTGTGCCTAAGGCAAGCAGAAAGGCTGGTTTGCACCTCCTTCGTCCACCTTGCTAAGTCCCTTCATTGGCCCGTGAAAGCACAGACAAGGGCTCAGCCTGCAGCAGCAGGCTGTCTTTGTCGTGGTTTGCCTCAGTGCTGGAAAACCACAAAAGCCTGGAGTGACAGATAGAGCAACGGCTTCAGGACTGTTTGCTATAGGGGGCATCCAAACTGAGGAATGTCAAGCCTAATTTTCCTGGGCAGCCCTAACTACATGCGTGGTCCAGTTCAGAAGAGGACCGTGCTTTTGAAGCGCATCTCCTGAGCACCACTGCTGTGTTTCGGATTGCCTCATGGCAGTCTCAGAGCGCACAAATGGGCCGGGCACCACGGCTCCCAGCCCCTGGGTAGCCTGGGAGGGTCAAACAGCACAGAGCTCCTGCTTGACACTGGTGACAGGGACAGGTCTGAGAGGGACGAGGCAGGTAGTGTTAGAGCCATCTTTAGCTTGGCATGGCCAGGTGGCCTTAGGGACAAGCCTGGAGTGGGAGGAGAGGACAGGGAAGGAGAGGAGAAGCCCTACCTCACTTTTGTACCTGGGGACACTGCCTGGATGCTACCACAGTTGTTCTCCAGACTTGTTTCCCACTGGTGTCCATTCACAATCAGAAGGTAGCTAGAAAGCAAGAGTTACAAAAGCGACGTGCCCTTTTTGTGTCTATCTCAAGGATGGCATGCTCCAACTCATGCACAGATAAGTAAATCCTCTCTGGAGAGGAGACGGGGAAACGACACCTTCAATTTAGGTAATAGGGAATACGATTTGAGGTTCCAGTGGGTGTCATGGGTAGGATGCTTGTCACAGGCACCAAGAAAAATTAGGGAATAAGATTTCTTTACAGGTAGTTCTTTTGACACTTTACATCCAGTTCTTGAACAGTGAGGTCCCTACATCAGTGTTTTGGGGGACCTCAGGCCCTAATCAGGCCTCTAAACGTGCACTTTTCAAAACTAATAAGCACCCAATAACTCCAGTAGGACTGCTCATGTCAGGTTATGCTCCCGGTATACCTTTATTAAGGACAAAAGCTAACAGTAAAAGAGAAAGGTATACCACAGTGTGAAATGCTAATAGAGATGAGTCAATACTATTTCATGTTGTATTCTCATATGAATGTGTACTGCGTATCCAAGGATTTTTCTTCATATATGTACACTGAATCTGCCATCATTTTGCATCTGGCTAACAAACCATACAGGCTTCTTTCTGGGGGTATACCCTTCTTATATCACATTTTCAGACTTCTGCTCTCCACGTGATGCTGCTAACATGATATGCCCCATCACTCATCTGCCTCAGCAAGGAGAGCATCCAGACAGCTGAATTAGACCCCGCTGGCCATATTCATCTTCAGACATTTTTTGACTTCACAGAGTTTCCCACTGGGTTAGGGGGAAGGAAAACTGTTCCAAGAGGGGATGACGCAGACCGTGGGGCATCTCAGTTTCAGAGGTGGGCAAGGAAGTGCATGCCATCATCAGAGATTGTCATGTTTGTGCTGTTCAGCCCTATCTGGCAGGCTGATGATGCTGCCTGCATTCACTCCCAGCCTTGTAGGTACAGCCAAGGGGGAGCAATTTAAGAGTCTTGTACTGACAAGCTTGTTCCTGCAGTAAAATTCTGCACGTGCATCTGCAGGGAGGAGCAGGGACAGGTAAGAAACCAGTTGGGTCAAAAGAGTCTTCGCTTTCTGCTGCTCCACAACCTTCCCCAGCTGAACACTTTCTGCCCTCAGTGCCCCTGGGCACACACGCACACACATATGCATGCACACACGTGCACACACATGCACACACATCTTTCCCTGATGATTCCCGTCTCCCCAGGCCGGCTGCAGCCCTCACTTCGCCACGTGCTCCTCTGCCCCCCTGACTTGCCATGGCAGCAGGGTGGTACCCATCCAGCCTTCTGCTCTAGCCTTCCTTGCGGCCTGTGTGTTCACATAACACCACGTGAGCAATTTTCTTTTTGCCCCACAATCCCTTACATTTCTCTGAAGGTGTGGCTCACCCTTGGAGGATGTGATGGTGTTGGTGTCGAGCTCAACGCAGGTTCCCTCAGGGGTTCATCGGTAGGGCCAGCATAAAATGGAGAAGTGGGTGCACAAAGTGGGAACCTAAGAGGACTCTAGAAACCAAATTACTCCTAAAAATATCTCACTCTGAAGCGACGTCTGAGGCATCACTTATTTCCTCCCCCTCCAAGGCCTGGAGCTGGGCAGGCTGAGCATGGTGGACCTCGCACAGGCTGCTATGCTCTTGAGCACCGGGCACTAGGCATCACCTCGCAACACTGCCGGGATTGGGCCTGCGCATCAGAGAAGCTTGTGTGGGGATCCAGAGGTCCTCCTTCCCCCTAATAACAAGACACCCAGGGTTCAGTCGTCCCGTCCCCCCCCACCAGGGAGGACTTCAAGGCCACATCTTCCACGAGGCCACACGCTTGACACGGGAAGGAGAGAATGGTTTCTACCACTGGTCTCAAAGCTCAGGCGTTGTCTCACTCTCCATGCTGACTCTGGGCATCTCCTTCCTCCACATGCCCATCCCTCTGGACACCTTTTGGTGGCGCCCGGCTGGCCCACACACGTACACAGGCCTCAAGCACCCACCCAGTGCTGTGAGAGGAGGAACCATGATGTTCAAGGTAAGCAAAGTCCTGATGCCAGAAGCTGCTAGCTGCACAGTTGCAACCTATCCAGCCTGATGGGACCGTTGTTTTCCAAGATGCCTTTTGATCAGCCACCCGGAAGCCCCTGCTGATGCTGCGGCTGGTGGGGTGTGACACCGCGGGGTAACGCCGGGGCAACGGGCGCATTGTGAGCTCTGTGAGCATCCTTCACGTGCCCTGAGATGCCAACATGCAGCGCCTCGCAAGTCCGCTCCTCAGGCACGTAATTCGCAGGGGCTGCTGTGATGCTGCTTCAAAGAGGCAGTGCCTGCAGTATTTAAGAGCTCTGAGGACGCTGCGGCTTAACAGTTTCAACACCGTTTTTTTAGGGGAAACAGATATTCCAGAAAGTCTTATAACAGGAGAAAAAATAGCCGAGGAGGCCAGCCTGCGCTGGCCAGTATGGACACTTGTCCGCGCTGGCAGCAGCCAAGGGTGGGTGCCCTGGAGGTACAAACTGCTCTTAAGAGGTGATCTGCCCACCCATCAGCAGAACGGTACTTTTCAGGAGCTGTGTGATTCTCTGACCACCTCTTACGGGAAGTGCGTAATTGTGATCAGGGACAAAAGGCAGCCGAGGCATATGAGGGCAAAAGACAGCAAGGAGCCGGAGACAGGAACTCTGACGCCAGTCCCACCAGCGATCTACATGTCCAGCATTGAGTGTTGCCCTGAAGTTGCTAGAGCCAATGGCCATGAGCTTCTTGTTGTGCCGTCGTCTTACAACTATCTCTATCCTATGGATGTCGCCTGGTCTTCTTTGAAATGGTTTATTATAAACAACAGGAAGGACTTTGCCCTGAAGTCTATTGAGAAGACCCACTCCTATAGGTGTATCCTCTTCAGTGACTTGATTGTTAAAGGCATAGAGAAGATGACCCCAAACAAATGGAAGGTAGTGATTAACAGGGTGAAGAGATGGGAGAACTACTACCTTGACACACTTCAGTCCTTCCTGCAGCCAGGCCTCAAATCTGTTCTGAGTGAGTTACCCTGTTCCAGCTCTGCTGAGCCCTTTCCTTCAAAGGGTGTAAACCTAAAAAACCACATGTCAATAGCGCTAATAAAAGAGATCATTTTAAATCTGAATGTTTCTTTTTAGGTGTATGCCAAGATTAGGTTGATGTGCACTACGCTTGCGTCGGAAAGGGACCGTTAATTTGCCTTATCACAAAAATGGGCCAAAGCATGCCTAAGATCCAGTTTAGCCAGCCTTCTGCATAAATTCCTCTGTTATGGGAGTTATGAGACCATGCCTCAGATGTAAATCCCCTCAATTTTGAGAAAGACAGGGCTACAAAATGAATTCTGTAGGTCAAGCCTGTCTTTGACCCCAATGGGAGATCTGCTCCTGAGCAGGGAAGATGCCAGACCGTGGTTGACACCAGAGTCCATGGCTTAAAGAAGTCTGAAGAATTTAATGCGACTTTCCCATCATGTATGCATTAACATCTGATATCAGTAGTTCATTACACCGAGTACCTTGCATCCAATAGTGGTCTGCAATAAACATTTCAGTGACAGGTAAAGGAAAACTTTCTAAAAGGGACGTTCCTTTCTGAAGCCTAACAATTAGTAGTTGGTTCAGGCTTTAAAACATGAAGAGTTCAATCTCTCAGGATAAAATACGACACTCATCATTGGAGATTTTCTTTGTCCATGACATTGATTACTGATTTCTCACAGAATTGAGTTCAAAAGATTATTTATGAGTGATGCAAAGTAGCATTTCTTAACAGCAGTTTTTTCAGGTTCATTGAACACTTTCTTGTTTTTTTGAAAGTGGCTCCCAATTTACATTCCCTGTGTTGCTGATTACTGGGTATGTGTTTATTGTGTACCTCTAAGAGAACTAAGAGCATAAAAACATAAAAGAAGTAAGTTACGAGATGATTCACAGGTTCACTAAAATATTTCAATACACTGAGGCAAATATGTGCAGTTTTTTGCCTGCGTGTGGAAACCATCTAAAGGAGCATTGTAATTTGTTGTGGCAGAGAGATGTCTAAAAAAGGGAGTCTCATCTACCTTCAGAAGAATCCACGCATGTAGTTCTTTAGAGCTGAGATGTGAATATACAGAGAAAAATAACCCATCTTTTCTCGGCTTCATATTCATCAGCAAAAGCATCTGCTATTTTTTAACAAATATGGCTGTAGCAGAGAATGGAAAATTAGGTGCTTCAAATGCAAGAAGGAAAGAGTGTGGGGAAAAAAGGGGAGAGACTGGAGGGGGACAGGAATGCTTTTATTGCCCTGGTATCATGGCCCTGAACATAATTTCACATCGGCTTGAAGCAGCAATGGCTCCCCTAAATAATCGACGAATATGAAGTGGTGTGAAATCAGCCTGAGCAAAGACAGAGGTCCGGTGCCTCTTTGCCACAAGGACAGGCGGTAATTGCACCTTAGCTTGGTTTTCTTAAGAAACAAAGGATGCACACCTCATTTTCCCAGTGACTTGCCTCCCAGTGTTTACCTTCACCCGATGACTCTACACTATGCTATTGGGGGGAAGTAACAGTGCGCTACAGTCAAATCAGCACCAATCCGGTGACTTCATTGCTGTGTTCCAGATTCACATGAAGAAGGAGACCAAACCTGAACGGAGCAGAGTCCCAGACTGCTGCCTCACCGCAGCTCAGCCTTACCGGCCTCTGCCGCCCTGGCTTACGCAGCTGCGGGCTTATGGCCACATTGCAACATCTCTTCATTTGGTAGGGTGTGTCTTCTGCCATCCCTAATTTGCAGTGGAGCCCATGGGACCAGGTACAGAATCACCTGCTTTCCATCCATTTTGGCAACGAGGAAGTATCAAAAGGAAGTGATTTGTGTCACAGGAAGTCATGAGTCTTTCCTGTTTCGTATTCTTTGGTAGAACGAGGATGAAGCCTCCATGAAGGGTTTCATGGAAACAAGCCTGAGGGAAGAGGAAGTGTTTGGTGCCGCATCTCCCAGAGAGTGAGGGAAAAACATCCTTTCCCTGCAAAGGGCTGGGAAAGACTCGCTAAACACCTTCACTCTTCCCAGCCTCCCGCTGGGAGGTTGAGGGCTGCCAAAACTTTTCTACCCAGTCCTATTTAATGCTTATGGAAACCTGTGGGCAGGAAAAAGAACCGAGTCTGAAATCAAATGAACCCTGGTATTTTATATAAAATCCTCTGAGATGAGTCGTCTTCTTTCTTCCTCCCTCCCCCTTTGCTGCTACATAAGGGTAATTACAACCCCTGTTTTCTACAAAACGTTGTAACCCTTTGTACCGAAGAAAAATATTGTGGCTCATACAGTTCTGACTCAACAGGTAATTTAGGATGACAAGCAATTCCTTTAACATATGACTAAACAAGCTAATAGGAGGATGTTACCAAATAGCACGCACCTTATTCAAGAGCACTTGAAATAGCATGCATGAGTCTAGTATCTTCTTGGTAGGATTTTAAATACCTATTATTTTATTAGGTTTGCTAGCAATAGCTCTTGTAGTGAGGCTCAGCACACTCGACCATTGCAGGATGTCACAGCAAGTCTCTCTGTTCCCACTCACGACTCTCCCTGCATGACTGAAATGCACCACTAGAATAAAATGATTAAAGTATCTTTGCATAAAGAGGAGAGGCAGATGCAAATGCATATGTTGATGAAGAAGCTATAACAGATGTCCCTCTGGTCTAAGCTATCTGGAATGCAAATCACCTGAATTTTCATGATGTCTCATTCACTAATTACTTCTAAATGCTTTTCCAAGCCTCATCTTCATGGAAAAAAACATTTATTTTCCTCCAGCTCATGAAGTGGGCCTCTAATGATCAGCTCAACATATTTTTTTTCCCTATTTTCAAGTCATCTGTCCTAATAGCATGCTGCAACCCAGACTATATATGGGACAAATGCACTTGGGGACGTAACAATGGGGCACAAGGTGTAAGCTTCTGTGACTGAGCAGGCAGAGTGGGGCCCATTTTGTGCCATGCCTGAGAACTGGGAGAAGGCTGGGCAGGTAGTAGAAAGGCAACCAGCAGCGCTCAAAGCCCTGCCTCTGTCTCTGTGAACTTGTTCCTTGACATTTCCTTCTGCAGCAACCACGTAGAGGAGGTACGGAGAGAAATACACAGAGGAAAGGAGGAGGGATACGGGAACAATGTCCTATGTAAGAAATGCAAAATAAGAAAACTGTTTTAGAAAACAAATACGTGTAAGGGCCAGACTCATTTATATGACTTAAACAGCACTTAACTGTCAGTGTCTGACGTTTCTTGTTGGCTAGCTCTAAGCCTCCTCAAATCAATGAGAAACACTAAGCCAGGAAATTAGCCTGAGTTTAGGCCAGAGGAATATGAGTCATAGCAAATCAAAAGAGCCACAGGACTGGGAAAGTGCCACACCATTAGAAGCTGAGGCATTGGAGAGCAAAACCAACCAATATGAGAAAGTCCAGGAAAAAAAGAGAATAATAAAAAAGGATAATCACCCAGGCTGTGTTTCTAGTGATCAATAGGAAGCAGCTATATGCCTTCTCTGCTCTGTGGCAGCCATCTCAAGAACCTTTGGATACACTGGAAGCAGTCTCGCGGTGAGGCGCAGCCTTTGATGCTGGTACACACAGACATTTTCAATAGCTCTTTTGTCAGATTCAGAGAGGGAGAAATTGATGGCATATGAAGATATACATGAATACATGCCTAATCACTTATTTGTGCCCCAACTTCTTCTCTACAGGAACATATGAGGGGTCCATTGCTATGGGGATAACTGTTCTGGCAGCTACCATGTATTTCTGTTATCAGATGGAGAAGGGCCAGCTGGTGCTTCAGTTATCCCCAAGACTGGGACACACATACGCCAATCAAGGTCCAGCTGAGCCTAGATGATACACTGGGCTTGCTCCAGTAGCCAAGACAAACCAACTTCAAAAGCCAAAGTCAAACTGCAGAGTGACATGGGCTGTGTGTAAACATCCAGCCACCTCCGAGTCCCCAGACCAGGTAGCCACTTCCAGCCAGCCTATCTGAAAATGGCTTCTGGCACATGTCCATGGGGAAAACGTAAACTCAAGTTTTAGAAATTTTACCTGATCTGTCTCCATACGCTCATGTGGGTTGTACACTTGCACGGCCATTATCAGCAGGTTTGTTTTCCATGTGATTGGGAGCATGTCAAGACACAAGACTGTGACCGCGTAGTCAGCTCCTTCATGTGTGGTCTCTCAGCCCCTCACTAAACTTGACTTGAAGGGTGAGGTTAGTACGTGGTTAATAAATAGGGAAAGGATGCAGCAAGTTGATGCGTCTTCAGAAGCAATTTTCCAAAGACTGTGAAGAACTGGTGAAGGCTGAAACAAGAGAGGTTTGTTTCAGCTTAGTCTACTGGTTTCTCCCATGACGGAGCTGGAAAGGGGGCTATGAGAGGTTGCCACAGCGCTCCTCTTTGGCCAGAGCTAAGGCCAGGGGGCTGACAGTCAGCAGGCAGGCAGAGATGCTGAGTGTCACAGGTTAGAGCTGGGATCAAGGAGAACTGTGAAGAAGTCTACCCCAGGCAGAACATTTGCAGTGCCTTTACTGAGAAGAGCAAGAAAGAACAGCTGGAATGGCTGATCCCCAAGAGGAAAACTGTGGAAGGAAATGTTGGAAATAGTTGTTTGCATGTGAGGCTCTCGGAAGAGCCTTCCTCCAGCACCAGTGCTGTGGTGTTTCTAGTAAAAGTCCTTCAGACTAAAAGCATTCAGTGGTACTAAAATCAAGCTGAGTTCATTTCAGCCAAAGTCTAAAATGGATAACGAGAAAACAGTCCCATTGAATGCTTCTTCACTTAGTTTGGACTCTAAGGATCACAGATATCTCACAGCCACTGAGCTCCTTCAGGCTGGAAAAGCCCTATTGCAGCAGCCACTTAAGTTGTCTCAGACCCTGTGAGGATGGTTTTGTTTCCCTTAAAATCCCAAAAGTTCCTTTCTTTATTACGACACAAGGATTTCAGCTCTTATTTAAAAACACACAGCCTTTGTGTCGTAAAAGAAAGCCTAAAGGTGCAAACACTAGAAGTTTAAAAGCCAGTAATCCTTTTATTTTCTCAGTCTTCAACACTTGGCATGGGTGACAACATCTGATAGTTGAAAGACCTGTGCAAATGAGGTACTGCATAAGGTTAAGCTGCCCTTCTATACACCACGAATGCTCTACTTGAGTAATTTTAGGGAACAGGGAAGCAGGAGAGACTCTCTAGTTATGTAGGCACCAGAAGAGTGTGAGCTGGCTCGCTTTCTGGGATGGGAACACCTACAAGAGGATCCTGTGTAGATCCCCTGCTGTCACTGAGCACTTCAAGGATCTCTATCCTTGCTGCCTCCTCTCTCTTGCAGAAACTCAATTGAATTGAATTCTCTATTCCTCTTTTAAACTTGCCAGGACTAATAGTACAACCCTTGCTTCAGTAAGAAAGCAGACTTCGAGGTCCCCAGCTGGTTTTTGAACAAGAAACTGAAACAAATCTGAGCTGCTGTCTCCCCCCAGTGTCAGCATATTTTCTTGTTTAAGGCTGCCAACTGCAGCACATAGGATGCCCAAAGGTAAAAAAAACCCTGCTGTAACCTATCCAGTGATAGAATAGATCAAAACTCTACCCTGATATGTCAGAGAACAGATATTGGTTCAGGTTAAGGAATGGATAAGATCTCTTCTTGTTTTGGAAACTCTAGGATATTATAATCAGCCTGCTGCAACACCCATCACAGGCTCTAGGGGTTACGTATGCTGCAGCGCTACTCTGCAGTTAAGGTAAAAAGCAGCCAGGTTGGACCAGATTTTAAGTCTTACACGTACAAAAAGAGGTTTTCTGTTTTGGCTGTAGAGGCAAAAAGGTGGTGATGTGGAGGACTTCTGAG
The DNA here is from genome assembly GCA_947846985.1 of Fratercula arctica. Classification (NCBI taxonomy): domain Eukaryota; kingdom Metazoa; phylum Chordata; class Aves; order Charadriiformes; family Alcidae; genus Fratercula; species Fratercula arctica. The sequence continues at coordinate 99,884,554 of CANTUZ010000001.1, forward strand.
GAGACTCCTCACAGATGCTTCCTCCCCCACTCAAGCCAGGGACAAAAAAGAGGCTTCTTGCATTAATTCCCTTCTTGCGCATGTTTGGCAAGGTAGGGCCCCCAGATTTTAATGCCAGTCTTGATTGCTAAGTACTGGGTACTAAATGGTGCCCAGCTGGTGCCCAATTGCTTTGATCTTAAATGACTTGTGTTAAAGGGAGATTGTAAACCTTTGATTCCGCTTACAGAGCAACTGTATTGAAGCAGAGAATACCTCTGCTTTTCAGTGCTAAAACCAAAAAAAAACCCCTCATTATTACTCTTGGTTTAGAAAAATCTACTCTTGGTTGAGAGTCTGAAAAGATCTAGATTTGGGCCAATATTCAAAGGCAAGTGGTGGCTGCATGGAGCCAAGACATTGCTTACTTTTGAAGCTGGTGGACACTACACAGGCTTGACAATTTCCTGTTAAGGTTTGGGTGTGTGGCTTAGCTAAGTACCTTGGCACCTTTCCCTCAACAGCTGTTTAATGGAGGTGGTTAGCAGAGCCTGTCCTCACTGAACACCACAGAGACATTTAATTAAATTACCATTCAATTCCAGCTTTGCATAGACAGATGACTGCTGAGCCTGTAGAGGGAAACTGCTGGTTTACAATGGCACCACGAATTCCCCAGCCTAGCAGTCCTGAGGCTGCCGTAGCAAGGATATTCCTGTATCCCGGGAATGGGTTTCTGCAATGCTTATATTCCCCAGTCACCAAGGTGACTGCATGAACAGCGAGATTTTAAAAACCACTGCCTTTCCTGGTGAGTAACTCCACCACAGCGAGAGCTCTCTGAGCATAGCTGTATCGGCTGCACATAAACTAAGGTAACGCTGGAAAGGGGGATATGGCAGCAGCGTGCGCTGCTGTGACCACAGCCGTCACCTCAGCCCGCAGCCGCAGGGAGAGGGCAGGAGCGAGCCATCCCAGAGGCATTCCACATCCTGCTGGGGCTCCCAAGGCTTCTCCAACGGCCCTCCACCTCTCCTCTTCCCTCCTCTCCCCTCTCCACTGTTGGATTTCAGCTTCACCTTAACTTCCAGAAGATACCAGGATCTAGGAAGTGCTTTATAATGGAAACGTGAAGGCAAATGTACCTGTTGGCACTGCTACACATGGCTAAGCTTTCATTTCTGTGAATAAAATCTGCTCTGTTGATTATCCTACCGTGACCAAATTAGCTTATCCTCTAGGATTTGGTGTTACTGCACATGCAGGAACAGCTAGTAATGGTCATGAAAACCCGCTCTGCTTCACAGGCCAAGCAGTAAATAGAGCCATATGCAGTTCTCAGATACTGTGCATAGAAAAATAATGTAAGAAACCTTCTAGCATGAAGCTTCCTCAAAGGTTTTCACACTGACACCGTGATTTGCATTACTCTAATGGAAAGTGGTTTGAGAAAGACCTGCCCGGAAAAGCTCCTCTCCTCTGCGCTTGTTCATCTGGATTCAATAAAGGGCCCACAAGTCTCAGATTTACACCCCTGCAGGAAAGCAGTTGCTCTGAAGAAGTTGCATAGAGCCCTCCACATTTCCTTCTGTCTGTCCATCAACCTTGTACACACCCATCATGGATTCAGAGTGTTTTTCTCTTTAAAACCAGCCACCTCCTTGCAGATAGTATTTAAAAACTGCCTCCCCTGCAGCTCTGACTGTAGCATTTGAGTAAGCAGCAACCAAGGCCATTGCTGTTTTTTTTTTAACAAAGGCTTTTTTATTGCATAAATAGAGGCTTAGATATTTTGCTGTACATATAAAAAGTTGAGATACCGTTCAAGCAAATGTTACTCTTGAGGGTTTTATTCCTTTGACACATCCTTCATCTACAGGAAGGCTTCGTTCTCCCAGGAAAGGAATCCAATGCAAGCTGCCAAGTGTCAGAAAATCTGCAGGGTGGGGAAACAGCAGTGAGAACAGCAGGCATGATATGCTGGCAGCACAGGGGCTAAATCTGCCTGCCCACGTGGCACACTGCAATCGGAGCTAATCGCAGCTCTGCCGTGCTGACACCAGAGAACATTTTTAGGGCAGGAGAATTCACCCCTTCTCGCAATCCCATTATAGAGAGACATGGCCGACAGTCAGAGAGATGGCAGAATTTAGGAAGGACTGGGCCTCTGGTGGGCAACACTGGGTGATGGGGCAACTAGGATATTTTCTGCAAAATCAAAGATGCTTTAATGCCAGTCATTCAACAAGGTCAACGTCACACTGCTGGACACAGAGACCTTGTGGGATGAGCTCGTTACCCTGGCGCAGCAATCCCTTGGGATGTGGACTCTGCCAGGCAGAACTCCCTGGGACCCAGCGCTGCACACGTAGCACAGTATGGTCTGCTCATTACAGGTTGCTCGCTTGCAGGGCAGCCCACCTCTCATTTGTTTAGCAATAAAACTCCATATAACTGACACTCTGCAAAAATGGAAAGAAGTGTGCTCACAGCATTTTCCAGTGGCTAGCGAAACTGATTTAAAATAAAAGTTTAAAATGGCACAAGTCTGCCCAGAGACAAGCCCTCAGTCTGATGTAAACAGGAGACTGAAAAACACCTTTGTTTTTGTTGCTTCTTCTATGCGAATAAGCCACTTCGTTCCCATGGTTATTTCCAGAGCCCCAATTCTAGTCACAATTTCCAATCTTTGTTGTACAAAATAAAACAGTGATAGGTTGGAAATCAAAACTAGTAAACATTTCTAAAAACTGAAACTCTCTTCATATGTGAGGTGATGACCTCAAAAAGGGAAAGTTAAGTTTTTTACTTTAATGAAGAGTAACACTACATCAAACTCCCACTGAGCTTACAAAGGGCAGGCAGGAATAGAATTCCCATTTTTCTGCAGAACAGAGATGTGAAATGAACCGATACAAAAATCACATACCAAACAAGTCAGGGAATATAATCTTAGCACTAGTCAGCACTCATTTTGCTAACGGACTTGATCTAATAAGGCAACGATTGTTTAAACTTTGAAAGACAAGGGAAGGAATTCAGCCCATGGGGAATGAAAACCCAAAACTTTAAGAAATTTTGTAATATTCATTTTGCTTTTTTATGCAGAAAGATGTCAGTTTTTCTCAGTGAAGTGCATCTGGTGGATGTTACACAGCATAACCTGTAGCATCTCTGCTACCTTGTGAAGTTCCATGGCATGAGATTTGGCCCTTCCAGCTAAACCATCTACTTGTCATGTATTTAACTAATATGGAATGGCTGATTCTTAATTATGATTAATGATGATCTTAATTATGTCACTTAAGGCCAAGAAGTCTTATTGCATCATCTTGTCTGTCATGCCTCTCATGCATTTTTTGCCCAATTTAACCATCTCTTTATGCATCAGGACTTCCTGTGCAATTGGTTGGTCGTAAAAATTCGGGGAGGTTAAGAGCAGAGAAGGAATGCTGTGCTAAAATCTCCTAAATCACGAACCATGGCTGCCAAGTCTTCTGGTGGTAACTGTAATTCCTACAAAGAATGGGCATGACACAGCTGTGCAAATACACTGAAACATCACAGGAGGCAAATATTACAAGAACTCAGATAATGGGGACAGTTCTAATTGCACAATCCAAATGCATCCAAGTCAAAACTTAATGGGATTAATATGTCAATGCCATTATCGAACACCCAGATGTCAAATAAATTCTATACCTGAGAGACTCTTCAATCATCCTTCTTCTCTGCTTCTCTTTTCAATTTCTCTTCACGTTCCCTCTTCAGTTTTTCTTCAATTTTTTTGCTCTGGTACATTTTCACTCCAGCAAACGCTAAGCAAAGAATCAATGTTTTAGCTGCCAAAATGTACATCAGCAACGGGAAATTCTCCAAAGCCTGAAATGTAAAACAATATTTTTGAGCAGTTACTGGAACACTTGGACAATTAAAAATGAATCTACAGGGATGCGATACAGCTTCCTACAGCAACAGCATTATTCAAAACAATGGTAATGCTCCCCTGCTCATGCATGCTCATGCTTTTTTGTAGGATACTGTAAACTAGGCAGATCAATATCTAGGGGAAAGGACCAAACTAAGTTTCCTTCACTCAAGTTTATATATGAAGCCCCTTTGAACAGGTTTTTGTTGCTTTTGCTCGCTTTACAGCAAATGGAATATTGGCACGATCTAGAGCTGAAAAAGGTGAAGAACTGAATATCTTAGGATAATTGTAAAAGAGGAAACACTTCTGAATAAGTCTAATGAGTGATGGATCCGTGCATATCAGCTATGAGATGTGATCCCCAAAGACACTTTTGTGCTCCTAGAAATTTTAATTTATGGTAGTTTTGCAAGTAATTTGCCCAGATCTGGAAGGTATAGATAAAGGCCTTTAAACTGGAAGAAAAGTAAAAATACCCACAGCCTCCAGTGACTCAGTTTCAGAGTTTTTAATGCCTGGAACCAACGAAACTGCACAACATGTTTCAGTGCTATAAAAGCATGCTACTGTAGATGCACGTGGAGTGGAAAATAAAATGCAAATGGCTAACACTGTGAACTCAGAACACAAATATAACAAGAGCAGCACGGGCACTCAGTGACTGAGATATCAATTCCAGAAGGATATTGAAGGTACATGAACTTCCCAGCACACTGTTTCAAAGTGCCATCTGGCCTGCAGGATGGCTCTGGTCTTTCAGGGGTGCACAGTAGGTTCACAGTGCCAGCTCCCCCTTAGCAAGACTCCCAGTACCCCCCTGAACCTTAGCAGGCCTTCCAGCACCTCATAAAGCTGTTTGGCCCCTGTCAAACTAGTGAATTTAGAAAAAGCCTTGTATCCATACACCATTAGTCTGTCCCCTTAAAGTCCACAAATCAGAGGCTCAAGTGGGGTCTTTCATAATGCTGATTTCTACAAGCTGCATGTTACCTTTGACATCAGGCCACTCCCCTCTTATTTTGAAAAAAACCCATCATCCTCTGTCAATCTCCCCACATGTTAAAAGTGGCAATCTCTTTAAACCACAGCTCTGCAACACCAGAAAGGTAAAGCCAAGGCTTGGGTTTAGCATTGCTTTCTTGATAAATGGTCTGATGTAACATGTTAAAATTGTTAATGCATGAGGTACTTGCTCAAACGTTTCTGTGCCTTACACCACGTACCCTGCAGAGTGTTTATGACCCTAATACACTAAAAGACATAATGGAGAAAACACCCTCCAGTAATGAAAGGAGCTGAGGAAAGAGCAGCCAGCGAAAAGCCTGGAAAGAGGAAAGCTGGGAGGAGCAGAGGCAAGCAGAGCACAGCTTGCCTACCAGCGCTATGCTCAGGTCTAAAGTGGAAGGCCCTGACAGCAAGAGCTGGGGCCAGCCCACAAGGTGCAAGCCTGTATGGCAGGAAAGGACAACAACAACGAGTCCTCTGTCCCTGAGGTGCAGAGAATGTGCTGGTTGAATGACCTTCACCCAGGCAAGGAAGCCATCTTTAAACACAGGACCCACCCAGCCACAACTTATATGCATCTGCTTGAAAGAGCGCTAATCCCCTGCTTTATGAATGCGAAACATCCTCACCTTCCAGTTAAATGCCACCATCTTGGCTGTGTGATGATGTTGTCTGTCCCACAGCGGGATGCGCCCAGCACTGATGAGCGTCACACTTCTAAAGGCACAGACCAGGGCAGAAGCATCTTGAAGAAATGGAAATTAAGAAAGAATTATCCAATCTGTTTCTACTCAGCATGTCCACCCTGCACCTCTCTGACAAGCTCGTCGGCTGGCAGTGTACCAGTGCCACATGGTTCAGGAATGACCTACATGGGCCTTTTTTGGAGATGAGTGACAGCAGCAACATCCGTGCTGCTGAAGGACAGGGGATGGACAGGCCCTGGGCAGGTGCCACGCTTGCGCAGCTGCCCAACCGAAAACCCGAGGGTGGCTGCTTTCGGAAGCTCGAAACGTGTGCACATCACACCGCCTCACTGGTGTCTGAGCTGTGCGCAGACAGAAGCACACCCAGGAGAGCTGTCTTGTGGTTTTTAAGCCCACCTGCCCTGTTCAGAGCCCAAATACATAATGAATCCTAGTATCTAATATCATTTACCAGTTCTCTCCGATTTACTAATAAATCAAATTCTCCATGCAGCCCATAATAACACAAAAGTGAACCAACACTCGCTGGATCCCTTGACTGGTCAACGTATGTTTCAGAGCTGAACTTCGGGGCTGAAAAGTGCCTGAGGGGATGCTGAAGGCTGCAGCACACAGCCACAACACTGCCCTCCGGGCTCTGCTTGCTGCCCCACCAGCGCTGACACCGTTTCAAGCTGCTGGATTTCAAATTAAGCACGTTTCCCTGCCTGACCCCCTCGAGGTGTTTCCTGTATGTGTAACAACAGCCACTGAAAAGCAGGAGGAAGCCCTACAGCTTAGTCCAAGCCTTCACCAGCAGCCGGGCTGAATAAATCATCACCACGCCACAATAGCTGCTGCCGACCTTTCTTCAGAAACAGGGAGTCAAATAAATGTTCTTGCAGCTCCTGCACTGCTCAGCCAGCTTCTTCGCAGATGCTCTTATTTCTCCAGCTAGGGTGTCCTTTTCTCTCCTCTTCCCCCAGCTGCAAAATCCTCGCCCTGCAGAGACCACCCTGGAAACATCCCCACGGAGAGACACCACCAGAGATCTCTGTTACCGAGATCAAACTATACCGAAGCAGTGGCGTGGCCAACTCATTTTGTCATTCAGTATTTACTGCGTTGATCCTGAGTTGTGTGGCTCCCTTCTCCAGTTGACAAAATGTCAGGGCAGCTGTGAACTAATGAGTTAGTAGCATTACGCCTCCAAAAAAACAGGCATTTTAACTTCTGATGTTTCCTTCCGAATTTCAACGACCATTAGATTTGAAGTCCCCTGCCAGATGGTCACAGGAAAAATCCCCCATCAGAGCAGAATCTGGTTCTCAGTGGGCGGTTCAGATGGCTACATGCTTCTCAATGAAACCCAAGTTACACAAGCCTGGCCTGATCTGAAGGGACTGCACTGCCCAACTGGGGTGTCCTCCTCTCAGAATGCTGACTTGGTTGGGGGGTTCATCAGGCACAGTCTTCACTCTTCTTCTAAATTGCTGTAAATTCTGTGCTTCAGTCAGAATCAATTTTGCAACATGTTGTAAAAAGGCAAGAATTCAGCCATTCAAAGACAGGCTAGCATCTGGCATATGATGCTGAAAATGGGGTGTAAGTGATTTTTTGTGTGCAGAAAAAGTTTTAGAGTCAGCAAACATTATATGAGCCCATCTGTGGGGTCTGATTGCAGGGTACTGTCCCACCAGCAAGAAGCAGCGTATAATGTGTATCACAGTGTGCACTCCTGCGAACGCTCTTGGTTGCAAGCTGATTATTTAAGCATTCAGCACAACACTTGTGTAATATTTCCGCTCTGCTGAGACACAAGCCTGAATCGTGTATCCACCACGAGTAGCTGCACTGAAGTCACAAAGGATGGGAATTAAAGAAATTCTCCCTTTGTTTTGAAGAGTGGTGTTTTGATCCAAAATGTTTCCTGTGAGAGCTGACACTTTTGATGGTCTGTCCTCACAGTGTCTTCTGTGGTTGGAACTGAGCGCGGAAGTCACCACTCTCTCCATGTTGCATTCCCCACATCCTGTGCCACCAGACTCTGGTGGTCAAGCACTTCTCCCCACTTCTCCTCTTGACCCTTGCAGTCTCCATCTTGACCCAGACCTTACTAAATACAGCTGAAACCCCAAGACAGAAAAAAATGGGTGGAGCTGGGGCATGGGGCGGGGAGAAGAAATTGGGCAAAGGAGAGAAAAAGGCAGGGTTCACTTCACATTTGAAAAACAACATTTGTTTGCACTGAGGTCGTCAATTCAAAAGCAAAAAGCACAGACACTGTACTTTCAAGGTTGTGATATCTTAAAAGCATGCAGGCAAATAAACAGCTGAAGTTTCATGTTTGCCTTTTCAGAGGCAGATAAGGCACAGATAGGAGTTCAGAACACATCTACAGTCGGGCATTGTTCATTCCCCAGGAAAATGCAAGCTCCCTTAACAAACACAGCACTACTGGGAATGGAGACTGGGCCCCACGGAAGGTCACTATTACCTTCCCTCACTAGCAAGGAGGTCTCGTGTTGAGCCACGTGAGAAAGAAAGAGGAGCACTAGGCTCTGCCTGAAGCCCTGATGGAGACTCCGTGACAGACACTAATCTAACCATCACCTACTCGTACACTCCTGTGCAGGGCAGGGATAAAATGCTAACACTCTCACACATATTGGTGGCCTTCTTCATCGGGATTGTACCTCACAATCACTAGGCTATTTACACTCACACCTCTCTGTGAGGCAGATCAAACTACTACAGACAGGAAAGGGAAGAAAGGGTCTGCCCATACCACACATCTCTACACTGTACTAGCAATCCTCCGCTAGCTCCTAATGCTGTGAGGTCTTCTGGGTCCAGAGCAGGCAGAGAGAGTCCCCAGTGCAGCCCTAGAGGCTCACATCCTCAGCAGGGCTAAAGAGCTCCCAGGGAGGGCTGCACCACGTCCCAGAGCTAGACTTCAGCTGATACCAGCCCCAGGATCTCTGCACAATGCTGTGTTGTGCAACACAGACCACCCCAGAAAGACTAAGGAGTTGGGCCCCAGACGGATGGGAAGTCTGTGGTGGAGCACAGAATTGAATCCAGGTCTCTCAGCCGCTGAATTACAGCTCCAGTCCACCACAGCAACCGCATCACAGCCCAGCCGCTCTCGCCATTGTTTGCTTATGCAGTGGCAGAGAATCGACCGGCCTGCATGCACCAGAAAAAAGTCTACACAGCCATCTGGGTACTCCCAAACCCACTGGAGTTGTCTTGGCTGAAAGTCTCACTCAGCCTGCCAATAACTCTATCTACTCAACAAAATGGGACTCAAGATATTCTTTTGTCTACTGGGGATTTCTGAGCACCTCCACTTTATCCATTTTGTGAAAAGCTATGAAAGTCACCAGCCACAAGGCCTTGGAAAGTAGCAAGCTACTAGGGTTGTTTGACTGCATTTAAAATGGAGTGATGGCCGAGTATGTCTTGAGCTAGAAAAGGGGTTTTAATCCACCTGTCTCTTGTTGCTGATTTCTTTAATGCACATATTTCAGGAAGCAAAGTGCATGTTTCCCACCTGGGACCCACCACTACACGGGACCCGCTGTATCATGCATCAGGCTGAGCATCTGCAAGACAGGATCACGACTTCTCAAAACAAATAAAAAGACTACTCAGTCATGGGAAAACGCAGTAATATGGCAAAGCCCAAAGGCTACAGAGAAACACAGTGGAAGCAAGTATGAGCCAGAGTGCTGCACTAAGAATCCATCACAAACCACTGCCACAAGATGCAGTGGTTATATTAAGTCAGAGGCACTCAAACCTATGCACAGTTACAGCCTATATGTGTAGGTAGGTCAAAACATTACTCCATAAAAAGACCCATGTAATCACTCAGTTTATACTACTGTCACGGGTAAAAGATATTCCTAAACTAACACCAAGTCAAGCAACATCAAAACAAAAAGCCATATAAGATCTTCATACCTGAAGAAGAAGAAATGAAAATATTAGTGATTCCTCTGGCAGCTCCTCATATGCTCCAAACTCTGGAAAACAAGAAGAGAGCAGACCGGATGTATCAATCACGGTGCCTAGATTAAAATCCAATCAAATCAAAACCAAAAATGTCAGTGGCACATCAGACTGTTCCGCCGGGGGTCCCCGGGTCCTTGCAAGCTGCAGGACCTTGCTTGATGCCACCACCTTGCCCTAGGAGGGTCCCCTGCCTCCATCCCCACCCCAGCTCTGCCCCAGTCACTCTGGTCCCTGCAGCACCAGCGCCCAGCACAGCTCCGCGACTCACACGTGCACTTGAGGAAACCAATTTCCTTCAACAAACGGTAACTTCAGAACCCTCTTTCTTACTTATTTGCTTCATCTTTTGTTTATGAAAATGGCAACACTGGGAAGATTCACATGCAGTAAAGCTCACTTTAGAGGCGGCCGTGCGTCGGTCCCTGCGGCGATTCGCTGGGAGACAACCGCATGGGGCCTGCCTGTGGTTTGCAGCCAGCCAGCGCATCTCCAGCAGCTTTTAAACCTCAGACCCCTGCGTCCCAGAGGCGGACGGGAGGCTCCAGGTTATGGCGAGGGAACTTCTGCTGCCACCTCGCCTCGCACCCTGGCTGGTCCAGGCCTGGAACCGGGCCTGTGTGGGGGTCGGGCAGGCAGGGAGGGCAGGTGGGCAGGCAGGAGAGCAAGGAAATGGGGGCAGGAGAACGGGCAAAAGAAGGTAGGCTGGTCAGGAGCGGGCAGGCAGGAGAAGGCTGAAGGGAGGCCGGGGGTGCTGGAGCTGGCAGGCAGGCAGGGGGCAGGCAGGAGAGTGGGCCGGAGCAGGCCGGGTCGGGGACGGGGACAGGCCGCCTCGGCTCCTGCCCGATCTCGCCCCGCCGCCCCCGCCTGCCCGCCCGCCCGCCGCCCCGTCGCCGCGGGCGGCCGCGCCGAGGAGGGGTGTAGGGGGAAGGCCCAGGAACCGCGTCTCCTACCTCACGGGGCGGCCATGGCTCTGGGCGGGAGGGCGCGACAAACTACATCTCCCAGCAGCGGCAGGGGCGGGCCCCGGCAGGGCAGGCACCGGCAGGGCGGCCGCGTCCCTCCGCCTCGCCTTGCCTCGGCCCGGGCCTCGTCCCCCGCAAACCCGGCGTGGCCCGGCCGCCGCCTGAGGCTGGAGCATGAAGTAGCCCCCCTGAAGTACTGTGTCCAGCTTTGGGAGTCCTCAGCAAAGGAAGGACATGGACCTGTTGGAGCAGGTCTAGAGAAGGCCACGAAGATGATGAGAGGGCTGGAGCATCTCTGCTACGAGGACAGGCTGAGAGAGTTGGGGTGTTCAGCCTGGAGAAGAGAAGGCTCCAGGGAGACCTTATAGCGGCCTTCCAGTACCTAAAGGGGGCCTACAGGAGGGATGTGGAGGGACTCTATCAGGGAGTGGAGCGATAGGACAAGGGGTAACGGTTCTAACCTGAAAGAGGGGAGATTTAGATTAGGTATTGGGAAGAAATTCTTTCCTGTGAGGGTGGTGAGTTACCGGAACAGGCTGCCCAGAGAAGTTGCGGATGCCCCATCCCTGGAAGTGTTGAAGGCCAGGCTGGATGGGGCTTTGAGCAGCCTGGTTTAGTGGGAGGTGTCCCTGCCCAGGGCAGGGGGTTGGAACTGGATGGTCTTTAAGGTCCTTTCCAACCCAAACCATTCTGTGATTCTTCCAAAAAAAAAAAAAATAGTTCTGAAGTAAAGCAATTCCCACATGCCCCAGGAGTGTAGGTCCGAGAGCAGAGCAGTCCAGATCCATCTCCTCAGCATCTCCTCGCAGCCGCCTGCCCGCCACTGGCAGCAGGGCCAGGCCGGAGGTGGGAGCTGCTGCCCGCTGATGGCAGGCAGCAGGGCCTGAGGGGCTCAGCCAACTGCTGGGGACACTGGTCCACCTGGGCAAGTTCTCCAAGGGTGTGCCCTGCCAAAAGGGGCTCTCCCTGACTGTAGCATGGCCTAGGTGGCCCCAGGGTCCTTCCAGCTGCTCGGTGCAGCACAGCACCAACGCTGGAGCCACCAGCAGGTCCCAAGGGTGAGGGGAGTCCCCCAGGAGCCAGGGAGCTGGCAGGCACCCACGGGCCACCCAGGGAGGCGGGAAGGGAAGGGGGCACATTTGGTGAGGAGAGGCTCAGCAGATGGCCGTGCTGAGACCTGACAAGCCTTCCTCAGGGCTCATGGACTGAGATTATCCAAAGGCTTATTACTGTGCCAGCAAAAGGCACATCTGGAGCATGACAGTTGCTGCTGTGCCAAATCTCAAGAGCAGTCTCCAAAACAAGCCAAAGCTTCCCAACAAAAGAAGCCCTTTTCTTTTTCATGTCTTTTTAGCATGAGCAAAACAAAATTGCCGAAAATGCAGTGCCAGACATGGCTGAAGTATTTCAGCCAAAACTTTCTCAAAACAAACAACAAGCCCACACGATAGACAGCCAGCATGGGAACTTTTAGCTTAAGCGATTTAAGTGTGGCAGCATGAATGAGAGCTGAACCCAGAGTCTTACAAAAAGAAGCACGTTTCAATACTAGAAGTATCACCAGTTCTGCTTGTAATTATTCCCAGAGAGCCAGTGTTGTGATACTTCAGCAGCACAGGAGAAGATAAACCATCTTGAAAACCCCTTTACCAGCCAGTGGAAACCAGTACCCAACATGGGAAACACTTTGGAAGCACAGCAAGGCTTCCTAAGGCCATAAGTCAGGATCTTACTGGTTTACACTGAGCCCTGGATGGTGGAATGTAACCAGCGCCACCACCACCCAGCTTGCGTCCCAGATAGACAGATTGCTCTGGAGAACCAAGGAGCAGCAGAACTGACAGCTTGGCCAGCTGTGTACTTGAGGACAGATGATGAACCTCTGGAAGCTGCCCTGGACAGCCAGGACATGCTCCTAGATGAGACTGCTATGCTAGTTTAGCAGCTCTGCTATAACGCAGGCCTTGTTGAAAGGCCATGAGTCAGTCTTTGCTGGCAATGAATAATGAAATCAAAATGGGAGACAGATCATTAAAAAAATAGTTTGGAATGAATATGTGTAGGTATAGGTTACCTCCTATGATTCATACCATAACACATTGTTCAGCCAATAGATGGATATTTTGATATTTTACTGTACATTTTCAAGTTATTTTTAAGATGGGCTTAAGTCATACAGCTTGGATCTAAATCAGCATTTTTGACCCCTAATCCACAGTTATTCTGAGGTGGGAACATCCAGATCTGCTCCTGGATTTAAAAAATTCTAAAAAGAAATCAAGTTACTCATTCTCTTGATTTTATTTTCCTGAAGAACACAATATCAAAGCAAAGCACATTTTTCCTGGATGTTCCCCGACCAGCTATGCCAAAGTCCTCATGGAAAACAGTAATGTTGATTTCCTCAGCAGTGCATTCCACATTGACCTGTCTGTTAATTTAATGAACAGTTTTACAGCTATTTGTAATTCAAGTGAGTTCCCTGCATGTGGCTGTATGATTTCCTCATTACTGGTATTTCCAAAAAGTTAAGGTGATCCAGGGGTTGCTTTGTCCCTTGCACCCAAATTTTCATGGATCACACACTTGAGGTCTTCTCGATTCAGAACCTGGCTTTTATACTTCTCGCCCCAGTCCTCAACGATGTACTGATGATAGGGGTCGTTGGAGTGCTCTCGCCTCTTTGATTTCACAGTACTCACCAAGATCGCCACAATAATGAAGGAGAACATCCCAATCATCACCATCAAATAAAGGATAACGTAGTCAAAGTTTTCAGCATCAACCTTGGCTTGCAATTTATTCGCCGCTTCTGTCATGTTTTTCCTCCAGCCGTTCATGTAAGTGAGGAAGGTTTCCTTGAAAATATCTTCCACCGCCCAAGTGAAGTTTCGCATTTCAGCCATCCTTGCAAGTTACAGCTACTAAAGACAACACAATACTTATTTTAATCAAATATCTCTACTAAAACAGTTACATTGGTTTCTTTTGTCTGCATTATGCCAATTAAATAGTAACACCTGCCGCTTGCCAGTGAAAATGTAGTCCCAATTTTATATCAGCTGAGAATCCCCATCTCTGAGTGGTTCGATATGTTCAGAGACTCAAGGAGGTCTTACTCCTCTCCTCACTCGGGTCGCTTTCGGTCTGTGGGAAGCCAAATACTCTTTGGTGAAATCTAGTGAGCGTGAGCCCCCATGACCTGTGTTCCAGGCATCGAGGCACGCTGCTTACCCTACTGAGGCAGCAGCTCTCAAGAAGCTCTGAGAAAAGCCTTTTTCTGTCTTTCCTACATAAAGAGGAGGGTGTGACTGGCTTGCAGCCCGCTAGCCTGCAAAAAGCAAAGGTTCTGGTAACAGCATTTCAGTCTGATGCTCCTGTAGAACACCTGTCCTTCAGTGCTTCAGGCCAACCAAGCCCTCCAACATGTGGCAAAGCTTCCACAAAAAGCCACTCGATTTCCATGCGGTCTTCAAGCAATGATGAGCTTTCTGCAGCCTATGGTAAGGGGCAGTGGATTTTCATCACTGGTAAGAAATTGCGATGCCTTTGGAACTGGAGTTCAGCGGTGTACCTTCCTCTGCTTGTTGGACTAGACTTGCAAGATCAGCACGCACAGAACAGGCACACATACACAGCAGGACACAGGTACACGTGCATTTATACTCGCACACACACTCAAGCATAGGGATAAAGGTGATCTAACGAAAGTAAGCAAGCTATTAGAAAAGCCAAATACAAATTGTCTTGAAACTTTTTTTTTGGGTGCAAAATCTCTCTGCTTTTTCTTTGATTCAGAACAAAAATTACTATGCTTTTTTTCAGTAGGAAATAAAGAATCACCAACAGAAACTTACCTTTCCTGTGTCCTTCTCTAATGAAATTCACAGTAACAATCAGGATTTTAAACTCCACTGGATAATATGATGATACTCTCAAAAGGAGCAGAGATATCTTAAACTTTAAGTAGCCCCTAGGCTGCACAAGCCTGTGAGCAATTGTCTGTTAAATAAGTGCCTTGTACTGCACGCTTTATGTTTATATTAAATTAAATGCTAAATCTAATCTCACCTGGAAAGTCAAATATTGGCTGACAGCTTACATCAGTCATCCTGTCAGATGCTGAGTACTATTCTTTGTGCTTATTACTGCAATTTCATATCTTGCAAAAGAGCATTGTAGTGATTTCTAGGGGTAAACATTGATGCAGCTCGGTCTTTGTGGACCCAGACAGAAGAATAGTAAAGATGAGCTCTACAAAATCATGATGATAATAATAATTCCCTTGGCTGATAGGGGCACGAGAGACTGAGCAGTGAGTAGGCAGTGCGGAAGGCCTGCCAGCCTGTCAGGCTGCTTAGTGCCCACAATTTGCCTTTCCCTTTCTTTCACCAAGATCATGCTTGTTAGTGACCGACCCCTCCCTGAAGCCCTTGCTGTGAGAAGCAGGTCTTCATGCACAGCCAGGATCAATCTCTCTGAGCTCTGCTCTGCGTGCGCCTTACTCGTGATCTGGAGCAAGAAAAGACAAAAACCTATATTTAAAAAAAAAAAAAAAGGCAGAATTAATTAATGTTGATTTTATTTCTAGCAAACGGCACATGCTGACACCTAACTGAAAGGCTCTGAGTCATACCTTAGAAAATAGCAGTGCACTCAGTGAAATGAGACAACTTTGGTTTTAGTCAACAGTGGTTCCTGGCTATGATGGGGACATCCAAGGGAGGGGGATTAGGGTGGGGCTGTGGTGCAAAGTGCTCTGCAAGCACATGTGTTGGGACAGACTTTCTCTAAAAATATTTTCATTTTACAGGTAGTCCTGCCTAAGCAGTTTGCAGAGAAAGCAATTTCTCAGGTAGCTCTGTTTTGAGGAAGATAAAACAAACATGGACTACCACTGAATCAACAGCACACATCAGAAAAAGGGACTCTTGGTACGGAAACGTGTTAATCCCTGAGGAAGCCCTGCCAGTGCCGTGCTGCTGACATTGTCATGGTTACTGCTATCATTTCTTCTGGATGATTTTCTGTGCATGAACACCTCCCAGCATGGGGGTGAGCTGCTGGCAGCATTTCTTCTCCGATCTCCCGCTTCTCTCCAGCAGTTTACCACATGTCCTTGGATCGGCTCCTCGAAATCGAGGTAGCTGCTTCTGTTTGCTTTGATGAAACCCATAAGACAGAAGCTCCGTGGCAAGTCCAGCCTCCTGCATTGCACAGCCAGAGACGGATCCTGGTTGGTCCTGGCTGGATAAAGTCACCTGGAGCCACCAGAGGAGCTCCCAAATGCAGGGCTGTGAGCCTGGCTATGGAAATGAGAGAGGAGCCATAGCCCTGGAGGTTCCCAAGCAGAGCAGCTTGGGAACTGCTGCCCTGGGATGCCAATAGCCAGGTGAAAGGACTTATCCCTCCTTCAACTAACCTCTTCTACCATCTGTTCCTGTTCCATTGGCCAATACTTGCAGGTATACACTCACACACAGGCATACCTACATAAATAAAAGATGCGCGTGTTCTCAAGCAGACCTGAAATTTAACTGCCAACTCTTGTTCTCATCCACACCAGAAGAGTCCTTGAATAATCCCGTTCTGCTGCGTGTCCCTCTGAAGGTCATATTTGGTCGGGGTTTGCTTAGTCTCTAAAGCAATGAGGTGATCAAGGACAGACAGAGTGGAACTGGTTAAAAAGAAGGAGGGGCAGCCAAATGTCTTGGGCAGGAAAGGCAACTGCCTTAATCTTAGTCTCTCCCAAATGGAGACTAATATTAAGCAAAATGCTCCTGGTCTTGATGGAGAGAGGTAGGAATGGTTGTTGAGCCGAGAATGGATAGGTCATGGCAATCAGGAAGAGTCCTTGGTGACTGGAAAAAGCCAAATGTCATGCTCATCCTTGAGAAGGGCAATGATGGCCCAGGGAGCTGAAGGATGATCAACCACATCTCAAACCATGTGACAATTAAGGGACATATCATTCTGGAATCCATTATCAGGCATGTGAGGAATAAAAGGTGATTAGAAAAAGCCAGCATAGATTTACCGATTATGCCTGGTCAAGCTTATTGCTTTCTATCGTGAGATAATCAGAGAACTATTTCAGTGGATGAAGGGCAGAGTGGTAGTGGTGGTTTACCTTCACTTTAGCAAGGTTTCAGCATGATCTCTCATAATACCCTTATAGCCAGATCAGAGAGATATGAACCAGATGTGTGGACTCCAGAACTAGTTGGACCACTGTCCTGGGCAAGATAGAGTAAATGGCAACCAGTAGCAGATCTGGATGCCGGGCTTTATGGAAGAACCAAGAAGATTAGTGCTTTTACACCCATCTGCCAGCTCCAGCAGAGCAACTGACTATTCGCTGATGAAGCAGTGCTGTGGCAACATCTGCTCTTGCCTCCCAGGTGGTGTGGAGCAGGTGGGCCCATTCCATGACAGGGTGTTGTCATCAGCAGGAGCTACACCACATGTAAACGTGCACAGTATTTAACAATTTGTATAGACAACATAACAATTGGACGTATTTTCACATGTAGCAGCCCTGTGGTCTTGAAGGTACCATTCAAGGAAAATATTTCCTTTTTAGATGTACAGTAGGCTCAGAACTGAATGATATTCGATTGATGATAATCTTCATGACTGATAACCTTTCGGTGACTGTTTAGCAATGTATTCATTTGTTGACTATTTTACAAATCCTTTGTCAGTCTTACTGGTGAGACAGTGAAGATGGTGGCAGCCATATTGAAGATCTTGTGATTAGACGCAGATCTCATCAGAGGGCTTATGTGAGCTCATTACCAATTCATCTCTCCCAACATTTTGCAATATCTATTGTAAATGCATAAAGGGATACTCATAAGTAAAGACAAATTTGCATACACATAACATACATAGATCAGTATCTATAGGATTGGAATGGGGTGCTCAATTTTCTGTGTTTCTTGTAAAAGATAAGATTAACAGAAGACTGTTATTGACAGTGATCTTTGTTCCCCAGACATTTCCCTTCATAGGAGCTTCCAGTGTACGCAATCACTTTTTTCCAGTCCTCCATCAGTTGTTTCCCTGTATTCTCTACAATAAACAGAGAAAATTTACACTGCATTTTAAATCAGCAGCTGATATATTTATACACAGCTTTTGTCATCTTCTTTTTCCTTCATTTTCTTTAAAGTAAGGAAATTAACCATACATAGGGTTCATTACTTAGGATCATTAATTTTACAGCGTTAATTCTTAGAAGCAAAAGAATATATCTGTTAAGTGTGGTTATTGGAGAGGTAGCCTGTGATATGTAACTATGTATTTTTCCTTTGGTATTTCTTCTGTTCTGGTTAAATCATAATATTGTACTATTCACTGTGCCTTTCAGACCTCAAACCTTTGTATACACAGACTTAACCCACAATCTTCTCAGCCTTTAACTACTGATATGCTATACTGCTAACTACTGATACTTAGAGTGCTGATAGCATTTAATTAGTTTCCCCACTGCTTTAAACTTTTTACCTTCTTGATAGCCCTCCTAGATTCCTTCTGGTATTTACACATTTGCTTAAAAGAACATTAGTGAAACCGAGAGTTGTGTCCCTGGGTCTGGCTGCTGCTTTTCAAGTTGTTGTCTGTCAGTCACTCACCCTGTAAAACAAAAAGACCTACCAAGGCCACTAGGTTTTTATAGTTTGCCTTTAACTGTGATTGCTGAAACATTTCCTTGTAAGATTACTCAAGATTACATCTGTTAATTAAGTTTGAACTTGTTCTTCATGTTGATTTTTCTTTTTAATCCAATTTTTGCTACATCTCAGGACATGTTCCAGCTGCTTCTGGTTTCTCATAACAGCGTTGGTAATTAAAGATACTGCCTCTTTATTTTTTGTTTTGCAGCTGTGCTTCTAGGTCTCTTACCTGTTTCTTGCATTCTTGTGTCAAGTTTCTTCAATGTGTCAGCATGTGTAAGATACCACCTCTCCAGGAGCTATGACTTCCACCTCTTGAACATTTAACTCTTCTGCCTCTGTTCTCCATTCCTCTAAGCAAATCTTTATGGTTTTATTTTCTTTCTTCATTCACCCCATTTTCTTTCCCAAGATAAGGAAGATAGGATTGGTACATCTTTTCCTCCCAAAGGTATGGTTTTCAGCATAGCTGGGAGTTTTCATAGAATGGTTCGGGTTGGAAGGGACCTTAAAGATCATCTAGTTCCAGCCCCCCTGCCCTGGGCAGGGACACCTCCCACTAGACCAGGCTGCTCAAAGCCCCATCCAGCCTGGCCTTGAACATCTCCAGGGATGGGGCGGCCACAGCTTCTCTGGGCAGCCTGTTCCAGTGCCTCACCACCCTCACAGGAAAGAATTTCTTCCTAATATCTAACCTAAATCTACCCTCTTCCAGTTTGAAGCCATTACCCCTCGTCCTGTTACTACATGCCCTTGTAAAAACTCCTTCCCCATCTTTCCTGTAGGTTCCTTTTAAGTACTGTAAGGCTGCTATAAGGTCTCCCTGGAGCCTTCTCTTCTCCAGGCTGAACACCCCAACTCTCTCAGCCTGTCTTCATAGCAGAGGTGCTCCAGCCCCCTGATTATCTTCATGGCCCTCCTCTGGACTTGCTCCAAGAGGTTCATGTCCTTCTTATGTTGGGGGCCCCAGAGCTGGACGCAGTACTCCAGGTAGAGTCTCAGGAGAGCAGAGTAGAGGGGCAGATTCACCTCCCTAGACCTGCTGGCCACGGTTCTTTTGATGCAGCCTAGGATGCAGTTGGCTTTCTGGGCTGCGAGCACACATTGCCAGCTCATGTTGAGCTTCTCATCAACCATTTTAATGTCTTGCCCTGTACAGGTTGGGTTTTCTTTTTAAGTGAGGAAATCCTTTTGCAATTGTTTATCTCTTCTGTGACTGTTCTTCCATCTTTCAGGGAGCAGTGTTCAGAGGTTTCATCCTTAGCCTATTTTCTTGGGCCTCGTCTGCTCAATGGTAAATACATTTGGTGGTTCAGCAGTTGGGATATTCTTTTTTTCTGCGAGACTCTGAGACTTAATTGCGTGTTATACAGTTTGATCACGTGCTATAACATTTGGGGTACATTTGTGAAAATCTTAAACCCGCATCCTTTCACGTTGGATCTGGTATGGGTGCCAGCCGAGAGGAGTAGCTGATCTGCTGGAAGGTGGGCTGCTATTCAGACAGATCTTGGCAGGCTGTCCCCACAACATTCATAGCTGATAAAAACCTATCTCTAAATATTAGAGTAACTCCATGTCTGAAGGTCGCTCCCTCGTCACATCAGGATGCACTGTCCTTAATAGCTTGTATTAAAATAATTAAAATAGTGCAGACAGTGGAGAGGGACACCAGGAATAAACCTTTGTGGCTAAATAAAAATATATTTGACAAAGCAACATTTTCCAGTCTTCACTGAAATGAGAGGAAAAGCATTCAGAAGGAAAGTGAATTTTAACCGTATTTTGCTAAGCAGTACAAGCATAAGCAAGGCTGTGGGGAAAACCCTTTGTGTGTATGAGGAAAGAACGTATCTCATCAAGATGCATTCAACAGTGAGGGGCTCCAGCCTAAGCAGTTTCTCAACCCTGAATGCCTGAAAAAACCAAGCAGGGGGTTAGAAAAAAACAGGAAGTCGGGTCCTGAACTCTGACTGTCTCTTGTGCCAGGACCACACTGCAGCTGAGGTACAGGCAGCTGCCACCCTGCCAAGAAATGCATTGCTCCCCTCAGCCCAAGATGCAGGGATGAAGAAATCATGGCCATGTGGAGACTGCAGCCATTCAGCTTTGTTGCTATGGTTTTATGTGTTGCTGTTGCAAAAGCTTTAGAGGATAAATAAGGGTGTTGCCTACACATAGCCTTTAAATGAAAAAGCAAACACTAATATTTCACCACGTCCGATGCTTAGCTTCTAGTGACCTAAGGAAATTTACTCCTCAGGCTCTTTGAGATCACCCTTCTGAAAGCATAGACGGAAAATAAACACCTTTCCAAACAATGACCACAGAGACGGCTTTTGCTGGGGACAGATAGCTCTGAGGGGAGTGTTGTCCAACATGCTGCAGGTGAAGGGCATCCCCATATCAGCCCTGGAGAACATGAGCTGCTGAGTGACCTCCGCTCCCAGCACAAGTAATGGGGATGGTGCCTGCATACAC
This sequence comes from Fratercula arctica, assembly GCA_947846985.1. NCBI lineage: Eukaryota > Metazoa > Chordata > Aves > Charadriiformes > Alcidae > Fratercula > Fratercula arctica. The sequence goes on from CANTUZ010000001.1 coordinate 99,905,297, forward strand.
CGCTGATAAACTGCGCAGCAGCTGGCGGCACTGCCCTCCTCCTGTCTGCTAACACCAGAGTAGGACTAACAAGGGCTACCTGTTATGGCCACATGCCCATGAACACCTTGGTGTGTGCCTGCACACAGGCTGATCGCCTCTCACGTGGGAATGCCATCCTTACTGCAGCCCAGGTAGCCAGAGGGCTCCTGAAAGACAGATTGGGCTGTCAGCTCACAGCCTGACCTCTTCTTGCCGCCACAGCCTGAGGACAGCATCCTTCTGGCTGGGAAGATAAGACATGGCACCTTGAATCCATCTATGTGTGTCCCTCGGAGAAGAAAAGAAACCTGAAGTACCCACACAGGTTTCCTCCTAGATACTGAGTGGATTTTCACCATACTTTCAGTGGTAATAAACATATTGTTGCCTGCAGCTAAACTGCAGTGCACCACCCACAATTACCTGAAGGCAAGGTCCTGCTCAAGGTCAGTGTCATGAAAGGCAAAGTTAATGGTAATAGCTGACAGCAACACTTTTGTTCCTAGCAGCTTCAGCTGAATCTGTCCTTTGGATGGGAATCTGCAGGTCAGTTGATTGCTGGGTTGTAGGTAGGAACCGCAAAGCTCTGCAGACACATGCACACCTCCCGCATGCACAAGCACACTCGGTACCACCCAACATCACTGCCCTCTGCTCCTCACCCACAGTCCCCAGGCCCTTATGGAGGAATACGGTCAGTGGCTCAGCCAGAGCAGTTAAAGGGTTGGAGAGATGGTAGTAAAAACTTGGATGGGGAGTATAAATGTCACCCAGGACAGCGTACACAGCAAGGTACTGGCTCTGCCCACCTGCCCTCTGCTTCCATAGGGTATCTCTGAAAACCACAGGTCATTTGTCATCGGTGGTTTGAACAAGCACCAACAGTGGTATGGAGGCACCACTGTCCCTCATGCCCCTCACCTAGCCTGGGACCTGGGCCCTCTGCCCTGGGAGCCCCTATACAGGTCTGATGCTTATACACTTGACAGCTGTACTCCTGGTCCTGGAAATAAAATTGTATTGTGATCCATCAGCCTCAAATGGGATTTTTGGCCTGGCATTTGCTCTGATAAACACTATCTGCGTAGCTAAAGACCAACTAAATAAGTGTGTGCAGTGCAGTTCAATTAACAGACAAAATAAGACTTTCTGAGACAGTAAAGGTAGTGACTGCTGTTCTCAAACAGAAATGCTTTCCCTCTGCAGAGAGCCAGCCCAGCCTGACTGAGATATCACCTGTACCTGCACCTCAGTTTGACTTCCAGTGATGTCCACAGCTGAACACAATGACAGATGAACATTTCTTCTTTCTGCATGTGTTGGCTCTTGAGGTGCCTGGGCTGGGGAAGTGAAACAGCTCTGTACATGTTCTCTCCACTTCCCTGCAATGCATCCAGGAACAGGCAAGCCAGAGACAAGGTGGTGCGAGAGGGCCAAAGGTACGTGCTTTGGTCTCGAGCTGACCTGAGGTTTTGTTTGGGATTGCCCTGGGCAGCAGGTGACAGAAATTGCAGCACAGATGTACAATGGTAGCAGGCATCACGCCACACCTGCTCGCTGGCAAAAAAAACATTTCTCACGACCAAACTTACTTGACCCGTGGGTCTCCTTGAGAGTGAGCTCCTAGTACCAAGGGGTCTTCTGGGGAATGGAAACTGGGAGAGGCACCCTTGCTGAAAGCACATTTTATTGCAAAGTCCTGTCCTCATAAAGCAGGCGGAAGGGAGAGTAGTAGTTACAGCAACAGGCCATGGGTTTGGCAGGAGATTGTCGCACTGACAGAGGTCACTGATTGCAACAGCTCCTCTGGGCAGGGGCAGCTCAGAGCTTCTGACGGGGCTGAATGCCTGTGGTAACACTGCCTGGCTTCAAGTCTTGTTCCTTCTCCTTTCATATCCTAACTGCAGAGGGTGGCCCATAAGCTGTATCCAAATCCCAACTGAGTCTCCGAGTCTTTACAAAAGGAAATCATCCCCTTCTCTCTTCACACGGAGCACTGCTAAACTGTGGACCTTCTTGCCACAGGACACTCTAGATGCTAGTAGCTGGCAAGCATTCAAAAGCAATTAGATTGATTCAGAGAAGAAAAATGCAATGAGACTATTTGAGTAAAAAGTTCACATCATGCCCTGTCACAGCAGACTGCGGAGGATTAGTCTGGGGAAGCGTGACTACATGCTTGCCCCCTTTTACGTTCTTTCTTAGGCTTCCAGGTTTTTCATTCCCTTGAATGATTTCTTCACTTAACAAAACCTCCCCACCCTGTCTGGTAAAGGCGAGGGAAAGGCAGGAAAGAGGATGGTGGGAAAAGGAAAAAAAGCATGTAGGAATCAACCTGTCCAGTGGACAACAAAGAAAACAAAGGGAAGGATGTAAAGGTCACCAGGATGCTCACAACAGACCTCCCCCTCGGGGGACAAAGGTGCCATGACTTGATGGAGCTTCAGATGGGGCGAGGTAAATAAAAAGGGGAGGGCAGGGGAGCAGCCAGAGCCTTGCTTAGGAGGCTCTGCAGGGGTCGGAAGAGAGATCACAACTTGCCACTCTCAGGCTGCTCGTGTGCCAGGGTGTCCCCCTTGTCACAGAAGGCTAGACAGCCTTATGGCTAACCTAGGATGTTGTCGTAGTCCACTGATGCAGCAGAGTGGGCTTCAGCCCCGAGTTTGATGACCCTAATGTAGAGTCACAGCTGAGAGGTGGATCTGGACAGAGGTGCAGGAGTACTTGGGCCAGCTTTGATACCAGCCCTCCCATGGACTGCCCCTCCGGCATGGCCCAGATTGTAAGCGAGTGAGTTCTGCACTCCTGGCTCAAGTGAAGTCCAGAGAAGCCAGTGAGGAATTTGGATGGAATGGAGCAAAGAGAGCCTAAACTGGAGCTGGAGTTACTGCCAATACCCACTTTTGCAGGGTTTGATGTTGTTAACTCACGTGTCTGGAGACTTAATGGACTTGTTGCTGAAAAGTGGCACGTATGAGTGAATCATCTGTTTTCATGACTCCTCAGCAAAACAAGTGGTCTGATTCACATGGGCAGGAGAGCTCAACCATTTCTCTAGGAGGGCTGCTGGGACTCCTTAGTAAGGATGCGTTTCAAAACGCGTTTTAAAGCAATGCTGTTTAGAAGACGGAGGACTGAACACAAGAATTAAATTCCACCTGCCCTGGTCTCTGAAAAATTTCATGACGCTTCTGGGCCTTTCAAGTTCTGTTGGAAGCATTTCGTCGTATTACTGAGCACTGCAGATCCCAACAGCAGATCTGTTACTCATCTAATGGAGAGGTCTACACAGACAGCTTCACCTGCTCCAGAGCAACAAGGCGTGCTTTAAACCAGCTTGCAGCCACGTGTAAAAGACTCTGCCTTACCTCACACTTGATCTCTCCCCTACCGGATGCAGAGTGATCAAGACCTGCCTCCTGCATGGCCATGAGATGCTTCTGCTCAAGACAGGCCCCCTTTGAAAGTCTGGCAGGTAACCAGATACCACCTCCCCGTTTCTCGGAGGCTGTGAGAGGGAGCACTGTCAGAGCAGTATGCCTTCCCAGCGGGTACCCTCAGGAGTAGGTGACTGGCAGGAGCTGGGAATTAAAGTGCTTGCCAAATAGCATGCATCTATCCAGAGCCTAATGCAAACCAGTCCCTGTTGCACAGGAGCCAAATGGAAGTGCCTGCAAACAGCACAGTCTCACATTAAGCAACTTTGTGTATAGAACTCCACCTTTGTCCGTATGCCTACGTGCAAATGCATGCCAACATATAAACATACACTTTTATATATTTTAATCTCTTCTATTTTTAAAAGCTCTATGAGCGCTTTACTAAGGAGTCAGGGAGAAGAAATAGACTGGAGACCCCAAGATACAGCCTGAGGCTTGCAAGAGGCTGGGCTTAGTAGGCTGGGAAGTCTGATAAGACAGCAAGTCAGGGTGCAAATCTGTGACATTTAATGCAGGAGCACAACAGAGCTCAACTCACTGCTTCATCCATGCCTGTGCAGATACAGCCCTCAGTGCCAGCTCAGCTTTCGCTGCACTTCTTCCAGGAGCGCACCGAGGCCTCTTCCCACCCAGATGCCTGGTGGGCAAATGCTGCCAGTCTGCTGGAGCTGCCCTGGATCTCACTGGTGTGAGGAAGGCTGCCAGCCAACCATCTGCTACCTGGTAGGGCCCTGTGTTGAAAACCTTGGTGCTAGTGAGCAAGCACATTGCTTGAGTGGAGCAGCCACCCCTCAGCCCCACAAGCCCATCTAGCCCTGCCTCTCGTGTTGGGAAAGAAGAGACCTGAGGACTGCTCTTCTTGTCTGGTGGCACTTGAGCCGCACTGGTGGGGTCCAGGCACCGTCAAGCCGTGTGGAGTGCCTGTGCCACGTTACGCTGTGCAGGTGGGAAGAGGAGGAGAGCACCCAGCACAGGTTGTGCCAGTATTAGCTGGCATGAGCACATGGTCAATGTGGCTGGGTGCAGCTGGCTGACGAGCTCAGCCTTTTGCAGAAATCTCAAGTTAGTTCTAGAGCTCCTGTATATTTTGGGTTTAATGCACTCCGTCATTGCATATTTTAAAAAGTGCTGTTTGGTTTTCCCAACCTGTAGACCTGGATACGGCCTAGTAGAGATGCTCATTGCTCATACTTGGGACTTTAATGGAGTCCTGTGATTGTGGAAGCAGTTGATACTGCTCAGATGGTGATGGTGAAAGGGGAAGCAAAGGCCAGGTCAGGATATCTTATTGAAATAGAAAACCAGAGCAAGCACCCTACACAACCTCATGCATCTTCTGAGCCCAACTCCACTGTCAGAGAAAGGTAAATTACACTGATATTTATTCTGCAAAAAAAAAAAATCTTATGTTTTACACACAACAATCCATAGAGGTCATTGAGCCTAAAACATCTCCCAAGGCCCCACATCACCCCAAAAGCTCTAAAAAGGAAAGACAACTGATCATTTCAAGCTCACTGATGAGGAAGGAAAACAAGTGTGTCAGCACATGAGTTAAGAAATAATTGCTCATTTAACCTGGTATAAGTTGCGTGAGCCCAGGCACATTTCTTGTTTCCTCAGCCTGCCTTGACCTTGGGCCCGTTTGCTTATATGGCCGCAATCCAGTTGCGCAAACCGGCCTTGCAGTCTGCCACAGCCTTCCCTCTGCTGCCGTCTTTCCTGCGGCCTTCCCTGACCCCCGGCCTCAGCACTACACCACAGCCGCCACCTCGGGGTGCGGGGGACCTGGCACCCCTGACACCAGCCTGCTCTGGATCCGGTCCTCACCCCCTCCGAGCAGGGCTGGCTCCCTGCTATCCCCTATCTGGCACCAGCTCCCCCAGGAAGGTGCTGGGAGCCAAGGTGGCCTCCTCGCGCTGATCCGCTGGGCCACACATCTTCACACACACCCCCCGTGATGGCTCCCAGGTCTGAAAGAATGTGCGATTTTAGATATACCATGCACTGCATGACTCTGTGAGTATTCCCATGGTCAAGAAGCGTAGTGACTCTGTGGAGACAGCAGTGGGTTCCTCCCAGCTTTCTGAAATCAGCTGGAACCTTCCCGTTGTCATTAATCTCAATTTAGGAAGGCAGCTAGGATGCAATTAAGTACAGCCTTGTTGAAAGTGGCTCTTACGTACATGCCTAACTTTAAGCACAAGCTTAAGTGCTGTTCTGAATAAAGATGATTTCCTGAACTAGAGCCCCCACTGGGAGCTGGAGTGGATCCAGAAGAAGGTTATTCTGGGTAAGCTGCCTGAGGGATTTCAACAGATAATTTTGTGCATCTATATAGCACCCTATCTGGAGAACAGGAGAGTAATCTTTTAATTGGATTCCATACGATTAATTACCCTCCTGGATCTGCTAACATCCAGTGCTCTAGAAGCCGTATTCTGGCATCTCAATCAAAGGCTCCAGTAAAAGCTACAGTAAAGAGCCATGGTGTGTTGATTCACCTTAGACTTCCTGAACTCACCTGAATGTGATGGCCAGGAACATACGCTGGAAGCACTGTGGCATGACATGTGCATTTATGCCACCAAAGTCATGGAAGTGCATTTTGGTCCTGTTTTCTTTTAATTCTAGGACTATATAACGTGAGACTCTTCAAAGCGCCTTCTTTGAGAAGGATGAGTTTAGCATTTCTGCTGCTGGCTTTCGATGGCCATTTCTGAGATGGAGGAAGGAGGAGAAATTACCATCTTCATAACAAATCAGTCACTTTTAAAATAAATCAGATTTTTCATCATGCCCAAGAATATCTACAGACCTGCATGATGGGAATACACACACCTTTTTGTGTGTATAAGTATGTGATTGTTGTGGTTTATGTAAGAATGTGGTCACAAAATTTCCACCTCACGTTGGTACCTTACCTGGCTTTTGCATTGACCCAGATCTTTCAGAGGTCTCATTGTCTCAGTGGGGTAACTACAGACCCCATGCTGATATGTCCTGGGTGGGGATGAAGCTGCCCAGAGCAGCATGGAAGGCACAAGAATACAGCAGTCTGTGTGCAGGCTGCCAAGGGAAGGTCTGGGCTCAATACAAGATCTCTAGGACAAGGGGTAGCTTCATATTCCAGTCTAACGTGTTGAGTCAAACTCCTGTTGTGTGCTGTTCTGCAGGGATTGCCATACCTCATGCACTTGCAGTGCAGAGATTTACCATTACTATAACAACTCCTCTGTCACCAGAGCTAGCTACAAGCCCAGTATTAAGTGCAACCCTCCAGCCCAAAAGCAGGACTGTCCCTGAGCTTGGGCCCTGGTACGTTCAACAACACGCCAGGCCCACACAGTGGTGTGTGACCTAAGGGACTAGGAGTATCAACCATCGAGGTATCTATATGACAGGGGGTGAACCTGGATCTTCATTTTAAAGTACTTACTGCTACTGTAATGGCAGAAAAAACAGTACAAGGTTCCTCAGGCACATTAGTTATAATAGACACAGCGAGATTTCAGCTAAAAGTTAGCAGTTTGGTCCCACACACATTAAAGAGAATAGTCTGTTGCAAAGTGGGTGTTTATTTGTCTGTTTGTCTCCTCATCTGCTCCAGACGCTTTCAGAGCTGATGAACTTCAGCTTGTTGTCCTTGGGGAGCTGGCAATCAGTACACTGCAAGGTAGACTGCTTGCCTGATTTTGCACGTACATGTCTCCATTGAAGTTGCCTCAAAGATATCCCAAGTGAAAAAATATCACTCATCTCTCTTTTTCCTACCACTGAAGTTCCTACCACTGCTAAAGAAGGACTTTCCATGGGATAGTTTTAAAAACAGACATTGTCTGTTTACTCAGAGGCCCTTTAAAGAAAAGCTGCATTGAAGGTAACAGAAGAGCAGACAGAAAGGCATACATAGGACCTATCTAAAATATGGAATCCCTACAATGTAATGGACAATGTTTTGCCTCATAAAGTATCTTTTACAGTAGTGACAGGAGAAGCTGTATCTTTCAATGGTCATGAAAGAAAACAATTCTCAGGCAGAAGCACCATCTGCTGGCAGACACCAATTCTATTACTTCACTTAGAAAGTGTACAGTGAAACTAGCTTCAGCAACCATCTCAGAGACTGTTAGAGGTGCTTAAGAGGCATCTTCGAGACCTTAATCCAAATCCTAAATGTGATATTTACCCATTTTTCACACCAAGTCACTCATGGCGCTGTGTTACTCCAGCCCCTTGCTAAGAAGTTTCAGAAGCAGATACTTGCTTTGACAGAAGCAGAAGGTTTCTTACGCTTAAAAAAGGATGAGGCTTTCAGCCTCCTCTCACTAAAGTCAATATGAGAACTTTCACTGCCTCCCGAGTACCACGAGTGTTTTTTCAGTGGCAGCAGAAGATGCTGCTTAGCATTGGGGTACAAAGGCTGCGTGTCTCCTCTTTGTCTATGGAGGTCTTGGTTTTCATCAAATGGAGATTTCTGTCTGCCCAGAAACATAGATTAAGAGCAACATATCCTGTTAGCTTTCAAGAAAACGTTAAAATACAGGACTGAAAGGGTAACTACATTTCACCCAGCGGATATGCTGGATGATTAAAAACTTCCTTGCATCTCAGTCTGAAGGGAAAGTGAAAAATACTGTCCTATATGTTATCCAGGAAATGGCTAAAGAGCTTACAAAGGCACTATGTTGAGTAAGTTTCCTATATTCCTTCATTAAAAATTTACTCCAGTGACATAATTCAGGAGCCTTGCTTGACAGGGATACAGACCTGACCTTTCTGACCTCAATTCCCTCAGCTCAGGCAGGGTTCAAATAATGAATCCAGACCTGGATTCGAATGCTGCAGACCATTCATACATCTGTATATCTTTATGAGAAGATGAACTTCAGCTGTGCATATTCCTCCATGTTAATATATTCATGTTTGACCTGAGGTCTCAGTGCCGTGTCATGAGCTCACCTCTGATCCTAGCCTGCAGTGGAAAACGGAGAGGTTCCTTATAGCAAACTGATCCTTCTCCAGAAGGACCACAAACATTCAAAATCCAAATGTATTAATGGGGATGAGCTGGCTGAAGGAAAAGAGGCTTGAATCGGAGCGGTCCCCATCTCTGTGGTTTGATTTTGCCAGCCCACACTCAGAATTATCGTATTCTGCATAATTAAAATAAAAACAGAGTTTCCAAAGCTGAGGGCTCACCTAGAGTAATTTCATCTTCTCAGAAGGGAAGTCTCAAACTTCTCAGCAAAGACAGACTTTCTCTTAAAACTGATCTGCAAAACTTACTTAATTTTTTCTGTTCTCTTTATTCAGATTTTATTTTTGATAAGTATCCCCCCAATTCCTGAGAATTACCATAAAGCTAATACACCAGTGGAGTGCTCAAGAACGGGTTGAAGAGCGATGTGTCAGTTGTGTACCCACTTATCAGGAGGACCAAACCTGTGGGGAGAAGATTGCTCACATTTCTTACTTCAAAGGCTCCATATCAGTCTGCATTTGGCACACAGCACAAAGCTGTTTGTTTGACCTACAACTCTGGCTAAACATCATGATAAATGAAAAGGAACCTGATTAGATATAAAAATATCTAGGCCACTTTTGACAGTGAAGCAAAAGCAGATTTAATCTCTTCCAGAGGCATATTTTTCCATAAATCAGGACAACGGGACGTCCCTTACTTTTTCTCTTGAAGCACATGGGACACCACAGAGGATGCAGATCCCACCAACTCCAACTGGCATCGTTACTCTAAATACCATTTCCTATTTGAAGGGCCAGCTGAGGTCTTATTAAAGGAGCAAAATGTTTATCTTTCCCTTCAGATATCAGTCCAGTAACAAAAGTCCAGGTCAGCACTCTATGGTGACCCAAAGTGGGTTCCTCCTAGTTTTTTTATGTATGCAGCTGAAAACTATGAAACAAACAGGCAGGCCATGAAGAAATGGCCAAATAGGAAGAAGTGATGCTCTAACTGGACAAGTTACAGGCATTTTGCTTATTTGTCTTGTACTGATAGATACACTTCTGTCTGGAAGTCTCAAAGGTACTTTAACCACAACACCAGCTTGGCATTACAGTGACCGCTCCTTTTACTGGCATCTTTTGACAACCTCAATGTATTTTAAAGCTCACATGTTTTTAGAAGATATTTGCTGAAAATACAGATACAGTTTTGCTCGTGTAACTCTAAACAATCTGGAAGCTTCCAGACGCACTGCATGTGGTGTGAGATTTTCTTTAACAAGTTGGAACTTTGAAGGGAGCCTTATCTCACCAGGCAGGAACAGCATGAGCCGTACCCTGCAGCATCCCGCAGCTGATACGAGTCTAAGGAAGGCTAAGAACATTGTTTCTGAAGGACACAGATACATACCGCCCAGAGATAGAGCCTGGCTGCTGGCGCAGAGCCGCCTCTACGTCTGCCATCCCAGGAGCTCTGTGTTTGCAGGACTGCATGCAGTGCTCTGTCCTAGTATCTGCAGGCCTTTTTCTAGTAACAGGACCACCGTGAACTTGAGCAATTCAAATGAAAACATTGGTTTGCTAACTCTCTTTCGGGAAAGCAACTGAAAGCGTAGACCTTCAGGGATACTGAGGTGTGTAACGCCTATTAAAATCAATGGGAGTTAGGAACCAAAATAGCTTTGAGAAGCTGAGTGGTTTGTCTGGTCGCTGAATGACTCTGTGGTGGGACAAGAGGCTGAACCTAAGTCTTCTCATCTGTGGCTGTCTCTGTTAACCCAGATCCTTGATACCTCTGATGTAGAGATGGATTTATGAACCCCATCCTCCACAGAACATGCATCAAATTTCTCATTCATATACAAAGCCCTACCTTACATCTAACATCCATGCTACTTGCATGATGAAAGTCTGCTTGAGAGTCCCCACAAATCTGACAGTCTCCTAGAATTGCACTTGCTCTTTTAAACAAGGGTCCCTATTACTAATTCATAGATGAGTGGTATTTTTAATTGGTCATTAATATCACATCATAGGTGGCTGAAGTTCACATAATGACATTAGTAAGGACTAAAGGCTCAACTGAACAGTCCTGGACTTTGTAGAACTGGAGATCAAATGCTGTGTCAGGAATCATAATGGATTGAAACCAACTATCCCATTTAGTAGGAGGAATTCAGGAGCTCAGAGCCATCTTTGCAATAGAACCTGATCCTGATTCATATCACTGTGTATCTGAACTCTTCCTAGGCTAACCAGAGCCCCAGAACAATGTTCCTGGTAAATTTTAAGACGTCTTCAACTCTAATCAGAGAAACGATCTGAAACGCATGTGCAGGACAGGGATCAAGATTCACAGCCTGCACAGCATCACAATGAGAACTAGGCAGAAAACAATGATCCCCTTATGAAGTCTGGTTGCCTTCCACCCCAGAATAAAACTCAAATATCTCATCTCATCATGCATTTCCCTTTTGGAAAGGGAACAGAGTCTCAGGCAGGTGTGTGCAGAGAGGGAAAAGGAAGCCCAGGGGCAGTCTGCACAGTGCCTGGGCTTCTGAGGAGTTGCAAGATGGGTCTGTCAAAACCTCATCCAAATATAAAACTTCTGACAAGCTGGTGAACTCCTTGTTTTGTTGCTGTTTCTTCAGCCAGCTGTCATGGTGATGGATCCAGTCCACAGAGAGGGCACTAACAAAATACTGCTGTTGTATTCTGGAGGGCACTGCACGCTCCAGTGCAGTGCTCTCCCTCTGCCCCTACCACTGGCTGCTGCGAGAGGTTTAACAGGAGCTCCTGGGTGCGCATGTGAACCAGCTCAGAGACAGACTAATCCAGAGGTTAGCCCATGGGCATCAAAACCTTATCCCTCCTCAGGGCTTGCTCTGATTCAGAAATCAGGATAGCAGCATCTGCAGCAGAATAGCATTCTTCTGAGCTTGGCCCAATTGAGTTAACGAAGAATTATTTGCTGACACAGTAACACATGACCACCCCTCCAGCTAGATGATAAATCACAGGGAATGAAGAGTCAGTTGTCCAACTTCTGGTTTGATGCACATATTATCTATGTATGAGTTATCTATTGAAGAGGGGGCCTGAATCTAGGAGAGTCCAACAGACTGTTGAAGAAGTTCCCCTGGAAGCCGCAGCTGCAGCTGTACAAGCCTGCTGGGAAGACTGAGGTGTATGAAGCTTGCATGGGAATAATTATCCCAGTTCAGTTAATGCTCACAGAGAGATGCTTATACACGTGGTAAACATTGCCTTCCAGCCTTCCAGTACCTAAAGGAGGCCTAAAGGAAAGATGGGGAGGGACTTTTGATCAGGGAGTGGAGAGATAGGACAAGGGGTAACAGTTTTAAACTGGAAGAGAGTATATTTACATTAGGTATTAGGAAGAAATTCTCAACTGTGAGGGTAGTGAGGCACTGGAACAGGTTGCCCAGAGAAGTTGCGGATGCCCCATCCCTGGAAGTGTTGAAGGCCAGGCTGGATGGGGCTTTGAGCAGCCTGGTCTAGTGGGAGGTGTCCCTGCCCATGGCAGGGGGTTGGAACTAGATGATCTTTAAGGTCCCTTCCAACCCAAACCATTCTGTGATTCTATGATTCTATGAAACATGTAAGCACTCTGAAGGCAAACACTGAGCCTAGGCTGGTGCCATTTACAAATGGAGCCAGGCAGAAGGAGGCATGATTTAGGCTGGTTGGAGCTCAGTTAGCCTTTCCTCTGAACCCGGCTGAGCAGATCAAGGGCAGAGTTACCAGGATTCAAAGTGCAGAAAACTGAATCGGTATTTTTCCTCTTTGCAAGTTGGTCATTGTCAGAGTTCAGCCACCCAAAAGGCTGGTGCCAAGGGCCAGATAACCCTATGAGATGGCACTTTTATTTACTCGCCCACGGTGACACGCAGATTGGTCATTGCTCTTGCTCTCTGCCTACACCCAGCTAAGGAGAAAGCAAGCCAGAGGCTCAGCTCATCCACGCCGAGTGCCATTTTGGGCAGCGTCCACACCGTGTCCCCACAGAGCTGTGCTTCCATCCCTCCACCTACCAGCAGCAAACGCATCCTAATGGTAGCTCATCTGCATGCTCATAAATATACCCCCCTCCAGCGCTGCTCTAACCCCTACTTACATAGTTAGAGCTGGCAGGAAAATGATTCTGACCTTCAATTGGGACCAGTCCACTCAGTTCAGGCCTGGTGAGGCGAGTACGGAGAGTCATAAAAAAAACAACAAACCCCAACAAGATGTAAAGGTCAACATTCAAGGTCTGCTGCTCACTACTAAGAAATAACACCAGAAACCTTCCTCATTTGCATAATACAGTTTGTGCTGAGACCTGAAACTTCCCCAAAACAAAGGTAACCACCACTAGCCCCATTTCACAGGCGGACAAGTGAGACGACTGCCAAGCCCGCGCAGAGGCTCATAGCAGACCTGAACCCGATTAGGCTCGTGTCTGTCTAGGCTCACCCCGCTGGACCATCCCCCCGCAAATCCCATGCGATAAGGTCACAATGTGGGGATTTGTTTCCCTCTGCCCTTAAACATAACATCTCCCTGGCTGAGGGGTGGAAGTGAAGCCACTCCCACCTTGCCATCAAGCTGTGCCTGTTGTGCCCTGTTCGGCTGCCCCTGCAGGGTGGGAGCGAGTAGCCTCCCCGAGCTCACCAAGTGCACACACCTGAGACCAGCCCAGTATATACGGGAACTGGCATTTCAGAAGCACCCAACCCACTACAGTAACTTTTAGGACACCCTCCATATCTCTGTGACCGGGCATGCACCCAGCAACAGCACTTTTGGAACACCAGAGTTTGCCAACACATGTCCGGAAGGGCAGAGTGATGTGGGCTGTGACACCTGCCTTGTTCCTTCAAACACAGCATGCCTCTTCAAAAGCTGGGCACTGCAGGTAAGACACGGGGTCCTCTCATCTACATCTCTGCAGCCAGGTCTGCCAGCCACCTGACACCTGAGGGTGGGGCTCTGGGGCAAGATGAGGTCCACATAGTCCTCACTAAATGGGGAGGAAAGGTTGAGGGGAACAGGGGAAAGAAATACACGCAGGGTTGTGATTTTACAGAGCAGAGCTGCAGCGGCCATGGGATACACAGAGATCCCTGGCCAGACTGGCTGCTGGGGGAAATGCAAATTGAAGGGCAGTGCCGGGCAAAGGGAAAAAAGTTAAAGGATGCCTTCAAGATCAAGAGCAGGAGCAACCACTTGAGATGGGCAAAGACACTTCTGCCTCAAGAATGAAGACTTTCAGGAAGCCCACAGACAGGAAAGCCCTTGTATAAGAGAAGGGTAACTTCTGACCAGCCACCAGGTTGCAGCAGATTTGAAGGGACACCCACAGATCTCATCAGAGAGGATGGCTGTGACACGTCAGCACATCCAGCTGACAGTGGGCCTCATCTTGCTATGGATGCACCACCAGCCTGGCAGTGATAGTCACGCTTTGGCTAGGATCATTGCTTCCTGGCCTTTAGGGCCAGACCACCAGCCCTAGCTCAGTTAGGCACCCATGCCATGCCTCCACCTACCAAGGTCACACCACCAGTCCTTCCATCAGTCAGTCCATTTAGCATCAAGGACTCTTCCGCTAAGAAGTCACCAGTTAAAGCTGTCATTCTTATTGCTTCAGAATAACTACCCAGGAGCTCCCCTATTACCCAGGATGACCCCCAAGAATACACCCTAAGCAGCAAAAGAAGGGAACTGATGAATCTGGTTTTAAAACAACGTAATTTTATGTTGATGGATCATGGTGGAAGAGCCCAAGAGAGAGCTATGGGACACAGCCCTGCAGCCCTAGCTGCACAAGTGGAAAGCCAGAGGATAAGCTCCTGGGATCAGATCCAAACACAAATGTTCACTCCCTCCTTTACCACATGGGCTTAAAGACATAGCAATGGGCTGTTGCCCTGCACGTGCCATCCTAGTGGAAAAGATTGTCTTACTTAGGAAAACCACAGCTGTCCTGGCCTCCTTCACCAGGTGCAGGCAGGTCGCCTCACACAGTTTTACCACCAATGGCACAGTCTGCTCACTGTGGGCAGTACACGTGCATCCAGGCCTGAATTGTGGAGAAACCCCATGTCCTGCTCTCGCCAGAAGATCACCAGGCAAAAGCTTGACCCCCAGAAGGTCTGCAACCGCATTAGGGAGGCCATGGAGTAAATTAGAGAGAGCAAGCAGTTCTGGGATCAAGTGGTACCTCGTGCAGCAACTGAGCCTGCACAGTGACCATACAGAGCTGGAGGACAGATATCACAGAAAATGCCTGCAAAAAGCTGAATAGCAGCACTGAGAGTCCTTCCCAGTAGAAGGCAAGGAGTGGGCTCTAGCTGCCAAAACCTACAGGATTTCTCCTTTCAGGTCACCCCCCTGCCCCACAGATCAGCCTATTTCTTCTTTGGTCAGGTCAGTCCAACAGCATGCTCCTTGAATGCCCATGCCCACAGCTTCAGGAAGTCAGTCAGGCAAAGTGGTAGGAGGCTCAACCCTGTGTCTTCAACATCAAGGCTGAGCCTTTAAACAAGAGGCAATCAGGCCATCGCAGTGAGGGAGCTCCTTGAAATGGGACCAGCTGGGTAACTGAACACCCTGGGACCCCGTTTCAGCTCTATTTTTTCTCGGTCCTCTTGATTTTTATCATCTTTAGGGAGGGATGCCTCATGCACCTTCTTTTGCAGGCTCTAATACCACAGGCTTTAGCAAGCGGAAGAGCAAATAGCCCTTAGCCCAGAGTCGCTGCCATGAATAGCTGGCAGAGGGATCTGAGGTCTGACTTACAGTTTGTTTAAGAAAAAAGACCAGGACAGCATGTGGCTTGTGATTATGCTCCCAGCCTTTCTCTCGGTATCATGAACCATCTCTTCTGGGTACAGTGAATATGAATGACCTCCAGGATTGCACTTTGCCCCAGTGATCAATGAGGAGCTTTTTTCTCTGCGTGGTGCCTCATGTGAGCTGCCTTGACCCCTTCCCTTCTGATTAAGCAAGACCTGCATGGTGTGTGCAGGGTGGGGGGATCTCCATGGCAAGTCTGTCACTGCTCTTGGTCCTCTCTCCACCTTCTCCCTCCCCATACCAAGCCTGGACTACAATACTTGGAACTGGAGTTAGTTTCTTACTGCTATGAGCTGGTCCCCGGTGTAAGGGGAGGTGTAGGGGGAACAGGACTGACCAGCCTGCATTTCTTCCCTGGGACTGCACTCCCCCCATGGAGCCACTGGTTCCAGATGTGCGATATAATGTGAGCTGGCTTTCAGGAATGACTTCTCACCAGAAACTTCTCTGTGTGAGGCCGATGCAGATTGCTGGCCCTTGACCACAGGAAGAGGCTTTACACTTGACAACCAGCAAGTATTTTTACAACACATGCCTTTCTCTGGACTCGTTGACCTGCAGGAAGGTCCTTATCTCTGTCTGTCCCGAAGGGCAAAGCATCCCTGTGACGTCCCATCCCTGTCTCTGGTTGAGTAGGACAGCTGCTCACCCCTCAGGTAGGCTGGTGAGAAAGATGCACCAGGTCTTGTGCTTAACTGATGTCCCAGGCAGCTCTCAGGCATCCGAAGACACATTTGGTAGGAGCTCAGGATGTGACTGAACTCCCCATGGTCATCTGGGTGGAAGCTGCGGAGGGTCACACAGCGCTGATAAAGATGAAAGTGGAGATAGTCACATTGTGGAGACTGATATCTTGTGTCAACAGTCAAAATAGTAAACCCTTGGCACAGGCGGCAGGTGGAGGACTTCCAGGAAGCACAGGCACGACGCGCACAGTCGGCACTTCTGACCAGGGTGAGCAAGAGCCACCTGCAGTGATCAGAGAGGCCTGGGTACAACCAAAGCCTTTGTGATTGCCATATTTAGGGGACACCATAGGGCAACACGCATCCTGCCTATGAGCTCAAAAAGGAGGAGATGCTTTGCCATGTCCTGGACAGTGGTAACAGAAGAGTAATCCAGCCAGTGTATGGCCCTGCTGACCTCCAACAATGACACTGTCCACGCTGCAGTGACCTGCTGTGCCACATGGATGTGGCAGCATCTCTCCCCTTTCCGAGCGGCATGACAAAATCAGACAGCAGGCCTGCTCTGCGATGCGCTCATGGGATCACAGGATAATTCAGGTTGGAGGTGACCTCAGGAAGTCATCCAGTCTAGCCTCGCACCCAAGCATCGTCAGCTAAAAAGGATGTGCATGGGGCAGATAAGTCAGGACTGAGGATAAGTATTACGGGGGCCTTGCCTGAAGTGCTGCAGGGATTTGTGGGAGGAATGCCATACACTATGCATTGCCATAGAGGGAGACAGATAGGGTGCTCTAGTCCTTCACTGGAGCACCTCAAAGAGCAGTGCAGGTACAGCCAGAGAGACCTACATTCTTCCATTCACTGCTCCTGCTCTGGAACTACTGCTGAAACGACTTACCCTTACTGAAAGCACGTGGTTTCATGGCTGCAGGACCGCCTTTGGCCCTTCCCCTCTCTAATCTCACCAAGCACATGCCTACTGTCAAGCCTCCTACCAGAGCTCCTAGCTACAACTTCTTAGCGCTTCCACTGCTACGGGAAGCTAACTTCCAGCTAATTGCTTATGGCTGTTCATTAATGCAGGTGACCTAAAAGTGTACTCTCAGCAGTAGAAGCATGATACTTAATTTTAAATCTTCGAGTATTCTCCATGCATGTCTGCCTCCCCAAAATTATGAAGAAAACTGCATGTTTATCTCACCTACAACTGCAGAGTGTCAGTCAGTGAGATCTCTGTGGCTGCAGCCTGCCCTCTCAACAACGATCATAATCTTCCTGGCTTTTTTGACATACACATTGTGTGGACATAGCCTCTTTACAGCTTGTAGCTCAGGCATTATTTCTTAAGAGTTCCTGATATGTCAGCTAAGAAGTTGCTCTTGTGGAACTTTTGTATTTCTCTCCTTTTTCTTAATGGTTTGGCTATTAAACTAAGACAACTTACTCATGCAGGTAATAATCCAATAACCAGATGTAGTCACACAATGATTATCTCTGTAGCTAGACTTCATCTAGGATTCATAAACTACTTCAAGCCAGCTCCAAGCGCTTCACACAGATCTGATAGATGTTTTAAGTAGGAAAAAGAAAATAAATGACAGAAGAAAGTTACAAACTCTTTTAATACCAATCAGTTCTCCTTGTTCCACTGGATGAACAACTCCTTTACACAGAAGGTTATTACACACATACCAAGAGACTGAGTTAACACGATTGGAAGTTTACCTGTAACATTGCCAGACAGCTGGGGACAGAGTTGTTAACACAGCTCCTAATGTTGTACCTACGTGGGAAAAAAGGGACACAAATTAGTTGCTGGCAGTTGGGGTGACTGGTCGTCTGTGCTGTGATCTTGCAGGCTGTTGAACACAAATAGCCCCCTAATAGACACCAGAAGACATAGAGATGAGTTCAAAAAGCAGGGTCCGTAACGTATGATTGGGCTCTCCACTGATTGTTCCTGTCAAATTTCAACACTCAGCAGATTTGCTGTCGCCCTTCTTAGAAATGTGGTTAGACATTTTTCTTCCCAAGCTGGAAAAAATGTAGAGGGTTTTTCCACTCTCCCATAACGTAAAAGTGACTAGACGTCTTTGCTAAAACTGCCGCTCGCACAGGCAAATTTAACCTCCAGGCAAACACCAACCACGGAAAACTGCATCTCCAAAGGTGAGTGTTTTGGAAAGTTAGGAGACTGTGAAAAATAGGGGCCGTAATGGAAACTATTCCTGCAATAGTAGGCAAATGATTGTATTACCATATTGGATTCCTTCTCCGCAGTGTTTCGTGTTTCAAGCCAACCCTGTAACGCACAGTGCACCGAAGACAAACAAAGCCAATAATGAACTGACCAAAATTCAATGTTATTCCAAGAAACATAGTTGAGGTGAAGTAAGTTATGTGGAATGGAAGTTGAGGTTAAGTGAACACAAAGACAAAGGAATTTGTGCAGTTTGGGGTATGTGTAGTAAATATCTTTGCCTTTGCATCTGGTACAAATTGGAGATTGCCATGCAGAAAGTGCATACCCTGGGCCAAAACAGTGGTTGGTCTTAAAAATATTTCAATTGTCTTCAAAAACTAAATACTGTTTCTCTAGGATTTGTGTTTGTGTAACTTCAAGATATTCCATAGGGAATTCTGTAGAGTGCCAATGTTAAGATAAAATTACCCTACTATCTGAGGCAGAGCTGAAAAGTTTAAAAGAAAGTCTCCTGTACATCTGAGCCAAGGTCCCTGATGAGACTCACGGAGATGGTGCTTCCAGAGCAAGGTGTTGTCTGAGGAGAAGTGCTCCCCCTTCCACCTTTCTGAGAGACTTACTTTCTTCTTGTTAGCTCTTTGCTTCATGGCTTTTTTTTAAAATTATGCGCTCTGAAATTTGTTAGTTTGCCCTTCCCTGTGCACTCCTTCACTGAAGGGGAGAGAAAGCGGGGAGAGAAAGGATGGAGAAGGACCGCAGAGATCCACAAGCAATGACAAAAATGCTATTTCAAATTGCAAATCCCTTTTAGGTGCGGAGCTGAACTTAGTAACTTTTTCTTCCATTGGGCTGAGCACTCCTGACTCTGCTGTTAGTTGTCCTTTCCAATTTTGCAATATTTTTTACTTCACAGCATGAGTTGCCTTATGATCAGTAGCTGAAGAGATACTTGGTGCTAACTATTCTGGACTTGTACTTGAGACAGCAACATGGGGAGATGGGTCCTGTTAGTTTTAGTTAATACAGTATGGACACCTGCGTTAAACTGCTCACAGTAGGCAAGAACAAAACAAGTGTTTTTAGGGTGTGACTCATCCGGCCTAAAGGAGACGACTGATTTAGGATAAGATGAAATGTGCTCTGCAAGTGCTTATTTGTCTTTATTAGAGTATGAAGGGTACGCAGGGTGACTAGTCCTGCTGGAAATGCCTACATTGTCAATATCTGCACGTGACCAGATGGATCCTAGTGCTGCTTTCTGGTGGAAGTCAGGACACTGACCACAGCTAAGACAATGCCCTGGTTGTCGGTGTTACCAACCAGCGTGTTACCATTACTGACTTCTGTTCCTCGTTCGAATGCTGGAAAAACTTTGAAGCAAAGGAAGGCTGGGTAACATCTTCTGGTTTCTAAATGAAACTGTGAGGCATTTCAAAATCATAATTTCTTGATGATTTCTTCAGCAAGACAAGTATCAACATAACCTGTTAAAATGACGGCACTCGTTGTGGGAACCTGGGCTCTAAGCTCTGAGCGAGATAGGAAAATCAGAGCCCAGGAAGGAAAAAGAGAACATGTACAATACAAGAGCATAAAAAAAGAGAGATAGGAGTAGGAAAGAAGAGATATATGGGAGTAAGTAAATCAAGAAAGGCAGGAATGAGCAAATGAGAAAACCACAGATAAACATGGAAGGACTGTCGCTGCCTAAGCCTTCCCTAGTCCCAGACATCTGGTATTTCCAGAAGGAGTAACCTTACAGTCTGTATGATGAAAATGACAGTGTGCTCCGAAAATGTAGCAGGGTCGTCAGGGATCAGAGGGTTCCCCACTTGCTACTGTTCCTCACTGTCTTTATCAGACATGTGGGATTCGATGTTCTCTGAGATCCAGATGATCTTCTCTCCTTCTCACCCTGTCCCTTACAGCTCTTTCTTCCTATTTTAACTGGGTTTGCAATTTTCCTCTGCACTTTATGGATCCCAAAACCCACCAAGATTTGAAACCATCCCTACAGCAGGTCCCTCTGGCCTCTTTTGTTCTGCCTTTGGTTTCCACATCTCTCCATGGCGTGAGATCTGCTAACACGGAGGTCTCACCTGTTCAGACACTCTCAAGCCTTCAGCCTGTGCTGCAGCCCCTTGAGGTGGATGTACATCAGTGCAGCTGTTCAAACTGCATGCCACCACACCCAGGATGGGGACAGTGAGGTTTGGGGAAACCAGGAGAGGTTTGGGAGTCTGTGGGAAGTTTGGAAGATCTCTTTCTCTCTCTGTCCTCTCACTAATCCCTCTACCCTCTCTTCCTGGCATATCTGATTTTCTTGAGTGACCTGCACAGGAAGGACTCCACTGTGCAATGATGGCACAAGTCATTGCTGGCCTGGGTCCCATTGTAGCAGAAGGATGGGACGTGGGGAAAAAGAGAAGGGTCACTTGGGCATCTGTATTTACAATTGACCATTTCCACTCCTTCCTCCTTCAATTCCCTGGGAAGACGGGACCCTGTCACCAGGATGCATCCCTTTTGACGCATTTACTCCATATGTGCACACCCTGACATTTTCTGGGCTAATCATACTCCTCTGCATGGACTTCTCTCTCTTACCAGAGTCTAGTTCAGGATGATCTTTTCCCATCTGCAGTCCCTGTATTTTCTGTCAGGGTTGCTGCTGCTCCCTTCATACAGGGTGCCTGCCATTTCAGTGGTGCAAAGGCCTTTTCTCCTGGTTCCCAGAGCACAGCAGGGGATAATAATAGCCAGGAGCAGCTGACATTTTTGCCTCTGGTCTTCACCTGTGTTTAAGATGCATGTCTTTTCTCTTGCAAAGACCAAGGAGATCTTGCCTCACAGTTGAGTGTGGCTACAACAGGTCATTGTCCTTCAGGTCAGTGGGCTGGCTGTACAGAAGAGAAATGAGGGTCAGATATTATATATAGCTTGTCTCATACCTTTTCCCTCTCTTGGGACACTCTGGTGTCCTGACTAGCTGTCAACTTCACGTTTGCATTCCCTAAGCCCCTCAAGGAGCTTGGGCCCTCGTTTCCACAAGTGGATAACACCCCAAGGCCTCAGGAAAGCCGTGCTGGCTGGATGAGGAGCAGAACAGCAGAAGCCATCCCATGGACAAAGTTGTGAAGGACTGGAAGGAAAAAGGGCTGATTCAGCTTCAAAGTTTGTTGGTCAAGGCCAAATTCTGCCTACTCACATCCATGCAAGTTTGTGGGATCCATGAAATTCGGCACAGCGCTCTGCTTCAGTGAGGCTCGGGATATAAATATCTTGGTTTAGGACTGGAAAGACAGACAGACAGATAGAGGGTTTCAGCTTAGTTTCAGTGCTGCAACATGAGCTTCCCCAAGGAGCCTGTCTGAACCTAGAAGAGTTGTTGGCTACTGTATTGAAAGATAAAACAGTGAAGAACTAACACAGCTTATAATGATTTGACTGAACCCAGATGAGAATATAAATGCTAGTTTCCTGTGAGCCCAGCTGAAGGGGACTGCTGGGATGCAGCACATCAACTTTGGCCCGTCAACACTGAAGTTCTTCTGAGGCTATCTGGCCCACATTCATTTGCTGGTTAGCTCAGCCATTTCTGAGCCCAGGAAAATGCCAACCCACCTCTGCCTCCAATTCTCAGAAATGTTAGCTAAACAAGACTCAGGGAGCATTAAATTGAGAGCAAAATGAAAACAGAACAGGGCAGGGAAAGGAGTTTGTTGTTGCAAACAGACTACAAGGCTATAATGTGTGAGCTTTAAGATTATAATGGGTATCCTTCTAGCAGGTAAGAAAAAAAAAGTAGGCCCTGCTTCTGACACAATGACTCATGATGCCAATTGCATGTCACTGAAGTGACTTGCACAGGTAATCATAAGGAACAGCAATGGAAATAGAGCCATTATAAGAAACCCACCATGTGACAGTACTGGGCCTACCTAGTTCAAGTTTGCTTACTTGCAGTCACATCCAGTGACACTGTATGTGCTGATCAGAGTCTTACTTAAATCATAGAATTGTAGAATCACAGAATGGTTCGGGTTGGAAGGGACCTTAAAGATCATCTAGTTCCAACCCCCTGCCCTGGGCAGGGACACCTCCCACTAGACCAGGCTGCTCAAAGCCCCATCCAGCCTGGCCTTGAACATTTCCAGGGATGGGGCAGCCACAACTTCTCTGGGCAACCTGTTCCAGTGTCTCACCACCCTCACAGTAAAGAATTTCTTCCTAATATCTAACCTAAATCTACCCTCTTTCAGTTTAAAACCATTACCTCTCATCCTATCTCTCCACTCCCTGATAAAGAGTCCCTCCCCATCCTTTCTGCAGGCCCCCTTTAGGTACTGTAAGGCCGCTATAAGGTCTCCCTGGAGCCTTCTCTTCTCCAGGCTGAACAACCCCAGCTCTCTCAGCCTGTCCTCATAGCAGAGGTGCTCCAGCCCTCTCATCATCTTCGTGGCCCTCCTCTGGACCCGCTCCAACAGGTCCATGTCCTTCTTGTGCTGAGGACTCTAGAGCTGGACGCAGTACTCCAGGTGGGGTCTCACCAGAGCAGAGCAGAGGCACAGAATCACCTCCATTGATCTACTGGTCACGCTTCTTTTGATGCAGCCCAGGATGCGGTTGGCTTTCTGGGCTGCAAGCATGCATTGCCTGCCCCTGTTAAGCTTCTCGTCCACCAGCACCCCCAAGTCCTTCTCCTCAGGGCTGCTCTCAAGCCATTCTCTGCCCAACCTGTATATTTGTGCCTGGGATTGCCCTGACCCAGGTGCAGGACCTTGCACTTGGCCTGGCTGAACTTCATGAGCTTCACACAGGCCCACCTCTCAAGCCTGTCCAGGTCCCTCTGGATGGCAATCCGTCTTTACTACAACTACTGCATTGTGAGTACTGACAATCACTACTGTTCTACCTACCACAGAGTTAAAATTATACTGATACTACACCTACCATGAGCAAAGGTAGATAAAATCACAGTAGCCATGATATGCTAGCACCTTCTGGGGAGATTTTCAGTGCCGCGACTGGCAGGCAAGCATTTAATTCCCTTTCATTTTTTTTGATAGCGAAACTTCTGTTTGTGCCGTTGAGAATTGTCACTGACACTGCTACTACCACAAGAAGAAAAATCAAGAAGACAAAGACAGGCAGATGTCTTTGCCCATGCATCTTTACCTTCATACATCCACCTTGTGTTGATGGCCAGAAGAGCGTGTTGGAAATATAAGGGTTTGAGGTCCGTATGGAATGCACTACGTGTTTACCTTCTGGAAATTGCTTCTGTCCTGGAGCCCAAAATCATTATTTTCCTGCTTCTTTCCCACCATTTTTGTTAGACTTTCCAGTGGCTCTACAGCTGGTGCAATTTAAAATAATACCATTTCCAAGACATGACAACGGTTGTGGCGGTTCATTGCTACATTTCTAATCGTCTCATTTTGCCCTGCATCTACATGATTTAGAATTCTTTATGGTGCTCTATAAATGGGTCTCCATTAAGTAAGCCATAAAAATCTTTTAACCTAAGGTCAATGTTTAGCTTACAGTGACTATATTTAAATATGATTAGTGGAACTCTGCATTCTGATTAAGCGATTCCATATAAAGTAAACTCACTGTAATTTAATTTTTCTTTTAACTGCAGGCAGAGTATGAGATTCACATTTCTTTAGTAAAACTGAGGGGGAGAGAAACTGATTTGATTACAAGAGTAAATATAAGATCATATGATTGAAAAATTAATAGCTCCCCTTATTCCGATTTAATCTGTTAAAATAACTTTAGAAAAGGCTCAAGGACTGAAATATTTGACTACTATTCAGTAAACCAGCCAAACAGCTTAGCAGAGTCCCTGTGGAAAATCCTTGATTGACATTCTGCATGATAACTGAATACTTAGGTTTTCAACCAATACCTTTATGCAGCATTTTATTACACATTCTTACACATTTTGAACAGCTGAGAATTTATTGGGCTTTTTCCTGTTGAAAAAAATCTTGTGGATATTTGAATGGAGTGTTTATTGTTAAGCAAATTTGGACTCCAGGGACAACTAATGTTTTCTATCCTAGATAAATCTACACTGAGAATTGGACAATGTCACAACTGAGTCCCATCAAGTAGATCACAATAGGTCATTTTACATTTGGTGAGGAAAGACTTGTCTAAGGAAATCTTGAGTTAAAAAATGTAAGTCTATTACATCTAGTGAAAAATATAAAGCACATTTTCCTCAAAAAAGTAATATGTTCAAGATCCATTGAAAACTTGGCTTGAAAATCCTTGTTGCGTGGGTGCGGAACATCTAAATTATTCAGAGTGTTTGCTGGTGGGAGATGGTGCGCTATCCCACTGAGATACCAAATAAAAACTATTCCAGGTCAGTCCTGAAAATGACTCCTGACTAAAAGAGCTGAAGGACAGAGTTCAAAAGAGCCAATAGTTCGAAGTTTAATTGCCTCAAGTCCTGTACAGCACTCTGTACATCTTCACATACTGTTACCATCTAGGTAATAATGATAATGTATCCTATTGCAGGAGACTGAGTTGAGCCTTTAATGATTTCTTCTGGTAAGCCTTCTGCCTTAAAATGTCATGGGCAATGCAGTACTCTGGATTGCTTTGGGTCAGAGCTGAACATACTGAAGGGCTGTGGAGAAACTTACATTGCCATTGCAAAAACATGCCTGTTTGAAGAAAGTCTCCAATATTATCAGTCAAACACATCCTCTTACCTTTAGAAGCACTTTAGCAAATTACCAGAAATTCCAAGGTGTTTCTCCGTAGTCTTTACACATTTAAGCCCTGGAGACTATAGTAATGGCATTCAGTGTAATGGCAACACTGTCAGAGAACGAGGATATGTCCAATGTTAGGATAAGATCTCCCCAGTGCTGTAGAAGGCAGAAACAAACAGAAACAAACACAAAACCTGCAGTCATCATTCAACCTCATTATTGTGATTCCTTAAGGATTCTTTAGCATCTAGCAGCTAATAATCTGTGTTACCCCAAGCTGAGGCAGAGCTTCTTGTGGACATAGCCATTTCTTTGATGCAAAGAAAAATGATAACATAAGTAGATATCGTCAGAAAATCTTGTATGTAATAGATACACATTGCAGTTAAATCTTTGAGGAGGTCTTAATGCTAGTCTCATTGTCATGAAGGCTACCTCCGTCGTTGCAATGACAAGCTATATTTGTCCTAACAGAGGGGTTCAATTACAATCCCTTCTCCATTTGCAAGATCTCCAGATGTATTGCTTGTAAAGTAATCAGATGAACCGTTAGCTAATGTTCAAGTTGTCCAATACCAAAACTGGTAAAGGATTGTGATTATTGCTCCAGTTCACTCCATGCCGATTTCATGCAAGCCACAGATGGCAGAGCAGTGAGTTTCCCTACTACACAGTCCAGGACACAGGTTATGGATATAGGTTTGCCTGTTCTAAGTTGATCAAAGAGGGAATCCATCAAACCTGCAGACACATACACAACTGCTCAAACAATGTCCAAGTCCTAAAGGAAGACAGTTTTGCCTAAGGGATTGACCTGAACCTTCCTTCAAACACCTACCTTTCAAATGCTGCCGGTTTGCAAAGCATAGGGCTCAAGTTCCATCTCCCCATTAGATAGCCGCAGCGTGAGGATAGCCTTGGGAAAGTATCCCTTCCCAAGAAGCTGAGAATGTTTGCTCATGACTTGCAGCTACTTTTTGTGATGCACACATTATTCAGAGTTCCCCTCCCAGAAGGTCTCCCTGGCATGGAGCAAGTGATACGCCAGGAGGGTAGAGATTTGGATTACCTGCAGTTACTGAAACAGTCATTATTTTCCTGCTTCAGTTGCGCATATCTTCAAACTAATTTATACAGAAGGTCAAATAGATGTCGGCAAGAGCTGGAGAAGGAAAATACCAAAAGTCTCTTACGCCAACCACTTCTCTTCTTTACACCAAGTTGAATTCAAACCGAATAGATATGTTTTGCTGGATCTGAACAGCTTGCTGCCTCCAACAGGGTCAGAGGTTCATCTGTGGAAAGAGTGTAAGAAACAGGGCATATAACACAGTTCTTCCCCTGACACGCTTCTGCATTTCTGGCAATCAGTGATTTACCATTTGGGCTGGAGGCTGTATCCAGTGTTTGTAAGTTACAAACAAACCTATCCTGCATGAATTTGTCTAATCTGTCTTCTAACTGATTTAAACCTTTGGCCTCCATAATATGTTATGATTAAGAGTTTCATGACTTAATTACAGATTGAATTAAAAAGTCGTTCCTTTGGTCTGTTTTAAAACCTCTGCCTGATACATTTATTAGCTTCTCTTTACTTCTTTTATTACCAGAAACAATGAGTAATTCTTCCCTGTTCCTCATTCTTCATGATTTTATGGACCTATATTACCATTCATCTCTTTTCCAACCTATTAGTCTCTTCTGCTACAGAAACCATTCTATATTTCTCATCAGCTTTATTTCCCTCCCTTCTGTCTTTTTCTAGCTGCGGTAACCAGAACTGCACATGATGGATTTGAACAGAGGCATAATCTGTTTCATTTTTTTGTTTTAGTTCATTTCTAGTCATTGCTACCTGTCTTTCTCTCTTTTTGACCATCACTGAACACTGAGCTGGCTTTTCAGGGAATTATCCAGTGACTCCCAGACCAATTTTCTGAATAGCCGTAGCTCAGTTAGATCCCCATTCTGTTCATATCTAGGGTGGTTTTTTTCCCCCTGTATTAGCTTGCATGTGTGAATATTGTACTTCATATGCCATTTTATCACTTGGTCCTGCAGTATTGTCAGTGCCTTCTGAAATTCTTTGCAGTTCACTTCAGACTGTGTAAAGCCATACATGATTTTTGTACTGTTTGTCGAGGAATGACTGAGAAATTTCACTAGTGGTCACTGCTAAGTCTAATGAGCAGCACCAGTCCCAGTTGACATCCCAGTGGGATCCCACTGATGAGCTCCCTCCACTTTTCCCTCTCTCCATTGAATCCAATGACTCAGTTGTTTATTTAACAGCCTGTGCTGAGTGGCCTCATCAAAAGCTTTTCAGAAATCACTGTTATCATGGTTCTTTATTCCACCAGGTGTGGTGGCTGATGTGACAGACAATGTGACAGAGAGCACATTGTAAGCATCGGTTCAAATGTTTCCACTTGGTTTCCCTTTGTACTCTAGGGTCTAAGCCATCTAGTCCTGAAAATTCATTACTGGTTGTTCAGCTCCTTCTCCTGATGTTTCATTTTCATACAGTTCCTCAGGTTGTCCCCTGTAGAGGTATTCTTGTACATGGGAACTTCTGTGTGATCCGCTATAGAAAACGCTACCACGATAAAGTTGAGTGCTATAGCTGTTGCAAAACACCTCTCTCCATTTTTTCAGATAGTCATATACATTGGTTCTCAAAGCCTTCCTCTTGCCGCTGGAACCATAAAGGTAACAGCAAAAGGATTGCTGTCCCTACAGCCACTCATTCCCAGTGAGACACCCAAGCCTGTTCTCTGTCCCTGCATTAGCAGACAATATCTGATGTGCAACCTTTCTCTCTTTCACTGGCTTTTCCTCAAAAGAACAGTCAGAAATTTATTTAAGCACTGTGCTTCTGTTATCGTCTGCACGAGATACAAGGAGTGCATCTTTTTCCAGGGAATCTTTTAAGAGTTTTCCAAGCCTTAGCCATGAAGAAATAGTTACCCCCAACCTGTTGGCCAAACAGCTGCTGTAATTTGATTCCTGCTCTTTTCTTTTTTTGTTCCTATTCTCCTGGAGAATTGCTAGCTATTGCTGAAATTTGTATTGTGCCTGTTTTTATTAATTCATCAAATGCCAATGAACTGGGTCCTCATTCTGTTTGCCCAGCTGTTTCATATAATCTGTTGTTACAATTGGCTTGAAAAATCTCCCAGGAGGAGCACAATAACTCAAATTTGTCAGATCTGCAGTAATTCATGAAAGATGGTTAGTATGTGGAAATCCACATTTCTTAAATGCAAGTATCAAGATACCAGTCCTATTGTTGAAACCAAGATGGAACTTCCAATATAACCCACTTGTCACTTACAATTCCCCCACCCCCCTTCATGTTACTGTGTAGCCTGAAATTTTCTGTGTTTGGTCTTAGTCCAGAGTTCAAAGTATTTCCTTTCAAGAGAGAAGAAAATCTGTTCAGATTAGCACCAAACAATCCGACCAATTAAGAGAATCACTCAGATGCTCCTTATACTCGGATAACTCAAGAAACATTTTCTTTAAAGCCTCACATTTGGCATGTGTCTAAGAGGAATGTGCGGTTTGCCTTGATAGAAGAAATATGGTAATGAATGTTCAAACATTTTCTACTTTGTAATTTGTAATTGTCCTTACTGGTTTAGCAATAAGTATATAAGTATAATGTTCAGAGAGTTTTTAGTTATGGTTATTTGACTGCAACACAGACCTTTTTGTTATCTTATTTGACTCAGGAGTTACATAAGATGTCATTTGGAAACCACTGTCTGGCATTATACAATGTCAAATACATATACCCTGAAGAAAGTCTCAACATTTTCTTTACAAAAACTGTAGCTCAGTGCTTTTTTTCCTGCAGCACCTTCTCACCTCCATAATGGTTCCACAATAAAACAGTTCAAGCTCGTGGGCATAAACTCCAACGTGAAAGAACAGTTTTTTAAATCCATTCTGGTATTTATGGGAAGTGTAGTTAATGCAATTAGAGAGGCAGCAACTAGTTCTTTCATAAAAGTTTGATTTCCCTGATAGCGTAAAGCAATATAATATCCATGAATTACAAATTAAACTAGTTATGTCAGTTTAGGCCTCATCTTCAGTTTCAACTGGTCTGAATGTGTTTGATATGTGTTTGAAGTTCTTTACAATGCGGGTGGTGAGACACTGGAACAGGTTGCCCAGAGAGGTGGTGGAGGCCCCATCCCTGGAGACATTCAAGGCCAGGCTTGATGGGGCTCTGAGCAACCTGATCTAGTTGAAGATGTCCCTGGCTGCTGCAGGGGGGTTGGACTAGATGACCTTTAAAGGTCCCTTCCAACCCGACACGTTCTATGATTCTATGATATCATCCAGCACACGCAGTCTGGCAGCATGAGGGCAGTTATGTCTATGTGAAGAACACCTAAAAGCAGCCTAAGGTCATTCCTATACTGCAAAGTAAGGTGGACATACAATCTGGCTTCAAGCATACTTTGCACCCACACTACACATCGATGCCCTCCTTGGAGGAACCCCACTTGGTCTGCCCATTGGACATCTGGCTTCGTCCGTCCTTCCTGGATGCAGCCCACTGAAAGAAGAACCTGGGCTCCAGCTCTGTCTGGCCACTGAACTTCAAACTCCTCTGCTTTAGAGAATCAGAAGTCCTCCTGATCACCAGTCCTCACACGTGCATGCAAACAGTGCGGGGGCGGGGAGGGGGAGGGGGCAAGCTCAGACTTCAGAGCAGGTTCAGAGTCAAGAGTGTGACACAGAATCACAGAATGATAAGGGTTGGAAGGGATCTCTGGAGATCAGTACAACCCCTCTGCCAGAGCAGGGTCATCTAGAGTAGGTTGCACAGCAATGCGTTCAGGCGGGTTTTGAATGTCTCCAGAGACAGAGACTCCACCACCTCTCTGGGCAACCCATTCCAGAAGGTGATGCTGGCTTCACGGCCTTATGGGCAATGGCAGGTAGTGGCCAGGAGTGATGTCTCCAAGGTCAGGACTGGCAGAAGTAGTCTGAGACTGCCCACCTCACGTGGCTGAGAAGCAGTGTGTTAACAGCTGGCAATGGAAAACAGATCAGTTGTGGGCAGAGGAGCTTCTGTCTTGATGAGTACTCCCGAAGCAGCTCATTAAAGAAATTGCCCTCCCCACCTCTCCCCTCTACGCCTACAACAGGTCTTCTGATCTGCAGTGTTCCAACCCGTGCAGCAGCCTGAAATGCAGAAGATGCAGAAGTGGGCGTACTGTCCTTTAGCTCTGATGTCTAATCCTGCATGTCCTAAGGAGACAGGCTCTTCAAAGCACCCAGCTGCTGCTCCGGGGTCTTGTACAAAACTTACTTGCTCAGAGAACAGGGAACGTCTTTTAGCTTCATTATCAGTAGGTAACCCTGCTGACTTCAGATGCAGTGAGATCCCTGGTTTAGCTTCGTTGTGGGAATGACTGCTGACAAATAAAACATAGCCAGCTTGCGGTTAAAGCACAGGATCTTTGCTCTATTCCTGGAATTGCAGCAGATTTCCTGTGTGGCTTTGGACAAGTCACGTAAGCCAAAGTATTCAAACCTGGGGCCAAGCCACTGGGTGCTCAGTAGCTTGAAAATCAGGTGTTTGTTTATTTGTCTAAGTATAGATTTAGGACCCTTATTTTTGGCATCTTTTTTTTTTTTTAAATATTTGGCCAATGTATCTCAGATTCAACACCTATATGGCCGTGTTACACAGCCAGCCAAACCTCCCGTCAAATTCGGGGAGAGCACTCTGTTCCCTGGATGTCAGGCCAATTATCTACATACAAATTTAGGTGCCTGTCTTTAGTTTACAAGGCTGATCATGTGGGGAATTCATCTCCCTCAGCCAAAACCTTCCACCTACGAATGAAGAGGACCCAGGAGCACACTTCTGTCTCTTCAGGCCTTGCAGAGGCTCAGGATATTACAGGTAAAAATGCTCTAATCCCTTATCCAAACAGAGAAATGCAAAAATGGTCATTTGTACTGATGTTTATTATACCTCTGCAATTACACTTAATTTGGACAGTCATTGAATATCCCTTTTGTATTCTCGGTGGGGAAAAACTCAACACTTCCTGGACAGAAGGGTCTAGAAGTTGTTCTCATCCTGAAAATGAACTAGATATTTTTTCCTAAAAAAGAAACCCCAGAATTTGCCTGCTAGTTTTTTGTTCCCATTCCTCCCAAGATATAAGCCTTCTGTCAGGATCCAATCACCAAAAAATATAATCTAAGACCTTTTTAAACAGAAAAATGCAAGGCAGAAGTCCAAACCCACTAATTATTTTTCATTACTTGTTTTAAATAACCTGTCAAAATAAACAAATACCTTCTAGGCTGAGACTTTCTATTGCAATTTTTAGTCCTGGTTGAAATTTAACAGACAACTTATAACAGCAATACACCCTTATTGGTAGTGGCATGTATGCTACCACGGTAAAAATATTTTCAATGCGCAGCCGCCGTATGGTATTTAAATAGAAATATCCTTTTTATTTTTGCTGACAGACTCCTCGGGCAAAGCTGGCTGATTGGAGAAGCAGAACTTTTATTAGCATACCCAGGGGCCGGCCGGCTGGATGCTGTGTTCAACACGCTGCTCTCACACAGGAGGGGGTTATCAGGAAGAAGGAATAGTCCCCATTAAGACCTACATAGTAGAGCCTAACAGAAGACACCAATGACGTATTTCACACCCCAGAGGATGGAGGACAGTTTGGGGTTTTTTTTCACAGTACGCAGCAGACCTGTCAGAAACGTAGCAAGAAGCAGGTACAAAAGCAGGTGAAGTCTCTAAAAATACTGGTGGTGAGTGAGATTTTCCTAGCAAAGTGGATTAAAAATCCAAGGGAATCTTTAAACCAAATATTGGCTTTTGTAGAACAACAAAACCAGGATAGTGTTTCCACTCAGCCATAAAAGTTACTGCGGTTGTGTAATCATGTTGAGTTGTGGCCTTAGGAGAAGTTATAAAGCAGCTGCAGCAAATTAACTTTTCAAAAGTTATTATGGATTGGATGGAATCTAGAAAATTCCCCCATGTTATTTTTTTTAATAGAACCGTAAAATGAACAACCATGGAAGAGATTTCATCTCAAGCCTCTCACCCAGCACAAGCACAAACCTGAAGACTTCGAGGGGAAATGTACAGCCAGCAGCTCTCCTCCCCTCAAAACAGAACACCCCCCTCCCAAAAATGGATGGACGTCTATTTTCTTCTCTAAGGGCCTGATCCGTATGCCACAGAATTCAGCCAAAGGAATCACACCATAGGGTCCTGGTAGACCGTAAACAAGGTATAAATTTGTGGGGTGATCTCAAATGACTGGCTGCTTGCAAAACACCTGGGGATCCTCATGCCTGAGAAAGGGGTGTGCAAGACCAGAGGGAAACACACAGGAGGGTTGCCACAGCTGGCACAGGGGCAAATTCTGGATTCAGTAGGATGTTATAAATGGAAGTCACTGGTTTTTAGGTGAAAAGACAGCACTCAACCTCCTGGCTCCCAGCCGGCCCAGAGCTCAGCCAGAGCACACCCTCTGAACTCACCTGGGAAGAACTTACTGTTGCTCTGCTCGGAGGCACCTTGGTTTTCTAGGAGGAGGCAGCTGCTGACCTTAGCCAAAGTGTAATCTGGGAAAGAACAAGACAGCCTTGCAGACCACCTTGAGGCTGCTGAGCCCAAGGAGTAAGTAGAAGACAGGAGGTCTAGACAACAGCAGGAAAAGAAACCAGCAGTACTGCGTAAGAAGATGTGAAGTAAAACAAAAGAAGACATTGGCATTGGGGTCACTGTAGTCACAAGCGTTTGGACTAGAAAATTTGTCATCTGGAAGATGAACAGGCTTGAAAACTCCTGGACTGAGCCATGAGAAAACCACACAGTCATAGTCCGAAACATGGGGTGGGGGGAGGCAGGCGTAGTAGAAAAGAGCAGCATGACTTGATGTTTGAGGTGAAATCCATACTGAAACTGTTTTAGGACCAATGCTTTACATCTTAACCCATAAAAGCTGTTGAATTAGACCTTAAAGAAGCAAGTCATTAGAAACCCGTTACCTCTGACTTTTTTCCATATTCTCTTTCCCAGTCAGCAGCCTGAAATGGACATACCTGTCATTTGATTCATGATGTATAACAAAATGTGAAGCACTGGAGCGACTCTAGGACCTGGAGTTCCAGGTTCTTGTGGCTGCACAAGGTGACAGTCTCAGAGCACTTGGGTTCACATTGGGTCTAAACACAATAGAAAGAGGTCAGTGCTTCCAATGCCTGCACCCTCTGAGTATTTAGAAACAAAACTGAATTAACAATGCCTATAGTACCCTTAAGAACAGGGTATACAGCATTTCCACATTGGTTCAAAGCCAGCTAGTGTACCAAATCTGAAGGCTATGGACTATTATAATAGTAATACGTGACATGTACAATGTTTTAGACTTCCAAAGTGTTCTCCCAGCATAAATTAATGACTTCTCACCAACACTCATGTGAGACAGGTAAGTATTTACACAAACAGGGAAACCAAGACCCCATTCAGAATGTATTTATAGAGTGACCTAGTTACATTTGGGCATGATAGACTGCGCTCTTGCCTGAGGACAGTTTTCAGATGTGACACAATTTGCAAGTCATTGAAGTACAGCTGCAGTGTTGTGGATGGCCAGGCGGCCAAGCTCCCCCATGATCAACTTTCCTGCATTCAATCAGAAGCGTTGCTTCAAATATTTTCAAGTATTTACCCCAACCATTCTGGAAGGATGAACCTGGGTTTCTGTACCAAAGAACTTGAAAAAGAGCACACTGATGCCATGTATACAGAAAAAAGCTTTTACATACAAAAAAGCTTTGACAAAATGTGGTCTATTTTTAATACCCACAGATCGGCCTCCCTGGAGGCAAGTAATGATGGAGGTGGACTGAGGGACTAACAGAAACTAGTGGCACTGGTTTTTGCAAATTAGTTTAAAAAAACATCCATTTTCGGGCAATGATTAGAAAGTAAAAGGGTTCAAAGTCCCTTCCCTCTTTGTGTTTCATAACTCAGATCTTCTCTGTTTAACTTCCTGCTTGTCTGGGGCAGTAGTGGTCTCTTTCACTGTCTTTTCACACTGTCGAAGGGCAAAAACCTTAAAAGAGCCTCTGGATTAGTGATGGCCATCCTCTGGCCTACAGGCCCATGCTAGCATGTGAACTACTTAAAGGGATCTGGGAAAAGTGACTGAGGAGAAGAGTTATCACTATGCTTATGCTATGCTTCATCTCTGTTAAAAATTTTGTAGGGGTCCACTAGTTGGGAGGCATTGGAAAACACTGCTCTAAATGAGCTTGTAATGACATTTATCAAAATATCAGCTGACCTATTGAAGGATACAAACTCTCCTCACAGGCCTTGTTCCTCATAACACAAACAAAATTACTATGGAAAAAATAGTTTCCTGGTAGACTTACAAGTTATGGATATCTAATATTTAAAGTACTAAAAAAGCAGGAGGTGAAAAAGGATTACCTAAGTGTGATTTGAATGACTGTAGCCCAAATTAGAAGGCAGGGACAAATAAACCCGAAGGATGGACGGATCATCCCCACATGGCACAACAGGCCCTTTAAAGTCATCATGTGACTGTTCTGCACCTCTGCTGGAAGATTTCCCCCTGAGATCCTAAAATACACCCACTGCACACCTCCACATCCCATCACTCCCAGAGTCTTCACTTGGTTGCACATGCTTCCTATTGCTTCTGGCCCAGAAACAGGGACAGAAGCGAATTCAGCTGCAGGATCTGGTTTGCATTGTTTGCTCTTGATTTGTTTGGCATGCAGAGGGCAGTGTTTTCAAAAAGCCTCCGTGACACTGCAACTGTTCTCTAATGAAATGTCAGTGGGAACTTTACCACTGACTTCATTGGGAACAGCTTTAGGTCAATGCTAGGCTCTTTCTGGAGGGAAAAAAAAAAAGCGCCCAACTAAAAAACAACAAAAAGTCCTGAATCTTTGTTTTCCTTAAAACGATTTCTTGTGAGTGCATTACGGAGTGATGCCAGCCCAAGGGGGCAGGAAAGAATGCTGAGATGAAATGCAGAGTCTCCTCTAAATATCAAGCGCAGAAAGCAGCCAGTGACTTGCCATTTTTACAGTGTATAATTGGCAGGAAGCTGTCACAGATGCCCTACATTCTCCAAACGATGTTTCAGTTTCTCTTTCCCTTCAGAATATTTTCAGAGATACCAGCTATCTCATCAGTTCTCTGGTATTTTTCCCTGGGACCTTCAGTTCCTCTTCCAACCATGCCCTCTTACATATACCCCCTTTTGCACATAGAGGTCTCCTTTCACCTTTCTCACTTTCCTTCATACCGTCACAGTTTTAATTCAGGTCACTTCATTTTTCTGTCTCAGTGTAAGCACGTAATTGTGTTTGAGAATCTCTACTGTCCTTATCGGTATGAATGATGGTTCTCATTTCTACACTGTTCTAATAAGGATGCAATCTTTCCAATAAAGAGCCTTCCCCAAAGTGAACACCGTTTCCCAAACACTTTCTTGAAAGAAAATGATAATCCCATTGCTAGGATCTGGATTCCCTGTAATGTCCACTTTATACTTGATATAGGTCCTATCCAAATTTTATTCAGAACAAGTGGAAGTTTTTGCATCACCTCCAAAGGACTTAGGATTGCATTATACCTTGTTATAGGATAATTTTATTTTCTCCTACATGAACAGTCTTGTTCCCACTTACTCCTGTGTATTCTGCTGGGTGCTGTATCCTTACAAGGGTAACAAGAATTTTGGCCCTCAAATACATCTTCCTTAAAGTCCACTTATTGTTTTTGGAAAGTGCTCAGTTCCTTCAATTGTTTTCCTATCAATAAACTTTCACTCATGAATACGTTCTCCATGCTGGTGGCAGGTTTTACCTTTAGAGTAGGCAAACAGAAAGGTAGCTGGGGCATGCAAACTCAGCTTCTCCTTAGCTTTATGCTGGCATGAATGAAAGATTTTATGGGTGCCACACTGTTCACTTCTGGCACTGAATGGCTCAGTAGCTGAGATCATATGCAAACCAGCTGCTCTTCCAGGTGACATGTTCATTGTCCCTATAGGAAAACTCTGCATCCAAACCCTATGCAAATACACGACGGGGAACAAAGCTGGCTCATCTCCATAAAACATTCATAGGATGGGAACAGGAAGCTGATGCATTGTATGCTCTATTTTTTTCCTCTATGTTCCAGAGAAAAATATCAGAAAAGAAGAAAGGTATGAGCCATTAAGGCTGCAGTGCAACCAGGTTGTAGTCATGAACTGAGAATAGCAGCTGGTCACCAGCTTCTTGAAGAACTGGCAGTAAATGGGGAAAGCAAAAAAAATCAATGGCTGTGGCCTCAGTCTTCACAGCCATATCTCTATCCAGTATAAATTTGGTCTGCTCCGGTAGAATCAGTGTAGATTACTCAGGGTCTGGCTGTAGGCCTCCTAAACCCAGGCTTGGTCCAGGTCATTTTAGTGAATAACAGTGTACACAAAGCACCATTTTCCAGGTGACTTAAGGCTGCCCGATACCTGAATCAAACTGAAAATCCTAGCCTGAATATCTTTAGTGGAAGCAGAAAATGACTATCTGCTTTTTATACACATTATCTGTTTTAATAAACAGAGTTCCTACAAAAGAAATCCCTTGTGTTTCCAAAGAAAATCCATACACTCCTCTAAGGTGACTTTGTTGTTCATGAATGGTACCTGATGCAGCCAGAGTTCTCTGCTTGTTACAAATAGCTCCTAAGCTACATACATTAAAAAGCAGTTTTAAAGCAAGAAAATAGCTTGAAAGGAATAAAGGCTTAAGCAGAACATCATCTAAAGAATCATTCGTGCCAGCTCAATAGCTTTATTACCCCTCAGTCTACTTTACTGCAGACTCAGAGGAGTAGAAGACACAGATAACAGCCACTCATACCTTAAATTGCGTCCTCAATCAAAAAACTTCTGTTTTCCACTTTTCATGGAACAGCCAAGCCAATTACATACTTGCTGAAGGCAACTGCCCACTTCTTACAGACACCCTAAAAAGAAGCAGTGGTGATGCAGTCATACATAAACAATAGCTTGTTTTATAGAAGAACTGTTTGTTATACACTGTTTTTAAAAACGAGTCCCAGACATCTCTTCTTACGCATACATCTGCATATAGTCATCAGTTTTGGCAAGGACAGCATGGAGCATGGTAAATCAGCATCGATCAGGCTCACAGCCTGTCCTGGAATTTGTCATTGCAGAGGGCTATTTGTCATGTTTTGACCAGTAAAAGTAGTAAAGCAATGTTTTGGCTATTTAAGAAGCTTAGTCCATTTAGAAGCATGCCAACTAGACTCCTGGGCTCTGCAGTCTAACTCTTCAAAGGATCTATTTTCAACCTGCTTACCAAAGACCATTGATAAGGTTTCAGAAAGTGAGTGCAACAGGTTTGTAATTAGTAAAAGTCTTTTCTTTAATGTACCCCACACATGGAAGTAACCAAAGGAACCAACAAAATGGGGCGAGAGTGGAACAAAACTGGAAGAGTAGTCTTCTTTTAATTTCATTTTAAATTAATCACAAGTGTAAACCATCAGCAATAATACAGCAGAAGATGCTATTTCTTAAAGAAAGGATTGGTGACCTTCAGTGGACCAGGATGACAGGCACTACCCTGGCATCTCCTGGTTATCTTGGCCTTGCAGAATAATTAGTACCTCAGACATGTCCTTCTCATTCTTTTGCACTTTCCCATCAGCATGCCAGTTTAAGCAATGGTTCTTCCAACCACTTTGCTGACCATTTAGTTCCCCAGATACTTTCACTGCCCTACATGCAGAAAGAGGACTGAACGCATAGTTGTAGCAGCCTGACTCATGGTACGGGTCCCTCTTTTTCAGGTGCGTTGCTTGACTCACAAAGGATCCCGATGCACCGTTCCTCTGCTGGGAAATGGCTGGATTTGTTACTGCTCTTACCCATGGGATGTTATTACTTACTGTCGGACCATGTTGCGTAAGAAACTCAGTCTTCAGATTAGTATCTCATTGTGCTAGGAACAGCAAAACCCCTGACTAAACTCTGGCCCAGAGACTTTATGGACAGTGACTGAAGACAATAAATGGATATAGATTAGGGATGCCAGGAAGTAAGGAGAAAATACCACAGAGCACAGTCGGCAGCAGTCACAGTGTACCACTGTTGCCACAGCCAAGCTGCTGTCATAGAAGCCCAGGGAAAGGGAATCTGAAAGCAAATAATGAAGTAGCTTTGCAGGTTTTCCTGGGAAGCTCCTTCACCAAAAAGGCATTATGTGAGAGAGCGGGAAGCACTCAGATTAAAGCTCTAACCTTGACATTAGGTGCTGGCAACAAGGCAGGTGGGAGATGACTTTTCACCAAACGTGATGCCACAAGAATAAGGGAGAGAGGCATCTCTCCATCAGGCCAGCGTAGACAAGTAGCTTACGTGTAATAGGGAATAAAACCAAGAGTATGGGTCGAACAGAGAAAACTGGCACAGTGAGCACAATATTCCCTAGACTATGTTTTCAACAGAAAGTTACTGGGTAGGGTGGTGGGTAGAGTAAGGCCAGAAAAAGGGTGTTGTAGCACCTGGTGGTTTGGAAGACCAGCAACTGAGCTAGTAGACTTTGGCCTCATTTATTAAGGAAAGAATTCCAATATGTTCATACTATCCATGTGTTAGTGTCTGACTCTTGTCCTGCTTCATAATTTTTGCATCCATTGACTAAGTTCAGCCACATATGGCAGGTGAACAGGCGTCTCAAAATCGAAAACTCCTACATGGTTCATGAAAATAGAGGGCAGGCAGAAGACAGAGACCCTAGAAAAGCCTTTTGCCTTGGACACATCATCCACGGGCTGCGGTATGAATTCACTCTGCATTAAACATCATATGGGAGAGAAAGATGCTGTATAAATGATCCCAATGACATAAGAGCTTCCGTCAGTTACTGCGTCTTCCTACATACCAAAGCCAGTTTCCAGATACAAATCCATCAGAAAACAGGATACATAAGTTCAAATATTCATGGAACAGGGTAGCAATGTCTGTACATTAAAGGTGGATTACATTAAAGATGGCTTTGTTCCCATGTGCTCATATTTTCCTGAACCCGTGCTCTTCTTCCACCTAGAAATTCTGCCAATTTTTAGGATATTTCAGGACATTTTCAGGACTTCCTATGTTTGTTTGGATTTCTGGACTTTTGGCAGATGCAGGGAGACCTCAGCGGCAGAGATGACAGACTATTGTACATCCCAGATGCTCCCACTATATGAGTACACTCTACCATGCAACAACGGTGCCTGACTAGTATCTAACATTGTACAAAACACTTACCTGGCAGGTAGACCTCAGCTTTCTGAGCCATATCAGAGGTGCCTGAACAAGTGTTTCATAGCAGCTCTTTTGGACACGTTTTGGAATTGTTGGCTGTTTTGAGCATGTGCAGAACATCCTGTGTATCCTGTGCTTCCATGCTCTCACTCTGTAACCATAATGTCCATATTATCACGTTCAGAAGACCTCAAGAGAAAACATGGGAAAGCTATACATGGCCAACAAAGACATTCTGGAAGATTTTTACATAATCCATAAATTATGATGTAGAGACTTAAGCAACAGATGAGTAGAGGCAGAAAGTGACAAAGTCAGAGATGAGGGGACAGGAGGGCTACAGGAGTTGTGATGAGGACAGTAAGAGTCTGGATCCAGTGATGCTGAAGGTGAGGTGGAGGAGACACCAGTAAGGCAGGCAGAGAATGCATTTGGGTGTAAGGATTTGGCGTACCATCGAATTTCCATTTCCTCTGGTGAACATGTTTTATGCAGCATATAAAGCAATACGGGAAAACCAAAGGAGGGGTATGTCATATAAGCCACTTCTGAAAGCCTTTTTAACAAAAGGAGGTTTGAGCTGCAGGACCTTGCAGAGC
The DNA here is from genome assembly GCA_947846985.1 of Fratercula arctica. Taxonomy (NCBI): domain Eukaryota; kingdom Metazoa; phylum Chordata; class Aves; order Charadriiformes; family Alcidae; genus Fratercula; species Fratercula arctica. The sequence continues at coordinate 99,945,202 of CANTUZ010000001.1, forward strand.
CTCTGCACCACGGTGCTGGCATTTCCACCTAGCAGCAGCATTCCCAGCCACCAACAGCCAAGCAAACAAACAAACAAACAAACAAACAGCTGCCACGTTGTTTGCATTGTAGATGAACTCAGAAGGAAATACAGCTGCAATTAGTTGGCACGCAGCTGTTGAATTAAATCCTTTACTGCCCAACTAGGAGAGCGCTGAACTGTGGCTTAAGCTGCAGTAGCTGGATTCGAAGCAAGGGGCGCCAAAGAAGGGGTTAACCCTACACCTGTGTGCATGTTCATAATGTGTATTTTTTCCTGAACACATTATTAGTCTGTTAGCTCATTTAGAGACCATAATGAAGTCATTATGATGCCACCAGTATATTTTGCCAGAAAGCTGGCAATCTTTAATCTGCTTCCTCTACAGCATCTCACAAAGGAAGGGGGAAACCAAAACACTGATTTCAACTAACAATGGATTTATTTGCAGTGCTGGGTCCCAGCACATGCTGAGAAGAAAATTCTTTTGTTTATTCTCCCCTCCTTCTGATGGGTTTTACATAACAAGCAAGGCATGGAAGGTCCCTCAATGCAGCACAGAGCCACTCCACCTTTTACACGCTTTTTGTTTTCTCTGCACCTTCCTTTGACCTTTCCTTTAGCTGAAGCAACCAAAGATGAAGTTAAAAATTCTTTGAAAAAATCCCTAGCTTATAGTTGCTGTAGATATACACATTACCTGTAGCTGCGCGCTGCCGCACTTGTACCTTCTTGGGGAGACACCACTATACGCTTAGCAGGGATTTCTAGGAGGAGTGTGCTAGGAAACCACGGTTGGCATGCCAACAAAGAGGACTTTCTGTGGGAGTCAGCAGAAGGTAAAGGATGTGGACGAGGACAAAGACAAAGAGGGGCTAATCTACCCCAGTCCATTTTCATGCTCATCAGTGCATATGCATTTACAACCAGGGGGTAATAATTACTTTTGTCAATCCCCACTTTTGATCCCTGGTTAAACAAACCCCACTGATGTTTCAGATTCATGTGGGTAGCATTCAAGGCAGATGCCCAGAGGGGGTGAATAAGCTGTTTTCCCATTAGCAATGGCTGGGATGTGACTGGGTCACACTACAGGGGAAGAGCTAAGCCACATCTATCCAGACCTCCATGCATGAGGGAATGCACATCTTATATAAAAAACAGAGAAGTGAGTAGGTCGGGAAGCTGAGTCTAAGGGCAGATAACTACTATGACCATTGTCTTTTCTAAGGGCCTGATCCGAAATCCAATGAAGCTTCCCACTATTTTCATCACCTAAAAAGATTACCAGAGGGAAGTAATTTTTATAGTACCAACAAAATGCTGAAAAACTGCACAAGGAATCCTTCCCTGATGCAAAGGGTTAGTAAATTCAATTACTTGGTCACAGTTAATTGCCAGATGCTCTGCTCACTATCGAGTCCTCCTGAAGCCTCAATTCAAACACTTTTCTTCAGACAACAATAACTTTCTGGGTTACTAGATCATGCTGCACAAGGGTGACTTCTGCCAGGAGCTCCCACCAGCCACATCCAATGACTGATAACGAAACAGCAAGATCAGCAAAAAGCTGGGGTGCCAGTATACCTGAGCCCACCATCCTGCTTCACGTGGCAAACAACTGCAGCACAACTGATACCTTCCTGCGACTAAAGCCTGCAAACCACCATTTTGTCATGATATTCTTGTGTTTAAGCACTAGCAGCACAGCTGAATGCCAGCAGGGCTACTTGCTTTTGGTAGATGGCGCACAGCTGCCAACAGCATGCTGGCATGCCACGGCAATCTGAGCATCCCCTCCCAGCGTGGCACTGCATCACAGCCCTGAATTACCACTCCTGTGCTCTCCTCCAGCGCGTTGATGGTGCACTGGGGAGAGAGTTATTAGTGGGTCCTAAAGTGGGATGAAAATGAAGATGCACGCTCATGCCAAGGCAGCAGAAAACACTGAGGGGCAAGGAGGGCACTGTGAGCAAGTGCAGATTGAAAGAGGAAGAGGCAATGAGTATATCATGGGTAGCTTTTCAACAAAGAAATTATTTATGTTCTCTAAATTTATATGTGGCACATACTGCACAGCTGGGGGACTGTGATCAGATAAGAGGAAGAAGAATAGCCTTGGATTAAAGCATATTAGCAGAAACAGACAATGTGACTCTCGTAAATGGCTTTGACCACCCAGCTCACTGGTGGGGACCTTCGGGAGGGCTACTCGAAGCTGTAGTCTCCAAGATAAATGGGCACTCCAGCGTGGAGGAAAGGAGAAAGCCAAGGATGGGGAAATTTTCATCTTCAGTCACTAGGGACACTCAGCACAGTGTGTGCATTTTACTCATATGGCAAAACTCTGGCATTTTGCCACTCCCTGTGGTCACATCTAGCCCTGAGAGGCCCTGACAGCTTGTGGGCTCCCTCCTGCTGTGACCCCAGTGCCTAGGCATACAGGCTCCTTGCCGAGAGCCTGGGGACAATTAGATGGCTCTGGGAGATGGCCACGAAAGCAAATGAACTGAGACTCAGAGGAACAGAGCTGAGTGCCTGGGCCTGAGCAGCTGAGCAGGACATGAGTAGGACTTCTGCACTCCCACCCTAGACATTTTTCAGGCTCTGTGCTTTCAACATGGTCCCAGAGCCACAGACCAATTCTAGAGCTATCAGCATTACTCTGGAGATGTCTCAACATCCACTTTGTGCCCAACAGCAGGGAGTGCTGAACTTAGCACTTACATGCAGGACATCAGCACTAGATCCATCCATTGCACCCTGAAGTGATGGAGATACACTACACACCTTCCATGGAGTCAGTGCAGAAAGAAAAACAAAACTTAAGCATGATTTCAACCCATAACACAAGGAGATTTTGTGATGATCTATCCTATGACCATACAGTCAAGATGAAGTAGCACCTTCTGGCTGTCAAGGCTGACAACCAGGCAGCTGGAAACACTCAGAAAAACTTAGAACCTGCCAAGTTGCCATTTCCAGGTGGGAAAAGAAAAGGGCCATACCCAGGGGAAATCAAATGACAAATAATAACAAAAATACCAGATGCATGGCAGCCCTTCAGAGTAGTGAAACCGAGACTCCTATTGAGGAACTTTGGCTTGGGCTGGGGAGTGGAGCTGCCCCTAGTCGCAGCATGGGAGAGATGCACAGCATGTTGGTGCACCTAAAATGGTCAGGTGGTGGTGTAGGGGTAGCTGGGAGAGAGAGTGGTGGCAAGGTGGCTTTTTTGTCACCAGTGCTGAATGCATAGATTTAGGTGCTTGAAGATCAGGAACATCAAATTTTCTGGGCTAAATGCTTCATAGTGACCTCAACCCACAGTTTTGGAGAATGACTTGAATATTCTTCACTCCTGCGCTCCCTGGCAGCGCCCTCAAACATTGCTTACCATTGATTTTAACAACAGTCAGATATCCGAATACTGAATTGATACTATCAGCAGTCAGGCAAGAAGAGTCTAACAGTGCAGGGAAATTAAGAGAGAGCTTTTGAGGCCTAGGTTAATCCCCTGATGCCTAAGTCAGCTTTCTACTACTAATAAGTATTTATTACATTAATCATTATTTCCTAGCACTGTTGATTAAGAAGAAAATTTGCACCAACTTCTTGCTAATCTTGTTAATCACGAGGTAGGTTATTACTAGAAACACTCTTAAATGCACTTATATTTAGTTTTATATATGCTATGTATATATCCCATAGTTTGTAAATATCCAATATGTAAATTACACTTTAATTTTATATCTATACATATCCCTTTCTTTCAAAATCACCTGAGTCCATGACGTAGCCAAATGCCTTAGTTACTGCAACATCTGCAACATTTCTAATGCTAGTATCTTCTAAGCTTTAAGCCAGGTGGGTATATGTGTACCCTGGTAGCAACAAAAACATACAGGAAAGAGCTGTCTCTATACCAAGACTTTGTATGTTGAAAAGATTAAACTTTAGTTTTCTCATGCTGCAAACTTGGCTAAGAAAATTCTACATTTAAAAGAAGTCAAAAATGCTTCTTGAAGAATTACTGAAATGTCAAGCAGCATATGAAAGGACTCTGTTTTCATGTCATCTCCATGCCCTAACTCCTTTCACATCCCTCAGGATTATAATTTTTTTAATTGTATTTAAAAAAAAGGCTCAGTCATCTCAAGTGTATAATTTAAATGCTAAGTTCCTGCCTGGATTCACATTTTCTAGCTCAGTTTTAAATCATTGAAAACAGATTGAATGGGGTGCCTTGTTTGGCAAGCGTTGCCATTCACCTACCAACAGAACTTCAGTGTGGTCCTCTTCTGCAGACATTTACCCATTGGCTTGATGGGGACTACTCAGGAGAGGAAGGACCTTTCAGGCCTGCTGCATATCCTTTTGTCTCATCCTGCTATTAAATCTCTCTGGAAAAGAAACATCAGCATTCTGGAACCTGATACTGTAGAAAATTCTGTGTTTAAGCTCTGTTGTTGTCTACTCAATTGTAGGGAAGTGGGAAGCTGTCACTATGCCAAAAGTTTTCTTATTGAAGTCTAACAAAACAGTGAGCAATCTAGACAAACCAATAACATGGCACCCCGTGTCCCCAAACCAGCACGCACTAAGAGCTTCATTAAAATTGATCTTGAATTCAGCAAGTAAATCAACACTCACCCAAGACAATACATTAAATTAATCAGGCACAAAATACCCCATACAGATCAGCAGGCCAAAAGTTTTTAAAAAATAAAAGCACAACAGAAACTTTCAGTTCTTGGTCGATATCAAAGTACCATGATGTTTCACCACAAAGCAGCACATATAATTAGCAATCAATTACTCATTAAAATTGCCCCATGAAGCAAGCATGTGAGCACACACAACGTCTCTAATTCCCTTTGGCTCACTGGACTCTGGCCTTATTTCATTATAAAAGCCTTGTGGGGTGTGTGAAAAGGCGAAAGAGCTCGTTCGGGCCCCGGGCCTGCTTCCTTGGCTGGCAGACTGCGGTGGGTGCAGCAGACCGTGACCAGGAGAGTTGGCTTCCTCACGCGCCTGGAGGGTGAGCCCTCTCACCATTGGCAAAAACACCTTTTCTGCACAAACCCCAGAATTTCTGGGTGCAGCTCCAGATGCCACATGAGAAAGAGGGAGGATGATAAGGTCCTCCCTAGACAGTCCCAAGCTACCAGTGCCTGTGTCACTGGAATACAGCCCAACATCTCCTCCATCTGTAGGTGTCTGATCTCCCCAGACTTTTGTGCCATCCCCACCAACATGCAGGAGCACAGCCATGTTGCCCGGGAAATCCTCCCCGACAAGGAAGCAGTACCTGTTGTGACTAACGCATCTGCAAGGTTTGCAAACCTTTGAAGTGCAAACAATGGCACCCATGTGGCTTGAGAGCCCCATCCTCTGGCATCATTTCCAGTACGTCCCTGCTCCTGCCTGCCTGTTCAGCCGTGACCTTCAATCAGCATCTGTCGTGGTGAGCCCAACACTTGATTTTCCAACACCAGTTGCGGCATCCGAATTCCTAATGTAAGATTTCCGGGACAGCCACACATTATGTACCCCTCTCCTGTGGTGCCAGGGGCTTTTATCAGCAAAGGGTTCCTGTAGGTGTGGAGATGCCAGACCAAGCCCACAGCTTCCCAGAATCCCTGCAGACAGAAATTAACTGAGAAACACACGGGGATTGTAAAACAGACACAGATAAAATAGCCTGATCACTAAAACAAAACAAACAAACAAACAAAAAAAACCCAAAAAAAAATTAAAAAGAGGGAAAAAAGAAAAAGATTTGCTGGGACCTCTGAAATGTGAACGCCCATCCTCATGATGCTCAGTGAACTTTGTGGGAAGAGACTACTCTTGCTGTGCAGGGCGCTGCCCACAATTATGGCTTACCATGAAGCTTCATTAATACAGAGATTTAGAAATTTCCTTGCAAAGTCCACATGGTCCTAGAGAGTTAAACCAAGAGTACCCAGGAGATAATGTTTCAGAAAGGGCGAGTTTTAGCTCCAGGGGAAGATTTGGGTGGTTGAGCAGAATTCTTGGTAAAGTGGACTGTAAGGTCCCATTTCTGAGAAATTACAACAAACAAGACATCAGTAAGTGGGAATTAAGACCGTAGGCACCCTTCTTAGCAAAACCTGCTGTCTTAAGAAGCGTTGCCGGTCCTTGGTGTGACACACCAGCTGGGCAACGGCAGCTGGGCTCTCCTCCTACTTCTGAGGGCTGAGCTTGTGGGTTCGGAGTCAGTGCAGGCACCTCTTCAGAGTTCTTACCTAGGCAGGTGTGCCCCGGGGTTGCAGAAAGCCTGCTCAGACCCAGGGCTAGTAAGATGGGTTGAAACCCAGCTGCCCAGGGAGCATTCAGGAAAGGGAGCTCAGCCAGCTGACTCATGGTCTTTTTTTATGCCACTGGCTTTCAGATAGACACCAAAAGAAAAAAAAAAAAAAAAAATCTTGGCATCTTATTTGCTAGAAGAACAGCCTAGAAGCATTTATTATTAAAAGGAGTGATTGATCAGTGACATTCAGTGTTTCCATTTTTCAACTGTTTCTGTTTCTTTATTCTTTTTTTCCTTGTGGTCTTTGTAAAAACACCAGAATAATAGCAATTTATTAAGAACTGGCATCCACTCAAAATAGTTTCCCTTAATGTGAATGCTCTTACTGACATTGTAAAATTTATTTACAGTTTCTCTTTTTTCTTCTGTTCATTGTTTGGATGTACCATAGGACATCAATAAAAAAAAAAAAAGTTATTTATGCTAAACAGATGTACTGTGAAAAGCCAGCTGCAACATGGATGATAACCAGCAGCTGGCCAAGCCCTAGCAGATAAGCTGTCTTCCTTCGTGCCCTCAGTTGTTATAGCGGTTTTCTCTGTTGCTCACTTCACGTGCAAGTACACAGAGGTGCTTACAATAGAGATCTAAGTCCCCGTTACTTCCAAAGGCTGAAGAATGAAGTGTGAGCATAACCTCCAAAGTGCTTTCTCACCCTCCCCATGCCTACCAGTGCCTTTCCCACTTGGAAAAAAAGAAAAACAAACAAACAAACAAAAAGCACAAAAAACCAACCAAACCCAAAAAACAACACGGAGAGTTTAAAACAAAACATGGAAAACCCTAATACAGCGTGCAAAAAGTTGAAGTGCTGCCTGGATTTGCCTCAGACACATTCATCTCCAGAGGTGGTCCCTCCAGGCCAAGTGGAGGTTGTCCTGACGCTGCCTAATGCTTGTAGGTAAAGCATACACACCATCATGTAGTCCTATTCAGAAATGGCAAGGCACACACAAACAAGCATGCTCATGGCCAGGTGCACTCCCAGCTGCATCCTATGGTGCCTCAGGTGGACGCAGACCCGTACTACAGCATTTAAGATCAAGAAAGGGACAAACGCATGAAACCATGTAGCGCTCAGGGCTGCCAAATGCCTGCTGCCTGTGCAGTCAGGGAAGCAGGATGCACGGGGCATGCTACAGGTGTGCTGTACTGGGTTCATAATTTCTTCTCTGCCTTGACCACCTAGGGAGCCAGGGCCTGGAGAGTAGGTGGTCTGAATCACGCGTCACTCTCTCAGCCAAAGACATCAAAGTAGGCAAGCAGGATACAGCTGGATACTCCTGCTTTCTCCTGAATACGAGCTGTGCCTGTGGCTCTCCCGCACAATTCATTCCATTGATGTTGCTCAGTTCTCATCCTATAAAGCATTCATTTAACTCAGAGGGGAAGAAAAAGTCAATTAAAAGGGAAAAAAAAATGCAACAATGAATTTTTAACATATTGTCCCAAATAGAAAGCTGGACCAGGTGCAGACCCATGATTAGGATCAAGTGATGGGAAGATGTCCAAAGCGTTCAGCTGAGCTGATTGCAGAGGCTTGGCTTTGAAGACTGTATACAATGGAGCAACTCATTAAAGAGTTGGACTTTCACCTTCCTGGCAACCGACGAGTCATGTACTTGAGAAGGTCAGTGCCTTGAATTTTAAGAATGGAAGAGAAGATCGGGATCACTTACTCTGCAATACACAGGCCATACAATTTTCTTTCAGCATTAGGACTGCATGAGGCTAATACCTCCATCTGCCTAGTGCCTTAGTTGCTTCTGCATGATTGGGCCGGGAGGGAACCGCTGACCCACTTTACAGCTAAGCATGTCAACCTCAGTAACATCAGCAATTTGCTAAGACCCAGGTATTTGTTACTTTTCTTATGTTTCTCACTTTCTTCATCTGCAGCCAAGCTCTCCAGTTCATAAATGAGATTCCATTAGAGCAATCTGATCCCTTGTTTACAGGATAGTCCACGTCTCCTCATTATGACTAAAGCCCCAGATCAGCAAAATTATTAACCTTCTGAGAAATGCTCTCAAAAACACAAGTAGCCTCACTCTTTTTCAGCACGTCACTTGGTATCACACTCAGAGCATCAACAAAGAGTTCTTTACAGTATGAGGTTGTTTGAACCTGTTAGGGGAGCAGCCACAAGGACGGTTTGCCTCCTATTCTTAAAGCAAAGGGAAGCAATGGTTTCATTGCCTGATAAGCCAGGGCAAGAGAACCACCTGGCTGCAAAGCTGGGATTTCTGGAGCTTCACACTGTGTCAGATGGGGAAAGCAATGAGTGCGCATGGTATCAGGCTTTTGAGGGAGATATCTGTTAAAACAAGAATTCTGGTGTGTGCTGATATACCTGACACGTGAAATGCACAAGAGGGGTTTGTTGGGAATACCAAAGTAGTGTGAAAAGAGCCTGAAACTGAGAGCTATGGAACGTTTCCATATCCTATCTGCCAGCAAGTACCAGCCTGCCCTCAAAACAGAACAAGTTTTGAATATGTGTTAGAACACTGCTTGGACAGAAATGGTTCATAAAGCTCATTGAGGCCAATTAAGGGGCATAAAAAAAAAAAAAAAAGATAGGATCAAACAGTTCTAGGTCCTTCCTTCCCCCAGGAAAGCAAGAAGCATCCAGAGAAGCTTCCAAATAATACATTTAATTTTCACATACCTCTTCCACCCACTTGGCGTGGGTGCACTGGAATGATTTCACTAGCTTCTAATATTTCACTTGCAAGAAAGATCCCTGTAAAGGAAGGAAAGTGTCCAGGTGACAGAGTTCCAGATATTCACAGCTTCATATCTTCTTCAAAAAGCTTTGGAGAGAGAAAATGCAGACCAACCTCCCAAGTTGTATCTTCTTTCCTGAGGTAGTCCTTTGGTCCTTTTTCTCAATACTAGGTTTGGAAGACATCTCTACGCCCTTGGGAGAGAAATTAAAACCATAGGCTTTCCCAGAATAACCGCATTTATACAAGCTTCCCTTCCCTAGAGGAGAAGGAGAGGGACTCAAAACCTCGAAGATTGTTTTAGAACTTTTATGGCGCTTAGCCAGAAATTTCAAAAGGAGTTCATGTGGCCATAAATCAGCTGAACTGGTCAATGTGCAGAGACAACTGACCAAAAGACTCACCCAATGCTAGATGATTCACATTTCTGAGAAAGCCATGAAACAAAAGATTTTGCCTTAAAAAGCAATGGGTTCCTTAACTTTTCTTAGAGTCATAACACACTGCATGAACTTTCATGATTACAAGGACCAACATAACTGAATTAATGAAAAAGTATATCCAGACATTTCTTTCAGTGCTGGCAAAATGACAAGTACACACCAGGTGACCAAAACCTCAACATCCTACACACTAAGCCATAAAATTCTTGCATAAATATTCTCACAAACACTTCTGTTCTGCTGAAAGTCAACAAGTAGCATCTTTTTGTCTGGTATATCATCTATTCACATAGATTTTTATGTCAGGAAACTGTGTATTTGTCTCCTTTCAGGTTGAGTTCCCTTCTTATGGCTACAGAGGCCATTTTTCTGGAGGAGGAACTAATGATTCTGCCTGTCCCAACTTATATTTTAAATGCCATTGACTTTTAGAGTGAGAAAAGCCCTTCTGAAAAAGCCTTGAAGACATATTCACTCAAGATGAATACATAGTGGGGTTTGTTTTTTTTTTTAATAGGGAAGGTATCTTATCCCATATGGTTTTAGGAATAAATACAGATGCCAGAAGCAAGTACTAGGGACTTTCAAACACTCTGAAGATTCCTTATTCTGACTGGATTCTTCACTGTAAATATGCTGTGAATTGGGAAGAGTGGACTCCCACACCATTTTCCAAATGTTTTTTGTGGCCCTTAGCTGATACAAAAGAGGCAAGGATAGTCCTTTGTGTTATCCTTGCCTCTTCTGTCCTGGGTTAGAGGACCTAGTGCTTTATTTGAAACTCTTTTGGAGGAAAATAACATTATGATCCCATCTCCATTGAGCAGGCTGGCAGACTCGAGTTTCCAGACAATGTTCAGAAATAGATCACTTGTAATGCCAGCGGCCCAAAGACTACAACAGCTTTGGCTGCAGTGCTAGCTAGGAAGTACAGGTGTTGGTAAATGTCCTGGGCAGATCTCCCTTAAGGAAGTGACTGCAGTCAAACACATCATCCTCAAAGCACCCACAATAGGATTTATCATGGCCACAGTCAGCGCTAAGATCTGGAGAGCTTATAGGTAAGTGGAAACCTGTAATATGTAGATGTACTCCCCTTGTCTCCACAGCTCAACATCACATCTCAGTGATGTAATTCACAAAGTTCTGTAACTGGAGATATTCACGGAGCTTGCAAGGCACCTTCTGTTCTATGGCTGCATTGCAAAGTAAATTATCTGAACAGAGGATGCTCACTAAACAGGGCACAGTTCAGGCCCACACCATATAACACAAGACCATAAGTTTTGCAAATACCACTCAGGGCTAATGACTGGAGAATTACATCATTTTGAGGTGCTCTTTCTTCCAGTAGATCCATGCCTGGATCATCCTCATTCGTGGCAACTGAAATGTCTTCAAAGATGCTATTATTAGTACTTCCTGGCTTCTGTCTATCCTACAAGACAACTTGAACGCCTCTACTTGTTTTAAACATCCTGTTCAACCTCTGGTTACTATGCTTAGGGAGACAGCGATGCAAATGTATAGGTAAAGCAGCAAGGACTTTTACAAAGCCACACAGCAAAAGCTGGACCTTCACAGATCAGCTTCAGCAGAGCTATGTTGATTTATAGGAGGTGGCCGACACGTATCTGATGCAATCTAGCATCCAGGAAAGAGATCATATGAGGCAGTTGCTCAAGGTAGCAGAGCATTGGGAATCAGTGACCCAACAAGGCCCTTCCAGTTTAATGTTCCAAAATTCCTTGAAGCTTCACATAGGACCTGGGGCAGAATGCTTAAACTTTGCAAAGAAGGTTCATGCTCAGGTGGTTGCTGTAAGAGATAGACACTTTGGAGCCCTTTTATTTTTAAACGTTGCCCTCCACCATGAAACTAACCAGTTTGTAAAGATCAACAAGTCAGAGCAAGCATCTCCCTCTCCATGAGCAATGCGGTTAGCTCTGCATTACAAGGTTTCACCAGTGCTTTTTAACTACTGGGTGCTTTTCTAAATTGAAGACCAGGCACACTGGTCAGCAAAATGAAAAGACAGAGCCCCAGGCAGTATTCAGTTCATAAGTACCTGCCAATTTGTTTTGCAATTGCACTGTTATTTAAAAATGACAGTGCTGAATTAAAAAAAGTTTCAGCTGGGTATGGAACTTTGCAGCTCCACGGCAGATCTGCCAGGGCGCTCTATCTGCCAGCCCATAAAACATTTTGCAATCGAGCGTGCCAACCTAAATTGACTGGATTTGAGGTCAAGCGGCATTCACAGCTGCATGCTCTGCAGAAAACCTGAGAAGGAGCAGCAGCAATACCCCTTTTACCTGTAAAGCATATTGGAAATAAATAAATAAACAAACAAAGAAGGTAAAATCCACTCGCTGTTCTCATACTCTTTTTTATGGGGTTGAGCAATATTTATTTGAAAGCTGTAAAACCACAAGTACTTGGCATCTGCCCTCTTTGATCGCAGCATAGTTTAATGTAGGGCAGGGGCATCATTTAGCTGCTTTTAGCAAAGTTAAAATTGGACCTTTGAATCATTACATTTTTCTCTAAAACCCGCCTGTACTTGGATGTGCTAAGCCACCATTTTATAAGTAAATATATAAATATAATATATATGCACACCTCGTCGTGTTTTCTTCCTTGGCTCGTTGATATTGAGGAGAGTCAACTGAAGCCAATAGACCAACCATTGGCAAAAATGACTGAAAGGTTGTCAGCATATGACATGACCACAGATGCAGCCCTTCCTTATCTTCCTTCTGCCTTAGCTTGCAAAAATGTCCGCTTGCCATCCAGCTCACGGACAGGTACTGACGCCTGATTAACATCTTTTAAATAGATTGAGATCATCGTATAAACAGAGCTTGTAAAATGCAGAGAATTATCATTATTTTAACAGGCCAAATCTTGACATCATTACCATTTTCCACTGAGAGAAGAAAATTATCTTGGCTTCAAGAGTGGTTTTGCATCACTAAAAGCTCAACAAAAACAGACTGAGAGAGGACTTCAGGGTCTGTCCAGAGATGATTTATTCCTGGGACAGACAACACATACTAATTAATTTCACCACAAAATAGCTTGGCTTTGGATTGATCTATCTGCCACTTCAGTAGGCCACCTAAAGCAGGTTGGCCAGTCTGCACAGCTATGAAAGGTGAGGTGGTCTGTTCCTTTGCGCAAAGGAAGGACTGTGTTAATGCACTGGACCCAGGGACAGATGATCACTCGACTTGCAGCTGCTTGGTGCTTCTTTTAAAAATTGTCCTGGGCCATGGATGATCTCAGGGGTCAAGAGCTCTTCCCACCCGGGTCTTCACTGACCCTTCCCAGCTTCCAGCAGGGCATTTGTATTTCAGATGATAGCACCAGGTCCAGTACAGCTCTATTCTCAAGAAAGTCATTCCATCTAAGAAATGACCTTCATCAGTGAACATCATTTCAATTCTAAGTAGGTCACTTTGTCAGCGGTGCTAGGGTTTTAATGGAAATGTTTCTATTTCAAGACAAATGCTCCATACCCTGATAGTTGTGGTACCACATTTGGCATGTGGAGTCCTAAATTCAAATCACCCAGACTGAAGCACAGTTTGGCATGAAAAACGTCAAGTCTGCTTTGGGCAAAGCAGGAACTTCAAACCAAATTTCCTATGTGCCAAGCCAATAACTCAACCATCAGACGTTGGATCACACAGGTCCTGTCCGTGGGCCAACCAACCCTGAAAGCAACTGTGGGAGAAATCTTCCAGTCCAGTTCTAATCACTGCAACAGGAAGCAAACTCACTTTTGATTCCATGATACCTGACTCTACAACCTTGGTTCTTTAAGAGCTGTCCCAGTGCAAGCTTCATCTGTTGAAGGCCTGGGTCAGTTAAGTGCTTTCTCCTCTCCCATCCTAACAGACATAGGGAGTATTAGGGGGTATTCTTGTCTTACAACATGGTCACCGCATGACTTCCATTAGATTAATTTGGACTACCCAGGTGGAACCAAGGGTCTTTTGGTTTTGTTGTTAAAGCTGGGTGCCCAACTCATTGAATTTCAGTAAAAGCAGAACTATTTCAATGTGTTGGAAATTTACCATTTTTCAAAAATTCAAAAAACACTGCAATAATTCCAGTAATATTGGAACACCTGGTATTGGAAAAGTACAGCCATTAGAACTGGCAAAAATTACGTCTTATAGAGATAGATTTATGGTTTGCATGTTTGTGTTTTCTAGCAGAAACTAGATCCTGCACGGCATGAACAAAAACGCATCACTGTGTTTGGGTGACTCATGTTTAAAAATGCTTCCATCCTAAGTCCCTTCATCCTTCTGGCTGAAGAATTAGTCAGAGTGACGCACAGATTTATCACCTCCAGCTGCATTGCAACAGTCCAGTGCATCTCGTCTTGGAATAGGAGAGATCAGGAAAGTCACCCAGCTGATCTCTTGCATGACATTTCCAGGTACCAATAATTTTAGAGAGGCCAACACTTCCACTCCATAGAGATCTTGAGAACAGAAGTCAAACCAGTTTTCACGGACTTCTTTTTCACTGTTTATCACTGCATGCTTTTGTTAATACACATGCTCCTTTAAGGGCTGAACTTTAAAAGCATGAGATACCCACATTCATGCATAGTTAGTGGCAACTGAGCATATTTAACACCACTGAAATTCTCAATATGTGTCTTATTAACAAAGGCCTAAAATAAGTACAGGAAATTTAAGCAAAAGAAGAAAAAGCTTACCTCACTGCAAGCAATATCCATTTTTCATAGTAAACCCTGCTGATACGAGCAAACATTTATCACCTATGAGAGATTTTGCATAGCAGGATAAGCAGAAATATCCCTTTGCCATCGAAGAATGAAGAGCATTAGGTGAGGTATTATAGTGCTTGTCACCCTCTGTGCTATGTTGGAGTGGGAAAGATGGACAAATACTTTGTGCATAAGAGAGTGTCGCTACTCAGTTATTTCCTGCTTATCTGCCAGACCAGCTAAACAACCAGCTAATGCACAAATGAAACAAGAGACTACAGATGTTTCACAAGCTAGCTGGCTACTGAAAACTTAGTGATGCTTCACCCAACCCTACTAGTGGCACCAGATGAAGGATCCCAACAGCCCTTCCACAGGAGTGTTGGGGACAGTTTGCCTCAGCCCACTTGGATATGTGGGCCTGCTTGGTCCTTGCTTGCCACAAGCTCCCTGTACAATGGGTAGGACACAAGGAAGTGCACAGTGCTGTAAGCAGTACATTAATGGATCGTTTCTTCTGTTAATTTTGCAAGGTGGCTCACCAGAAACTCCCAATCCCACCTACAGTCTTATGAAAGTTCTACAGCAGGGTAGTCAACCAATAATGCTTTTGAGGTGAAAATGAAGTCCTTGGCGCTTCAAATTTATCTGGGATGTGGGAGAGGGAGTTACCCTTTGGCTGAGACAATCAGACCTTCTTCTATTTAAACCCTTCCTTTCCTTGAGTCCCTGGGCAGCATCTTGGGAAATGGGGACGGGCATCATGGCCAGCTGGACATGTCATGATCTCCATGGGATCACCCCAGCCCAGAGTTACCTCCAGGCTTTTGAAAACATCTAGCCTTCTCGTAAGGCTGTGAACAGGTCTTCTCGTTGCCAAAAGGTTCATTAACTGCCTAAGATTTTCTTACACAAAACAGGGTTATTCTAGCCATTCCCAATGGCCCCTCCAATCTTGTAATACTAGCCATACTCTCAAAGACAGCAGAAGAAGGCCCTAGAACCACCTGATAGTCTCAAACAGCTCTAAGGCTGGGTTGGCCAATATGCTTCTATGTTCACATTAATAGATAGTACAGTGGTCTTGTTTTTCCTCCGATAGCTGATCATCTTGATTTCAAAGGTCAGTTGCCTCCCCACACTCTCTGCCACATGTAGGCCCACATACCACGTTTCCACTATGAGAAGATATCCATTGACACGTCTGAAATATCAGCAGGCAGCATAGATAAACAATCAAACAAAATATTTCCTCTCTCACATGAGAAAACTACCATCGGAGGCAATTTCCGTGCCACCCACCTACCTCAAGTTCTCCTGCCTGTCCCTTTCACCCTGAATGTCCTTCTTGTCACCCCGTTCCTGCTTCTCTCTCAGTCCTTTGCAGAGAAGACCTAGCAAATCCCTGCCAGGGCTGGAGAGCTGCACAGGGCTGACTGGCAACTGGCAGAATCAGATTAGAAAGAACCAGCTGCAATGGAAAGAAACAATAAGTCCATCAGCAAAGGCTGGAATACCCTAAAAGTCACGATAAGATTTAAGGCTATCCCACAGCTTGAAACATACCTGGTCTGTTTTTACAATGAGCAGCTCTGAATGTCAAAATAAAAGTTGCACTAGGAATTGAAAGGGTGGTCAGTAGCCAAGTAAGAATACACAGACACTTAACACTTCTCCATTAACAGCAAGGGCAGCAAAACTATAAAACAGTTATTGCTAGTTCAGTGTGTTTACAGCATGGAGAAAGCGGTTGCTTTTCTCACAGAAAATGGATGTTGAACAAAGGAAGAAGATGAATAAATTTATGGATTATCCCGAGTCCACAGCAGCACGGATGTAAGGCACGAAGATGGGGTGGCAATTCACAGGGTCCAGGCTGTGCTAGGACATCCACTGTGCTCCATCAGAGACCACCATCTCTCCTGGGCAGGGAGCAAGGGAGAGCAAACACAACAGCGCTGCGCTGGAGGGGAGGCGAGGAAGGCAGCCAGTGGTCTGAGTGGGAAGGAAACCAAGGGAAGTCAGCTGCCTGGGACGCAGGAGAAACAGAAGAGGCTGAGGATGTCAACACAGATGAGGTGCTGGTGAAGAGCAGAGGGGGTGGAAAGAGGGAAGGCTCAGCCCAGCAGCAAATCTCTGCAGCTGGCCAAGAAACGAATCCCAGCCACATGAGCCCCTCATGGGGACAAGGAGTGGGAACCAGGGAAAACGCTGTCCCAAAAACACCTAGGGGCATATGCATAGGAATGGTTGCCAAAATATAAAGTAGGGTGTGCATTTCCAGGCAGTAGGCTGCTGTCTGATTAGGGCTTGCATACATACGCTGAGCCTTTCCCACAGGCAGCACAGGTTAGCTGGCCCCATCTCCACTGAGAGGCAGGGAAACCACCCCTGCTTGCCACAGGGTAAGAGTGTGCACATGGACAGTGCTTGAGGAATTGTTCCACACGTTGAGTAATTAATTTGTCTGTGTTTATGTATCTTGGGATGAGTTAGCTGTAAAAGCTTTTGTCAAAGGGGTATAGCATCCTGGAGAAAAAACTCTGGATTCTTCAGCTACAGTCAGACAACTTCAAAGGCATTTAAAAAAACAAACAAACAAACAAAACAAAAAAACCAAGCAAACAAAAATTTAAAAAAAAAAAACCAGAACAGAAAAAATCCTTACAGTTTTCAGCAGCTTTTAGAGTCCTGGAAAAATAGCAGGTAATCAGAGGAAGGAGAAGAAAGGTTATAAACATTGAAAGTACAAAGCCAGGCAAAGGGTAGATGAATACCAAGCTGGAGTGGGATTCATGTCAAGAAAGCAAGCTACAATTTCGTTATGAGATTTTACAATAATTTGAGTTGATATTAGTAGGCAGATGACCTCTTGATAGTATTTGTCGTATCCTTGCAATGTCCTAATTAGCAGATGCTGCCAAGACCTAGTCAAGGTGGATAAATGTATAAATCAGCTCTTGACTTAATCATCAGTTATTTGAAAAACTTTTGTAAAAGAACTATGTGTGCAGAGACTGGGTAACTAAATAAAAAAAAGGTCTCAAATATTTCTAACCATTTTGTTGTGCTTCCAGTTTAAAAATAATTAAAAAAAAAAAAAAAAAAGGAGAAAGAAAGAATGAAAAGGAGAGTGAATTAAAACCAACATTAGTCCAAACCCTTAGAGAGCAACATGTAACAGCTTGAGACAAGTAAAGCATGCAGCATTTGGCACTAAGCAGCGTGCTACAAAACAAGCAACATACACTTGAACGCATTTCCAGATCTAGCAAGCAAAAGTACCCACTGCCCAGAGAGGGTCAGCTGAAAGGATCCCAGGCTGTAAAGCACATTTCCTAGAGGAAGCTATTAGCCAATACCAGCTCTTTGAAAATGCAAGAGGTAACCCTGGGAGCAGACCCCACTTTCAACAGTACAGCAGGAATGACACCTAAATGCTCACAGACCATGTCAGAGGCAAAACAGCAGAAAGCAAGTCCCATTTCGGAAGTTACATGTGGATATTCCCCTGAGATCAATGTTTTCAGATACTGGGATAAACAGAGTAATACCCTTTCACTTACTTATAGTTTTAATATTCCCTGCTGTTGTTTTTGACCTCTGCTAGTTGAGATTCAACTCTGCTGCTCATGGGCCCTGTGAATCTGTTCACAGCTCTTTCACCAAAGTGAGCACCTCAGCCAGACTCTCCAAAATTGCAAGCTAACACCTCACACAGTCTTTTCCAAAATGCAAGCTACCACCCACCTGGGTCCAATAAGGAGCAGCAGCCTTTCTTAGCCCTGGGATTCAGCCAGTCTGATTTACGGTCCTGACAACACCACAGGGAAGCGGTCCATGTTATCTTTTGAATACAGGTCTAACTTAGAGGCAAATCCCACATATTTCTGAGGCCTAATGCGTGGTTTTGTGCTATTCGTAAGAAATAATGCTGGCATCCTTAAGTTCTATGTCAGAAAAATATGAAACATCTGTGTCATTAGCAGATAATGTAACAAGGTATGTGGTAGGAACAGACATCTTAATTATGGATGCAAAACCACTGCTGAGAAGTTGTGGGGAACAAAACTTGTGCTGCTACATGACCGTGCCACTTCTTGCATGAAATTTATAGCCATGGAAAATACATTCCTTGGACCACAAGAAACCCTTAGTACTGGGTTCACAAAAAGAAACCTGAGAAGACCTATACGTTCACCATCTTGTTTAATACAGCTAATGTAGTTATTAGACATGATTTCAAATCAAGAAATTTTTCAAAGACTCTTCAGCTGCCATGCCAGAATGGGCTTAATGTTGGGTCAAACTGAGGGAGCAGAGATGGAACGAGATACTTTACTGAAGGAGCTGGCTACATTGCCTCCAAGGAAGCTGCCTCCAAAATGAAATATCAAGACATCCATTAGCTTTTGGTGGTGGTCCCACCAGCAACTATGTAGCCAAGCAATAGTCAACACACACCAGATTTATCCAGGAGGAGTATTTTTTCACTCACATTGTTGGCATTGCAGGTTTGAAATCCTCAGCAACCAGGGGGTATCGGTACAGGAATATGGAGATCTACAGCCCAACAGAACAATTCTGAACGTTTGCAGCCAACTCCTGGGAGATTTACATGGCTCCTTTCTGGAATATTTGCTGGTGTCTCCCATCACATCCTCCTAGGGACACGTGGGGCACAAAGCCTCTAAGAAATTTCCTGAGCTACCACCACTGCCAGAGAAATTCATCTGGCTCACAACGTACCCAGGTGCTGACTCCAAGAAGCATCAGGAGAAAGGGGGAAGCCAATACAGGCCTCTGCCATGAGAATACTTCTTGCAGTCTGCTCCAGCAGAAGCAGACTGAAGGCAGCTATTTCAGGCAGCCACATGCTCACAGCTTCCTACTTTCCTAGATGCTCTTCGGGATCCATGGACTTGCCTGGATGCATGGGCTGAGTTATGCATGAGCTACCCAAGAGCTGTCCATGAGTATTAAGAATTGCTCTGGTTATTGCAAGCTACAGTTTATTGAGTAGCTTAAGATTATTGTGGCCTGCCAGGATGAAAAGGTTGGGCGCCACTGACAGAGCTAAAAGAGCACCGATCAAAAGGAGCGAGTGAGAAGCTCTGTGGGCTGGCAGCAAAGCTAAGTTGTCCACTTGGTGTTCATGCCAAGCCTGGGCAAATTGACTTCTCCCATCGTGCAGTTGACTGGGGAGACACAGTCCAGAGCTCCGTCCTCCACATCTCAAAATGGGTTATAGCTTCAAAATATGAGTTTAAGAGAAAAAGACAGCAGCATCTTTATTCCAAAGGGCTGCACCATGGGATCCCGAGATCCTAGCTCTAAAGTAAGGCACTGAAGGTCACAGTGGAAAAACTCCAGTTGTATGTGTCAGAGATAGTTACACAGGGTCCAGCTTAGGTCTCAGTTGTGGTTGCCTGGAGATGTTTCTCAGGAAGGTGACACAAGCAGCCTATGGAAGTGGAATAACATTAGGCAAAAATGAAGGCAAAATTAAAGAGAGGTGGTAGAGACAAAGGGTGTATCTGCCCTGCAGGTCACAAGTAGTTATAGTGGTGCCTGAATAACCCTAAACAACGAGACTATGGGCCTGGCAGAACAAAGCTCAGACAGAGCCAACTTCAGTGCTTTACTGCCATTTATTTGGCAGATTTACCATAAGTTTACCTTTCACCCTGTGGCTCACAACTAGGACAACTATGTTCTCCTTCATTGCCCTCCATTTCAAGATTTTAGATAGCCTCGAATGAGCTGTCAGAAGCAAGATCCCCTCACTATGCTGTTGAAGCAAGCAAAGTCAGGGGCAAACAGAAAAACTGACAACTTGAGCGAGGTAAAGACATACTGCAGAAAGTACACCTACCAACAACTGAGGGGGTAGGTCTGTGTTTGGAAACCCTCCAAAAGGTGCTTATCCCCTTTCTAACATTCACATTTAACTGGAAACATTAAGAAAATCCATTTATATGCTCACCAATCAGTAAAGACTATTGTGAAAGAACATGAGAGGGCTTATGTGAGATGCAAATACATTTTCTTAGCTGTGTGGTGTTCATGCTAGTGCATCAAAGGAGTTACTCAATGAATTTGACATGCCAATAATTCTTTCTTCATTGTGAGGGACTGGGGGAACTACAGTGCTAGAGAAAAGCAAAATACCCATTTTCAATAAAAGGGGAGGTTGTATTATTACATTGGGCTGCTTAATCTTGTCTCCTCGTAAATGTACACATTGTGCTTTGCACAATGGGCCCTGATTGTGGTGGGGTTTTTAGATGCTTTGATAATAATAACAACAACAATGAGTAGCAATTAACAAGAAATTCAATGGTCCCAGAAATTACCCCCTCATAAGTCTGACTACTGTATGTAGTAGTAATGGAACAAATATTAAGAAAAATAAATTACTGGACATCTGGAAAATAACAGACTATTGAGCAATAAGTAGCAAAATAAATTTGGTCAAAAAAAGATATAGCTGCCTTTTTTGACACAATTTAAAAAATGGTTGCAGTATACTCAGAGTAATACATGCATTACAGCTACATCAGCTACAGCTCGCAGTAAAACATTTGTTCCAGTGCCAAATAAAATCTTTTTTTTTTAAAAAAAGGAGTAAAATAATTAACTTTTTTTGGCAATAAATATTATGAAGATCAGAGCTGCTAAAAAGACAGGAAAGAAAAATACTAGCTAGCATCATTTTAAATACAGAGCTAGCGATACTTAAGAGCTCAGTGCTGGACCATTTACTTTTTTATAGAGTATTTCATTCTGTGCCATTTAGATCTTTCCTTCACTCTCCTTGTAATACCATATGAGATTTCCCAGAAATATATTGCTCTGTGTTGATATTTTCATTGTCTGAAGCTGAGGTTTGGGAGGGAGGAAGGGAATGAGGGAGCTATTTATTCTCTCACCCTATAAATTCAAATAGCTTCTGAATTTTTGCATGATACTTAACACTTTTTAATCATGACCTGGAAGGAGAAATTCACAAATGAGGAATTCAAGCTGGTATTACCTTACCTCCCACTTATATTGCCTTCCTCAAATTACCAGCAATAAATCCATCCCGAGCTAGCCCACAGCATAGCAAAACACTTGAGCATATGTTCAACTATTGGCACAGCCAGTAGTCACTGAACTTAAGTAACTGCAGTTACTCTTGAAGGCCTTTTTATATCATCAAGTTGCATTAGCTACTGAGAACTCTTTCCTCTATGCAAGGATGCAAAAGAAGGTCCTAAGACATCTATCACCTGCAAGAGCAAGAAAATTCTGCTGTGGATTTTGCAAATAACTACCAAGAGGAATTAGCACAAGTTCCTACTAAATGGAGCATTTAAGAATAGGTGAGACAAAACTAGTAATTGCACTGTAAAGAACAACCTATCCTCACACAGACCTGGAATGGGCATTCTCAAAGACCTGGATGGTGTGTGAGCAGGGCAGAGCTATCCCTTACAATGTGGACTTAAGGAAGAAAACTTTACACAAAAGGCTGCACCAAACCCCAGCGTCTTCTCTCCCTGAAGGGAAAGTGTGGTATGTCAATCCCACTGTGATAAAAAATTTAAAAAAAAAAAAAAAAAAAAAAAAAAAGATGTGTCTGTCTTCCCTCTATTTATTAATAATTTGATTTATGGGAGTTTCTAAAAATAAAGAAAGTACCAAAACATATGACTGACCAGTACCCTATGGCTTTCTTCCTCATGTGGAAACTTGAAAGCGTTTCTTTAATTATTCTGTATTATGTGAAATTCATATGACTATTGGCACTAACGTAAATAGTTCTCAGCTGGGATAGTTACTTGCTTTTTACCAAACGAAGATGAGTGAACTGGTGAAAAACAAAACCAGAAGGTCATTTAGTAGTTACATAGCAAATAAAACATATCCTCTGTAAACTTAAAGAGATAATGTCTGGATGGCTAGGAATGTTAGGCTGCTTTGGCAGTTGGCAGAATAAAGGGGATTTTTTCTTAGTTCCTCATGGCTGCGCAGTGCCTCATGCTCTGGAACTCCAAGCAAGAATGGCAGCATATTCTTGACACTTCAGTTAACTAGCAAGTCATAATAAAATCCTCATATCACTTCAAATCAATCTGAAATAGTAACTTTTTCCTTTATTTATTTGTAGTAAACCAAAATACAGAGGATGGAAAACATTGCAGGCCAAGTGAGATGTTTAATTTGATCAAAAAGGAAATAACTCCGTTCTCTTTTAAATAAAATTCAGGCACACTCTGAACTGTTTGTTGCTATGAATTTAAAAAAACGGGAATGTTTCCCTCAAGGACAGTCAAAGTGAAATGTTCCTTTTTTTCTTTTTTTTTCTTTTTTTTTTTCTTTTTTTTTTTCCTATTTGGGGTTTGTTTGTGTTTTTGGCTAAAGGAATTGGGTGAATTTGACATGACACTTCATGAAGGATGTGGGAATGCTAAACAGAAGTAAAAAGAGGGCCTGAGAATGATTCAGTGGTTGGCAAATAGCTCTTGCAATGGCAGGCTTCGGGACGTCGTGCTATCCAGCTCATAGGGAGGGAAGACTGATAGGCAACAGAAAATAACCCAGTCTTTTAAACTCTGTTGCAAAAGAGACAGCAGGATCCAATGGCTAGGAAGTGGTTCAGGATGGTCAGGAGTGGTTCAGGAAGAACGAAGACACGCAGCAGATCCTGGGGAGCCCCAGGACTCGGGGAGCCCCAGGCAGGCATAACAAACTGGCCCCAGACAGGTCTCGGCCGGCAGCAGCTTGGATCTCTCAGCCCCAGCATTAAGGCAGCTCCTGCCCTGCCCACAGCACGCTGGCGTTCGCTCTGCCCGGGTCCCTGACCAAGTTCACTGGCATCCCTTCCTCCATGTTAGAATCAGAGAATCTTCATGGTTGGAATGGACCTTTGAGATCATCGAGTCCAACCATACACACACATAAAAAAAAAACCCTACAATCTCTGTCACTAGAGCATGCCCTGAAGTGCCAAATCTAGACGTTTCTTAAATACCTCTAGGGATGGTGACTCAACCACCTCCCTGGGCAGGCTGTTCCAGTGCCTGACCACTCTTTCAGTAAAGTAATTCTTCCTAATATCTAACCTAAACCTCCCCTGACGCAACTTCAGACCATTTCCTCTGGTCCTGTCATTATTCACCTGGGAGAAGAGGCCAACACCCACCTCTCTACAGCCTCCTTTCAGGTAGTTGTAGAGGGCAATGAGGTCTCCCCTCAGCCTCCTCTTCTCCAAACTAAACATGCCCAGCTCCCTCAGCGTCTCCTCATATGGCTTGGTCTCCAGACCCCTCACCAGCTTGGTAGCTCTCCTCTGGACACGCTCCAGCCCTTCCATGTCCCTCTTGTACAGAGGGGCCCAGAACTGAACACAGGACTCGAGGTGAGGCCTCACCAGTGCCGAGTACAGAGGCACCATCACTTCCCTACTCCTGCTGGCCACGCTATTCCTGATACAAGCCAGAATGCTGTTGGCGTTCTTGGCCACCTGGGCACACTGCTGGCTCATGTTAAGATGGCCATCCACCAGCACCCCCAGGTCCTTTTCTGATGGGCAGCTTTCTAGCCACTCTTCCCCAAGCCTGTAGCGTTGCTTGGGGTTGTTGTGACCGAAATGCAGGACCCGGCACTTGGCCTTATTAAACCTCATACAGTTGGCCTTGGCCCATCAATCCAGCCTGTCCAGGTCCCTCTGTAGAGCCTTCCTACCCTCAAGCAGATCAACGGTCCCACCTAGTTTGTTAGTGTGACCCTTTCAGAAGAAAGGATGAAATCCTGCACCTGTTGGAACAGCTTGTATTGCGGGTTTACTGCTAGTTAGAAATGGCCGTGATTTGTACGGTTCGGCAATACATTTAAGTGTCTGCCTGGTTTCTAGCACAGGATTATTCCTGTAGCCACGTGCCATGTGCCCGACTGTTTTGCTTAATAGGGTCCTACATCATGTTCGTCCTCTGATGTCAGACTGAGTAAATTCACCTTCCTTGTTTTGGAACCTATGCGAGTGCTGTGGTACTCAGTGATGAACTTGAATGTTATTAAGTTTGTGTTTTGCTGGAAGAAAGTGAAGAGAAATAGAAATACGGGGGGGGGGGGGGGGGGGGGAAGCATGATGAAAATGGAACAAGAAGTGGGTATAACAAAAATCAATACACATGAAAGAAAAGAAGATGAGGGGGCAAGATACAGAACTTCTTATCTGAAAACACGGTGTACCTGCCATGTGTCGGGCGTGCATTTCTGCCAGCTCTGGGGAAGAGTTTTCTCCCTCACACGTAGGACTCGCCTTAGCCACAGAATTTTTAATTTGCTACTCCCTTGCAGAAAAAAATGACTGAATACCATAGTGGTGAGTGGTGAAAGGTTCACTATTCAGAAATCCCAAATTAGTTTGTGATTTGCAAAACCTCAAACTCCTCGAGGTTCACTTCTTACTGCATAGTGACTCACTTCATATAATGAAGTCTCAGTATAATAAAATCTGGATTAAGCTATTGTAGCTAATAGCTGAGCCAAATCATTTTGCCAAGTTGTTCTTAATACTTTTAAAATGAAAACACATTAAAAAAAAAACAACACAACTAGAACAAAGGTCAGTACAACGTCATAAAGCAGAGCAATGCACTGGTGATGTAAAGGAAATTGTGGTACCTCATTGCTGTTGAGAACTCAGGCACTGAACTATCTGTGTGAGCAATCTGTTACTTGTCACTTTGACAAGGATGCTTGATTCAGACATTACACTGATGGATCTCATCAGGAAGATCTCCTAAATTCAAAATAATAAGAGCAGTTTTTTGGACATAACAGCCCATGCAGATTGACAGAAAATCATAATTCCATATATCCCCCAACTGCACCTGAATCAGCCTGAAATGTTTTTTGTGATTTACTCCTGTCCAGACTCAAGCCTTGCTCCAGCCCATGTCAAGTCCAGCGAGTTCCTGTACAGACCCACAGCAGCACCCAGCTGCTCACATCTGCAGGCCACCAAACTCCTCACCCAGGGTACTTTGTGCTTTGCTGCAAGAAATGTCTTTTTAGGCAGATAAGCTGTCACCAGAGAAGGCTTCTCTTAATCACAGCGCAGTTTAAGGTCAGTGAAGAGTCTCACACTGGACACTTTATAACACCTCTTCTAACTTTCCTTTTTCCCTTTTTCTTTTTCCTTTCTTCTATACACGCTGTTCCAACTCTGGATAAGATTAGAGCCGGGAACCTGGAACACACAGTTGAAACTGCTGAACCCTCATTTTCTATGTGAAGAACGTGTAAAGCTTTCACAGAAAATAATGATTCTTACCTTTGGAAGTACCCTGGCTCCTGCTGTAGCGCTGGGATGGAGCTCAGCAGTTCCTTTGGACTTACAGGCGATTGCTGGGAGTGCACGCAGAGCTGCAGCCAGGCCACCTGCAATGCTGGGGTTGTTTTGTTGGCTTGTTTGCCAGAAGAATTCTTTGTGTTTCTTTAATCTTGCTCAAAAGTTCTCTGTTTTTCAGGGAAAGCACGTACACTTCAAAGTTTTCATAGATCTCTTTTTCTCTTACACCAAAGGGACTGTTACGATCAGTTGAACAGACCACAAAGAACAAATCAGTGATAGAAAAAGGTAGATTTCCATCTACCATATAGATCACCTGTAGAGTAGTCAGAATAGCTCCATTCCAAGTTTATCCATGGATAGAAGCTCTATTTTGAAATGATGCTTCAGGCTTCCCAGGAAGATCCTTCAGACCAAACAGGGTCAGCATTCAAAGCGTGAACACCAGAAACAGGTGCTCACGTGAATTGGTCCTCACTCTTCTGAAGCCTGTCCTTCACTAAAGCCATCCTCCCTTTCCCAGCAGAAGGACTGGTCAGCAGGTAAGGAGAGGACTTTAAAATAAACTTTAGAGCTGGATGACTATTCTTTCCCCTTAATCATCGTGGAAAAGAGGCACCACAAAAATGTTGCCTTGATGTCTATAAAGCCCCAGCTGTCAGTTAGCTTGCAGTCAGCCTCTCACAAGCACTTCTGTGCAAATACAGCAGTCCGATACTTAGCATCAAATGTACAATCTCAGTTTTTCTTTTTTTTTTATTTGCTGCAAAGAAGCCTGATGTGACCAGCCAGATGGTAAATTATGACAAGTTTGGCACCAAAGTGTGGTCTCGTCTCCTAATAGAACATTTGTCATGGTTACATATTATATCGTGTTCTAATTTATAATACAGTTAAGCCCATCTGCGAGGCCAAATTCTGCTCTGAGTTACACAAGGCTAACCCCACTACAGCAGGGATAAAGGCACAGGAATGAGCAGAATCTAGCCCTGGTTCACCTACGCTTCAAAAAGCCTTTAGAAATACCTAGTAAACAAGCCTATATACACTTGCTCAGAGTCTAGATGCTCTGAATGGGAAATAGATGGAAACCCTTCAGGGTCTTAATTGGCACAATCAGAATTCAACAACAACAACAACAAGTCTTCATTTCCAAAGAAGGAGTTTTATCAGCAATAATACAAGCAGATGCCCATTAACTATATATTGGAAGTCCATCTTTCAGTACAATGCAATCAAAAGGGAATCTACAATTGCAGGATAACGTCTCTTGTTTTCTGCCTACAAAACAAATAGTGATAAAGCTTAGTCTTGATAAACCAGTCCCTGCCAAAGAGACACAGGAACAAACCTTCCCTCCAGGGAGGCAACGTGTCCTCCTAGGGAAGCACTGAGGGCTGCATATCCTCTCCCACGCCAGATGATAGGAAGGCAATATCTAAGTCTGCATTCAGACTCCTCTTCCAGACCATTCAATCTCAGGATAATTCTTCTGAGCACAGACTGAAGCCCAGGCTTTTTCCCAAACACAGGCATTTTTGTTTCAGGCAAGCAGTGTTCCTATATCAAGGCTTTGTTAGTTCATACACATCATTATAGCTCCACCTGCAGAAGTGCCAGCTATTTCATCTCAGAGCCTGTGGTCCTCCGATTTAGATAAGAGAATGATCAGAAAAACTGGTTTAGGCTTCAAGGACAGCTGAGGCTTGAGCAGGTAGGCACAGCTTGCTGCGGTTGTCAATCATGGGCACAGGTGTGGAGCGGAGCGCTGAGTGAACGCAGCTATCGCGCTACAGCCTGTTGTCAATCACACCTCTTAAGTCCATCTCATTTAAAGAGGGCTCCCAGGAAGTAAGAACAGAGTACGCTTTCGCCCTATGTGCTTGCCAAACACCAGTTTGCAAAAACGAAAAGGAACAAATCCTTGTGGTGGAGAGCAATCCGGTGAAAGCAGCGCAACCTCATCATCCCAGGGAGCTGCCCAAAGCCGTCCATGCAGCACTCGCTGGTTCGGCAGCGCTCTGCCTCCCCGGGTGGGACAGCAGCCAGGGGGCTGGTTAGCAGTTAGCGCACGTGTCAGCAGAGTGGCTTGTCAGATAATGTCCAGAAAGCTTGCAAAAATTCTCCTAGAGTTATATTGAAACGTGTTTGGAAAACTGTGTGATAAACTGCAAGAAGGCTTGGTGATATCATTACGTGAATTCACCATTGTACAATGTGCCATTAACTTTAAGTTCCGGTGAAAGAAATATGGAGAAATTGATTGTCCATACTGCACAGAACAATTGCTTTCTAATGTAACACCTTGCTAAGTTGGCTTTGGTTTTATTGAAAAACTTTGTCTGGGTTGATGTTTTTTTCAGACCTACCCAATGCCTCTGGGAGCTATTTGCAAGACCAGTAAAAAAGGCAATGGGTATTCCTATAGTTTTTGTACCATTCAAAAACTGACCTGCCAGAAGAGCTATTACTTAGCCCCATAATAATTCCTTCAAGGAAATGGCCTAGAAAAGGGCACCCATAACACCAAAGGACAATGGGCCCAAAATTCAGCTGATATCAACAGTGACTTTGTTAATTATGTATTGTGAAAAATATGAGATTGGAAAGCACTGGAAAGTACTGTAAAACTGTAAGGAACTGAAAGCCAAATTAAAGGTTAACATAACGTTGAATTATTTTGCATCAGAGTTTTGTTTGGTTTTATCTAATTTTCTTTAGCACCCAATTGTATGATGAGCTTCTCCTGAGTTCTGAAATAAATTATTCTCAAGAACAATCTTACATTTATATTACTATAATAACCATTACCCTGTTGACAACATTTGTATAATTGATTCAGTCTGTGCATAGGCATCACTTCATGCACCATAGAAATTATTCCACTTGCAGACAAGTCTGTATCGGGAGAGCGGGAAGTAGCTCTGCAGACAACTGGAGAAGAGTGAGACCCATCTTACCTCAGTTGGGAAAAAAGCCTCTGTGGTATAGACAGAGTTACTGAAGTTGCCTGTACAAATCATAGGGGAAAAGAGACCATTCCAGAAGGCAGTTGGACACACCCAAGGACAGAATTATCTCTCTATATGGACCCCTAGAGAGTTCCTAATCAATGAGCTTAGGCTGGATGGCTAGCATTTAAATGATGATGCAGAGGTAAGATCACATCACAGCGAGATCTCCACTGAGCAGTGAGGCACACACATACCGTGCAGAAATACGATTTCCTTCTGAGCCAGGTCCTTTGGCGTTCAGGTGGTCGGGCAGAAGCTAGCATGAAAACAGGCAAGAAGGGCAGAGAGCTTGGCTCCTTGGATTTTCAAAGCAGCTGAAATCACACTACAGTTGCAGATTTATCAGAAGGACCTGTCAAATAATTGCAACCTCCTAAATTCTTCTTTGCAAGACAGTGATTCATAATCTTATCAAGTACGAGGCATTCCTTGTGAGCATTAAATGCTGGATTTCCAGTGGATCCAACAATGACAGCAGATCACATTTTCCTGTGAGGTGCCTGAATGCACCTCGGTAAAGGAGAATTCCTTTATGTTTTTGATGAATTTGAAAAGCTGTCTTCTCAGGAAGAGTCAGCAAATAATTCTGAATGTCCTGGTTCGGGATAGAACAAAAACAATTTTCCTTTTCAGTAATTTTACTTTTCAGAGCAAGGACCACTATGGCAACTTATACCAGCTGAAACTCTGCCTTCAGTTAACACACAAGGAAATAATGGAGGGATCAGGACTAAGCATAGAAAAAAAAGGAAGAAGAAATACAGGAGCAGAAAGGCAATTAAACTGAAGCAAAATCAGAAAATTGAGGGGGGAAAAGGGGCAAAAAATAAAAAGCGAAAGTAGTGTAAGAGAAAAAGGAAAGATAACTGAATGCAGAATCACCAAACAAGCAAATGAACAATGAACAGATGTGAAGAATTAATTGTTGGACATTGACCAGAAACATATCTAGAGAACAGGGAAAAGAGGCAGAAAAAGGAAGGGAAAGAAGCCAAAAATCGCAAGACGAATGTTTTTATCTTCTTAGTATTTGTTTGCAATTGTACTGCTTGAACCTGATTTTTTTTTCTGAACTAGTCGGAAGTCTTGCTGAGGATCTGCAGCCTACCGCTAACAAACACCATGCCTCTCAGATGTTCTTCTGTTGTTAATCACACACCAGTACATCCTTTAGTGGTCTTCCCCTGTTCTTTCAGATATGGTTCATACAGATATTCTCTCTGCTGTGTGAGAGGCCTCTTTTAGTCCCCAGGAGAGGCAGGGTAAATACAATACAGCTATACTTTTGTACTACCAGAAATAATTAAATGTGCGCAGTAGGCTACTCATGCTGCAATGGAATTAGCTCCTCCCTGTATCCAGGCTTCAACTACTGAAGCCCTCTGTCCTCTTCAGCAGGACAAGATACATCTCCTGTGACTCTCAAGCTGCAGCTGTAGAAACATAATTACACGCAAAGTAACCTATTCTTTTTTAATTTTAATTCTGTCCTTTTGTGTCTGTTATTTGTAAAGTAATACTCCTCATACCATTATATCCTTCCCACTCACATTACAGAAAGGTATCTTTGTTCTCTTCTATGTTTTTCCGCAGGCTGGGGGATTGCTTACCCTCCATGTTTAAAAAACACACATACACCCACAAGCACACACACAGGCATGGTATGGTGCTTAACCACCACTAGCTCTCCTCAGACCCACACTAAACACATCCACCTTTGCTTTCAACCAGTTTTTTAGACCCTCATTTCTATAGGGACTCAGGTACCTTTGAGGTGATGAAACACCACTTTAACAGACTATAATTGGTCTTTTTAATAGCTCTTAGCTACAGTTCCTCTGGCTTTTTTTTTTCTTTGTCAAAAGTGTTTATATGATAAAACTTGTAGAATGCACACCAAAAAAAAAAAAAGAAAACACAGCCTGACAATCTGTGCAAAACAGGCCAGCAAGCTCAGAACTCATAGCTACGGCCCAAGGGTTAAGGCAGATGAAGATATCATGTGACAGCATATTTCTTATCCCCCTGCAGCACAATGTTTGTCTTCGAGCATCTGTCTCTGGACAATTGTGTAATACAAGGCAATGAGGTGTCTGCAGGATCCCTGTCTGTCAAAGTGAAACTGGAATCCCTCTCTTACAGCCCTTCTGGGCTTTATCAGGCCAGGCATTATGCGTTTTCATTTGCACTGCACATTACATAGTTCAATACATGATTACAACTGTACTTATAAGTGACAGGTTAAATTGAGTTCATTATTTTGTGTAAAGACAAATAATCCTTTTATGTTTTCCTGGTTTTCCCCCCTAGGCACATATAAAAATCTTTCTCCTCTTCTAAGGACTTCTATGACCCTCTGTAAGAGATTATGTTTTGCAAACCAATTTTTCAGCTAGGAGAATGCAGCTGAAGTTACCCCACTTCATTTAGCCAGTGCACCTTGTGTCAGGTAGCCTGGCATCGAACTGTGACTGGAGGGAACTGGGAGGAGGGGAGGGGAGCTGCAAGGGGGGCTGCCATGTGGGGAGAGTGGTGCTAGCTACAACCCTACGTGACCAGCCGGCTCAGGATGCTGCTGGAATGCGTGTGTTCCCCCACGGATAGACGAAGAACAAAATGTACCGGTGATACGGTCTGTGATGCAGGAGCATCGGCCTTGGGAGAAATAATACTTATGAAAAGCACTCAGGGTATAAAAGTTGAATTACGTTTCAGTCCCCAAACAGTGGCCTAGCCAGTGTGTAAAGCTCAGCAGCAAGGCAAATCGTCCAAACTCAAGCAAGTTCATACAGAGCAAGACTGATACTCTTCCCTCATGCAGACTTAAAACACTTTTGTTCGCAGCCAGTTCTGCTGTTCAGTAGGTATTTGGACAATTCCTGGTGCAAGGTGCAAATTGCTTAAATAAAGATCATACAATCACAGAATATCCCGAGTTGGAAGGGACCCATGAGGACTGTGGAGTCCAACACCCTGCTCCTGGCAGAGCTACCTAAAACTAAGCCATATGACTACGAGTGTCATCCAGACGCTCCTTGAACTCTGATAGGCTTGGTGCTGTGACCACTTCCCTGGAGAGCCTGTTCCAGTGATCAGCCACCCTATAAGAAAAGAACCTTTTCCTAACATACAGCTTCCTCTGATGCAGCTTCATACCGTGTCACAAAAGTGGCAAAATGTGTAACCTGATGGGGGGCACAATTTTAACCTCTGACCAAAAAAACCCAAACAAACAAACAAAAAAACCCAAACAAACAAACAAAAAAAACCCAAACCCTAAAAATAACTGTTTAAAACATTACTGTAATAATGTTCTCTTCTTATATGGGAATTAGTTGCTACATTTGTTTCTGAAGCTAAAATAATCTGGATGGAAACAATGCCCATTTAAAATAATAATCAAGGTGGAATGGAAGATGTGAGTTGTATACAGAGTCTTCAATGAAAGCCATGTGGTGACATCAGTCAAATTTTAGAAGACACGTCCTACTACTTCTATCCTGGAGAGTTCATAAACCTGTGCACAGTTAGAAAATGAAGATGATGAAGATCGGTTTGGCCCAAATTATATGTTGCTTAATTTGCCTGTTTATTAGCTAACTCCTTTTATAACATGACTGCTATGAAGAATATCACAGTTCTATCCATTTTATATGGTTTAACTGTGGGGATTTTGTAATTTGAAGACGCGGTTTAAAAACATTATTAAAAAAAAGAGCTGACCTCTCAGTGTATGAGTGACTTCACTGGAAATTGTCACTTTCTTAGACCCAGACATACACGTACGTATCCTGCTGAACTTGGATTTAGACGGGTTATTTGCAGTCTACAAGAAAAAATAAAGCAATAATTTATTACCTGTGATGAGTATTAATTAGAATAAACTGAATCAGTCGATTCAATTAAAAAATCACATTTTTAAATCTGCTCCTTCTCCACCCTAAAAATACTTCTTTGTAATGTTTTGGGGTTTTTTTTAATGTGAAACATTACTGTAAAATATTTTCAAGCAGAGGCTGCTGCTGTCTGGCTTATACTCAAAACAACTGAGACATTTTGCAAAGACAGGACAAATTTTAAGTTCGTGATTTTGCAAATTTCTTGGACTACTCTTTTTCTTTCTTAGGGGGGGAAAGTCGAGATGTTTCTTACATTTACAAAGCCTCCTGTAAATGTCACCCTGTTTTATAAAGTATCATTACATTTTCTTAAAATGATTACAGCTATCAATTTACAGCTAGAAAAAAATACGCTAGGAGCTAGGGATAGGAGAAACACCTTGTAAAGAAGTGTGGTTAATACATAAACCATAAAACACTGTGTTTATATCAGGACTGATTCTAAACTGGCAAATCACCTTGGCTGCAATTGCTCTGCTGCAGGTAGTGAATTCATTTTTTAATGAGGTTTTTATCCTGGTTCTAAGGAAACCAGGCTTATGTACTCACACAAACTACCCATTCTCACAGATGCCTTTTGAAGATGTTGGCGAATTCACAAAACTTGACAGAAGTTTGAAAGATATTAAATTCACCCAGTATTTCATGGAAATGGGCAGGCTAGTGAAGGAGACACTTAAATTAGTGCAAATTACTGCAAGGTATTATTAGACACCAGAGAAACCACACAAAAAAAAGATGGCTCAGAGAAAACAATTCCTCCTCTGTTTAGTAGGTCAAATAACCACTTGTTTGTGTCTCTCCACAATTCCCCCTTTTTTTTTTAACAGAGCAGAAACATTCCTTAACGTCCTTGTACGTGCCTGTCTTTGAAAAGTACATTACTGTGCTCCACCACCAACATATCGAAGTTTCTCATTGTTTCTCTTACAGTGAGAAGGAAATAAAATTATTCCCATTAGACTATGGGAGCTGGGTAAATGCTGGGATGGCACAAGCTACCCTCCTCACTAGGCCACCTCCCTACTGCTTTACAGTCCCACTCTGCTCCTTTCCTTGGGCTTGACAAGGCCTCCTGGGCAGAGCAGTATAATTGTCCAGCATGGATTAGTGTATGAAATCCTAGTTTTAAGAAAAAATAAAATCAGGACTAATTTCAACACCCTTTGAGCTGAAAAGTTCTCAATTAAGGCACGACAGAGTTTAGGCACCTGGCACACTGAAGTCAAGCTTATCATAACAATGTGAATCTTCTCAAGTGGTGTTTAGCCCAGTAGGAGCTTGTTAAGTGTGATGAGCTCTTAACAACAGGTAAACTAACATAAGAGTTTGTGCACTTATGAGCACAGGAGAGGGTTGTGCACCTGCTTTAGTCAGGTTGCTAAGAGCAACCGACAGATTCAAGGTCATCAACCCTTAATATTGTTTAATATTGCCTTAGCACAACCTTGAGCTCCTTTCACCAGTTGCTCCAGTTGCCACTTGGAGTTGCTAGTATTGCTTTTACTTATTAACTCTTTTGGACAAGAGTTGTGTTGGTATGTTTGGTGAGGTGTCTGTGTTTAAATAGTGAGATGTTGGTTCTTGACTGGGGGAGAAGATAATAGTGACCACCACCACAAAAGTAACCCTTGTCCTGCAATATCACTCTTGAAAACAAAACACAGTATTTACAGGAAAGAGGGAATTACAAGAGAGAGATCACAAAAGACCAGAGGAGAGAGGTTAAGGGAGACCACAGGAGAAGGCTGAGAGGTTGATGAAGCAAACCAGATAAGGACAGGTATTCCCTTGCTTTAGGCAGATGGCTTTCAGGAGTCGTGACTCATGGGACAGTGCCCACCTTATGTAGAGGCATCAGAAGAATTTCTCATGGCCCCGCTCAGTCCAGGAGAAAACAATGCAAAAAAGGCAGGTTGTTCCTCTGCAACCTACTAATGGTTGTGAGACGCTGCTACAGAAACACACGGATACTTGCTGCAGGCAGCACACCCTTTGGATCTGCCATCCAGAGACAAGTAACAGGAAAGAAGCTCTTCACTGGAATTAAAGGAGCATCTTAAAAGCGTATCTCCAATCCCTTCACAGTCCTGATGAAGAGAAAGAAGGGACTGAAGGGGAAAAACGCTTTTTATTCTGTTGCCTGGTGCTCAAGCACATAAATTCATGCAATGCTTAAGTATCAATACAAGGAGGACCACAAAAACCTCGGAAAGATGGTATTAAAATAAAGAAAATGCCTAGAGCCAAAGACCTAGCATTTTGTTTGAATCTTGTCAGGGAAAATTTGGCTTTCATTCTCCTTTCACTGATACAAGCTTGAAAAATCTATCCAGCCCTGCACATTACCAGGAGTTGAACTGTAAGCATGTGTAAGTGCTTAAAGTACACAAGTCTGTAAAGTGCTCCCCTAACCTACGTGGGAGGATAGAAGAGTAAAAGATTCAAAAAAGCTTAAAAGCAGGACAGCGCTGGTTGCCTAGAAAACAAAACTGACTACTAGTCAAGAATGGAATTCTGTTTTTAGCAAAATGCTACCGAGTGGCTGAAATTTGGGTTAGCAGAACCACTGTGACCTAAATATAGGGTACATCCCTGGACCAAAGAAAGGTAGAGCCCTTTGTTTCTATGGAGAGGGCCTTTATCTGAAAAGATGGTTGGCTTTCATAAGGCAGCTTGTGTAAAACAAGCCTGCTCCAGAGTAAGAGTGGGGACCCACACTCAGTGCTGCAGATCACGCTGCTCAGATAAGCAGAGCTCTGCCAGCTCATGAGACGTGAGGGCGAATCATTCATATGAATAACGTTGCAGGCTTAGCTTCCAGGGCTATTCTCTTTGGGTTGTCATGAATTGATGATGCTTAGCAGCAGTTTTATAAAACAAAGTTAATGGAGGTTTTGTTTTTTGTTTTTTTTTTAAAAGTGATGTTGCAATTTCTCCCTTGGACAAATTTAACAGACTAAGAAATATTTCTTAGTGAGACAGTATAATTTCTTGCAATAATTTTGTTACAGATGAAAAGTCAAGCCTATAGCCTTATACAAGGCAGTGGAACTAGTAAAGCAACAAAATTTGCAAAAAATATGGTTTTGCCCTTTGTTAAGGGCACAAATTCAAGGGTTGGAACTTAACATACGTTCAATTGTACACATACATATAGCGTTTTGTAGGAATTTCATCAAGGTACGAAATCAGGCTGGAGAAAAGACTAAAAGGAATGTAAGAGCCCCATATTTTCCAGGCATTTCTACCTGGTTTAATAGGCTTACAATTTGTCCACTTACTTAACAAAAATAATCTTACCAGGTTCCCATCACTTTCATCTCAGTTTTTAACTATTGTGATATTCCTCCGGGCTATTACATGACATGCCAATAAAAATGCAGGAGTACAATAGTTTTCTTTGTGTTCCTCTCCCTTAATCTGCAAAACAGATGCAGTGAGTGCACTAGCCACTCCAGATTGCTTTCAGCAAAAAAACATAACTTTGGCAGGTTAGTACTAGTTAAGGGGCATATGGTTTGCTATTCTCTGTGGAAAGATAGCCATAAGTCAGCCAGCAAATTCAGATTGTTATAATTAACAACAGACAAACATTTGGCTAAAAATTCATGAGGGTTTTTTTTTGTTTGTTTGTTTGTTTGTTTTGTTTTTGCATGGCTTTCTAACCATTTATCCTTCTCTTTTTTTTTTTTAGAAAACAAAAAAGAAGAAAACCCACACAACTATGTGATTGATGGAGTAAATTATGTTGCAATTATCATAACGATGTCCTTGTTATTGTTTCAGAAAAATGTTTGGCTTTTACTACCACCCTCCTCTGATTTGACATGAATTTTAAGATGAAATGAAATAAATCTAGTTTATTATAAATCATAATTTGGGGACAGTCTTTTTTGAGTGAAACCAAGCTGGCTTGTAGCTTGCAAACCAATCAGCAAGAGAGAATAAAATACTTGACTAGCTTGATATGAAGAAGCTGACTTTAGAGGACAGGCCAACTACTGAACTTGTATATACTTTCCATTAGCTTTCAGGGGAATCACGTACGTGCTTTGAGAGCAGAGTCTGGCCTATTGCATTAGGCCTATTAGATAAATTAAGAAGCTTTAAAAATTCTCACTGAGAGGGACAAAGCACATCCCTAGCAAGAAAAACATGACACTTCCTGACCAGTATGTTTGTGGCATCTAAGGCTCTGCTTCAGAAAAGCACTTGCGTGTACGGCGTTTTTTTAAGCTGCTGCGTAAGTCCAAGCGGAGGTTCGGCAAAGCCCTTGAGCGCACAACGTGACGGGCTTGCCCACGAGCCTGGCAGAGGCAGGGCACAGGACCTCCGGAAGGCACAAGGACTCAGTTCTCACTTGTGCCGCTGCAGCTGCTCTCCAATTAGCAAACGCCAGCCTGCAGCAGACGAGGGATTTCATCATGGGCGAACCTGTGTCCCCACGTGCCGGCACCAGCTTCCTGACTTTTACGGAGCCGTGAGATTTCTTTTGCTGGGGTCCCATCAAGCCTTATAAGCTTCAAGGCTGGTCAGCACCTAGGGACCTGGGGTAGGCGCTGAGGGGTCACAACAGGGACCCGCTAACCTAAGCCTGGAAATTTCTGCCTGCAGAAAGACTGCAAATTTCACAAGTTGTCCTCGGGCTTTGTCTGCACTACAGAGACACCCAGCTGGGCATTAAATGCTCAAGGCCTCCCAGCATGGTAGGCAAAAGTGAATGTTGCATCAGCAGGAATGAGGACTAACTTGGTCCTGTTCAAGAGAGCTAGAAGGACCTATGTCTTTGCTGTGGGAGAGGGTGGATAAGCTCTCAGGCTGTGGGCATGAGAGCTGATCAATCAGACTGGCAAGGACAGGAGAGTGTTGCATCTCCAAGCCAGTTCTTGCTGCTGCCAAGGGAATAAGATACAACATTGCCAGGGGAGGGGCTGGGGGGGTCCTCTCTCTCCCTCCCTCTTCTGCCCTCCAGCAGGAGCCACCACTCGACATAATCCAGCTCCTACCTCACCTCCCCAGGGTTCTGGCACAGGCATAGACAGCAGAGCAATAGCCACTTTGCTGCTTCTCCACCCATCTGGCACCCCAGGCGGCTGCCTGCTCTGCTTACTAAATCAACCTCCACGGAGCTCTGCATTGGCACTGCTGCAGCGCTCTGGTGCCCAGGCAAGCACCCCAGTGCCTGCTCACCACCCACTGTGGCCACCTGCAGCAGCCCTGCATGGCATGCTCTGTTGCATGCTTTCCTCCAATGTCACACCAGGGCCCACAAGAGGTGTAAGAGAGAGTCTCTCTCCAGAAACGCATCAGTGACAGGTCCTCAAACAGCCCATGCAACTTTGCAAGACACTCGATCTTCTTTTTCTCTCCTAGTTGGACCACAGGGGCAGCTATCTCTCTTTAGGGGAAGCTGCTTCCACAAGGCTGGCACCAAATGAAACTTCCACTGCTCACCAGCCGTGTGCAAGCCGTGTGCATCCTATATGCTCACATACAGACTAATAAAACAGGAACTGAAGCCTCAGAGCTCTGCCACTGTGATGATGATGATTATCAATATTAACAAAAACAAGTGTCCTTCACAGGTTTTTCTACTGAGAATATTTTAATGATTAATAAAGATTTGGTGCAGTACTGCACTTGAAAGTACAGTAGAAAACTTGGAACATGGACAAACCCAAGAGCAGCCCCTACCACCTTAGAGCAGATGTCCAACTAGTCTAACGCCCTGCATTGGGCAGTGTCCAATAGCATACATCTAGGGAGAACTACAAGAAAAAGAGAAGCATATATGGTACCTCCTCGATATGCTCTTCCAATTTCCAGCAATCTACGCCTCCTGAGCTAAAGACAGAGGCTTAGGTCCTTTGGGTTTTATTTATTTAATATAGCCCTCAGTGAATTTTTATTTCACTAATTTCTGTCATCACTTCCTCAGGCTAGGAAGTCTTGTGGTGGCAGGTTTTCTCCATTGCTGTTTGTTATCATCTACCTGGCCTGTTCTCAGACTTCACCTCCCACTGTCAGCTGTCAGGTAGACACTTTTTCTTGCTAGGACTCCACAGAGACCAGTGTGTCCCATGAATCAAAATAAACTGGCTAGTCCAGTATCCTTCTTGCTCAAGGGAGAGCTCTTACTGAGGAACAGCCAGCATAGCAGTTTTACACCAACTTGCCATGTTGTCCCAACTCAACAAGCATGGGGAACTTTGTTCACATGGCACCTAATGGCCAAAAATTTTTTCAGGGGCCTAACCAGCCTGGTTCTGATTCCAGGACTGAACATCTCAGAAAAGGGAACCAATATGCCTTCATCCCCCCATCTTCACACTCCAGATGAGTAAATAAGGAATGACAGATAATGAATAGCCAATGTATGATTTGTGCACAGATACTTATGTACTATTTAATATAATATTTAATATCATCATCAATAACATAGATGGTGGGACTGACTCCACCCTCAGCAAGTTTGCAGATGACAGCAAGCTGAGTGGTGCAGTTGATTCACTAGAGGGAGGAAAGGGTTGCCATCCAGGGGGACAGGCTTGAGGAGTGAGTCAATGTGAACCTCATGAAGTTCAATAAGGCCAAGCGCAAGGTCCTGCACTTGGGTTGGGGCAATTCCAAGTATCAATACAGGCTGGGGGATGAATGGATTGAGAGCAGCCCTGTGGAGAAGGACTTGGGAGTACTGGTGGACAAAAAATTGGACATGAGTCAGCAATGCACACTTGCAGCCCAGAAGGTAGCCAGCCAGTCATACCCTGGGCTGCATAAAAAGAAGTGTGGCCAGCAGGTGGAGGGAGGTGATTCTCCCCCACTGCTCCACTCTGTGAGACCCCATCTGCAGTACTACCTTCAGTTCTGGGGTCCCCAGCACAAGACAGACACAGACTTGTTAGAGTAGGTCCAGGGGAAGGCCACAAAAATGTAGGCCTCCCATTTAGGAAGGCTGGAACACCTCTCCTGTGAAGAAAGTCTGAGAGAGTTGAGGTTCTTCAGCCTGGAGACAAGAAGTCCCCAGGGAGACCTTTTTGCAGCCTATCAATATACAAAGTGGGCTTGTAAGAAAGATGGAGAGCGCCTTTTTACCAAGGCCTGTAGGGACAAGACAAGGGGCAATGGTTTTAAACTGAAAGAATGTAGATTTAAATTGGACATAAGGAAGATATTTTTTACGAAGAGGGTGGTGAGACCCTGGAACAGGTTGCTCAGAGATGTGGGTGCTCCATTGCTGGAAGTGTTCAAAGTCAGGCTGGATGGGGCTTTGAGCAACCTGATCTAGTAAAAGATGTCCCTGCCCATGGCAGGGGGGTTGGACTAGATGATCTTTGAAAGTCCCTTCCAATCCAAACCGTTTTGTGAGTCTGTGTATGAGAAATGGACAAGCCACCCGAAAAAGCAGTGTCTCCCTGTGATTGCCACAAAAAGTGAACACAAAAGGTTGTGAATATGACCGAGATAAGCAACTGGGAGGAACGTTGGCAACACTGACCTGCTTTCCTTACCGTTGGACAGGGACAAATCAGGCATTCCCCTCTGCGTGGCCTGTCTTACGCTTGCTTCAGTTCATCCCTTTCCCACAAGAGGGTGATGGTCCTCCCTCTCCGGGCAGTAGTAAACAAGTGACTCCCAGGGAGGAGGAAAGCCCAGGTGGAGCATTTAGAAAGCTCCAGAGCATGCAATGAGCTATAAACCACGGCGGCGAAGGTTTCTTCACACTCCAGTTACCTGGCAAACAAAAACCATAACTGCTTTATCACAGCCTACTGACAGCCTCCTGTTAAAAAAGCCAGGATTTAGGAGTCCAAGGATGGAACTGGACACATGCTAAAATCCCTTCTCTCCTGAAGACTTCAGGCCCTGCTGGCAGTTGCCTGGCTGCACCGTCCCTCTTCCTCCTGTCTGACCTCCTCTTCCTCCCACGGCAGCATAACCTCCCGGTGCGCCAGAACCAGCATTACAAACCTACAAAAGAAATGATTCAGCAAATCGGACAGACAGCACAGACTCACAGCGTCTTGTTGTATGCGGATAGCAAACATTAATCACATTCTCAGTAGTTCATTAAGAGAAAAGCCAAATCAAGATATTGCCCTTTTTTTTCAGTTTGTCTGCTTCCAAATACCTAATAATAAAATATTAGTTACGTTAGAAATGATTCATACAGACGCTGGGCTTTGAAGGGGAAAGAGGCACAGTTAGCACGCAGCAGAAAAGGCTACCCGCATGATTTGTTAGCTCTGGAAGGAAAAGACAGCAGCAAGCACAGTGGAGTCCTGGTCCCAGCCTAGGGCTCCAGGGCACGCCTGTAATACTCCTAATAAATAACCTTGAACATATTGCTGAACTCAAATTCGGGTCCCAGGAGCTCTCCCAAGCTCTCCCTCCACAGCAACCTTGCAGTCCCCATAACAACCTGGCTAGCTCAGCTATCCCCGTCTTTCTCCACACTCCTGTTTCCCACTGCTCTGTAATAAAACAGCCTTATGCCCTAAATCCTTGTCCATCTTCTGCCACTTCTGCTTACATCCCTTTCTCAAGCACTCCCCTCTGTCCCTTCAGCCCACCCTCACACTGTTCATGCTAGGACTGGGGTAACAAGCAAAGTGCACCTTCGGGGTGCCTGGCTGGGGTACATAGCACATCCACTCCCAACCCCTTGAAATCATTAAGGAATTTTCTCCCCAGAAAGCAGGAATCTGAGGTTTTTTTCATTCCTCTGTCCTAGCAAAGGCTGTCCCCTTCTCAGTACGATCTGTGTTTTTTTACCGTACCCAAACCCTACTACCGCAGAAATGAAGAATGTTGATGGTCCGGTTGGCCAGACCAAATGGTGCTCAGTCACACACTGTGCTCTGACAGCTTTTGGTGCAGGTTTGTTTACGGGTAGCAGTTGTCAAACTGTGGTTTGAAGACCCATTGAGAGGTTTGTCTGCGGACAGAAGTATTCTTCCCTACCTTTAAGGGGAATCCGCAAAAGGACATTTTATGCTTCCTGTGTAACATTTGCAAATCAACAAGACAGCACTTCACCTGGAAGAGCTTGAAAACTCCAGCACAGGAATTTGGGGCAGCTTGTGTCCATGGTTGCTGGTAAATGGTGGGAGAGAGAATTTCTGAAATAACATGTTGCATGGTTGTCTGATGCATCTACAACCATTTTCTTTTTCTTCCAAGCTCCCAAATCCCGCCAGGTATCTAAAAATGTATTCACTCCCCTCCTTTTCCCTCTGCTGAGCAATTATGAAGAACCAAACGTCTGGAAAGTATTTCAAATAAATTAGTGGGAATTGTCAACAAAGACTGACTCAATTATAAACTGAAAATCTGTCGTTATCCTGAATGATAGATGATAGAGGACAATGGACTGAGAACATGTAGAATTAATTTGTCTTCTCTCAAGCTGGTTAAAAATTATTTGCTTAGAAATGTTGCTTCTTGGGGGAAAAAAAAAAAAAAGATAATTATGGTTGCACCTTTCCCTTTTCTAAACTTTCGCTATAGGCAGAAAGCACTGGTACTCGGCCCATAACACAGCTAGGCCCACGCTGCACACGCATCGGCTTCGTGCCTGCAGAACGGGCTGCAGTGCCCCAGCGCTCTGCACCTTTCAGCAGAGAATCTCAACTCTCCTGCAAACGCTGCTGGAGTCGAGTGGCGGAGCGTTTGCCAAAGGCAAAATGAGAACAAAAAGCCCTTCTCTATCCAGCCACTCCCTGCCTGCCTCCCTCCCTAACTGCACAAAAACAGTAATTCTGTGTGTGAATAAAACATGTTTGTTTGTGTACTTTTGGACAGTGGAACTGCAGAATTCAGCTAAATACATCCCTGATCTGTGAGAACCGAAGCACAAGTGCTCTCATTTCCCCCCCTCAGCCATCTCTTTCAACAAATTTCCCCTTCTGAGCCATCCATTCATTTCCCTGAGGCTACACTGCTGCTTAAAAATAATGAAATGTTCAAAGTATGGTAGAGTAAACCTATTTTGAAGAAACAGGGAACAAAAACTGGAACGACCATGTATCTGTCAAAGCCTAGTAACACCAACACCATGAATTTCTTTCCCTGACCTGCCTTTGTGCATTATAGTTTGACATTGAGTGAGGTTTTCCAGGGCATTGCTACACTTTGTGAGGCCATGCCCAATTTTTAGATGCTGGGTTGCCATGGGGAATTCACAGCATCCAAGATACGGGGGCCTCTGTTCCCACAACGAGGCATGAGAACAGCACGCCTTAAAGCAAGAGCCACAAAGTGCAGTTTGCTGAGCCAGCCAAGGGAAATGCCAAAAAGATGGGTATATCTCAATATTGTCCCTCTCCAGGACTCAGATGCCATCAGCAGTTTTCAGAAAAGTCCTCTCTCTCCCAAAGGCAGCTAAAGGCTTCTCAGCAGTGTAGGCAAAAATGAATTTTGCTGCTCCAAAACTAAGGGGCACAAGGATGAAAGAGGCAGACAAAGGGACAGTGGTAGGTGGAGAATCAGGGGATGGAGCCTGGAAATCCAGGATTTGCTGGTCCTGCTGGCTTCCAAGGAAGGCAACTAGGGGCAGTAATTCTTGCTGTCATGGTCCCAGATGCCCAGACTCTGCACTGGGTAGCAGCAGCAGCAGCATTCTTCCTAGACTTTCCAAGGCCGACGAAGGAAACAGTGGGATGGTTTTGCCCTCCTACCGCTCCTGCATAGGCTGCTGCTGTAGATACCTCTACAACCTGCCTGTGCCTGGTCTTCCTATTCAGCGCACAACAGTATCACAGCTTGCAGCCAGGCTCCTCTTTTCTAAATATTGCCTTAATGGCTGGGCTAGGGAGTTACAGGACGCGTCTGTACAGTCAGAGGCAGCATGCGACCACATGTTAGCTCTGCCTAAGGCAGGAGGGTGCAAGTTGGCGCCAGTCC
The DNA here is from genome assembly GCA_947846985.1 of Fratercula arctica. Taxonomy (NCBI): domain Eukaryota; kingdom Metazoa; phylum Chordata; class Aves; order Charadriiformes; family Alcidae; genus Fratercula; species Fratercula arctica. Next base: position 99,988,643 of record CANTUZ010000001.1, read on the forward strand.
CAGCCCCACGCTGCCACGGAGCACGGGACTGCACCTACTTGCACACCCAAGAGCAGAGCAGGCCTCCTTACTGCCAACACAGCTCTGATCCAACATGTAGAAATGCCTTGTAGGACTGGCTTAGGTCCCACCAGCTCAGTGCAAGTGTGGAGCTGGCGTAACACTGACCTCAACTGCTTCCACAGGCATATACACCAAGACTGTCTCCCAACCCTTCCTGCAGGTTCAGCTGATTTTGCTGGTGCTGTGCCTCAGACACAGCTCCAAAGCTGTGAGTGAGTGCTCCCCTGAGTTACCTGTGATATGGATCCATATCTGGTCAGGCAGGAGAGGGAACTGAACCTCAATGTCCCACAGCAGGGATGAATGGGGGAGCCTGGGAATCAGACGGGTACTTTCAGTCCACCTTCCTGTGATGGGTGATGTGGTACAGGGAGCGTTTTCTGTGCACATTTGGTCAGAGCAAGAGCACAGCAGGTAACACAGACTGGGAGCACCGAGCTTATGATCTTTAGGAAGGTTGGGCATGAGAGAGAGGCTTGTTGCTTTGACTCTGTCAAAACAGTATTATGGCCATAACACCCAGAAATGGGTTCTGAGCTGCTTTCTCATCGGAGAGGCAGATGAACACAGACTTCAGGTGCCCCTGAGGCAACTTAGCAGTGGAGCTAAATTTTGAATCCAAACATTTACAGTGAAGTTAAGCTAGCAGTGTCCCACCTGGGCTGCCCAGCAGAGCTGGGTCTGAGTCTGACATATGTGGTGGTGTCAGGGACCTTTTCACCATTTCATGAAGGATGGGCCACAGTAGTGAGATACATCGCTATGCCTATATATGCTCAAATACAATGGTTTTGGTCAATCAGTAACAAGGAAATCTATCATATGCCTGATTTTCCGCCACTGACCTGAAGTTACGTAACAAAAACACAACATTCATTTAAGCTTCTCCATAATATAGGGGTGTGTGTAGGGAGACGGGGAGGGGGGAAACCAAAAACAAATAAGTTATTCTTGCAGATTTGATGAAAGGTTCATGGGCCAAACAGTTTTGCATGAAACCCAGTAATTTTTACTTCCCTGCTTAAACTTGAAACCAGCCAAATCGCGTGTGGTTTGTGCTATTGCTGTGAACAGCTTATATGGCCATACTAAGAGCAGTAGTAATTAGACTATCACAGCTATACATTAGTTAATAAACAACATAAATAATCATATAAATGTCAGGCTTTGATGCTAGGACTTGACCAATTCAAGCAAATTCAACAGTGTTTGGCACAACAGAGCGTTCTAAGAATTTGTACATAATCTGCTTTTTTGCAAACCTTTTGAGAAGGAGCTATTTACATGGTAAGCATGTTTTTCTTCAAGAGATTATACTCCTTCCAAGTCAATTAACTACATTCCAATGAAAACAGGGAGAATTTTAAATAAATGATACTAGCCTGTTCGTAAAGAAAGAGAGAGGGAGAATGAGAACACAATGGAAACTCTGAAATTGTGGTCACTTAAATAAAAACCCTTCTGTGCACAGCTGAAAACATTTTCTCTCCTAAAATACTGACATTTTACCATGGGAGAAAGAACAAGAGCATTAATCTTACAGGGGTTTTCACTTGTTTTGGTTGCCAGAGTGTCTCTGTTACTGCCTCACGTTATGATTGCTATATTAAAGACATTAATTACACAATTCAGTGACAGAACAATCAGAAAAAAAAGGCAAGAGAAGCCTTCTGTGGAATCAGAGCTGAACAAACTGCAGGATAAAACAGCAAGGATCGGGGTACAGCAACTTTTCTTTGCTGAAGGCACCACTGACCTTTCCAACATCTTAGGTAAGCAGTTTATCTTAGCATTAGCCCACAGTACCACCCAAAAAATGACTACCTACCATAAGAGATGAAGATGGGTTTCTGAGACAAGGTATTTATACAGCTGTTACCCAGGAACTCTGACACAAGGGGAGGTGATCAGAACAACATGTCAAAAGCAACTTGTAACCCAAATGGGACCAGCTCACTTTGACCACTGCTACTCCCGGTGACTCCACCAACTGTACTCCTGGTGATCCCACCACGTGAAGAGCAGCTGCCTCTCAAGTGAAATTCAGTAGAGAGCAGCTTCCACAGTAGCCTGACCCACTAACGAGCTAAAGGAAGAAAACACTGCACTGCCCATCCTGCCATCTTCATTACTGAGGAGGAAGAGGACACTCAGTCTGAAAGCACTCATATACTTTTCTGTGCAGTTGTATTTGAACAAAAAGGAAGATACTAACAGCTTGAATTCCCTCCCTTTGTGTGCCTCAAATCCACCAGAGGAGAGCCAAGCTGGGCTGGGAACGCTGAGTGCTCAGCTCTTATATGAGTCAATGCTTGCACATCTCAGTAAATGCCCCATGAAATGCAGGCATCCTCTGAAGGTGTAGCATTTGTACAAAGCCAGGACTGCCAGAGTCCTTGTAAAAGGATAGCTCCGTCTGTCACATGGAGAAAACCACTAGGTACAAAAGAGGTTTGGATATCCACAACCTGGAGTGTGGTCGTTATGTACTCAGAATTTAGAGGATGTATTTTTGGTACTTCAAATTCCACACTTGGGTGCACATGTCCAACCCTCCATCTTCAATGGAAACCTATCTGCCTATATGCAAAGGCAGAGCCAACTCTCACATTCCTCCTCACTTGTCACATTGATAAAGCATGAGTCATATTCAGATGTCAAAAGGGTCCAACCGCACCGAACTTAAAAAAAAGGTTTACAAGTTTCTCTTAGGTCAAATCCCAGCCTACTGCGTTCTACGTCCATCCTGTGAGGAGCCCCCTCTGAAAAGGGAAAGACTACTGTTGTTGTTATTATTTCTATTCCCTTAACACTACGGACCAGGGCCCCTTTATTTTAGGCACTGTACAAACAAATTACTCAAACAGTCCTTCCCTCGGGTGCTCCCCAAATAGGAGTGCCTAAAATCTTTCATTTGTCTAGACCTCCCACTTCCTACAAGAACATCTAGTTACATCAGAATTTTTGAATGTGAGAAAATAGCTGAAGTTCATCTTCTGTGAGCTGAGCACTGCCAAGGTTAGAAAGAAGCTTTCCTGGGGTTCATACATCATGCAGTGTTGGGGTTGCTTCTCTGGAGTGTGTGGTTCCTGGTTCTAATCTCAGCTGTGGTGACGACCAGTGTGTTCAGCTACTGCATGAGAAAGTTTGCTAATTGCCAGTGTCTGTGCTAGCGTCTGACAGATACAGCAGATGTCACGGCCAATTTTCAATTATGTGCAGAAATAAACTGCATACCCTGGGAGAAACCAGAGCTTTCAGGACTTTTTCATCCCCCAAATCTTAGGTGTTTCATCTGTGTGCCAATAAAAAGAAGCCACAGTGAATAACAGATTAATAAAAAGCTCTTCCAGCCTAAAACTTTATCAGGGAACTTGAAAAACCCTTCCCTCTCTTTCACATGGGGTGTGCTGTCCCTTGCAGACCAAGATGCAGGCAGGAACTCAAGGCCTTGAAGAACAGTCTGTCTGCTGTCCACCACAACTGTGCATTTCATCGTTTTATTGCCTGTTCAGTAGACAAATGTCCACTGTTCCTGCACCACTCTCAGATCCAAACCAAAAGCATGCAGGCCACCTTTGGACACGCAAGCTGCACTTCAGTAGTTTGGTTCCAAGGAATTTTCACTAGGCAACTGTGGTTCTCCCTCTTAGCCAACTTTAAAGTTATAACAAGCCTCTTCTAGCCAGTTTTTCGTGATCACCACACCAGCAATTAGCTGAACAGCCTCCCTGGATTTCTGCATTACCTCTTGTTTTCTAAATCAAATTTAATAATGTTTCCAGGAGTTGAAAAATATCATAGACCGAGCTACAATTGCTTTTTGTCTTTGATGCCTACCAGAAGCAAGTCTTGACTAATAGGGCTCCTAGCAATTGAATTCCACCTTTTTGTCTGCTTCCTTTCCCAGTGAGCTGCTACAAATGAAGGTTCAGTTTCCCTGGCAAATTCCACAGCTGTGTGAAGTGCTCTTAGCCTCCTTTCACATCTTGGTCTGTAAATCTAAGTCCAGCTGAACATCTACAAATTGGCCCGCTGTTAATTTATCTTGGAAAGTCTCATGTGGACATGCCTGGAACCTAAGTTTTCTCAGGTCCTTAGTTCAGATGGGGCCCCTTTTTTTCTCTTCTAAGTCTCATGTCAAGAGTTTGAGCCAAATATGGATATATCTTATCCTACATCCGGATCTAAATAAAAACTGTGCCACAAATCATATTTCCAAGATTTTTCCCTTCAAACAACTTTTTTTCCTGAGGAGCAAATTCTACCGTACTATTATAGCTAGTTGCTATTAGGCTTGTTTATGGAAGGAGGAAAAAATTAATGACAACATCAGAGAGATTCTTTGGTGAGATCCTATTTACAAAGTATGCCCACAAAGTCCTGTTTCCCAGAAAAAAAGTAGAAACAAATGACAGCACAACATTTTCTTGCTCAAAGTTACTAAGTCTCCCCCTTCTGTCAGTTCTGCTTTTTCTCATGATGACACACTTAACTGTTTCTGTACGTTGGCTTGCTGTTTCTCATGTGTACAGTGATTGCCAGTGACTGCAGACCCTCCATTTTGCAATTAGAGACTATCTCAGCCCTTATTTCTTAGCATCTGACTAGGCTTCATCTATTTATTTCTCCCATTTCACTGTGAAAGGAGCTTACTATAGAGCAAAGATTTTTCCTCAAGGCAACTAGTAACACCTTGCTATAAACAGCTCAATATCACATGCCATATTCTGCTCTGCATCCTCTGAGGCCATAGTTCATCCCTCAGTCATGTGAAAGCTCTGTGCTGCCAGGTCACGTAGCAATTGAAGGCATGGTCGTGTGGGCAGACTGTGAACGGTCACTGCTGTTAGCTAATTCACGCAGCAGCGATTTTGTGCCATGGACACACTGCCAGGAGTGTCCCAGAGTGCCTCATGCTCAGCTCCCCACTAGTTTTTCCCAAGAACGGTAGGACGCCAGCAGAGACAGAGTGAGACTGGGGGCTTGATGATGACTTTGTACCTTCTGGACTGCTCTGACTCTGGCTACCCTGTAATGCCACAGCTGTTATAAATCATGACAGCTTCTCCAAGACTGCTTCTATGCTATTTCCATAGCCCTTCCATCCCTAACTACTCTTTTACTCCCCCATCCCTAAAACATTTCCAGTAATTTATCTCCTTGAGATACATCAAGGGCCCTTATCATTACCCAGTGCAGTATCTTACTGCGTGTAACCTGCTTGTGTATGTCGAAGAAGCTGGATCCAGACTTTTCTCAACCACAGCAATAGGTTTTTGTTGTCCTTTTTAGACAACTGCTTCAGATCATGCCTATGTAGACATGTACAGACAGACTTGAGGTCTTCTGTATGCTCCAGGATGCCTTCGTGGCCAAGTGGGCTAAGGCAGCTATTTGACTTCTGTGTAGAAGTTAGCCCGTACCTGCCTGTGAAGGTATGCCCTCTGACAGGTTTTCTGATGCTCCCAAATACAAGCCTGGAAAATAAGTTTTATCTTTTTCTCCCTAGTGTCATTTCCAGAAGCACCAACTCCAGAAAAGCAAAAGCATCCTAGGAAAAAACAGGGTACTGCATTTCCCAGAGGTGCAATCCCGTTCATCCTGCTGTGAAAGGTAAAAGGAAACTAATTTTTTCCTTCACAATATCCATCAACTTGTTATGCATAAAAACTTCCAAGTCAGGATTAATCTACCCCAAATGTAGGCTTCCCCCAGTGCAGTCACCAACCACTGAGTTAGGCTTCCTTTGTAGTTAGCCATCTGAGGTGCTTTGCAAGGCATGATTCATCCCAATCTCAGGCAGGTATCTAAATTAGGGCAAGAAAGACCTCAGGGGAGCAGCTCTGATGTAGACACCTATCTCCAGTCATCTAAAGTTCAGTAACATTGAATCCCACCTCCAGACACTTTTCAGCTGACCCAGTTTATCAATAACTGTCATTTACCTCAGCAAAAAGCAGACACTTTCATCTGTACTTTTATTTCTCCACTTTTATTGAAAACTCCAAGCTTGTAGCACAGATATCTGGGAAACGCTAGCCCTTCAGATAGCATCAGGGGCTTAATAAGAATGGAAACATCTTCACAACACGGCTGATTTCCAGTTTGAGAACTCACCTGGACCTTTGTCATCTGATTTCACGCAGTTGCATTCCCTAATCAAGTATATGCTTAATCAAGCACCTTGCAGGACTCTGAAGTATACATTTTGCAGCATTTCAGCCCAAACTACCTCCTATTTACTCTTGTTGTTCAAACAACTCCCAAGACATATATGGAGCTTTATAAACACATAAAGCAGATAGATCTCAGACCATAAAAGCTTTGAATCTAAACAAAACATAGCAGCAAATGAAGACAGGCTACTGTGTGGGGGGTGAGGAAATGGTTACAACCAGCAAGGATAATTTGGTATAGACTTCATATTAAAAAAATAAAAAAGTTTGCACATTTTTCAGTTGGTATTTCTGGCCCTGGAATTTTATGCTTGAAAAGCTTCTTCCTGACCTGTCTGTTTTTATTTGCATTGAACCATTTGCTTCATCTGAGTTTCCCAAGAGACTGCAGGATTGTCATAAACTCCCTGCCACTCTATTTTAAGCAGACTATCAATGTACTTGAGTGTTCAGACTCTTAGGAGCTGTCTCCACCCTTGCTAGCAGCCAGGGAGTGATGACCACAGGCCCCTCTCAGGTCGTCTCCTAAGGTGCTTTGAATAGTGGCATTCCTTGGAAGACCCCACTGTGTTAGGCAGCCTGGCTGAGGAGGAAAGGAGGTGGGAAAAGCTTCTCTGCTGCTGCCCTTTTGCACCCAAGGCATAGCAATCTGGCACCTCATTTACTACTTGTGCCAAGCACGGAGGAAATCCAGAGGTGCCGTGCTGGACACAGCCGGGCAGGGCATGCAGAGGCACTGCCGGAGCACGGCAATGCTCCCCCCCGCACCTCTGCCTCTCTCTGCACCACCACGGCTCACGCTGAACGAGCGTAGAGGAGCAGGGGAACTACTCCAAACCAAGATTCTGTCTCTCCCTCTCTCCCCGTAGCCATACAGGCTGATCCCAGCCTTCTAGGCAAAATGTCTTTGCCCTGCTGGGCAGGAGAGTAGAGGGAACCAGACTGGCAGGGGCCAGCAAAGCTCACTGGAGTGGGGAATGTCACCCTGTCCTTCCCTGCTCCCAGCCAGTCCCTGTCCATGCCGGCTGGGCCCCGCAAGCAGCTACGCCCTTTGCTGCAAAGGGGAGGAGAGGGCAGCGGGAGCACAGCGGGAGCAAAGAGGAGCAATGAGGAGGAGGGCAGCTGCAGCACAGAGGGTGGGGTTGCTCCCTGCCCCCGTGAAGCCCTAGGCAGCTCCAGCAGGCTCCTGCCCCAGGCGGGCAGGGAGGTCAGAGCTGCGACCCGCGTGGTTTCCAGCTCCCCTGTTGCCTGGACTACTGGCTCCCAGGCACGACCTCGGAAGCCACAACAGCTGACAAGATTAGTCTTTTGCTGTAACAGATAATAATAATTTTCATTAATTTTAATTAATAATATAAAATATCTTAGACTAGGTATGATAATTGGATATGATCATATGATATTGTCCTAGTCTAAATAATCTAAAAAATATGTTTATTGACTACCCGACTAGCAGAAAATTTCTTCTGACATTTTGGTCTAGCTCATGCATCTCCTCTCTGCACCTCCGATATTTCCTGATCACCAAACATCTGTTTAACATACTTAATTCTACGGTGACGCACACTGCCTGCAACTGCTATCCATCCATCCTAAATTACTACTTCCATTCTTATTGTAATCTGTCTCTAATAGTAAATTACACATTATTTCCTATATCACCTCATGCTAAATCCTGAATGTAGCCCTAACAAGACAGTTAGGATTAAATAATATCACACCTATTAGACAGCTGTTCATGTATATACATTGCTGTATGCAAGCACAGTAGGGTGACAACTCCCTCTGCTTTCCCTCTCCACCCCTCCCTGCTCGCATGCCCTGAAGCTGGTGTCTGGCACGTGGCCTTGCAGCAGCAGGATCGTCTCTGCTGTAGGGTTTAACATGCAATGGAAGGAACTGGAGCATCTCTGACCACCAATTATGGGTCCAAAACAGTCACCAGGACATCTGCCACCACTGTGCTTCAAGCAGCACCAGCAAGAAAACATTCAATATGTCTTTTAAAAGAAGGGAGCACATAAGCGAGAGATTTACTGTCCTACCCCCAGCCCGTGTTGAGGTTGTGACACTCACCCCCTTGTCCCACAGTTGCCAAGACAGAAACAGCTTCCGTCAGAAACAGCCATTGACTCTGCTTCGTGATGTGCCTATGACTTACCCATTGTGGTTATAATTAGAGGCACAGGGAATCACACAAACATGCGTAGCATGTCTGCGCAGAGGTCTTTTGATGAGACCTGAAATCCCCCACCCCAGGGACGCTTCCCTCTCCATCCTTTAAAAGGCAGGCTGGGACCTCAACCCAACCTCCTCTGTCACTCTGGTACAGTCATCCTGGTGATTCTCCAAATGATAGTCAAAGCCTAGTAGTGCCTGCCCATTACTGCTAACCACAAAACACAGGGATGAAGCTCCCCAGTAGTCCAAGGACTATTGACCACTGTAATTCTCCTCAACCTCTCTTCAGAGATGTTGCAGGGAAGCCTTCAGCAGAGCATAAGCTTTTCCACTCATGGCAGACGGATGAATTTTATCTCTAGTGCTTGCATATTGTATACTGGCATAAATTAAATCAAAGTGGAGCTAAGGAAATCAATTAGAGCGGAGTCTGTGCTGGATTTTTAGAGGGTTTGCAGTAAATAAGGCCTCGGGCCTCACACTGAATGAGCTAGTAACACCGAATTGCTACCCAGTCAATGAGAACCATCCGGTGCTATAGGGGCCATCGTGTCACAGAAAATAGAGCACAGGAGCGTGTAACTGGAAATCACATCACGCTGCATACATGCAAGCAGCTGGCTGGCACGGACAACACACAAGGAGTTTAGTAATTCTTCATAACTTTTGAATGCTTTATGTCCCAATCTTCACACTTTCTGGTTTCTTAGATTGAAGGTACCGATATATTACAGCGCAGAGACTTGTTAACCATCAGCATTACCTTCATCAAACTCAGCTCTGAGAAACAACTAATGAAATCGCACTCCTAAAGCAATCACCGAGTATTCAAAATAGGCGCATGGGAAGTAGCTCATGGAAATGTACTGGGCTGGAGCACACAAAGTGTGCCTGAATAGCACCTGGGAAAAGCATGCCTACATGCTGTTTTGCAAGAGAGGTAGTTCAAAAATCAGCACAACTACAAATTCCTCTGTGTGCTGCCATAGCATCTTATTGTGGAAACATATATGGATCTGCAGAAACTTATTCCACCTGCCTTGAAGGGACTAAGATACATAGTGCAAGCCTGTAAGGGCTGACAGTTGTAGAACATCAATAATTCAAAACCTGTGTATGACTCACACTGCCCAACCCATCCCCCTAAGGTTACTTTTACTTAATATTCACAGAAGGCACATTGTTATTTCTTCTTCAAAAAAGTCATGAATAACTTACCATTCATTACCCAAGCACTTTTTTTTGCAATTCACTGTCTCAATCTGTAGAAATTATTGTAGAAATTGTAGAAAAATGTAGAAATTATTGATTTCCCAACCTCTTAAAATCTTCGTAGTTCATTGTGGTTGAGCATAAAAGTATTATTCAGGAACTCTTAGTTTGCAGAAGACCACATTTTTTATTTTTTTGTTTAAAGGCCTTAACTTTGTTTTGTAAGCAATATTCACCTCTGTTCCTAAAAAAGTAATCCAATGAAAAAATGAAGGCAAAAGCAAGACTAGATGAACATTTCAATTTATCTACAAATTAATATATCAGAAGTCGCACTTCAGACTACCAGAGAAATGTGGACTGCTAGACTCCTGTTACACCCAGCTTGGCAGAAGATGGTAAATTCTCAGGCACTCCACCTTGGATCATTTTAAATGTCTCAAACCAGCTTCCTCTACCCACCACAGGAAGAAACGATCTCTCCATTGCAGGCCTCTTCCACGGGATGAGGTGGAATCTGTCACCAGTCAGCTGCTGGTTTTCTACTTGTGAATCATGTATGAACCCACTGGGAATGGCACCTCTTTGAAAGCAGCGTGAAGCTTGTCATCAGTTGCCACAGAAACAGTGATTTTCACAGGATTTTTCCACCTGGTTGAGCTAGAACATACTTCTTAGAGATTTTATTTTGGTTTCAAGACAAGTTATGGAACTGGGATGGGATTAGGCCATTGTTTCACCATAACCATCAGCCAAACCAGAACCTCAAAAAGGGGTCTTGCCCTTAGCCCCCAGCTGCTCAATCTTAACCCATGCTTCTCACTTCCTCCCATTATCCTATGCATTTGAGATGGCGTGGAGAATCAAATCAGGATGCTGATCTGGGTTAAAACAAACCTTTCCTTTTTGAGAGGTTGACTAACTTGGACCGGTTCCCAATCCAGCTCTCTCAGTGACCTTGAAAACACTAATGCTAATGTGTCCAAGAGAGGGGTAGTGTGGGAACTGAAGTAAGCATTGAAGCAGTGAAAGGGCAAGGCTGTTTCACTCACTGGTTTCTGCTAGTATAAAAGGATCTTGAAACTAAAGCACTAGTGTCACTGGATGAAATGAGCATATTGCTAGCCTGAATTTACCTCTCTTCTGGGTAAATGATAGGGCCCTCTCTATTTTCAGAATTTGTTACTTATGTAAATACCTAAAACTGTTATGTCTCCAACATCTCCAACATCAACCACATCCTGGGCTGCATCAAAAGAAGCATGGCCAGCAGGTCAAGGGAGGTGATTCTACCCCTCTGGTCCACTCTGGTGAGACCCCACTGGCAGTACTGCGTGCAGCTCTGGAGCCCTCAGCACAAGAAGGACATCGACCTGTTGGAACAGGTCCAGTGGAGGGCCATGAAGATGATCAGAGGGCTGGAGCACCTCTGCTATGAGGACGGGCTGAGAGAGTTGGGGTGTTCAGCCTGGAGAAGAGAAGGCTCCAGGGAGACCTTATAGCGGCCTTCCAGTACCTAAAGGGGGTCTGCAGGAAAGATGGGGAGGGACTCTTTGTCAGGGAGTGTAATGATAGCACAAGGGGTTTTAAACTGAAAGAGGGGAGATTTAGATGAGACATTAGGAATAAATTCTTTCCTGTGAGGGTGATGGGGCACTGGAACAGGTTGCCCAGAGAAGTTGTGGCTGCCCCATCCCTGGAAGTGTTGAAGGCCAGGCTGGATGGGGCTTTGAGCAGCCTGGTCTAGTGGGAGGTGTCCTGCCCATGGCAGGGGGGTTGGAACTAGATGATCTTTAAGGTCCCTTCCAACCCGAACCATTCTATGATTCTATGGTTCTATGATTCTATGATCTTAGCTTTCCGTTAATAAGGTAAATCAATTGGCCTTCATAAGTGCCTAACGCCTATTTCATGGCACAAGTATGGTCCCCTACATGACTTGCATTGTAAATCCTGCACAGAAGGGAAGGGATAATATTGCGTTGTCCTTGGCACTTCAGCACCTGTTTGGTGCAACAGCTTCACATGAGGCACGTGGTCAAATGCAAGTCCATGCCTCATGCCTCTGCCAGTGCAAGCCCAAATGGGAGTGCAGAACATGCCTCTTCGCCTCTTGCAGGTAGGCTTTGCACGCCCACACCCACACCACTTGCATTGCCAGCACCTCAGCCCCACAGGAATCATAGAATAGGTTGCGTTGGAAGGGACCTTTAAAGATCACCTAGTCCAACCCTGCTGCAATGAGCAGGGACGTCTTCAACTAGATTAAGTTGCTCAGGAGCCCTGTGCCTGTGGACACTGGTCAGCTAAGGGGGCAGGAGAGGCCCTTTACAAAACAAAGGGCCTGTGTGCAGATTTCTCTCTCTGAGTGCATTTTGGCTCTGGGGGAGGGAGCCTGGTATAGCTGCTGCAATGCCAGCAGTGACTCGAGATGATCTGTTCCCTTAGCACAGAAAGTGCCAGGAGAAGGTGTTAGCCTGGGTCTGGGCTGAGCTGACCAGCCCTGCATCCTGGACCCCTTACCATTGGAAAGCCTGAAAAGGAGAGGGACTTTCTACTTCTCCTTGGGTTGGAGAAAAGGCCTAGAAAGTTTTCAGGTTGTCACAGACAAATACATGCCTGTGCAGTGAGTGAATAGTTGTGCTCCTTTCCTCACTCTGCTCAAAACCTTCTTCTTCCTCAGCGTTGTTCCGATTGAATTTTTCCCTCTTCAGCTCCTGCTGTGCCTTGTCAGTCCTCAACTGACACAACTCCTACGTCAGCCCTTTGGCTCAGAGCAAGCAGAGCTTTCTGCTACTCAAATAAGAGTTTATTGAGGACAGCGCTGAAGTAGCCCTTTGCTCCTAATTGAGTTCAAAATGAAATCTCATCCTCCGGGACATAAACATTCTGCAAAACCACCTCCTAGAACAGAATGCAGAGCACAACAAAAATATAGCAGAGAGCACCAACACTGAACTCAGAGACTCAGAGATCCAAAAAAATTTGTCAATGGCAAAATGCTAGTGAGCAGTTCAGGTTTTACTTCTTCCATCAGCCACCTAGAACCACACTAAGCTTAGGTTTTGCAGCAGTGCTCTGCAGTGGCAAAGAGGGGTTGAGACAAGGAAAACACTTAGAGATCTGTGGCGCCTTAGCAAGCTAAATCGAGCAACATAACAACAATATATGCCCCAAAATGCTTGGAAATTATTTTCTAAGCAACTGTGGCTTTAACTTGTCTCCTACCATCTCTAAAGCCTGAAAGTACATGTAACAATATCACTGTAAATATAGGCTAAATCTATCTAGCAAGGGACTTACAACTGTAATAGCCATGTCACTTTTAAGTTTATGTACTTGTATATAAGCATATATATTACATACATATTTATATATACATACCTATATATATACACACATATATGTAAAATCTTTTTTTCTATGTTGTTATGCTATGGGCCGTATTTCCAAAAAAAAACCCTGTCCCAAAAAGTATAGTGAGCTCATTGCAAAAATCATCAGTTTAGTGTCATATCAGATGCTGTTTGGTTATGATTTTTTTTTTTTTTTTTTTTTTTGGTTTTGTAAATCTTACTCCAGGTGAGGGGTACCAAGCACCAGTTTGCTCAATTTAGACATCCATGTTTACCTTCCATGAGGGAAAACTTAGACCATGACATGTGAACTATTCGACAAAAACCTGGCCTTGTATGTCACTACAAATTTAATAGAAGAAAGTTAGCAATATGATCTAAATCCCAGCAGCCCAAGTCTTCTCTTATCCCTACAAAGTCTCAACTTCCCAACCTCTTCTGTCAGCACTTAGCAACCAAGCAGATGGTTCAGGAAACTGCCCAAACGCAGATCTGCCTGTGATCTCATCTCCAGGTTAATTTTTCAGTGAGATTAGCCCTTTCCAGTAGCTCACTGGTGGTCACATGTATGTGAGGGCTCCCCCAGAGTGAAGAGTGTCATCAGAAAAAGGGGAGCTTTGACAGAGACCAGCTTGAACCCCTGTTGGGCAACATCTCACTGGCTCTTGAAATTGTTCTGCTGTGTGTAACGTATGCCCTGGGCCAGGCACTTGGTAGCACAGAAGTGGGTGTAAGACCTCATCCTTGAGGTAGGACCACAGACCTGCTTGGTATTTCAACGCAAGAGTGTATGGCAGTCAGGATGCCTGGGGTTATCACATGGCCAAAGAGGGGGGACACCTGGTTCAATCTCTCATTAGCCAGGCAGAGGCAGCCCTTGGATCTGGTCTACCACAGCCCAACAGTTAGTGAAACCAAGGGCTCACCTCCACTCCTCAACCTGCCTTTACGAGTGGTACCATTGCCCCAGTTACTGACACCACTTGTGTTCAGAGGAAGCCATTCATTACCAGCACCTTCCCAATGACTGAGACAGCATTTTCCAAATAATGTAAAGGAAGGAAGGAAGAGAAATAGCCAGAGACTTCCTTTCAGGTGACAACTCTGCAAATAGCAGAGGTCAGCAACCCTGGTAGCACTCTGCCAATGTACATACATGTGGAGGCCTACACACACGCGTGGCCAGTGCTTTGCTCTACCTAACTGGTTTTCAAAGCTTCTGAGCACTGCTTATTACTGCCTGTTACTGCCTGCCTGCTTTGAGTGCATGGACACTGAAGGCCTAGTATAGGCAGTGTGCCGTGCTAGGAGCAGTGTATTCACCACATTTTAAAAATAACACAATGCATGCCTCGCACCTTTGCTTGAAAGATATCTAAGTGCTTTATAAATATGCATGAAGCAATCCTCAGTGATATGCCAGAGATGTTCTATAGACTGCGCTGAGGCATGTTCCCAAGAGTGAGGATCTGCAGAGGCAATTCACAATAAAGAAGCATTATTATTGCCTGTTCTTCCCAGTTCACCTTGAGAAATGAGAAGCAAATACTGTAATGGCAGCTCTGTCTGTATTGTTTGGGCAAAGCAGCCAGCCTCAGAATAGCACAGTAAGGAAAGAATTATTTAGATGCAGCTCACTCCCAAGTTACATTATCTCCTGTGAAGACACAGCCCATTGCTTTTTCACATGTATAATGACCTCTGCTGCTCCTCAAAGTATGCTAAATCACAATGCCGCCTCTGCTGATTAGCAGAGACTTCATATGAGACCTTATACTCAACATGCTGTTGCACAAACCCAGTATTATAAAAAAAAATGAATTTCCAAATCACAGTATCAGGAAAGGTATGGTATCCACCTATCCAGCCAGCTTTCTGGGTCTGCAGTTAGAAGGTGTTGAATAGGGCAGAGCCCTGAATTTGGAGAGTCTAATGTGATCAAATAGGGAGAAATCTGTTCTGTGACTATGCAGTCAAGTGCGTGAGCCTGGCAGGAGGAGATTAACAAGATCAGGGTGTAAATTTACATTAGTTGGAAGTATAAATCATGCCTTAAACACATTAAGCAGACACTAGGCCTGTAAATAATGACACAAGCGCAATAAACAGACTCTTGGCAGGAGGCTGCCCTTAGGAGACAATGGTAGAGGCTCCTGAGATTTGATGAAGGAATAGAAAATAACCAAAAAGGGAAGGGAAATGCTATCAGTCCCCAGTGTGTATAAAACAGGGGACTAAACAAATCAGAATAACCTTGAGGCATGCAGGCCTCCCTGATCTTTCTCAGCTGCCCACGTTCCACTTGCAAAGCAGTAAATAATGAGAAGAAGGTTCTGAAGCACTTGAACAACATAGCAGTTTCCAGGTATTCTATCAGCAAGAGCAGTTTCCAATGTTTATCCCAGAGACAGAACAACAAAAACATTGTTCAGGCTTGATCTCATTGGCCACTGTAAGATCGAAAACAAAACCAATCTTCTCTATCCTTCAACTTCTCTAAGTTGACTGATTTGCTCTACATTAGCACTTTTGAGTCCTCTTCTGAGGTGGAGAGCTCCAGAACCTGCTGTCTAGGGTATTAGGTCATAGATACAATGTCTAAACAAATAACATGCTTTTTACTTTTTTCCCCAGAGATTCATACAGGGTGTTTGTCCTCTCCAAACTCAAGATGATGACCACAGGACCATTGAGGAAGGTGACTTTTGACTGGTTTAGGAGTAGCTTCCAGGTCGCTACTTAGTCACTGAAGGATGAATAGTGGGTGACCTTTTGATGTACTCACAAAGACTTATAGTCCAGACTCATGTTCACATTAGAAAGTGAACAGGAGTGAAAGGACATCTATACAAGAAGGAAACAGACAGGAAACAAACACTACAAATATTTGTGCTAGGACCTGGTGTCCCTGTGTCTTGCTGCTTCCACAAGACCCAGTTTGCCCAGCATGGCCTAGAACTGCAAATGAGTAGCTGCAGAATGACTAAACTACAGACTCCGCTCCCAGTGTGTTTTGGTCAAGCCTGGCCAATATGGCAAGACTTCCCTCCCATAAGCACTCTGGCTCTTGCAGGCTGGAGGGAGGAGCTGAGCATAGCATGGGCCTCCTGCATGACACTGTGAGGCAGGAACAAGGGGAGGGTGGTGCTGGCTTCTGTCACCAAGAGCATAAACACCAAGGGACTTTGACCCCAGGTAGCACAGAACTCTTCCAGTGCTACTTTTTTGCATCCAAAAACTACATCACTTTGCCTTTCTTGGCCACTTCCTCTAGGAGGCAGGGAGAGAATCCATGTTGTGAAGCCAATGTTCATCAGCTCAGACCCAGGCTGTTTTTAGTTTGCTTTGTACTGTCTGCATCACTGACAATGCATCTCCCCATTTCAACAACTCGCCAAGCAAATCTGCAGCTAACACCAGTCTCAGTCTGTGCACGACTCCAGTTCATCCAGAAGGCTGAGTCCTGGAGAAGCTGAGTATGCCCAAACAGCCCATGTAAATACAGGCAGTACCAGCAGTGCTTATATAAAGCAACAGGGATTAAACTGAAGTTGCATCCTTGTGTTTTATCCTCACCATCTCCCATGCTGAGTCTGATCATTGTAGCCAGTTGTAGTCTGTAGTCTGTACATACTTTGTGAAAACAGATCTCCATTACTTGATGGGCTCTACTGATCAAATCTTTGTCTCTTTCTCGTCCACTTGTACTCCACCTTATATTCCCTTTGTTGTAATACAGAAAAATTCCTCTGTCTTGCTTTCTGGCATGCTTTCTGGAGCACTAAGAGCACACAAAACCATCTTTCTGCTCTCAGCCTCTGTGCCTAGCACTACAGCATTCCCAAGCAGCCACCTAAACTTCTGCTTAGCTTCTGAAGTCATGGTCTGAAGCATGCCTCAGTGACAAGTTTTCTAAATCTCTCTACTGACTATATGTGCCTGTCAAATTTCAAGAGTTGCTAAGCAGCCAAATAGAGACAATTTATCTTGGAAAAAAAGCAAAAGGCATGCCCCTGACACTATGGCATCCCATTGCAAAATCGCAAGCATGGAAACACCAAAGCTTCTCAGCAAAACCACTGAAAGAATTTTATTTTTTTTCAATGCAGTGCGGATAAACCAACAATTTTCAATATCCTTATTCTTGGAAATGATTGAAATAATCTAGGCAAGTATTCCCTAAAAACATCAATCTGAAGTGGCTACTTGACCCAGGAAATACCTACTAAAATGGTTCAAGATTGGCAACACCAAGTAAAAAATGCGTATGTCTGAACTTTGGACAAGGCAGGAGACCTACCTATGCTATACATGTGCAAGCATAAAAGCTGTCACGAGAGAGAATAGTTAATTTTCCAGTAACAGGCATCATCCTGCACTGGCACCATTTGGGTTCTTCACTAGCTTGTCTGGCATCAAAAAAGTCTCCTGGGGTAGCAAGAGAGGTTGGAGCACATCCAGGTTTCACCCCCACTGGCTGTCAGGATGCTCACAAAGATGTGTACTCAGAGGTAAAATGTGCACTCAGAGGTAAGACGTGCTGCCAATGCCAACAATTTAGAAGCAGCTGAAGTGCCCCAAAAGCTACGAGGAAAGATTGTTTGGAAAAACAGAGAGGTTTAATGCGCTGTTAGCTTTTTTTAAAGTCAGGCAAAAATGTAACATTTTTCTCCAGGACAGTAACAGTTTCTGGGTCGGGAGGCACACGTTGCCTTATACCAAACATTTCCCAGACACTGCAACAAACAATAGGCCTCTGACAAGCTATCTTAGCTATATCCATCTGCATCCCAAATGTGAAACACTGGCACAAGTGAAAATTCAACTAAAGCTTCTTTTACTCTCATCTAGAATCTACACGATGCCCCGCAAACCCAGACGTGCAGCCATCACAGCCACATGCAGTCCCCACTACACTGTTCTTTCCCATTTCCCTTAAAGAATCTGAACAAGGAAAGGTTTATAACTGGAATGACTAGTGTGAGTGGTTAAGACAGAGATTTTGAGTGGGGGAGAGATTCTCCCTGCTGTCCTTCTCCCAATGATTTCACATTTGTTCTTTCTTCATACAAAGTGTTGCTCTCACTATACAGAGGATGAGCTAACATTTAGAGGTGCAAGTTTTGCCGCACTCCCAGAGATGCTTCCTTCTCCCACTCAGGTGAGACCTCAAAGGGCCAGAAGAAAGGTGAAGACTGAGCCTTTTCAGCACACTGATAGATCGCATATCTAATTGCACCCAGTTCAACTTGCAAATCACCCTTAGGAGATAATGGGTGGGCTGTCAGCAGGAGGCAGTGGAGCAATCCATGTATGCATGTGTTTCAAACTACCGCCTGCACCGGAGTCATCATGCATTTAGTTACTATCATAGTTCTCAGCAGATCTGGACTGGGAATTCCTCTCTTTAGCAGCCCTGTTGTGACAGCAGATTGGTATTTGCAAGGAAAGCTGGCATTCAGCTTTGATACTTGTTAAATGTCATAATGGGTAGTGGAAATAAGAAAGCAAACTCCCCAGTCATAGGAAGAGGAAGATTCAACTGGAGTTCCACCCCTCAAACTCATACTTCTATTGAAGGGAGAACTTACACGCTTTCCAAAACTCCCATGCATTCACTCTCAAATCTCCCTCATCTCTCCTGTTGCGCACTACACAAATTTATAGGTCTGTTTTCCTCCTATTTATTTTCTTTAGCATCCCATTTCTAAGGAGCAGCTTCACCGTGCATAATGCAGCAGCTGCCAGTAAGTCACTAGGATAGACAGCTTCGTTTTCCACAGGGAAGCGTGTGTAGTCAGAAAGAAATGAAGCATCTAAAAATAATGCCCTTAACACTCTACATGCAGCTGGTTTTCTCCAATTTTCCACTGGCCCGCTGCTGTATGCTGATGACAGTGTAAGAGGAGATCAGAGAGCCAGCTCAGTACTTTTCCATGGAAGGATGAAATCTCTAAGAATAACAATTTATCAGAGAAGCTGTGTCTGTTTGACCTGGCTCATTTTCAGAGATTAGAAACCAAATAACTCACAATGTATTGTGTTGACTTTGTGGGCTTTTTTTTATCTAAGAACTGATTTTCATGTTTCATCAGTTCTCGGGGGGGGAAAGAATGCACATCTGTCTCCCAAAGTGGATCAGTGAGAGGATAATAACAAATAATGATAACTTATCCACACGGAGTGTCTTTCATCTTGAAGGATACCAGAAATGCTGTAGTTTGTGGTCCAGTCCTGAACTGCTGAAGTCATTGCTGATTTCAGTGAGAGCAGAACCGTAACCTAAGGCAGGGCAGCATCACTGCAACCCTGCAGGTAACTGGCTACCCTGCAGAAAGCTCCATATGTATTGTCGGGGAAATAAGTGCTTTTGAACTGACAAGTCATAGACTAGTAGAATTTGCACGCTCCTGCTTTCCTGGGACTGAAAGAGATCTCATACAGAAGCAACCACCAGCCCTGGTCTTCCATACTGCCAGATGAGCAGGTCAGTTGAAGGGAGTGGTACACAGCCCTGTTGTGATGGAGGAGACAGTCATGAAAAGAGCTTGGGAGAAAACTCATCGTGACAGTAACTGACAGGCTCACTATCACGATCTCATGTACAGAAGCAGACCCTGCATCACTGGCTACCCCTGTAGACTGCACAGTGGCAAGGCCCACACGCTGACCCTGAGGTCAACTGGCACAGACTGGTCACATCTGGGCTACTAAACTCTCTTAGCCTACAAATCGGCACAGACACATTCAAACTGCCTGTTAGGAATGGTCCTTACACTGAGGGAGTTGGAGTCCCCCTGACACCAACACCCCAGGAACTATTAAATTATTAACTTAATAATTAAACAGTAGGGAAAATCCAGTTGCAATGCCAGGGCTCAGGCCCTTGTAGTCTTTATTTTACTAATATAGACATAACTAGTGGCTTCAGTGAAGTAGTGTCCCATTTACTGCTGGGTTGACCTATACCCAAAGATGTGGATGCACACAAAGTCAGGGACAAGCTGGGAAAGGCTTAAACTCCTTATTTTCCTGGGCAAAGTCTGCCTCCATGCAAAGCCAAGAGAGTCGAAATGAAGCAGCCAAGGCTGCTTGCAGATTATGATACCGACATGAAAAAGCAAACCCCATACACCAGCAAGGAGTCAGCTTCCACTGTTGGTTACTTCCATGCAACCAGAGGCATTTCCGTCTACTGCCTCCTTCCCGTCCTCCTTCACATTATACAAAAAACATTTGTGTTAAGCTAATGAGGTGTACATTCCAGCTCTTTCCTAACTTGAGCCCTGACTACTTTGATGACTCAGAAATGCCAGGTGCAACTTCAAAGCAACAACTTCGGTAGGTTATTATGATAGGATCTCCAAATTAGATCTCAAGGATACACATATTAAAAATATAACAGCAAGTGATGAAGATATGAACGCATTGCTTGAGCCCCTGGAGAAACTGCACAAATTCTCAACAGAGAATTGAAATTAACCTACCTGGCTTCAGTGCTGGAGAATGATATCAGGATTCCCTTGGAGGAGACTTGCTGAAGTCCCCAGCCAACCTAAGGGGCAGGGGAAAGTTCTTTCCCATTTCAGTGGACATCTGTCAAACAAAATGGGATACGTTTTAAAGGACTGCCAAATTTAGACATTGTGTACTCCTGCCTGGCTATCATGACCACTCTGGAGGTCACACAAAAAGAAATAGTTCTCACAGCACAAAACCAAGTGAAGCAGATTGCATAGCAACCTACTCTTTCAAGTACAATACAAGCTTCTCGATTCCCTCCAGGAAAATCCTGTCTACGTGCTATGATGCCACATCCCATCTCAAATGCTAAATTTGTCCAACGCACAACATCTGGGAGATATTCACATGCACATGAAGAGCCCTATCCTGCGACACAGAGGGAGGGGCCACGTGGAACCACACTTGCTCTGAATGTTTGCCAGGCAAAATAGCACTGGATACTATATATAAAAAGGTGCAATTTAGAGGCCCAAGTCTGCTCCTCCTGAAGGCAGTGGCAAAATTGCCACCATCTGCTGCAACTGCTTATCCTTCAGGAGACACTCAGAAGAAGCAGCAGTGAGGCTCTGTCGTTGCATTGGCAGCAGAAGCTCAACAACATGGTGGCAATATGTGCTGCAGGTGGCCAACAGTCATTCACACAGCTGTTGCAAATGCCTAGCAAGGCAAACCCCAGTGAGAATTACAAATAAATTTAGCCCTTTGGAAAATACTTATGGCTCATATCATAGTCTGAAGTTATGAGCTGGGCAGCAGTAAAATCCATTGTCATTAGGGATGTGGCTCTTTTCTCATCTAGCAGTCTCTTTCCAGATGTTTCTGTGATATTTTTATGTGAATTTTCTTTCCAATATCTTCTTTAAAATATCTTCCAAATCTCCTTTAAAAATCCAAATAAACTCAGAAAAACTCAAAATAAGCTGCTGGGGTGCATGCCATATGCTGCTGCAGGCTCCCCAGAAAACTCAACCAACCACCATGCTATGCCTGCACACAAGTCTTAGGCCCACTCTGAGTTCCACATTGTCAAGACACACTCGGACATGAATCAAGACTGCATTCAAGAATGGCAGAGCAGATCAAGATTGCTCAATCAGTCTCAATAATAGTCCCTTCTTTCTCCAGAAACATCTATCAGACAGCAGTTTCATATTTTTTCTGTTACCTCTGTTCAGCCAATACATACCATGCTGCAGATTTCATTCTCATAGCATGGTACGAACTGATTGTCTCCATGAATTTGGAGACTACAAGTACCTAAAGAGTTAAGGTTAAGTGTTCATTAAGGTACTCTCTGTCACAGTGCTGGCGTTTTGCCACTTGTTTTGGCCTCCACAGGGTCTGCTCCCTATATCCCAAAACAAAGTTCAGTGAAATCAAAGAAGGATTTCTGAATTTGATGTTTTCACTCCACAACAGATACAAAGTGATCTAAACTGGATTAAGAGTGAGCAAGCAGGAGGGTTATGTGCTTTGAAACAAGTGGTTCTGAGAACATTTGGATTTGACCATTATTTTGCTCCATTATAAAATTAGGCTAGGAAAAATAAATCTATTTTACAATCAAATAATATTTACTTTGTTCTTTCATGTTCCAGCACGTGATAATGAACATGTATTACCCTGAAGGCAACTCTTTTTCAAGGGAGTCTATTTCATAAATCACGGTTTCTGGGAGAGAAGTAGAAAAAAGATTAACTTGGATGTCCTGTAGCCCAAAGCAGAATTGTTCATGGGATACACCCTACTACAAAGAAAGTAGCCTTCTGGGTGTCAGCAAAATATGTATGAAAATAAAGCTTTTAACATACAGTAAAGCTGTTGTTGATGGTAGAAATATTCCCACAGTTTACAATGTCAGTCTGAATACACAGGATGACCACAGGACGCTGCACGATAAGGTCTCCTCAGCCAAGTGAGGAGTTGCATTTACAGTACTATACATCACTCCTGCTCCCATCTTTTCAAGGAAGCTGAATTCCCCAAGTATTAAACAGGCTACACTGAACTAGCTCGATGGTGAGCACACAGGAGGACGGGGAAGAAGAAAATCTCCTGTTGCAGGGTTTTCTCCTGGCCACGCTACTCCAAAAGCTGATAGAGCAGGAACACTCCCACCCTTCAGCACAGATAGTGGACCCTCCTGAAACACAGAGAATGGCACTCTGTCTCCACCGTTGCTACCAAGCTGCAGAGCTAGAAAAATCATTACATCTCCCCACACCTTCATGTCCTGAGCAGCACTGTCAGCCTTGGCTATTTGGGCCATACGCTCATTCAGCCAGGGACTTTTTTCTCCAAGGTGTTTGTACAACGCCTGACACACTGGGATCTCTAGACACTCTCACAACACAGAAACCGATAAGAATCATCACTGTGCCCAAAGCCTGCCAGGGCAGCTGCTGGGGCTGCATCCAGAAGGCACAGTTGTGTAATGCCTCCGCGTTTAAGTGTTATGACTTAAAATTTCCATTCAGAGCACATTAGACACTACACAGGGGGGAGAACAAGAAGTACCAAGTTAGATTACACTTGGAAGCTCCTCAGTAGGACACAGAGCTAAGTCTGAACTTTCACCCTTCCTCTGAGTTCATGACTTGTGAGCGCTTGCCTCCTTACTCCAAATTTTTCTTTCATCTTAGTTCTCACGTGGAGCTGGGGTCATCTGCAGCCACAAGGTTCCTTTTTCACATCTGCATTTACCAAACTCTGCCTTCAGGTAGATAGAGTATATCTGCATGTTGCAGTAGAATGCTGCCATTTTTCCACATTTCTCTCTTTTTTCCAGGTGGATCCATCCACAATCCTCGGATTTCACACACCTGGGAAGGCCTCTCTTCACATCCCCCACAAAGAGAAAGTTGTGAAAGGTCTAAAGTTCCCTACCACTCTGGGAGTACCTCTATGTCCAAAAAGGTCTTTCCCATGGGCTGTAAAAGTGCTGTCAGCAAACTCCTTCCTCAATTCCCTGTTCCTTAGCCCTGATTCAAACAGGGAAGAGGGGCAGCAGCACACAGCTTATTTGGCCTGGTGGTGCAGTCCAGAAGAAAAGCATCAATGACGTGTTTGGGATGGAAGAGCTATGAATTTGCTTAATTCTTATGCCAGTGTTACACAGTAGTTGTAGCTAATAAAAAAGCATACAGTAGATGCAGGAAGTGTAATCTCAAGATGAAGGATACTTTGCTTGAAATGTTTCCGAGGTGACTGTGAAGAGCAGGACTTAATACAGCCTCAATGCAGAACAGAATGTGCTACATTCTCTCACCATGCCTCCAAGAAGCTGGAATACTTGGGAACAAATAGAGAGGATGAAAAAAGAGTGAAAGAGTCCCTAAACCCCCATAAATCTGCCCCAGAATTGGCACAATAAAAGTATATTAAAAAAACAACATTGTTTACAAGCAGTGTATGAATGGAAAAGAGGTCAAAAATCATCCCACAGAAAGAGAGGTGTGACAAAATGCCTACCCAGACATGGTCTGTAGGCACGTTTTTGCTCTTGCTGTAATTGTTTAACAGAGAAAAATATGTGAAAACCACCTGATTACTTAATTAGGCAGTAGAAAGATTACTTGGCTCAAAGCTATAACCCTGAGCAGGAGGTAGTTTCCGGTGAAGACAACCTAATGGAGTAGGCCGAGCTCCCTTTGCCTTTTTCAAGGCCTATGACATTCATTTGCAGAACTATTATCCTCAAATTAAACACTTCAGTGATTTTCCCCCCACCCTCACTGTCCACAGCAGTGACAGAGCCTGGCAATTGTGTGCAACTCTGCAATAACAAACTGGCAAATTCACAATGGAAGTAAACCATTTCAATTAGGAATCAGATTTCATTTTTAAGCATCCAAGAACTTGTTTAACCAGAAGCAAAAGAAACCATTTTCACCCAAATTAGGAATCTGCTTACTAAATGAGAAGTAGCATAGGGCTGGTATAAGATACCTTTTATTGCAGAATATTCTGTGGAATAGTCCACTGACTATTATCCTTGTATTATTGTTAGTTACAAAACAACCCCCCACCATCAAAAAAAAAGAGAACGAGATAAGTTTTAGAGATTAATTTGTCCAAACATTGGTTTCAGTCGTGCTTGTACAACTCCAATGGCGCCAACAGATAGCTCAGGGACATGATGTAGAGCAGGATTTAGACTACCCAGTGTACTGATCATCTCTTAAAGGCCTAACACATACACACCTCACTGGTAGGACAAATTTCAGGACAATAGCATCACTACAGGAATGAAAGGCAGAAATAAACATGGAGATTCATCTGTCCTCTAGCAGATAGGTCTATGAATCTCACATAAGGTAAAGGATGGCTTTGCTGAACATCAGGTTAAAAACAGAGATGAAAAAAATGGCAGCAATATCACGTTAGAAATTTACTGAAGACCACTTTAAAAGGGAGAGTGGGACAACCAAGTTTTTTCTTGAGCAAATATCAGAAGGACCCAAAGAGAATATCTGATGGTTCATGGGCATCTCTTGGACAAACAGCTCAGTGGGACAAGTGCCTAGAACATGCTGAGAGCAGCTTTTTATTTTAGGTGGAGGAAGATGCTAAGGCTTGACTATGCATTTTGTCCAATTCCAATTAATTGGCGAGTGACAAATTGAGAGATAATTTGAATGAAGTGACAGAGTTCAGTATTCTAAGAAAAAGGAAACATGAGAGCAGCAGAAAAGGAATAATAGATCTCAGGAGATCAGACTTCACCAGCTAAGTGGCTGGTAGAGTCTTCTAGGAAGATAATTGGGGGCTGTTAGTAAAGGATACTATATTGAATGTGCAGTAGCAAACCACAAGATTCAAAAGAAAGGTCTTGACGCAACCTCTGAGCCTGCAATGCTGAGTTCCGGACTGACCAGAATATCAAAAAGGGCTTGTGCAAATAATGAAAACAAAAGCACATAACTAAGGATGAGTGAAGTGGAATAGATAAAGCACATAGGAATAAAAATGAATGTCAAGTGACAAGGGATATAAAGGCAATAAGAAATAAATTAGAATAGTAAAAGTGGTGCCTTTCCAAGCAGGAATGGAGAAGAGCCCACAGAGGTGTAAAGTATATGATAACAGCTTCTTTCTGTATTCACAAAAAAAAAGTTAACCATGACTTAGTATTAACAAGGAAATAGCAAGGTAGGCCACGGTGTAGAAAACACAGGTTAAAAATATTTCAATAAATTCAGGATGTTTGAACCATCGGGGTCTGAGGAAATCCTCCCTCGCATGATAAGGAGCTAGCTACCGTAATCTGAGAGCCTTGAGTGATCGCCTTGAATGGCTGGTAGATGGAAGAACACAGTACTTCTCTTTAAAAAGGATGGGGGAATTACAGACCTGTCAGCAAAACAGGGATCTCTGAAAAACAGAAACTAAACTGGTGAAAGAGGGCTTGAAGGGTAGTGGAGAAAGACGTTATGAAAGCATGAAAGAGAGATTCTGACTATGTCAAGAGAAGCATGGCACTCTAGGACGAAAGGGAGAGGTTAAGGGAGGAATGATGATGTTGTGGGAGCAGGATGCCTTGTGAGACACAAAAATGCCAGGAATGACAGAGAATTCAAGAGGATGGGTAGGGAAAGACAGCCAGCAGACACACATTTCTTGGGAGGCAATATTTTTGGAAACGTCATTTAGCTATTCACGCAATCTTTCCTTCTCTTTCTCTCACACGCAGAAAAACACACACGTGGTGCACACACAGAAAAAAATTATCCAACCTACTTATTTGTTAACAAATACACACAGATAATCTCATATATCACAAGGGTCCCAGAAAATGTCTTAGTGATATTCTTTATCTAATCCGTTTTTTGTCAGAGGGCGATAGAAACACAGGATATCTTAAAGCATCGAACTTCGAAGCTGGTCTCCCTTGGGCATACCATATGGTCAAGGGAGAGAGAGAGGTTCCTCCAAGAGGCAACTGAGAGCAAGAGCCTGATTTACATGTCCAGAATCACGCTGTGTAGCAGGTTTTCTCTCTGGACTACTCAGCCTAGGAGCCAGCCTTCTGAATTAGATACCTAAAATTAGTGCAAGTATGAACTAATGTGTTTCAATAGAACAAAGTAAGGGATTGCTTTCAGAACACACTTGGCAGTTCAGGTCACTTTTATGTAAAAAACATACTTACTAAATACAAATATTTTAATTCATTTAGTCTTCCACAGAATTTTTTAAACTTTCACCACAAAACTGAAACCCCTCCACAAACTATTTTCCAGTTTTCTGCAATCAAAAAATATAACTCAAAAAATTCAGCCAGTCAGATGACAGCTAGCCAGTTTGTTTAAGTTTAGGTTGCCAGACCCAGGAAGATTTTTTAGCTCTCAGTTTTCCTAATGGAAGACATGAAAACGTAATTAAACCCAGATATTTTTACCAAGGAAATTTCCATTTAGCTAACATTACAGTCTTCATTTAAAAAGCCATTTCGAGTTAAAAATTCCACTGAAAAGACATTCTAAAGAGATTTCTACTGCAGGCAATGGTGCAATATAAATATCTAGACTGGAGAGGAGAGAAAGAAGTAGATGCTTTTATTTGGCAATGTACCTAAACACGAGCAAACTCTGACCATACAAGTAGTTCTGCTGAGAAGACACGCTGCAGGACATTGTAGTTGTTACACTAGATAACCAAAACATAGGCATCTTTATATTTGCTGTACTTGGAAACTGCCAGTTCTCATGTTTAAAATGCTGGTTTGGCTTAGAGTTGCAGGCTAGCTTATCTGGTGGCCAGTTACTCATCTAAGATGCTGAATCTTCTCTAAGACCTGAGAAAAGGACAATCACAGATTTATGCTGTCACTTAGAGACACACTTTCTCAAGACAGACTAATCTGCTGAATGAATGAGGAGCCTTCTGTAAAAAATGAACATTTATTTTATTAGATAGACAAATCCAGCTAATGTTTGGAGAGTATTAAGAAGGTAGATTAATTGCTTTGCAATGGGAATTAATAACCAATTCATTGGTGAAAAAATAATTTTATTGTCAAGAAGAGCAACCAAATTAGGATAATTCACACCATTTTCATTAGTGAAGATGTTTTCAGTCTGAATAGAGATGTTTTTGTAGCTAGTAAGAGCATATAAAGAAGCAAAGTTTCAGCAGTTCTAATGAGTTCTGGAATAATAAAAGCTGAATAGCTACTTGGTTAAAGATATTCTTTAGACTTATGTTAGTCCCATCATTCTGTGTTCTGCTGTATTTCACATGGACTATGACTACTGCAGGCAGAAAGGCCAGTCTAGATCTGGATTTCTGGATTAATGAGTAGAACAAAAGAGAAGAATACTTCAGAGTTGGTCTTCGCTATTTGTTAATGTCAGCACACAGGCTTGGGGGTGTTGCAGAAAACACACATTGTATTTCCCTCTATGACAGATGCATTCTCATTTATTCATATTGGATATTAACACATGTCCATCCAGTTATGATGTAGTCAGGGCTGTGGGCGTATAACAACACGCTAAGGTATCCTGAAGACCCACAAATCAATCTGAAGTCGATGAGAGCCTTGTGCTTCTCTAAACAAGGTTACCAATATGGTGCCTACCTACAAAGGTACCTGGACATACAGCACTCAACACTGCAGCTACTTCATGTCTGGGTGCTGGGCTCCGCGGTGGGATTCCCAGCACTGAGCTAGGCAGCCAGGCTCATTATAGTGTGCCTAGGGATCTGCCCATACAAAGGGATTCACAAGAGGCCATTCAATAGGCAACAGATGCTTCAGATGGTTCAGAGGAAATGCCAAGGACATACATTCAAATCCTCCGTCCACCCCAAGGCTCAGCTGCCCTTTTCTGGGCTGTATGAAGTACTTGCCTCCATGCCACTCCACTCTCTGAACCCTTCCCTGTACTGAAGCACCTCAGTATCTTCTTTCAGAAAGAGCAGGGCTATGCCACTCCTGTCTTGCATGGGGTCCCACTGCCATCCCAGCCAGTAAGAGGAACTGATGGAGCATTCTTCAAGGGCTCTGGGGCCAGTTCCCTTTTCTGGTGAGATCCAGACCTCTCTCTTCCACATGAGCATACTAACTACCAGGCTAGTCTCCCCCACCGTGTGCGTTGACTTCTCATGGGATAAATAAATAAAATAGTTGGTTCAGGTATAGCCCAGTCCCACAGCAGAGCACTAGATCTGGTGTGGAGCCCTGTCCTTCCCACCTGTGAGGACTCCCCTTGCTCTCAGCTCTCTAAAGGATGTGGTATAGGCCTTCTAACAGTCAAAAAGCAAGCCACCCCTGACACTCTGCCACTGAAAGGCAGGGGTTTCAATAGCAGAGACAAAACCAGGGAGGAAAATTATTCAGGTTGCTCAATGACTATTGACAATCAGACTCTTGAAGGCACCTCAGGTGGGGTGACCAAGTTCATCACCCACATCTGAGACAGCCTAAAGAGTTTCACTCATAAAAAAATAGGTGAATTAAGGAACACAAAGGCTAGAAAACGCAGAGAAAGCAATAATCCACCAAGGCCAGCAGGCTGGCATCAAATGGAAGGAACTTCTTGAAATATATTCTAGGGTGAGTTACAAAATTTGAAAGGCTTCCAAAATGCAGAATATCATTAGAAAGTTATCTTGTAAGACAGAAACCGAGAAGAAAATCTGACACACAGGACTCTGACCCCAGAAATCACGCTTCCAGGAGGTAGGCTGCCTGATGAAATCTGTGTTTAGGCGGGTTCTTTTTTCATCTGCGTGGCTTTTCTGCAGACACTCTGTTGGAGGTAGATCAGAGCAACAGGATCAGCAAATGGCTGTCCAGGAAGACGCCTTCTGAAGAGAGGCAGGAAGAAGGAACAGCACAGATG
Source organism: Fratercula arctica (assembly GCA_947846985.1). NCBI lineage: Eukaryota > Metazoa > Chordata > Aves > Charadriiformes > Alcidae > Fratercula > Fratercula arctica. The sequence goes on from CANTUZ010000001.1 coordinate 100,018,007, forward strand.
GAGCCCTCAGAAAGTGGGTGTCTAGATAGGTGTAGTATCTAGGGAGAAAAAGGATGAGGAGCCTAGATACAGCTAGACGGCAAGGGTAGCTGGACTGATACAAAGAGACATCCCACGGTGTCTGAGATACGGCTCAGAAACAGTGCTGGATACCACTTGGGTTGACACAACCAGTCCAGAGGGGTCTAAAGGAACAGGCTGGTGAGTGCCCACCCAAAGGTGCCTCTCTGCACCTGCAGATCAGCATACAGCAAAACCACTGATACTCTGGCTCAGATTTCTGCTAAATTTCTGTCTCCACATGAACTCCTTAGCGCAAAAGCGAATATTTGGTGATGCACTATTAGGCAGGCACTGATGGTTTCTTTGCCATTCAAGAAAAACTCTGAACTGACCCAGGTTAACTGGAAGTAAGACAATGAAGAGGTCTTATTGCCATCCAAGGCATTTTTAGAATTGCCTTCAGATATTACTGCAGACAAAGCTGATTTCTAAATCTTTAAACTATTAAGAAAATCTCATCAAGCCAGAAACATCAGATGAACAGAAAAGCTGTGATTTAGCATCCTGTGTAAGATTGACTTGATGTCTGAATCTCTTTCCTACGATGCCATTCTCCTAGCTCTTTACTCCCTCAGCCTGCATTTCAGAGAGCAGAAAAACAGCTTCTGACTGCAAACAAAAAAAGCCCTACCACTGCAGCACTGGTTCTTTCCATGCTGGAGGACACATCACATCTCTGAAAACTAGGTTAACAACTGTGTGCATTTTTCGCATAAAGCAAGGCTATGCCAAAGGGGAAATAATCAATAGAATTGGTTTCTGCCCTTGTAAACGGCTGATAATTCAGTATTAAAGCCTGATTCTGCTCTCACAAAATGAAGTAGCAAACCTCTATCTGTTTGCATGAAGTGAGAGGAAACCTTGAGAACGCAGTAAGGCTTATGTACTAGTGTGCACTGAACCAGTGAAGTGGACCCAGCAAACAAGTTGAGAAAAGTAAAGCTGCGTTCAGGATTGGGTTGGATTGCTTGCCCTCATTTTCACTTAGAGAGGCACAAAGAATACCCAGAGGATCAGCCAGTTTGATGGTTAAAAGCTCCAATGCCCTGACAATGCTAGTTCTCCCACTGTTACTGTCTCTGCCAGCAGTCTAACGATGGGAGATTTCCTCAAGTATGCTACTGTAGACACAACCACAGTGTAAATAGTTGGGTTACTGCTCCTCTGGGAAAGCCAGCCATGCCAAGAACTGTCAAACAGCAGCAGCAACCAAGGTGGACGGCTCTCTGCTCCTTCTTGTTCACAGCAGTGATGGACGAGGTGAAGAGGATTAAAAAAGTCCGTTACAGGGCTCACACTGTTGTAAGCAAACATTTTCCTCTCATTTAAAATAACTGAAACAACCAAAAAGGAAATTAAAACAAATCCAAAGAACTGCATTAACACAATATAAGCACCTCACACTTAAAAATCGTACATAAGTATATCTATAATTCCAGTAACCACAGGAACAGAGAATTAGCTTTTGGGTAGCCAGAGGCTCTTTTCTCTCCTGTTACTTCTACTCTTCAGCCTCTCCAGAAGATGTAGCAATCCTAAAAGGATAGACTGAGGCTGAGTGCAGGGAAAGAGTGTATGAGACAGATGGAGACTCATCTACCTTCAGATCAGCCTCTTACCACAAAGACTCTTCTCAGCATTGCTTGAAGTTTCAGCTTTTCTCACATTTAAAAGTTTGTCGTTAGCAGAAACTTCTCCCTGCCCTGTTCTACAGAGCAGCAGTTTTGCCTTTCCATTCAGCAGTCTTGGAAAGTACCAGGTTAAGTATTCTAGAAGCTGGAGTTGCCCATGGAGCCATAGACCAAAACCCCCTCTGGCTCAGATTTCTCCTAAATTTCTATCTCCACAAGAACTCCTCAGCACAAAAGCGAATATTTGGTGATGCACTATTAGACAGGCACTAATGGTTTCTTTGACATTTAAGGAAAACTCTGTTTACAGATGCGACAGAAGATAAATGACCTGGTTTCAATTTCCAAGAAGGCTCCTTTATACATCTGCAGTAGTCTAATAGGGGCTTAAGTATAGTTTATACCAACCAGTTTCCACCAGATGACACAGAAGCGTTAATATACATGAGAATCAGGTCTCCCCCTCTATTTTTTTTATTTGCACAACAAAATTATTACTTTTATGTTTGCTTGCAGTAAATGCAAAGGATTATAATGTAAATAGACAGGGCAGTAGGAAAGTGCTTAGTGAAGATGTAGCAAATTTATTGTTTGCAGTGATTCTGCTAAGTTCAAAACCAGACCTAGCAATTAATTTGCTTTGATAGAATCATGTTTTTCGTTACACTGTTGCACATATTTAATTATGTACTAATCCACCTCCAAGAAATCAGAGTAAGCTAAACTAGAGAACCATTACCTAAAAACATGACTAGGAGCCAAGCATTTGAAAATCACTTATTGATACAAAACATAAGGCAGACTTCCAGCACAAGCAGTCCCTTGGGTTTAATCTTAAAATCTATAATGAAAAATCTCTTCTCTTTACCACTGCAGTCTTTCATCTCTTCCCGGGAGGGAGCAACCATCTTCCCAAACACTCCCTTGTGGTCCTAATTGTCAAAAGGGAGTCTTTCTGTTACTGCAGCACTGTAAGGCTGATGAATTTACTGAAGTAAAGATTGTTACTAACAAAGACCAACTACTTAACTACAGTAGTGTACTGGTTCCTGGCAATGTCTTCTGGGCAAGTCACCTCTAGTCAAACCAGCATCACTGAAAAATTACTGGTTAGTTTTCATAAAGGCAGTTTGTCAAGTTAAGAAAGTTTCATATAGGGAAGATTGTTACTCCTCACCTGCAACTGAAAGCAGACTGTTGCCCAAATCACGGCTGGGAGATTCCTTAGGAAATCAGCACACTTTCAGAGAAGGAGAAGACCTTTCTCTGGCAGGTAGGATGGAGTGGATTTTGGCTTACCTGCTATTTGTCTCAAGCTGTGGAGAGGCTGGGGTGCTGCGGTAAGGCTAAGTTGGCACTGACATTGTCAGGATGGCGAGGAGATGTGACCTCCAACTGTACGATTTTTAGTTGCTGCAAGCCCTGCTGTTGACCCAATTACCTTGGCAAAACTGGACATCTCCCAGGATTGCTAGTTTCTCTTGGTGGGGGAAAGAAGCTTGCTTCTGTAACACCTAGCACAGTTACAACCAGCCGTACTTAGATAGACCTCGAATTAAATGTTTGATGTTCTGCAGCATTCCCTTAGGGTTGGGATTTTTCTTGTCCAAGATGGTTTGGTCAAAAGCCATACATTTACAAAGCTTCATAGTCAATCCCAAGCTTGCTTTCTCAGGAACTAAAACATTTTGGATGGAAATTGCAAATGCGTGTGCCATCAGGCCATCAGGACAGTATTTTCTGTCTTGCAAACCTCTCTGAGCATAGCAAGTGTTGCCCTAGGCCAGCAGCCAGCCAGGAAACTGGATGGTTAAAGACGCTAGCCTCTTCAGCAAACTCAAAGCCAGTTCTCAGCACTGTCTGAGACCACAAGGGAGCCAAGAGGTGAGGCTTTACAGTAACAAAGTGGAAGTGGAAAAGAGGCTGTCTCAATCTTTAAGGCTTCCAAAAACTTGCAGAGGCCATTGACTAGACTTTGTATGACTGTAGTTAGAAAAAAAGAGCATGACCTATGGGTATACTCATGCTACGACTTTGTGCTTTAATAACTTGAAAAACTAATGAATGAAGCTTTCAGGACTGAGTCTTTCCCATGTTGGTGAAAGAGAAAACATTTAGCACTGATCAAGAATACCAGCTTTTGTGGTACACAAAGGCCATTTGCTTGCAGTTTTGCCCTCTTCTTGATCATAGCGGATCATTTTAAATCAGTTCTGCAGGCACAAATACTTCAAACCAAACCAGTTTGTGATAAGACACAACACAGTCACTGATGAGAAGACCACACTGTCACAGTTCCACCATGTCCAGTCACCTGAAGTTCAGCATAGGACAAATTCTCCTAAACAAACACATTTTTCAGAGCACCTTGGTGACTCAGGTTCCTAAGTCATTTCCACCCAGGACAAAAGATGTGTAAATGTAACAGGGCACATGCATTTCAGGGTCAGATCCCCAGAAGGGACTTACACACTGTGATGCTGAATGCTGAGCTAAGTCACTGAATGGAAGTCATGATGTTGGTGTTAGCACTGAGGTCTTCAGGGAAGAGCTGCTTCGATATCCACAGAAACAAATAACACGAGCAAGGAGCTGCCTAGGACAGCCACTGGTGGAGTTCCAAGGACTAGCAGGTTCCTTAAATCCTACCCACCCCTAGAAACTTACCACTTTACAGAAGGTGGCAATGGGGCATCTCTCTCCCTGCAGAAGTCAGAGCCCTAAATCCTCTCCTCATATTTGTCACTTACATCCATCCATCTGGAGACAAAAAAGAAAAAAAACATCTGCCAAGAAAGGAAGAACCCACGTCCCATTTTCATCCAATGGTTGTTTTATTATTGCACTTCTTCAGGCCACGGAGTTCGTACCCACTTAAAGCTGAGTCTAGGATCTCCATTTTAGGCTTAGGTAGCTAATATTCCCATTATACGGCTGTGTCTAATTCTTGGTACTCAAATAGCTTTAAAATCTGGACCTTAAGATTCCAAGTTACTCAGAAGTCAACACAACTACGATTCCTACATCCTCTTTGAAGATAGTTACAGAGTCCAAGATCTTTTGAGGTGAAATTATTTGAACTGAAATGAAAATATTTAGTTCACGATAAATATCTGGACTTCCCCTCTGATCAGCATATACCTCCAGGGATACCTTCAGGTATTCCATCCTATTCTGAAGTATTTTTGAAGGAATGATTCATAATTTTTATTTGCTTTATAGCAAGGACAAGTACATAGCTCTTAAATGTTTGCAGAGCTGCTGAGCAGCATCTGGGAGGCTCAAGAGACTTAAAAAGAAATTCATTTTCTAACAGGATTGTCTGAACTAAGGTGCAGTCAGACTTGTCAGCCCACAACTGCTGAATTAGACATATCTGATAAATGCACCGTGGTAGAGTCAAACTCAATGGCAATGGGATTTGGAAAGTGGCATTCCGGTTCTTGTGATTCTGTGCTGTCTGGCAATCAGTGTCAAAGGAAGGAGAACTGGAGTGTTTTCTCTGAGCTGCTTGTATTTGCTGATAGCCCAGATATAGGAAAGAGAGGCGTCAAAGAGCAAGAAAGGCCAAAATCCCCCCATCCACAGCCACACACACATTTGGAATGCAGCTCAGCAGGGAGGCTCCCAAAATCATTGTTGGAAGAACAAAGGCAAGTTTTAGATGACAGACATTTCAAACAACAGAAAAGTTTGAGGAGACCAATAAGAATAACAATTAGAATGGGAAAGGATTAAGTGGCCAACAGAAAACAACAAAAGGAAAATTAACATCTTTTCAAAAATCACAAAGCAACTTCAAAAGCAGGGTAAGAACAATGAAAACCCCAAATTATGCACAGTTAGGCAGCAAAGCTCACAAAGAAATTGACTCCTGCAGAGAAAGGGTGTGGGGAGATCTTATAAATTTACCAAATTCCAAACAGGATAAAAAAAATAAAATTCTCACACACATAGCCTGGTAGGCAGCCAGTACCACTCGGTGCCATGATTTTTGAAGGCCAAATTCTAAAATGCATTGCTAATGCTAATAGTTTTGCAAAGGAGAAAGCTAGAAAATGAAATGATATTAACAAAGTCCAACGGGGGTTAGTAGGAACTGCCAACTGGTGACACAGCACGACGTGTCTGTGATAACACCTCACTTCTGTGCACCCATCACCTAGTCAAACTTTAATTGGGATGAAAGTTTTTATGACAGGCACTAAACTCGGATGGAATTCTGTCTGTTGTTTGTTTTGAAATGTTCAGCCAAAATCATCGTGCTGTTTTCCCAGAATGAGATTTGGAGTTGATAAATTATCTCACCACTTAAAGCAAAAACTTTCCTCTGAAGAGCTTTACTACTCCCATACCATTGGAGAGGATGTTAAAATTTAGCAGAAGCCTAAAACTTAGCGTATCTGTGTTACGGCCTTTACCTTCTGCCATAAAAGTCCAAGTGAATTTAATTATAAATCTTAGGGAAACCACACTTTGCACATCCTCATCAGAGACTTCCTCAATTTCAGCAGTTAATGGTTCTGGCAGTTCTTTCTGAACCTTTCTTCTTCTTCTCTGAACCTGTTCCTTCCACAGCTCCTAGTGTTGTTCACGCTGTAGATACAACCAGGGAAAACCTGCAAAGTCTGCTTTTTGGCTTTTCCAGGCTGGCATGAGGCCGGGCACCGGACCTGAGAGCAGGAAACTGCTTTGTAACACTCTGATGATGCCCCTTATGGCATCCAACAGTAGAGTGACTCAGACACTGAAAAGAGGAAAAGGATTCCGGAGAAGAAAAAAGAGAATATTGAGATTCAGAGATAATATGAGAGAAACTGTGGTGGAGAGTTGGAGGAAAGGACTGGAGCACATTGAGAAAGGAGCTCCTTGGATTAAGAGCTGGAGACAGCATGGGAAGGGGGAGCAGGGACCACAAGGCAAAAAGCATGTGACTGGCAGCCACAAGGATGGAGGGGACAGGGGATCTGGCACTGCTAGGGGCAGGAGCTGGAGCCACGGAAGGAAACAGAGAACAGTTGAAGGGGAGACACAGAAATGGATGTGACGCTTAGAGGTGAGGAAACAGACACTGTCAGCAAATGACAAGATACATTAGGAGGGGGAGCAGCTGGTGGGAAAAAGAGGTTAAAGAAAGAGGAAAAAAGGGGAGTCAGATCTTACTGGTGTCTTGGCACACACAACATTGAGAAACATGGGCCTGTTCAGGCAAAGAAACTGAGATAAGAAGGCAGGGAGGAGGGGTCTGGGAACAGGAGAAGACCAAGACTGAAGGAGAAGCCCAAGGAAGAAGACTACGATGTATAAAAATCAGGTATGTAAGACAGGGCTGTAGCATGTAAGCAAGGCACAAATAAAAATCATAGGAAAAGAGAGAGACATCAGACAGAGAACTGTACTATGCTGTGTTTCAAAAGTAATTCCTGAGGGAAGAGAAAAGAATTACAAATTTCCCAAGTGAGGAGGACAAGCAGGGCCACAGAATCAAGTCAAATCCTTTGAGAAGGAGAGACTGGGGCAGGGCAGGAGGATGGGTCAGTGAGGAGAAGACACAAGGAAGAACAAGGGAAAGGTGGGGAACATGAAGCAACACTGAAGGGCTGTCGTGTAGCTGAGCAGAACTGAAGGTGCTCGTAGCCCACCTTCTCAGTGCATCTGTGAGACACATTGCTGTTGGTTCAGGCTGGGAATAGCAGCTGCCTGTCACTCTCTGTTAGTGTAAGTGCCTGCACATGCTGGAAAGATAACCTGCATAGCTAAATGTCCCAGCCTTAGCATTCGGAGGGCTGGACCCAGGATCACTTTCCTTTTTCTTCCAAGCAACCAAAGAATTTGCACACAAAATGGCTGCATTCAAAACTCAAAGCATTTTTGTAGAACCCTCATTTACGTCTCTCACATCTGTATGCTTAGATAACAGCTTTTAACGACACAATCACATGCCATTTTTCTTTCAGCTCCATGCCTCAATCCACACGTGGAATGGGCCACACTCTCTTAACAAACACCTATTCACTAGTTTGTTTTCCCATAACCACTCAGCACTGGCAAACATTATTTACAGCACACAATTCAAATTGCCTCTGAAGAAATTCATTACCTCTCACAGTAAATTTCCTTCAGCTTATGTCCTTAAATATATGCTTGTTCACTTCCTTACCGATTTCCTTTTCTGTGGCATTCACAATGTTAGAATTTCCAAGGCCTAAAGACTCAATAGTTTCTTCAGGAGCCCAAGAATGCAGACAGACGTTTAAATAGAGTTTTAAATAATTAGGACCAGCATTGCTGGGAGTGTTTGGTATAATGCCCTACATATTTGTCTGTATTTGAATAAACACCTTTGAAAATCTGGATCTCTGTGCTTGCACAACATCAATTCATTTATTTTCACAACACTTCCCGGAGGGCAGGGCAGACAATATTATTCCCTTGTTAGGAAATTGAAGCAATGAAAGTGTCTGGTCAGAGTGGGTGCCCAATTTGAAACAGGCAGGAATTGCTTTCTGTAGCATACTACTGGCAGCAGTTCTGCATGCACCCCAAATGAGCCCCTAGGCTTGCAAGTAATTCAGGGAATTAGGAACACACCATTCATGACCACCTGTGGCTGCATGAATGATTGTCCCAGGATCACACAGAGGCTTTGTGGCAGAGTAGACCAGCAGTAAGGCTTTTCTTTATCAGACAGGGTCCTCCCACCACCAGCAAGCCCATGTTTTGTACCTTAACACATATTCCTACTTCAGCAACAAGAAACGAGACTCCAGGCAGCAGCCTCCTTCACTACACTATGATCCACCTCTGGAGGAATAATCCTACCCTACGGACTATCCTGCTAAAAACTCTGTGTAATCCCACTGTATATTTCACAAGGTAGCACAAGCAGTGCTGAATCTGCCGTTGTCTAACTTTTGAGGGAACAGGAGCCTGTGCACTTTATTCAGCTTTAACCAGCATTTATTTCAGAGCCATGCACCTTAGAGACTGGACATAGGATGAAGATCCTGGGCAGCTGGTTCTGTTGCCAGCTATACCACCCGCCTGCAGGGCAACCGCAGCTAGGTTATCTACTTCCCCAGGTCTCCCTTTCCTCTTTTGTAAAATCGGGACATTAATATTGACAACACTTCTAAAGCATTTTGAGAACTATTGATGAAAGGCACTATTATAGAGTTAGGCATTATTACTGTCATTGCACGTAGCAGGTTTGATGTATAATCCATACATACATGTATTTTAAGTGGCTGCTGAGCAGCTGGAGGCGACACACCAGGCTAAACAAACCACTGCTCCGGTAAATCCTAGATTCAGGTCTTCAGGCAGCTCATCATAATGATTCCATGGGCTGAGGACACAAAACCATTTGAGTTTATGCCTTAATCCCAAACTGAGTATAACTATTGTATTATAAAGATGAAAGATTTGACTTAGAACAGCAACAACTGATGGAAGGACATAAAACAACGCAAGAAAAATCAGTGGATCATGCTCACTATGGCAGTTTTGTTACTAACCCACCACTAACCTGAAATTTACACCATTGTTGAAATTCCCCATGGCTTGTTCACAGTCAGCAGAGAAGCTGTGTGCATAACTGATCTCGATGTCAACATAGCTTTTCCACAGTTGTTTTATGCAACACATCTAAGCCAACAAGTCTGGTGTACAAAGGGAGAAGAACAAGCTCTCTGAGAAAACTACTGTAAGCCTTTGGGTTCAGAACCTTTTCCTTTGATTACCGTGCCATTAAACTGACATTGGAATGATGCTTGAACTGCACTTGAGCTTTGTAACCAATTGCATCAAAAAACTGAGATTTGCTCTTGATCACCTTTTTGAAGTGCAAAGCATCTTCAGAGAGAGCTTGCCTCTCACCCATATAGTTTGCATTGTGTCATATTGTTACAGATTGGTCAGAAATGGATTTAGCTGCAAGTTTAAACATCAGGAGCAATTTAATAAAGGCCTTCCATTCTGACACTTTGTTTGAAAACTGTAGTATGAGTATGCACAAGTATGTATGATGATATGGCCACACTTTAGGTAGCAAACTAATGGCATTTTTCTAACTTATTACTCTCCCTGAGAAAAACTGTTATTTTCTAGACACAAATGATACTAAAAAATCATTCTGGTTGATGAGATTTAAAAGCAGGATTATGGAAAGATTGAAAAACTCCATTCAATTGGAGAAAATAATTCGCTACTCAACAGATTTGTGCTTTGCTGCTGATCAGAAGATAATAATACCCACAATAATACCCACGTTACCGAGCACCACAATACCATACAAGAGCAACAAGTACACACTTGATGAGATTACAGTTCCATACATTTGGAACTAGTAAAAGGAAATACTTCTCAAAGAGGTCCAGAGCCAGTCTGGGGAATTTTCTGCAACAGAAAGTCATTGTGATAACAGTACAGCCATCTTTTTGAAAAGAGCAGGATCATTTTCTGGACATTAAGCAGCTACACTGGTGAAGATAAGGAGAAATAGAAACACACACATTCTTTCCAAGGCCAGCCTTATTTTTTTAGTCTTGTCTGTGGCCTTCAGTGAAAAGAGGCAGCTCCAGAAATAAACCACTGGTCTGCTGCGGTAGTTAAATCCATATTCATGTCTCCAAGTAACCTGCTTTAAAATTTCCATTGCCTGAACTTGGCAGAGAGCAAGCCTAGGGCAGGATTCAGGCCTCTAGAAAAGCTTTAGGTCAAGCGTGAATCAGAGGTAAAATGTTTATGGAGTTCAGGGACTGCAAATCCCATAAGCAGTCGGATGAGAGTTCATGTAAATGTTAAATCTCATGGGATCATCTCTCTTATAAGCTTGGTGCCATCTTGGGCTGTAATGGCATGTGAAAACAGCTTTAAAAGAAAAGTTCTGAATACAATGCAACCCAAAAGCCAGAGAGCCAAGTCTGGCGGTAGGAACTGTTATCCAGCTCAACACTGCTGCAAACAGCTGATTAGCAATAGCACTGATATTTAACTGACAGCAAATAGCATTGAACTGATAGCAAATAGCATTCAGATCAGAGGCGCAAGGCTGAGCTTAGCTCTGCTGCCAGAGAAGGCCAGTTCAGTTTGGCCAGACAAAAGGAGCAGGAGCAAGTGGACGCTGAAAGCGCGGAATTTGCACACATTCGCCTCAGCAACTGCAATGCAGTTATAGCACCACACTCTGCGTACAGACCACCAGAGATTTGTCACCCCTGAGCTCAAGACCACACCTAGGCAGAATATGAGACTTAGCCTTGCAGCCTGAACGCAGCTCCCTGAACTCCTCCCCCCTCGGCCACCACACTGCTTGGAATAAAAGCAAACAGAAAGCTCAGTGTGGGGGTTTCCCACCTGTGGGTGCAGTGCCAAAGCTCCCCGAAAAGGGCAATCATCCCCTGCAAATTGGCCAGCGCTTCTCAGAGCCTACAGACCCTCCCCTCCACACCTGGTTTTCATGACCTGGTTCAGTCATTAAGATGTGTCCAAGAGCGACCGCCAAGGAGGGACACACATGCTGTGCCGCCCCTAGTAACTGTATTTCCATCCCAGCGAGGATTTCTGTCATATCACAGAGAGAGAGAGATTTACAGTTTTCTTTTTGTAGGCAAACACATCTATTTCTTAGCAGCACGAGGCTAATTCCCTGCCTTGCTGCCTGCAGCTAGGCTTTGCCACGTTTTACTACACTGGGCTACCCATTTTAATGCACTGACAGTTTCACTTTCTCTGCGCAGTGTGTGTTTTTGAACTCGCTCCGCAGCATGCTGCGAAGCAGACAAGGGAGGAGGGAGTAAAAAAGGAAGGAGGGAATGAGGGAAGGTGGGTCAGCCCCATGGAAATACTGCGCTTCCCTGGAGATTATGCTTCTGTTTTCTCAATAGTCCCAATAAGGGAATCTAAATGTTTAGCAGAGCGAATCTTAAAATAAGATTACACGTACTACGTTGTCCCAGCCAAAAACATTACCCCTGCTTAGCGGCAGCCCAGATTCATTGGCATGAGTTCACACCAACTTGCTGGTGGGTGCAGAGAGCAGAATAACTGTGTTGTCTGCCTGCAGCTACTCCACCACTCACAAGCCCCGTGAAAACACCTCAAGGGGGTTGCTCTGCATTATTTGCCTGCCACCATAAATGCGGATGGCACTTTGTGAAACAAGGGAAGGTCTGCTTCCTTGGAATACCCATCACGAGACAGAGGACCCCTGCTGATTTCCACCACAAAACTGCTGGTGTATGGTAGACCCAGTTTCAGTCCACGTCCCTGCCCTAAGTACCTTACAGTTTGTGGCTTAAGCCTGAGTCACACAGACAAACACTAGCTACTGAGCTAAAGCCCTCACAGCCCTTTCCATTAGCCCACACCTTGATAAGGAGGTTACCTGACTGGTTGGATGTCCAGAGCACATGGTTAGGCGAGCTCAGAAAAGCATTTAAAAAAAAAAAAAAAAAAAAAAAGAAAGCCTCAGCAAGTCCTTCTCCATTCATTTCTACTCACTGTCTGCATTGACCGAGTCAGACGCAGTCAGTTCCCAACTCATTTCCTAGGTTCATCTGGTTGAAAGCAATCCAAACTCAGCTTGCCCACTGTACCCTCACAGTTCCCACATGCAGACTACTACATCAAGGAAACATCCTACAGTTTCATGCCAGGGAGTACAGTTTCTGGGAAAGATGCCACCACTTCTTCTAATCAATTGTTTTAAGATGACACTAGTTCACCATGGCTGAAAGTGCCACTCTTGGGGACATATGAAAATAATTCCTTCATTTTTAGGTCAAACATTGCCCTACAGCACCGCACAGCCCACATTACAAGAGAAACTGAAGTGAGAAGAGGCCCATTCTGGTATTGCGATGCCCAGAACAGAGCACAGAGCTCCTAGTGTGGTCCCATCTGGAATGTCATTTAATATCCAAGTCAAGGAGGTTTCGAGTCAAGAGGATTAGCTTAATCCAACTAGTTCTCCCTCCTTGGGGGTAAGGGAGGGGAGCAGTAGTTTAGGTTTCAACCTCAAGTGATACCTCATGCATTTAGAAAAAACCCCAGCTAAGAGAGGGGATGTAAGGCCTGAGATTTCTCACACACACACACACACAGAAAAAAAAAAAAAAAGGAAGAAAAACATCCAGCATTAACAAGCTATAATCCATTTGCTGTGATAGCTATTTAGCAGGCCATAAAGAAGCAACGAACAGACTAATTCAATTTTGCCTTAGTAAAGGCTCAGCTGTAAGGGAAACCTGAGCTTGTTATAGTTTTCCTACTGAACAACGTGAAAAATTCAGACAAGATGGATGCTTCTGAATCCCCTGAATCCCTCTGAGGAGCAGCTTCCAGTACCTGAAGCAGCACCGCTTCCCTTTGGTACACCCAGTTGGTTAAGCAGTAAACAAGGCACACCTTATCTGCACTAGATCTCTCTGCCTGCTGAGCCTTAAACTCAGTATATTCAAGAAAATCGGGATCAATTATCTCAGACAGCATTCCCAGGAATTAGATCAAAACACACTGGCCCCCACAGATGGCCAACAAGGAACAGCAGGAGCCAAAATTACCCACCTTGCCCTGCAGCCCCCGCTGCTTGATACACAAATATTCCTACCGCAGCAAAGCTCACCTCTGCCACAAAGCTACAAAAAGCCTTTACCCTGGAATCAGTGAAAACACATGGAGGCGGGAAAGCACTGAAAACATGCAGAGGTGGGAAAGCATCTGAGGAATTGACTCCTCCTGAAAGAGACGTCACCTCAGGCAAACTCAACAGGACGAGGAATTGCCAGAGCACATTTATATCATGGTGAAAACACCCTTAGGCTGGGAACAAATTTGCTGAGTCAGGCCAAACTCTGAATTTCATGAACTGTCCTTTCGGTGCCCGGCGCCCATGAAAACCAGGCCACATGCTCACAAAAATGTTCTCGTGCAAACAAGCAGGACTTTAGTTAAACTATTGTAGTAGGCAGGCCTAAGATTAGGCAATTTTTATTTGATGTTAAACATGGCTGAATTTGGGAGTCAAAATATAGGCTTCTTTTAGGCAGCTGACATGCTTCTTGATTTCACAGGCTGCAAAGGGTGACCAGGAAAATGCCAGAACTAAAAGAATTTTTCAGTAAAGAATCCAGTTCTTATAATGGTACCTGCCTGCAGTTTCTCAGTTGCTGAGCACAAATGAGATAATAACTCAGTGAATTGTTCACATATAATCAGCCATCTAATTGTGCGTGCAACTGCCAGGCTGGAATATGCAAATCCACCTGCAAAATGAATACGTGCATTTTGAAAAGTGAACTTTAAAAGGTCTATGGTGACAGGCAGCCAGCAAGGTCTAGTTCCGAATGTCTTCTCCGACCTTATCGTGAAAATAAATGGCACTCAGTTAAGTTTTCAGTCCACTTCTGACCATTTGACTTTGAGATGACTTTTCCTAGCTACTAAACTGCCTTCTCTACAGTCATCCTTCACACTGCTGTGAGACCATATATAAACTTCAGGAAGATTCTTCATCAAGGTAAAGTGCACCAGCTCTGCTCCATCTCCTGGAACGGTTCAGAAAGCCAGTCCCCTCATTTCAGTCGTAAAACAGCTGACAGTAATTGCTTGTTCTGTCTTGCTTCCAAGCAAATGAGAACAAGGACCTAAGGAACAATAGAGTAGAAATGACACTTGTGAAACAAGCATGTTGTAAGTCCTAGATAATCAACTATGACAAATGCATTCATAAATGTATAATTGTTACATGAAGCGGGGGGGGGCGAAGCTGGAGAGGTACTGTGTTCAGACTCACAAATCATTGAAATTAGAGAGGGAAAAGAAACAAGCCACCTGGGTCCAACACGGAATCATCACCAATGGTGGTTCATTAATAAAAGGCCCCAAGGAAATAACATATGGCTAAATGGGAAAATTCAAAAGGCTATTCAGGCTGGACTAGCATGCAGTTGCATGTTTGGAAAACCAGTCATAATGAAGGCAATGATAAATGTCTGTGAGCAAAAAACAAGAGGGAAATCAGAAGAGCCAAAATTGAGTTTGAAAAATAAATAGCCCGAAGTATTAAAACAAATCAACTAGAGGTCCTTTCAGGATTTGTCTACATTAGTGCTTCAGTTCAGATCAGGAACATGCTTTTGAAGCAAATCTCTTCATCTTCACTTAATATGCTGTGTTCATGTCTCAGAGCAGACAATCTAGATTCTTCTCAGATGAAACTAGACCAGAAGATGCACTCTGGGAATGCACTGAATGAGCTCCAATTGCTAAGTGGTGGTCACTTTATGGGACCAGGCCAGAACAAATATAAAATAACAGCCCCTTGAAATTTGTAGAGTGTGTGGGTCCTGCATCCTCATCAGCACCAACCGTTCTGCTTTGCAGGCCTGCTTACCCATCAGAAAAGGACCTGGGGATGCTGGTCAACAGCCAGCTGAATATGAGCCAGCAGTGTGCCCAGGTGGCAAAGAAGGCCAACAGCATCCTGGCCTGTATCAGGAATAGTGTGGCCAGCAAGACTAGGGAAGTGATCATCCCCCTGTACACAGCACTGGTGGGGCCCCACCTCAAGCACTGTGTCCAGTTTTGGGCCTCTCACTACAGGAAAGACATTGAGGTGCTGGAGCGTGTCCAGAGAAGGGCAACCAAGCTGGTGAGGGGTCTGGAGAATAAGTCTTATGAGGAGCGACTGAGGGAACTGGGATTGTTTAGCCTAGAGAAAAGGAGGCTGAGGGGAGACCTTATCGCTCTCTACAACCACCTGAAAGAAAGAGAGGTGGGGGTTGGTCTCTTCTCCCAAGTAAAAAGAGATAAAACAAGAGGAAATGGCCTCAAGTTGTGCCAGGGAAGGTTTAGATTGGATATTAGGACTTGATCTTAAAGGTCCCTTCCAACCTAGATGATTCTATGCTTCTATCACCATGTGCTAGCATACACACAGCCTCAGCGTCTCTGAATCTTCAAATGAGAATCTGAAATGGAATCTGCTCCAGGAAATGTGTGAAGTAACCTGGGCACTCACTAGATTGGTGAGGCTTTAGGGAAATGAGCACAGCAAAGACTACATCTCTGAGAAGCTAAGGGATTCCTTTCCACCCATCTTTAGCACTAAAGATGTTGAAGCGATACCTATCCCAAACCTGCATTTTTTAGCTCCTAAACCAGTCTGACTAGGAGATGAATGTGTCAGCATTAGTGGCTTATGCCAGAGCACAGAAATGAGTTTTTAAAGTACCCACTTCCTAGGTTTATCTTCATGAGTCTGGGTGAAATCAAGTCAGGTTCTTACAGAAATAAGTAAACTCATTAAAAACAGTTCCTGTTTCAGTGGCTGGGAGAACAGCACGGTTTTGTACCTTATTTTCAGAAAGCTGAAGAGCTGAGTTAGACACCACTAGGCCTCACAGGTTAAAATAGTTTAAAAAGAGACAAGATGTCCCCAGAAGATCACTCAGACATTGTCATTTCTCACAAACGTGGTTTCTGTCCTACAAAAATCATGTGTCATCTGTTTTATAGAACATGTTGGTAAAGGCACCAGAGAACCGTTTGCCAAAGCTTTGCAGGCACTCTAAAGAGTGCCAGCAAAGGCACTGCAGAAGTCGCTGCAGGTGTGGGGTGGAGGTGATAGAGTCACTGCAGTTTAATGAGGCAGTATTCATCAGCTAATCTGCTGAGGCTCTCTATGCTATTCTACCAGAGTGACTTTCACTCAGGTGTCCCTGTCCAAAATGATCCTAGGCTGTGAGACCAGGTAATCTCATGCGGCAAAAATGATCTAAAAATCAGAAAGCAATGACGTGAAAATCAAGAGTCAATTTTCCTCATGGCAAAAAGTGGCCATGCTAGGTCTGCTGTCTTTAAACACAGGCACTGATAACCTGGAAAGGGAATTAGGCAGGGTGGCAGCAACATTTCCAAATGGGGCACAGTTATTTAGGTTAGTCAGGCAATAAGGTTTTCCAGAGGGATGGACAGTAGCTATATGACGCCAAGTAAAATTTAACGCTCATAAATAATGCACAGTGCAGAGAAAAACTGTCTTTCATTGTTGCAGAACACTGCCAGAACTGCATCAGCGCAGCCACTTCAGATGAGTCCAGGGTACCCTGACTCAGGGTTTGAGGGCAGTCAAAGAACTAAGATATTTTGGCTGTAGAAGAAATGGCCTGCAGAACAATGCAGAGAGATTATCGTTCTAGCCTCCTACATAAGCGGAGGTGCAGGCACAGCTGGGAAAAGGCACTGGCCACCTCATTTCAAAGTCAGCATCACAGAAGTCACTACTGATCACTGACCTCCTATTGTCCTCTTCCATCTGCCAACTCAGTCAAAATAAGCTAAGTTAATTTAAACAGTTTATACAGTAGGGTTTTGCTGCCACAGTAGACTCACTTTGATTGGAACAGGTTAAGGAGTACTCACACACACAATTATGCCATCAAATCAGAGACAAAAAAGTTATTTATGCAGTGAGGTGTGAGAAATAATTGGGACAAACTTGGAGAAGTGTGAAGGGGTAAAGAATACGACATTTAACTGCAGCACCAGAAACAGGGTGGATTGACTGTACCCACAAACTGGAAGGCAATTCCAATGAGGCTATTCAGTTATCTAACACCATTAACTGTAAGTGCATTTAATGCGTTTTAATGTGATGGTAGATAAAATGTTTTGAGTACCGGTATTATGACTCAATCTTTCCAGGCCTAGTGTGGTAAATGTTAAGCTGAGAGGATCCAGAAGAGTAAACTGAGAGCGTGTCCTCATTGAAATCTCTCCTTGGACATTCTGCAAGGCATTTGTGATTTGTCCCAGCTGTTAGCACCCAAGAGTAAAATGCTTGCAGTCACTAGAAACTACAAAATGCACCCAAGGCTGCTGAGGTAACACTCCTGTCCTCTTGCCACTACACAGGCAGGTACAGGTAGTGGCCCCAGCACTCAGAGATGAAGCTAGGCAAACTTTGTGGTGACTACAAGGTCTTATCTGCTTAGATCAGCAGCTCATTTCCCATGTATACAGAGGGTTTGGGCTCGTCAGCACTCTCCATTCACGTACACTGCATGGGGCGCTATCTAATAGACATGCAGGCAGCAGTTTGAATTCACCGGGCGCTGTCACAGGAGAGGGACGAGGAAAGAGTTAGAAGTAGATAGACATTGACTATTACATGGTACTCCCATTTTTACATTCCCAATACTCTCATTCTTTGGCCACAAAAGGATACATGCGTTGGAATTGTTCGTTTGGGGGTGGAGGAAACGGGTGTTATGTTTATCTGTAACCATCGCTCTCATGCAGTGTTGTATGTACTTGTTCTGTTAGCCAGGAACCAGTATGCCCAAACAGTCTTATGCACACAAGTAAACAAAGCTTGAAGTTACTTAGGCTGTGCTTACATGGTTGCTTTACTCCAAGACAAGTCTATGCTGCCACTGGCTGAGGCTGCTTGGCTCTTGCCTTTACTCCGCAGCACATCAGCATGTTCCTGCTCCCTTACCCAGGGCTTTTGTGCACCAAGAAATCAAGTAGTCAAACAGTGATCCAGGTCAGGGAACCAATTCATCTGCAAACAGCTCTTTTTTTTTCCTGCTAGGTTGGTTTTCGGATGATCAACCTGGCACAGCGTGCAACTGCAGCAGCATTAGTACCACGAGCATTTCAGTGGGAAGGTCAGGGGAATGTGGTGGCCTTTCCAGCATAATCAGCTGCTTATCGGTAGGCTCATGCTTAAGTTGTCTTGCTGTCAAAAGGAACTTAGGCACATACTTAAAACTGATCTTGTGTCTCGGATGCTCTATAGAGCTTTTTAGGAGTTTTAAGTTCTACCATAAATAAAACTCTGTTCCACTCATAAAATCTCTACAGGCAAGTTCCACAAAAGTAAAATTCTCCATGTATGATGATCATTGATATTATGCAATATTTGTATAGCAGCATGAAGTCATAAAATATGGACAAGAGAAAGAAAATTACCTGAGATCATCTTAGGACTGTAGTTCCAACAGCGTACATTCATTTCACAGCTGATCGAAATTCAGAACTTCTCGTCTCATCAAAGTTTGACATTTTGAAATTTGGTTTTGATCCAAGGATAAAACCAAATATTTCATCAATTTCTCAATAAATGGACTATCTGGAGGAAAACAAGAATTAAGACCTATCTGGTTTTCAGAGACAATTTTAGGACTTTGAATTTTCATTTTAAAATATATTCTATTTTATGGAAGTTCTCTTACTTCATATTTTCCTGTTATTTCATGACTAATCAATAGAATTATGCACTGACTAATACCGACATGTCATAATATGACATGTCATAATTTAAATATCCTATTCTAACAAAAAGTGTTATTTTTAAAACCATTAAGGGCAGTTGCTGCCTGGTACTGATCAAAACATATTTTTTTCTCTTATAGGATAGTTTGATGCTTTGACACAGAAAAGAAAGGAAGATAAAATATTTCAGTCAGCACTGAGCAGAAGATACTCTAAATGACATTTAAAATAAAATAAAAAATAAAGTTTAAGTGATAGCATGTTTGAACTGCATGTCATACTGTATGTGCTACATCAATGCTAACAGCACATACAATATCTAGAAATAGTTTAAAACAATGAAAAACACAAAATAAAACAAAATATATTTTTAAATAAAAAAGAACATTACAATTATGTAAAATCAGGTTATTTTCCAAAACAAAATGTGCATCAGGAGGAAAAGAGTAGCAATCCATTTCATTCTGCTGCAATTTTTGAGCCCAAATCTGGCTCCATCTTACTGATGAAAGCATTTTTCTTTGAAGCTGATATGATCACTTCTGTGAGAATAGCAAAAAACAAATTGGCTCAGAAAACGTCTTTCTCTAAGAGAAGGAAGTGACAAAAAAATATACCAAATTCTTCCATTTTTTTAAACACTTCTGTGTTACTACTAATTAACAATCACACCTTATCTCTAAGTTTTCTCTAATAACCTTCAGATGACCTGGAATATACTAGGATAATACCCAAGTAATTTGCCCCAGCACATTTAAAATGCCGAGATAGCCAAATTCAACACGTGGCCTCTTCGTGACTTTTTCCATTTGTAGGGAAACGCACTTGTGCAACATCTTTAGCTCTGCCTATGCCTCTGCAACGAAAGCAAAAAGCCCGAAATGCTATCCGTCCGTTCCAGCGACCCAACTGGGACCTACTGAACCACCGAGCAAAGATAAAACTGGAATTTGCAGTTGTGAAGTGCAGAAAAGAGGTAAAACACCCGTGAGCTGCAGTCGCGCAGAGGCACATTCCTCCTGGAAGATAAGGCAGTGGAGGGCAGCTCCTCGGAACCAGCAGCGGGCCCGCGACGAAGTAACACACGAATACTGGCGTTTTTCATTGCCTGAACTGCAAGGCAGATTTTATTCAATTAGGTTGCACCAGAAAAAAAAAACAAAAAAAAAAGGGGGGGGCGGGAGGAGCTCAGGTTTCTGGGACCTCAACACACCATTTGCAATGCCTGCAGTGGCGCACGGCGGCCATTACATCCCCAGGAGCCACCGGGCCCCCACCTGCCCCTCAGGCCCTGCCAGGACTTACCTAACTGGTGTCCTAAGGAACTAAAAAAGAAGTAAAAATTCGTAAATAAATAAAGGGATATTTTAAATTCAGGGTCCACATGGGTGGACAGTAGTTCCTGAAGTCCCCACCATCAGGAGGCTGCCGGACAGGCATTGCTCACATCATGGCTGCCCCTCCCTACACACCCCAAAACTGACCCATGCCCAGGGCCCCCTCCTGCTGCTGGCTGCCGAGCCCTGCAGCAAGGTGGACACGAGGCTTTTTTGGGCACAGCCATTGCCATCCTTTGCTCTTACATGAAGGATGAACATCGCCGTGCTTATCACTGGGAACAGTGTAAGGTGCTGGCAGGAAGCAAGTCAGCCGGCTGGTGCTCACTTTCTCCCTTTCCCCACCTCGCAGAGAGCCTGATATGTAAGGAAGCCCATTTACATAAGTAGAAGAAATTCTCTTAATGAAGAGTGGAGAAGAGAAAACAGCTTCATCACCAGAAGCAGCCCCCTGCTGCGCTTGAGATTGGATTTTGAGAACCTGCTCCAGACAGACTCCGCAACAGGCTGAAGTCGGAGGCAGCGTCTGGCAGTGACAACAAAACCCCATGTCTCCTCCGGGGAAATAAACGTTTGAAGCTGGAGGATGCAAGATCTGTATCTTACTATCATCCCTGATTTAACAGGAAACCATTTCACTAATACGTGGTGGCATGATGGGGGAAGACTTTCTCATGTCGTAACATCTCTCTACAAACCTTACCCTGAGCACAGATGCCAACAATGAGAAACGAGGGGGACTTTTCTTACAACCTGAGAATGACAGAGCACTACATGCAGGGAAACTCTGGCACCTGCTTTTAAAATAAGCCGTTAATTTCATTTCTGTGCTTCTATAAAGCTCATAGGGATTACAATGACACACGCTCAGATGCAGCCTTTCATCTCCAAGTGTTTTTCAAAGAGTTTTACAAACTCAGCTGGTTCTGCAAAACTGTATAAGCACACATGCACATTAGCACATTCCTGCCTATTCCTGAGGTACAGCTGCCCAGTAGAGGAAATAAAACATTTTTTTAAAGCCGCAGTGCAAAGCAGGAGATAATTTAAGGAAAGTAACAGCTTGCCCTCAAGCATTTTCATTGCCCTTGCTCGGACATAGCAGCTCTTGAGTATTTGTCTACAGAGCTACATGCACCTCTTATCTAAACATCCATGGCCACACTGGAACCGCAGTGACACAGATTTCATTCAGGGATTTAGAGGGTGCTCAGGTCCTGGCCCTATAAGATAACATAGGTAGCAGTTTCAGCGAAAGCCTAGTACCTGCATGCCTGTGAGGCTCTAAATTTCAGATATCCTGGGCTGAACAGCTTACAGGCTCAGGGTGGACTAACTCCCTACAGCAAAAGCTGGTAGGCAGAGACCCGTAGTTATTATTGCTTGCCTTGCAGCGGGCACTCTCCACCCTTAAGACCTTCTCACCCCATCCTTATGCCAGTCCCTTCCCAGGCAATTTTCCACAGACGTATGGAAGCTGAGTGACCCTTCCAGAAGGACGTTCCCTGTTGTAGTTAGCTACAATCCAGAGTGTGATCTCCTAGTCCACTGTCAGCAGACGGGGACAACATGTTCTGCAGCTGTCTGCAGAGAACAGAGCAGCACAGAAATGGAGTCTCATGATACAACGACTGAAATGCTAGGCAGGTGTGCCGTATGCCAGCAGGCAGCATTAGGTCTACAAGCAGTGAATGGGCAGCTAGTACAAAAGCCAGAAAACACAGACGCAGGTTGCTGTGGGAAGGCATTAGAAGACTATCAGAACCTGGCTTATGGGTTTTGGTGCCCAGATTTTGGTTAACTTCTTACTGCTAGGCAAACAGTTGAAAACTTTTTGCTTTACAGTGAAACTAAAGCTCTAGTATCTGTCCCCAGCCACATAACCAAGCCTAAGCTTTCATGAAAGTCCCAAGAGTTCAGTGTAAGGAAAGAGTCTCCAGTGTAACAGGACGTGTTCTGAGCTGGGAGAGCTTCTCCTAGATTTAGATACCAGCTTATTAGACCCAAGACCCTAGCCTTTTATGACCACTTGGGTTCTTGATACCAGGGTTTGCTCTGTATTCTTACCTTCTCTAGTCCAACCTGCAGCATCCCTATCTGCAGAGGACAGGCTTTTTCTTAGCCACACCAGTCCAAATACAAGGCCGTCAGTCCTGAAGGCTGACGAAATTCTTTGCCAGCAAACTGGAAGTGGTGGGTCACACAAGGGCCTTCTTAGTCAGGCAGATCTCACAGCTGTAGTAGTAAATATTCATCTCTGGTCACCTTGAACTTCATCCACACTGTCAAGGTGGCTAGCATGGAGTCCAGACCTGAGCTCGGAGGTGTAAGTGGTATGAGCTGGTAACAACAAAAGTGCCCACAGGAGTAAGCTAATCCCCTTCTACACCTACCCCTTCCTGCCTAGAGAGCAAACTGCTGCACTCCAGGTAGGGTACAGAGAAAGTCAATACACAGGGAGTGTGAACAGGGAGTTTAGGCTAAAGTGTGAAAATATGGCCTAAAGTAACTGGACACTACACATACATTTTCTATGTTTATACCTTTTGATCTCAAACAATTTATGGACAACTTAGGAAATCAAATATAAGACTACCGAAGGCCGTAATTTGGATGATTTATTTGTACAATTCATTTCTTTCATCACTCTCTCTTGAATTTTATTCTTCCTGATTAGACCACTTGGGTTTTTTAGTCAAGTGTTTTCTCAAACTATTTCATTATTTTCCTTTGCTTCAAGTCTGTCCCTTTTTTTGCTGAAAAATACAAAGTTTGGCCATCCTTCTTTCCCTTACTACAGTTTTGGTATCTTATTTACCCAGATTCTCTCCCTTTTTCTCTTGATAAATGAGATATCTTGCCTCCTACTAATCCTCCAGGGAAAGGCTCTTGCAAAGAATAGACTTACTTGCTGGTAATATCTACAAAGCTACAAATAAACATAATAGCTATATAAATATAGATGACTTTTCCTGCAAAGCATCTCCTAAGATTGTTCCTAATAATGTACTAATTGTACATCAGAGAAATATAATCACAAGCTGTATAAGACTTGCAAACAAGCCTTCTTATGAATACAGCTTGACTTCTGGTTCTGAAGGTGACAGGCACAGTGTCCCATGGTGCCTTTATTCCGAGCTTACACCTTCCACTTTGTGCTTCTTCCACTCTCCCGATGGTGGAGGATGTGGAGATGCTTGTCTACAAAAGCAACACCAGTGATGGTGTGAAGGGTAACAAAAACAGTAAGCAGATTTGGAAAAGACCCGCACCTAAAAAGCACTACCTTAAAACCATTTGATATGAAAGAGATCAGTTGCTTTTATCATGTCGTTGGGAGAGTGAAGAACCAGATATCTCATCCTCCTTTTTTTTTTTTTTTTTTAGGCTCCATGAGACAAGGAGAAGATGCATTTCAAAAACTAAATCCACGGATTTCTCGAACTCGAAAGTGGGAATCTGCTTCTCTCAAACAGATGGCAAGTTGTAGGAAGCCAGGCAGAAACAACATTCATGTTTTACAGTGAGAGTGATTAACCAGTGGAAGAAGTTCTCCAGAGGAGGGACTAGATCAGTTTTCACTTGAAATCTTCATTTGAAATTTGGCTACCTTTCAGAGAGAAAATCTATGCCAAACCAACCTTGTTGGGCCAACATAAAACAGTTGGAGTATGGCAGTAAGTAGAGCTTGTGAGAGCCAGTAGATTAAACTGAATGATTTAAGGGACCTTCTGGCCCTTAAGGTGTGTACGACGCTATGAAGCCGCGAGAGTGCAGTTGTAAAGAAATGCTTCGTGACTTGCTGTACAGCTCACCTGAATCTCCTCCGTAATCTCTGCAGAGACATGACAAAATGTTCCTCTAACAGCTCACCGGCCATGGACAATGATAGAAGTGCTCAATTAGAAGGACACAAAAGAGAAGAAATTGATTCAGAAATGCATTGAGGAAGAGATGAGAGAAGTGTAGAAGAGTATGTGAAAATTAATCTAATTATAGAAAGACACCTGGAACAGCTTGAAAGTCAAGTGCAAGTAGCTCTAAATTACAGAGTTTCCTACAATAGAAAGAGGATTGACATATCCTGTTTGAAATGGTTTGTTTCCTGACAATGAGGCTCAAATTTAAAAATCAAATTGAACTTCTTTATGGCAAAACATACTGTAGAAAACCTACAAATAACTGGACAAGGGAAAAAAAGAGGATTAGGGACAGAACTTTGAAAGACGTCAGAAACAAATGACATCTATTTATCTGAAGTCAGAAAAAGTCTTTATCTTTCCCTAATCATGCCTACAAACA
The DNA here is from genome assembly GCA_947846985.1 of Fratercula arctica. Classification (NCBI taxonomy): domain Eukaryota; kingdom Metazoa; phylum Chordata; class Aves; order Charadriiformes; family Alcidae; genus Fratercula; species Fratercula arctica. The sequence continues at coordinate 100,042,623 of CANTUZ010000001.1, forward strand.
TGCCAGCCTGGAGAAGCCAACAGGCTTTCCATAAACTCCAGAAGACTCTCAACTGAACTCTACAAGGCATTTTGAAATAATGGACACACATAGCAAAGAGGAGAAAACTCATTAAAGTTAATTGGCCCACCTAGTGAGTCTTCTCTGCCAAAAGTTGCTTCTTTTTTTTTTTTAAAGAACTCTGTTGCTAGCACTGATCAAAGTAAAAACGGTTGGACTCTCAGTAAAATCTTCCAAAATTTTTAATTTCAACCAAGTCTGATGAAAAACTGACATCTGAATAAGGAAGGAAATAGTATGTGGTTAAGCTGCTAGACTTTATTTTCAAGATTTAAAAAAAAAGCCCCAACCTATTATTTTTCAGGGAACATTTGTTAGAAATCTTTTAGGAGGACTCTACAAGAAGCTCAGATTTTTGGACACGGACAAGATCAAGCAAGTTGTCTGCAAATTTTCAGGTACGTGCTTAGCTTTGTGCAAGTAAGCAGTCAGAATGAAATAACAGGGCAGGCCAAAGTAAATACATGTTCTTCCCCAGATCCAAGGAGAAATCAATAACATAGGAATAAAACAAAGCATGTGCATGTGTTTCCAGGAATGAGATACCTTGCTGACCATCTGGACTTCTTAGTTTTCATCCTCACAAAAATACCTTAGCAAATACTTTTGGTAAAACCATCTACCATGAACTCCAGCTGGCTTCAGTGGGTTGGCCACATTTACCATTTAAAGAACCCATAACATTTCTGTGGATTCTCACATGAGGAAGACCACTATTGTACTTTCTTAAATGCCAGCATTTAAGGACCATGTAATTCAAATCATAATAACACTCAGAGGGGGCTCTTGCTCTTCACAGTGCAATTAACTGGGTGTTTTAGACCACAGCTGTTTTTAGAGTTCCCAGAAGTCAAGCAGAATGTCACGTGCAGGAGCGACTATGATGCTGTGATTTACAATGCTCTTCACAGTCATCGGCCCCACTCGTCTCTGAGCAATTAGTCAGTGTCAGCGGAGGCTGAGGAGAAGCGGGCAGCACAGACCTACACAAGAAGAAGTGCCGCACTTCTCGGTAGTGATTCACCCACCAAGCACAGAAAGCCTTCAGAGAAACCTGCCGCAGCCTTCTTCAACGGGAAAGATGGGCTGCATCTACACTGCCCTGCCTTGTTGGCATGCTTGCTGGCATCCCTTCCACGACCCTCCATGCTGCCCTGGCCTCAGACTGTCTGCAGAGATGCCACGGGAGCCCCTCAGTTGGTACGACAGGCTGAGAACCTCATCAGTGGCTTTCCCAGAGTTGCCCAAACCCCTCACGCACCCGCAGGATAACACACTGCTGGCCAAACCACTGCACAACCAAACTGCTCCCTGTCCCACCACAGACACCGCGTCTCCTCTGAGGTCACACGTCACCCAGTGCACCAGTGCCAGGGGACCATGGCAAGATCTGGCACCAGAGGCGAGTCCCACTTGCTATTCACCCTGCCACCGGGCCCCCGGACTTCCTCCACCCATGCAGAGCCCAGGCAGCACCAGTCGGCACAGCGAGCCTCTCTGGGCACAGAACCGCATGCACGGGCCTGACACCATTTTGTCACGCACAAGGCTATCACTCCTCATCCTCCTTGTCTCAGCCAAGCCCTCTCCATCCACCCTGGAAAGCTAGGGTGCTGCAGAGAGACAAGTCCACCCGGTGCTGTCTCAGAGCAACGAGGACACCCCAGGTGATGCAATTCGTTTCCTGGGGACAGAGATGGAGGCACTTATAAGGATCCACAAAATGACTCTGGTTCTGGCCTACCCATTTACCAGCTGTGACACCCCTGATCTCTACCACAGGCCACCTGCCCACACCTCACTCTGGCTTGCCACCAACACTTAAGCCCAGGTCTCACGAGAAGTTGAGGCGGCTGAGCTGGCAGCCTCTGGGCAGGGCTGGCAGAGGATGGTGGGGGATTGCTTCTTAGGTGGTGGCTAAGGCAGAAGAGGAGGAAGGAGAAAGGCAGATGCAGCACCAGCACTCACTGGCCACGTCTCCCTGTGCACTCCATAACCCCTATGGCATATCCAACAACCATCAAATGGGCATTACTGTCAGCTCTGTCAATCACAGGCGAGTCCCTGCAGACTGTAGCCCAAAGCACAGCCTGAGACACAGTAAGATCTCAGGACAACCCCAAGCATCTATGTGTACATTGAACAAATACGCATCTTTTAAAGCCAAATCTTAGGCCTATCAGTTGGCAATTGATGGTGCTTTTGTAATTCTCTAACCAGAGAATAAAGTTTCTTTCAGATGCACTGCAAATATCTCCCAGCGGCTCTGCCAGTATATCCAGCCCGCTGAGAGAAACCCTTCGCAGCTCTATCTCCTGATCCACTAAACCACTTTTCAGTGAAGCTTAATGAGGGCGTCAGTGCAAGCCAGTAGGAATTTCTCCGTGCACGTGGAACATGGAAGGGCCACCACATCAAAGCAGGGGCGGCCACTACTGACCTGACTACTGGACAGGGTGAAAGTCCCCATAAACGAGTAGCTGAACATGACCCAATGTACCAATCCCCCACCATCCAGCTCAGCCTGCATCCTGGCAAACAAAGCCTCGGGGTCTGGAGTTTCTTCAAAACTACTTTTACAGCTCAAGATTACATAGATTTTCCTTCCTGGTGATAGTCCTCTTTTCTCTGGCAGGAATCCTAAGCTCTCCTAATGCGGCTCAGATGAAGCTGACCAGCATCACGAGTGCACTGGTTGATTTTTTTTGTTTCGTTATTTTTTTCCCTTTGGCTGGGTGTAGCTGTTATGTAATTTTTTTCATCAATATAGGGGAGGGCATTATTTATAGGGGATTACAGGGATTACTAAAGCAAACCATTTGCACTTTCCAGTGGCTGGTACAACTTGCAATATCCTACCCTGCCTCGTAGTTAGCAAGTTGGAGGATCAAACGATTTTGGTTTGATTCTCCTCCAGCATGCTGATGCAGCACAAGTCTTGTGTCTACACTTTGAGCACGCTGGGCACAGACCCATACCCACCAGCTGCCTCCAGCACTTCTCTGTGCAAACATACAGACTGCTTCAGGGCAGGAGGGAGGGATGCGCTTTGGGCTTTCCCCTCAACATTCCTACGCGCCTCTGGGGCCTGTACTTAGCGTGGGTCCCTTCAGCTTCTCCAAACAGACCTTTTATTCCTTTGACACCCTTTTTCATCACGCTTTTCACCCAGTGTGGTCCGTTATGACCATGGCTGCAGCCACTTACTGTTGAATGAGTTGCTGGGCCCCATTCACCACTCCATCCCAGTGCTATGGATCCTAGCACTTCTAAGGTGCCTACCTCCTTGACATTTAAGGAGTGAATTTCTTTCACGACATTCCCACTCACTGAGCAAGAGAATGGGAACGATGCCCATGCGTTAATAGGATAATAAACATCCTGCTCTTTACATTTTCCTCAGTCGTATATCTCCCAGGTACCAATGCACGCAGATGGAACAGATTATATATGACATTTTCATTCTGCCCGCCACATACAAAAAACAGTGGAACAGACAGCCTGTGAGAAGACTGAGTATGCAACAAGCCTTCTCCACCCTGCCTCAGCCCACTGCCGCTTTCAAGGTGAATTGTGAAGGGAAAGTCAAAGCCTTTTTCTCCCTGCACATTACTTTCAGGCCAGGAAATTGAGCTGAACTTACCTCATTATCACAGAGAGCCCTGCATGTATTAGGCATTCTCCAAGGTGCAGCAACCAGCCCCTGCGTGGAAGCGCCGTGTGAATCTTCATCAGCAAAAGTTCAGAAGTCTGCAAGCCCTGCTAAGGTGGCTAAAGGATTCCCCTTGGGAGAAAGTGCATCGTACTGTCAGGATACATGTGCTCCTACAGAACTCAGCCAGAGGCCTCTTACTGATTCAGTGGGGCCGCGCTATCCCCCAAAACCACCCTCAACACAAATGTGTTGAAGATTTTAATAAGCCAGATTTCCTATGTGCCAGCTAGCATTCTCCAAACAAGGTTGACTTGACAGCCTAAGCACAGTGCAAAAATAACCGGGACGAAAACTCTCCCAGGTTCACAGTGAGCATTACCTCCCATTAAAAACACTTTTAGAAGGCAACCTTGAACACTCCAGAACTGGAATCTGTCAATGCATCACTCCCCCTCTTAACCAGCATTCAATAAGTGGTGACTCTCCCACTCCTCCGCAGCGTTGCACAAATAGCTGTGCAAAGAGGAGCAGCATTAGCCTAAGGTAGTCCACCAGCTGCAGCCTGCATGTTTTTAAAGGTCTGTTGAAGCAGCACTAAGAAAGCAACACATTACATAGGTCATGGAGAGTAACACGTTTTTAATCTTCCCTTTGTGCAGCAGTTGGGAAAATGCATGCTTTGGCTCTGTATCAATTCTCACTTTTATCCTATCTGAACCTCAGAATTCTTGGAAAAGACGCAATAATGACTCCCTTTTTAATTTCCCTTGTTCTGTTTCAGTGGGTGGAGGGACATAGCACCAGTCCCAATGAATTTATCAAGCATCTGATTTGCTCTAGCCGTTTTTTTCTCTGAGAGCTCCTCAGATGTTACGTGAAAATCATGCCAGCAACAAAGTTTGAAAAAAGTGAATCACAGAATCCAAAAGGCCAATAAAAAGAACCTCCCATTTTAAGCAACACTTACGATTTTTAAGCCAATGATTACATGCCCCGCGTTCCAAATATCTGGAGGGGTTTTGCCTTATGGTTCTTGAACATTTTTGCTGGAGCCATGGGCAGCGCTGGACAGAGCCTAGGAGCCGCCCTGAGCGGACAGGACGGGAGGCCGGCTGGCCATGTCTGAAGAGAAATTTCTGTGACTCCGACAGGACTGCTTTACATTTCAGAGTCTTCCTTCCTAACAGAGTGTAGCAACTTACTAAACAGAAACTGATCTCATTAAGTGACAGGTGATGTGTTTCAGTGATCAAAGCCCGGATTCAACGGTAGGAGCCCATGAGTCACGTCGACTGTTGCCATTCTAACTGATTCTAAATCATTCAGATGATTTCCAAAGCAATACATCCCTGTGCGTTTGTTGTACCCAGCTCAGCCTGCAGCTCCAACAGCTTACTCTTAAGTAGAAGTCCTGCTGAAAGATGATTTTCAGAGTGCCGTTATAACATTTAGTGACAGAAATATGCTGCTGACACTGAGATCCTGAAATTCTTTAAGCTCACACTATCAACAAACAGGATTTTGACAGGCTAATCAGACATACGGAAGATGCACAGGCTCTGGGTCCACACTGGGAGTAAATCACTGCATGCACAAACCTTCCTGGGGTCAAGCCAGTGGCCACAGCGAGTGCTTTGCAAGCAGAGTGATGAGTGCTTTGGTGGTGCAGAGCCCTGTCTGCTGAAGAAACCTCCAGAGCGCAAGACTCAGCTGAGAGAGAGAGATCAGAAAAAAAGGAGTGATTGAAGACATACCTAAGATCTTCACCATAAACCCACTCATGCTCATTTGTTTGCTGAAGGTTAAGACAGAGAAAACATGCCTGAGCCAGGAAAACTGCCAGCTGTAATTTTAATACTTACCCAACTCGGTGTTTCTCCGCAATCCACAAACAAGAAAACCAGAGTATCTAGGCCCATAAAACTATTTATTTTATACACTTGGGAACATAATCTAAAGAAGGGTTGAAGAGCTTCACTATCGGATTCTTCAGTAAACAAAATTTAAAGTACTGGTATTCAAACTGTTTAGGCCTTTGGTAATACCAATGGAGTTTGACATTTTAGGTATTTGGCCATGGTTTGGCTGCACAGACTCTTCTGGCTCTCCAGCAACACCACATAGTGTCCTGAAATTTTATTCTTGGAGATCAAGAGTTGCTTACAGCCCAGTGGGACAAACCAGCTATCGACAACCGAAAAGGCAAACACATCTGAAAGGCATGCTAAGGTTTCCCTTCCTCTGCAGGAAGAATTTATGACCCTTCAGGGTACAGTTACTCGCTTTCTTCCATGGCACAACCCAGACTGTTTGCTCAAACCCAGAACTGCTCAAATCTTCTGATACACTCCAGTGTCCATTCCTGCGTTTAGAGCTATTGAGAGAGAAGGCGCACACTGTTATGCATTAGCTTCCCAAAATAGCTAACTACCAGTCTGGGTGGCTGACTGGCCTAAATAAATTGCAACCCAAGACTTCTTCCTTAGCCTCCCCCACCCCATCCCCTATTAAAAAAAGTTCATATTAGAAACTATCAATTATGAAGAAAATAGTACATCCAGCTGAGAGCCAGCTATTCAGCAGACTTTTTATAAATAAATCCTGCTGCTGAGAAAGCACCAGTGCTTATGTAACCACGCACCAGTCCGGCAAGCACGGCTCTGCGTGTGGCCACTAGTTTCAGCGGCAGTGTTTCTACCCCAAAGGCCAAGACGACTTTCAGTCACTCCCCTTCAGAAGACGGGAAAACAGCCTTGGTATCATCTCCTTAGGCCTTCTTTTGTGGCCTACTGGAGACCGCTTTCCCTCAGAGCTGGGATCTTTGGGATCAGCTGTGGCTCCGAGATGTGCTGCTGCTCATCTGCTCTTGGGATGAGCTGGACTCGGGACCCCAAGTCTTCTGCTCTTGGCATCCATCGATCTTCTGCTAAGATCTGAAATAGGCCCCACAGAAAAGAGGGGCATGAATGTCTGACTGACCAAAGGTCCCAATTCACAACAAATGATGTCACATATTTAATAATAACCTGACAGGCTCATCTCTAAGAGTCTCTAGGATTTTCCTACTGAATGCAGGCATCAACCTAGAAAATGGAACAAATTAAATGAAAAATTTAATACTACGCTAAAGGAAATTGAATAAAGACAAACATACAACATTTATATGTGTACAGCCCCTGTTGACAATCTTGTTCATTTTGTGAAGCTGAAAGCTTATATATTCTCCTTTCTACTCAAGCAAAATCTAGGCCCCAAAGTCCTAGCCAGAAGCAAAGTGACTTTAAACTATAGGCTTTCCATCCACTTTCTATTTAAGAAAAGCTTCTGAGAAATTCTTGAGTAAGACACATTTTTTAAAGCATTCTGTATTTTCCTATTTGTAGTTTGCGCTTTCTACGCTGCGAATCTGAATTTTCAGCAGCCCACCAGAAAGGGCAGCTCAGGGAGCCAAACCCACGGCACAGACTTAGAAACCTACGGCTCCTCCTGGCTGAGCTCACACCCACATGGAAGGAAGGTCTGTCCTACAAGCAAAAATCACTTATAAGAGCAGCTCTGCCTGGAGCAGGTATCAGTGCAGACAGCAACCACATGATCGAAACTGGCGGTAACCACAAAAATAAAAGCACGTGTAATATAGATCCAGCTTCATTAAGCATGCAGTGCACTCCCTCTGTTCTTCCAACATTTTTTCCAGGAAAGAAGAGACAAAATGGACAGTCTGCTCTTAAAAGAAAAGTAGATTTAAAAGCAGGAAAAAAAAAAAAAACAAACAGAAAAAAATCCAAACCCCACCAAAACGCATGCGTTCATGTTTCCTAAATAAAGATGTACAGAAAGAAAATTTCCTCTCTCATTTTTCTAATGCACTTTTTCCTCAGAAGAAACGATTCCCCCCCACCCCTGAAGTTCTGCATCCAAGGAAAAAAGCAGCATCCCCGCTACCCAAAAAATGACCCAGCTACCTCCACGAGAGAGAGAGACAAACTCCTGATGAAACAGCAGGCTAGAGAGTAGTCTCACCAACGACACCTGTCACAGGTCTCTGGGAATCTGCCCTTGGCCTCTGGGTTCTGTTTCACCTCAAATCAGGTCCGCAACCCACAACACTGGAGTGCCAGAGGAGCCGGCTTCTGGATGAAGCTCATTCAGGTAAAGAATATTCTCTTTGCATAACCACATATCAGTGTCAACTTGCTTTCTTCTACAGAAATAACTATATACACAGGCACTCCTTCAGAAGGAGAAACGGCCAGTGCATTCCTTCCCCCGGTAGCATGGGGGAAGTACGGAGATCCTCTGGAAACTACTGAATTTATATCAGACCTGCAGGAGGTCGTACTACACTAATGTCGTCTTTCACGTGCATTGCTTTTTCTCTGATTTTGAAGAGAGCAAAAGAAAGACAAAATATACGCCAAGACCTTTGTCCTGACGTTTTTCTCAGTTTGAAATGTCCACCTGTGTCTCGCTGATGGTAAAACAAAGCATCTTTTATTCTTCTGTTGATATATATGCATAGTTATTCTCTAACCTGCCACCTGGAAGTTTCTGGCCTTTTCGATAGAGAATAATTTTTTACCTGTACTTTGTGAACAGAGTTATTACCTTAAAGAAGGAAGTATGATGTGTCTTTTGGCAGCGTACGTTATTTTTTTTCTTGTACCTTCCCTGCTTTTAAAAAATGAGTCAAGTTTTATTTTTAATCACGCTTTTATTACCTTTTCCAAAAACAAGCAAAAAAAATACCTCCAACAAATCACATCCCGTACTGCTATATTTACACTGTAGAGTTCTTAATCTCTTATGTAAATATACATATTTTGAACTAATCTGTCTTTGGAAAAGAATGCTATTTTTAGCATTCTGATGATGGATAAATCTTCATTATCAATGTAATGCTCCAAGAGAAAAGAAAATCAATTTTCAGAGTTGACAAATATCAAGATAAGCATATGGATTAACCTTATTCAAATTATTTTAAACAAAAAGAAACATCAAATGTTACAATAAATTAAGATAGTGTACTATATCACATACACAACATGGCCAAAACTGATTATTTTTGATGGACATTAGTTATCGCAATTGTTTTCCAAAGGAGTAATAAAACTTTTTTTAAAAGTTTTAAACACGCTATTTGGAATATTCACTTCTTCTTGGCAATTAGTTTATCTTCATAGTTGACTGGGATTATGCCACTGCATTCTTCTGTCTTTGATACAGGATGCTTTATAAAAGCACGTCTAATTACATCAATATCACGTCCTAAATGATCCATCATGGTCGACACAATCGAAGGTGGCCCCTCTAAGTCTATCAAAAAATACCTGCAATGAGAAACATACACACAATAAAAAAAAAATACCTATACTGCAACGACTTTAATTCAAGTGACTGTTCTGTGGGATTTCTGAAATTAAACTTTCAGATTTTTTTCTTACATTTTGGTACCAGTATTGTTTTAAATAAAAGCTCAGTATTATCTTGCTTTCAAATAAGAAAAGTTCAATTGAGGTAGGCTCAGCCTGAATTTTCTTTGTTGTACAGCACCGCTTACCCAGGGGGACTAAGAAAAGCTTACTCTTCTTGTACCTATTCCATTCACTTCCATGTCTCGATCTGAACAGTTAAAAAAAAAAAAAAAAGTAGGGTGGTACATTCATTTCAGTTAGAACATGTATCCTGCTCCTTTGAATTCACGACACTGTTTCTTTGGGAAACAGATGCCAGTGTGAAACGTCTCAAGTTTATATACACACAGGCACATTTCTTCCTTTAAAGTTCTGCCTCAGAGCTGAACGGAAATTAAAAAAAGAACACAACAACCAGGAAAAGAAACCCAAGGGGATGGCCTTATCCCAAATTAGGCACATCTTTGATGCGAACGTGGCTGAAATTTTCAATCTGAGAGCAGGATCTGAAACCACGTACAGGCAATGCCCCCTTGCGCAGTTGGCACCTGAGGAGCATATGTGATGTGTACCTTAAATTCATTAGCAAGATGATGTCTACTGTTCCTGCAAATTTCGAGTGACCTAGTGCCAGCCATCATAGTAATGCAAAAAATGAGTGAGCCATCCCTTGCGTCACTGGCCATCCCTCATCCCTTGAAATGCTGTGAATGGACCAGCACTGTCAGCAGAGCTGTAACCAGAACACTTTTTAATCACTTTGTCTGCATTTAGCATGGCATTAACTACAGTATAGTAATAGAGACCTTATAATGTAGTATATGGAGACCTTATAGCAGCCTTCCAGTACCTGAAGGGGGCCTACAGGAAAGCGGGGGAGGGGCTGTTTGCAAGGGCGTGTAGTGATAGGATGAGGGGCAATGGTTTTAAACTAGAGCAGGGTAGGTTTAGATCAGACATTAGGATGAAGTTCTTTACAATGAGGGTGGTGAGGCACGGGAACAGGTTGCCCAGAGAGGTGGTGGAAGCCCCATCCCTGGAGACATTCAAGGCCAGGCTTGATGGGGCTCTGAGCAACCTGATCTAGTAGAAGATGTCCCTGCTTACTGCAGGGGGGTTGGACTAGATGACCTTTAAAGGTCCCTTCCAACCCAACACATTCTATGATTCTAGGTGCTACAGGCATTGTGTGGCCGGCATAGGCTCTTCTGAAAACCTAAGATTCTATGATTCTACGAAAAAGACACCACAATTATGTTAGAAATCCTACTGAGGACTAACCACTCCCCTCATTTCCAAGACTAGCATTTAAAGACTAAATGTACAGCACAGCACTTCTCACCTCGCTATTTCATTTTATCCTTTACGCATCCTCTTACGACAGCTCCCCTTTCCTCCTAGTCCACTCAAGCACATCTCCCCATGAAGCATCAGTATAACCTGAAAGTGATATCCCTTAAATGAAGCCGTATTACCCAAGTAGGACCAAGCATCCCAGTTTGATTTAAAAACTGTACCTAACAGGGAGGAATTTGTTCCGCAAGAGGTACAGATTCTTACTAAGGCAACTACAGCGTGAGCATCACACTGCACAGTCCACCTTCATGAAGGTAACCTTGAATGGTAATTCCCAAGACCAGAAGTTGAACTCTGAGTCTGAACAGGAAATACAGGTGGATGGGGTCATGAACAACAGACACACTCACATTCTTCATGCTGCACCGAGTTCAGTTTCATCCAACTAAATCTGTTACATCAAAAATATTACACACAAAGCAGACCCGTTGGGCCAGAAATGACTCAAGCGGCGCACACTGGATTACTGCACAGGGGTGGAATCCACCCGTGGAAAACACAGCGAAGAAACTTCTCCGTAGCCAGACAACCTAATCCTGAAAATGTTAATAGCCACAACTTGGCTCTGAAGTTTTTTTCAGAAAGAGCAGACTGAAGCACTGAATTCTCCTATGTGAGGGGTCTGGTGGAAAAAGTCTCCCTGCAGCCCATGCTGAAGCAACGAGTCCTCCAGAAGAGATGCCCAGCTGGTGCGGGCTGTGGCCGAGCGTCACTGAAGCCAAGGGACCAGTGCCAGGTCACGTCAGCGAAGGTGCTGCTCCTCTGACTGCAGCAGGGCTACCGAGAGCTACAGGAATAACCTACCTCAAGAAGGATTTGGAGGAACTCTGGTGGGCTCAAGTCCTCCTTGCGAATCCCCACAGGCTTCAATGGGGAATGAGACTTGGCTTAATGTATTTGAAAACTGAACTGCCTGCCATTTTCTGATCTCCATAATTAAGACGTGCCCCCCAGTTAAAGTTTAGAGAGAAAAACAATTTTTCAGCTTGGACAATTAGTTATAAATACTGCACAGCAACATCTGAAGGATGCACACCCCTTAAAAATGGAAAGTCGTATTGTCTGTTAAAGCCATTAAAAGCCACTGGTAAATTTAACAGATGACACTTAACTCTTCTGCTTGGGAAGAAGCCTTCCAAATCCTCCCACAGTCACAACTTACAGAAAGCAGGATGGGGGGAGAAATTCTAGCTGGTGATCCACTACCACTTTCATGCCCCCCTTCCCTTAGCAAGAGCATTCGTTCGTCTTGCAAACGGTGCTCTTTTTTGTGGCACCATTTTAGTCCCACTGTTTCTCCAGAATGTAATTTCATTTCTGCTTGCAAGTCGTATGCTGCTTTTCATTGTGTTCCTAAAACGGCAATATTTTTTTTTTTTTCCCCTCCAAAGGCTGCTTTGCAACTTTGTGCTTTCTCTCACATTAGCAAAGGGTGGAAATTTCCACTGACGCACTGTTGATAACTGAAGGAGAAGGGGGGGATGGGAGGATGAGCTGTTACAGCATATCTTTATGACTCCTCGCAGAATAGGTATTTTATCTGACGATACAAAACTGCAGTAATTGGGGACAATGCGAGTTTTTAAAAAACAACCACCACTCTTCAGCGTTAACAAGCATCGACTGCCTTCCTGTGCCAAAAAAGAGAGAAGGAAAAGAGGGCCAGCGTAAAAAAACCAATAAATTATTTCCTCATTAAAGAAAGAGAAGAAACCAACGGCTGCAAAAGCAATAACCGAACACAACTGACAATGCAATCCCTGAGGAGATCTGGAACCCCTTGCCCCAAAATATACACATTTAAATCAGCTGTCACGAGGCTGTGGGTTTTTTTAATCCACCCTCAATAAGGCAAGCAGCAACCTTAATTTCAGGCAGTGATCTATGACCCGATACGCAAGGCTGTAGCTACTGTTTGTGTAGTAAACAAAACCAAATCCCAGTGAGACTTAAAGACAGGGAAAAATACAGGAATGCAGGAGGGAAACCACCTCATTCTTGCAAGCAAAAAATGCAAAAGTATTTAGGCTCTCTAGGAGTCGGCCGAGTCATCGGGAGAAATGCAGGAAAATTCCACTGATTCACTATGAGACCACAGTTATTTTTGTCAGCCTGCTCAACTGTAAGTAGAAGGATGATTTAAATACAGGAGAGCAGACTGAAACATATTAAAACAATCGATTTAACGTAAAAAAAAAAAAAAGATTAAAAATCGTATGATCTCAAGAAGGACAGGGAACTGCTGCAGAGGGTGCTGCAAAGGGCTACAAAGAGGATTAGGGGACTGGAGCACCTCTCTTATGAGGAAAGGCTGAGGGATTTGGGTCTCTTCAGTCTGGAAAAAAGACGACTGAGGGGGGGACCTTGTCAACACTTATAAATACTTAAAGGGTGGGTGTCAGGAGGATGGGGCCAGGCTCTTTTCAGTGGTGCCCGGCAACAGGACAAGAGGTAACGGGCACAGACTTGAGCATAGGAAGTTCCACCTAAACATGAGGAGGAACTTCTTTACTTTGAGGGTGGCAGAGCACTGGAACAGGCTGCCCAGAGAGGTGGTGGAGTCTCCGTCTCTGGAGACATTCCAAACCCGCCTGGACGCGTTCCTGTGCAGCCTGCTGTGGGTGACCCTGCTCTGGCAGGGGGGTTGGACTAGATGATCTCGAGAGGCCCCTTCCAACCCCTACCATTCTGTGATTCTATGAGAGGAAAAAAAAAAGAGAGAAAAGAAAAAAAAGCCAGGTTTCATTTATCCTTTTTAGCATGTTCACGCCAGAAATTGTTTGAACCTTGAGTCCTAAGGATACTCAAATATTTTGCTTTCAAATAGACAGCCTAGGACTTCAAAGAACCCTGAAAAGCACCTGGATCAAAACTCAATTTTAAATCCTCCTAGAATACGACTCTGTCAGCCTGGGGAGCCGAGGGAAAAGCACACGTACAGTGGACTTGGAAGAGGCTGTGTGGTCCCATGGTTGTGCCCAAAAAATGTCTGTATGCTTAAACTTCTCCTTTACGTGGTGGCAGTAAGTCTATGTGAGCTTCCCCAGTGGAAGATACAAAGGAAAGAGAATGTTTTGACGAACAGGTAGAGGTGAAGCATCGAACAGGGAAAAAGGAAACTGCCTGGAGGAAAGCAAGCTGCGGCACTCGCGTGAGAGCAGCTGGACGTTTGTCCTCATTAAGGTAACCCTATATAAATGAAATTGTTTTGCTACCTGAAGGATCACTTCATCTTTGGGACCACTGCGTTGCTCTGAAGAGAGGTGGTTTGCTTTTCTTCTCGACTCTGGTGGTAGCTACCCTTCCTCAGCAGGGCAGGCAGGCAAGTTCATGCTCAGAAGGATTATCATTTTGTAGCTGGAAGGACTCGTACATGTGTTACTTTTAGTTTTTTAAAAAAAGGTATGGAATAGATGGACATCCCTTGAAAGTCACAAGGACAACAACTGGGAAGTACCAGCTCAAAACCACAAGCTGGTACATTAGTAACTAGACTGTGCCACAGCAATGACGCAAGTAATCCATAATGAGCAAGTACTTTGGGGAAAAATACATTCTACCATCCACAGTCTTCAGAAATTTCATTTGCCAAATTCAAAGATGCCTGTTATTACGCTAATTAAATAATGGAAAGACATTTTGCAGCATTGTAGAAAAATTAAAAAAAAAAAAAAACCCATTACGCTGCAAAAAAGAAACCAGCCTGACATATTTGGAGTATTTGAAAAGTCATGCTCACTAGGCAGCATTTGAAAAGTTTGCAAAATTGTTATAAGCAGAGCTGAAGTTGCACAGCAAGTATTAATTTTGCTTGTGTCGCTTCTCTGCCCTCTGTATAATTCACAGCTTAAAACCCACCCCATGAAGATTCTGTGATTCAAAGATTCTATGAAAATGCTGACTGACTCCCATCCCACCAGGCCCGCTACTTAAGAGTGGCCATCACATTGAATCAGTGTGCTCGCACAAGGATGCTACGGAATTTAGTGCATCAGAAAATGATACTGGTGCCTCAAACATCACCAACTATTGCACCATTCATGAAACTATTGCAACTATTTCTGAAAAGCACCAAAATTGCAAATTGCACTCTCACCGATAAGGTGAGGGGAAAATAACCATTTGAGGCTCTGATACCCAAGGCACATGCACACTTCCATGCATGTGCATGCAGACAAAAGCATTTTAAGGAAAAGTAATGGTTCAACTCATCAATGAAGAAAGCCCCATCTAGTGGAAGAAGACAATCAACTTATCAGAAAATACTACAAATGTGCGTAATACTCAAATATTCAAACTGGTTTTGTTCTCATCCAAGAGCATTACAGACCCAGAGCTCCTTTTTGCTGCAGCAGATGTTCTAAAATCTGAACAGAAACAAAAAACACAGGTTGTGCATTAGCTGTAAATTTCATTTGGTGGTATTAATAAAGGAAAGCTTGCAACCTCTTTCATCTGTTTTTCCTTCCTCCTCTTTGGTCTTCAATAGCCATGAAAATCATCAAGAGCCTACCTGAGTGAAGCTAAACATGTCGGTACATTTATCTGCAGGACAAAGTCCTTTAAGTGTGCAATAGTTTGTATTTTACTCGGGGGTGGAGAGAAGGGTTGTTAAAGCTTGTAAACACTCCAGAGAACAGTTCTGATGGGTAACTACTATTTTACTCTTACAAATAAAGTAAATAAAATTGTATCCAAACAGCGTGGGTTATTGGAAGACACTTCAGCATCTCTTGTCCACACGGAATACTATTCTGCCACAAGCTGCTTGTTTAAAAATAAGTTGTGTAAGCTCAGATGCTTTATGGGAAGAGGAAAAGTTTGAACATGTAACATAATTTACATAGATATGTTTCCAAAATACTGAAATCTCTTAAACAACATGATGCTTAATTACTGAAATACTCCTCTTAATTACTGAAATGCTCCTCTTAACAACTTGACGCCACCGCGTCACCCAGAAATGGGAGAGTCATGCCCCCTTGCCTGAGTACACGCTTTGGCAAAGCAACATTACGTCCTGTGCCACATAATGAAGGCAAAACACAAGGTGGTCCTGCAGGAGGGACCCTAAACCACCCAGAGGAGGTGGGAATGATTTGTGGGAAGGCCAGGATGGCCCCCAAGCCTTCCCCGCCGCCGTAGCTTGGTGCTCCCAGCTCCTGGGGAGGAATCGCAGCCCTGCAGGGACTAGAAGCCAAGCTGAGTTCATCATGCGGCGTCCTTGGGCAAGGACCTCCTTGCCTTGCCATTTTCCCCCATCACACAAACAAGCCCACAGCACAACTAACGTTGCAACCTGGATTTTCTGACTCCTAATCCCATTAGACGCTATCAGTGCATATACCCTCTGCTCTTTAGTGGACCCTGGCAATCACCAGGGTCCCTGCACACCTTCTGCAGAAAATTCCCCATGCGCGTGTTAAGATAAGCTCCCAAAATACAATTCATCAAGAACAAAAAGTAAGACCCGAGTTTGCTATTTCAGAGAACAAGTGGGCTGATGAGATAACTGGGAGTGAACAGCAAAACAAAAAGATTAAGAGGCAAGCAAGCAAATAACAAAAGAAAATTGCCATCTTTTCAAAGTCAAATTTGAAAGGGAAAAAAACAACAAGGCAATGAAAAACTGGCAAATAGAACATGGAAATTGTTATGAATAATCAGAATTACACACAGTGTAGCTGAAGAACTCATAAATAAATGAAATAATAAAAATGTGGGGAGAAAGATCTAAAAATATTACTGTATTACAGGTAGATTTAATAGGGGAAAGCACCCATATACACACAACAGAATAGAAGGGAAAGGCCACAGTGCTCTACCTATTTACAAAACTGTACTAAATCTAAGCACCGATCAGGCTGATGTATATCATCTCTTCTACAACAGAGATAACAAAAATAAGAAGCGAATTAACATTTGGGGGGGAAGGAAATAAAATCACTCACAACAGATCTCTAGGGGACAGCAAGATGCCCAGTATTCAAAACCCAGTTACACCTGGCCACTTTCTTCTCCCCAAAGCCCCTGTCATAGCTCCTTCCAGTTCGCTGGTCTGCAAAAAGTTTGAGCCACTACCTTCCCAAAGGAGTGTCTGAAATTTTTTTATTTTTTCTTTAAGATCTGTTTTGCAGCCGCCCTTGTACCATCTCCCCTAAAGTAAAAATACCCTACATACCAACCACGTCCCCCAAACCACCTCCTTTATCGGATGCCCTGAAGCATGAAGTGTCACAAGCATATGATTAAGGCATAGCCTGACAAGGCCAAAGAAAACAGGTACGCCGCAAAGTGCAAGCCCACAGACTGTGCTACTGAGATCTATCATTTTACAAGCAGTCGCAATATTCTCCAGTTTAGCACTGACCAAATATGCAGCAATGGCTCTGCAATGTCATCACCCAGCCCCAGTCTGGACCCTTTGTTTGAAAGTGGCTTTGAGAGATTCAGTGCTTCTCTATCATCTTAAACAGCAAACAAATCCGGAGTTTAAACATTCCTTGAATTCAAATACTAGTACACACCTTATTTAAATCAGTTCACTTTTGTTTGTTCCAGAAATAACCACCTCCTGATACACATAATACAGTATTAAAAAAAAAAAAAAATGCACCATGTTAAAAGCAATTTTAATACATCACATTAAAAATGATAAACAAGTAGTGGCTAGTAAAACAAATACTTGGCACAAACCCATTGCCCGTTAGCAGATAAAAGTTGGGAATCCTTATTTACATTCTCCCACTGGTTTTTTGGGCCCACAGTGGCCATGGGCAAGTCAGGCTTAATACCTCAACTAAATTTACATACCTAACCAACACTGGAACCAATGTGTCCTTGTCATATTTTCATCATCCATAAAGTGAATAGTATTTGTTACAATTTAGTGAGATGTTACTTGAATTACGCTCTTAAATGCTTTAAAAACAAACCGGTAATGTTCTACTACGGCAATTAATACCATAAATATGAATTAGTAGCTAATTCAACTTCAGTTTAAAATATCAGTGGACCAGTGATTTAAAAGTTTGATTCTTCAGACATATCCACACAGTTCCTGAAACATACTATTTTCATAATTACTTAAATGCAAAAGCTGTCAATATTAGGACTCTAAAAAAAGGAGGGTGTTTTCTGCCAAGAGATGCATTTAAGAGAAGGACCTAAATTCGTTTTAATATACATGCACCACCTGCTCAGTAAATACAATTTCCTGAGAAGAAACAAGTCAATTATATGTATGATCTGAGGTCTTCAAAGCTGCCGGGGAAAGCAGAACTGCTCATTCCAGTGACAGCTGTGGGCCACAATCCCCTATGGCAGGCTTTGAAAAATCTCAGCTTTATAGATCAATTGGCAGTGAAATTCTCATTCTCTGTAAAGTCTCCTGGATATTCTTAAATTTGTTATGTGCCTGTAGCGCAGTATATCCGAGACAGATGATGCCAAAGCACTACAGAACTCAGAGGGGGAAAAGCACTTTGTTAAGGAGACAGCTATCCTCCCTATTGACCTATAAATATGTATTTTTCCAGTTTAATTCTGTACTGTTCACTAAAGACGCTACCAAAACCTGTCTAAGTCCAGCAGTAGCTTTGTCGTGCACATCACACTTGTCCTTCGGCTGTCAATCACTCAGTTTTATGACAGGCTGTATATATAGACTTGAACTGCAGTTAAGAAATGGAATTAACTACATGAAGAAAACGTACAACAAAAGCCTGGGAGAAGGACGACCACTAGGCATGCCACAAAGCACCTCTCAGTTGACCTGTGAATAGCCGGTGCTGCCACACTGATGGCTCTGGATCCGGGATAAGAGACACAGCCTGGATAGCTCTGGGAGTTTTAAAGCAGCACAGCTAGGTCACGACACTGGTGAGGAAGAGGAAGATTGCTTGGTTTTGCTTTCCAGGCAAACACCCCCACACAGATGGGGGAATCTCCATGCCATTCTGAGTGACAGGAAGATGGTTCATGCAGCGGTTAGCAGGACAAGAGCTGTCTCTAAGAGACATGCTATTAAGCTGTGACCCATGCCACAACTATTGCACTGCGCTTATTTTCATACAGTTTGTTGCTATGAATATTGTATTCCACTAATTTTCATATCATTTACCAGCCAGGAGGTCTAGGGAAACAACAAATTCAGCGTACATCCTAAGCCCCCAACCATCTATATACTAGTGGAAGATAAATGAGCTGAAGCTCTACTAAGAATCACAAAGATAAAAAAATAAATATATTTTTAAAAAGGCAAACAAAAACCCAACATGAAAAGCTTTGAAAGAATCAACACTGTCCCCCCCACACTATCATTCGCACTCTCACAGAAGCCCTTTCAGTTACTTCAGAAAAAGCCCAGCCTAAGGAGAAGGTGACACACTCTGTACTACTTCATACACCACTCTACACCAACTTGCTAAGAAAGGTGACAAACACAGAACTAAAAATTGGCCACGGGGAAGAAAAGACATTAGCATTTCTTAGTACACAGAGGTGTATGTTCAGCTTAGTGAGGTATCTTTAAAAGTTTTTTGGTTTTCTTTTTTTTTTTTTTAAACTTTGTCCTGTTAAAAAGAAATATTACTTTTTACAGATGCTGTAAAGTAGAAATGACCTATTTTATAAGGTGGATCAAGAACTGACTTTTCACCTCCTGTTCCTAGATTATCTTTAATATCCTGGGTAAATTATTCTCCAGACCATATAAAATATTGAATGGCATTATCAGGAATCCACCATACCTGAACACCGAACTGCAATCTCCCCAGCGAAATCTATAGAAATACAATTCTCCCACATTACCAGGTACTGAAACTGCCTGCTGCTTCCCCTTGCAATTTCTCACTTCTCCTGAATTTGAGTTCTCCAACTAAAAGCACACAAAACAACAACTATTTCCTGTAGTACCCTCTCTCAATCACTTCTCCCTTTCAAGAAGCCAAGCAATATAGGGGAGGGAACTGCCATATTCAAATACAGAGGATCCAAATGCAGGGCAAGCAGAATGACTGTTGAATATTCAGAGACACTTGAACTGGGAGGCGGAGGAGGAACAGCGACAGTGGCATTAATCTGATGGCTTCCTGCCTGTGTTTCAAGACACAATCGCAATTATTTCCTAGTTAAACCTTGCCTCATTCAAATACAAAATATGTCTGCTCTGAGGACTCTGCAAAGAGGGTTATAGTCTAAAGATCTCCTCGTCCTGCTTATTAAGTAGGTAATCTGCTACAGGAGTAGTAGATCTGCTACTGGTTAGGCCAGTTTACACACCTGAAAGATCCCCATGAGATATGGCTTCTATTCATCTCTGCCACATAGTTCTTGTGATGCTGGTTACTGTGTTTGCCTGTCCTAGTTTTCCTGTTGAAGAACCCAAGACCTGAGCTGCAGAAGCACTGCCACCCAAGCCAAGCACACTGTCATCCGAAGTGGTGAAATGTTACAGAGTGCTAAGTACTCCAGGGGAAAAAAGATAAAAAATCTAGAAGCTAAAAGTCTCAACTTTAGCATCCAGAACTAGTGGAACTTTGTCCCTCTGCCTTAGCTCCCCACCTGTACAAAGAGAGTAACACCAGCTCCTCGTTCTGCTGAAGCCATCGGAAAAGATTTCAGCGTTCACAAAATGCTTCTACTCCCAACAGAAGGATAAGGTAATTAGTAATTCTGTCTTGAGACAAGAGGCAACAGGACTTCATCCTAAAATGCAAAACTGTCAGGATACAGCCATGTTTTGAAGGACACCATGGAGCAGAAGTGCAAGACGGTCACGGCCGCAAAGCCATCGCTTTTGGTTAAGTAACAGGCATGTGGTGGAGATTCCTCCCCCTACCCTTTCTGTCAGTCTGCAGACAGAAGTGTCAGTGGCAGCCGTCACCACTCCCACTTCGCAGGAGAATGAAGAGGTCCTCCGAAGAGGGAGTGAAACCGTGAGTCACCCCAGGGGAGATGATCCAAGACGGGCTTCATGAAAGGGACACCTCTGGAGTCACCTCGCCTTCCCCAGTGCCAAACACCCCTCAAGGACGACGCCGGGTAGGCAGGTTGGCCAACCACCCCGTTACACGCAGTTCATTTGCAGGGATTAGGAGGAGCGTGTAGCCAATTGTTATTTTGATTACCGCAGGCAGCCCCAGCGCAGTGCGGGTTGCCTAGCAACATTTCTCGGTCCTTGTGAGAGCCAGCATCCATTTCGGAGGTAGCCTCGAGGAGCAACACCACATCGGGCAGCGTCAGCGAGCAGGGAGTGCGATCCACAGCACCTTCCTCCGGCACCGCGGGGGAAGCCTGGCATCCCAGATGCCAGTTCCCAGCTTCATTTACATTTATCACACTTCCCGTAAACCACACGGTCATCTTTAACATCCTTAACAAAAACTGTATCAGAAAGACAAGCAAGTCTCGCAGGATACACATGGTAATTAACATTTAGTTCAGATGCATTAGAGAAAAAGAATCGATCCTGCCAATCAGCAACCAGCAGATTAAGTATACAACTTTTATCAGCAAACAGCCTGACTGGCTTGGAAAATAGTTACGTAAAAACGACATGACAAAATAGCATTGTGTATGTTGGGGAAAGGAGTTCTGCAGGCCTGGACTCGGGCTACCTGTAACATGACGACTAAACACTAACAAAAAGCTGAGGCCACACAGAATAAAACAGAAAACACTTGAAGCAGAACACATGCACGCACGAACAGCCACACAGCACTTCACTGAGACCACAGACGTTACAGGTGTACTCCCAAATAGCACAAGGAAGACCAAACTATGAGAGCTACAGAGGTACATTTATAAAGGAGCACTTAGAGGATTTTAAGGAAAAACGCATCGTGCATACCCTCCTCTTCTGTGGCGCTCCTTGTGCTTGGAGATTTTGTAAGGCAGAGACCTTTCTCCCAGGTTTTCTAGGTTCCTCACAATGGCTCCTCTCTCCATAAGAGCCTCAACAGTGCGCTTCAGCACGGCTGCAGTCTCAGGCTTTAAAAGATAAAAAAAAAAAAAAAAAGAGAAAGGGGGAAATGTACACAAATCTGGTTACTCTTATTGTGCGATTAGAAGGGACACCTGTACTCATACAGCTTAGCACTGGAAGAGATCATTCCATAACCCGGGAGGGCAAAGTGGAAGCAGAAGCAGACCTCCTCCTAAGGAAGAGCATTTTTAAGAACAAACAGCCAGTTCCTCTGTGAATTATGGCAACGGCAAAGTTTCCACCAATTTCAAAGTCAGGCCCAAACAGCAGCAGGAAAAAGGATATAGTTAATGGATTCAACTCACCTGGTATCACTTTGGCTGACCCTTGCACAGGTGTAAGTAAATACATGTGGCAAAGAGCAATTATGAATCAGCAACAGTTTTAAGGTCCCTGAACCATCGATACTCATTAATATTGTTCACAGTAACATTTAAAGTAAACGGTGCGGGAGGAATGCTAATCTGTGGCTTGCTACAGAGACAACAATTAGCACCACATTCATTTTATATTGTCATTTCAACTGCACGTGCATAAAAGATATTTGGAGCCTTGGCTAAGTCACTGCACATCTCATTACTTTTGCATAGCCGACATCCAAGCCCTTTTAAGAGTTAAGGAACTGACATGCAGTAATTAGTCTAAGATGCAGAGATTTCACTCCTTAGAAAAACAAGTTTGAGGGACAGGCAGCCAAAAAACAGTAGATAAAACAGATGTAACGTTTTCTTGCTCACTGCGTATCAGGGCTCTTTTAGAGTGCTGAGTCATTTTGGTAATGACACTCAACAATATCTATGAAAATGTTAATAAAGTACAAATCAGAATGTTTTGAAAACAACTGCAAACTTACACACTCTCAGCAACAAGAAGTATTTTAAGAAACAGATCTCCTACAGAGAAAGGACACTAAATGGATGTCCAGCTGAACACAAACCAAACTTTAGAGCTTTCTTCTGTGCTCCTTGCAACGCTTCACATCAAGAGACATTCCCAAGTCTACTTGTCCAGTGAGATGACAACAGCTGTAAATGGAAAGGTAACAAAAGAGCTGATTTTCAGCTTTATTCAGATTTTATTACATCAGACCACCGTAATAATTTCACTGTCCCTTCTCAGCCAGAAGAAAACTTTTGTAAGCCTCCAATCACCTTATGTATAAGATGACTGGAAGTTCGTTTCCTAAGCATAAGGTAGAGATGTACACCTTGACTAAGAAAAAGGGTTGTTTAATGTCCAGATCCCTTAATGGAAATTGGTGGGAAAAGTTGATAGCAGAATCTTAAAACATGCAGTGCAGCCCATGCTCTGGCATGTGAAATTTCTATTTCTACTTCTGCATACTGGATTCAAGTACTAGAGTATCCCATCAACACAAGGATTTTCTTCCAAGACTGGATTCTTACTCTTCTCTATATGCCCATATTCTATTTCACTTTTCACCCTCTAGTATGTCTGACAACTACCACCAAGCAGTCATATGCAGTCCTCTCTCTCTCCACAAACCCAAGGAGAAGGACAAGCAATCAGAGAAGAACTGGGAAGCGGCAGCGATGGCATGTTACGCCCTCAGTACCTTGAGCAGTACTCAAGGAGTGGGAGGGGTGACTGTGAAATCTGTTGGCTGAGCTGACAGGACTGAAGGTGAAGAAGAGAATCAAGAAAAGCCAAGTAAGGAGATCAAGCAGTGTCTTCACAATAACACCAGCAACTAGGAGAAAGCATAGAACAAAATCTCTTATTCTGCATCACACCCACGTGTTGTTTTGCCCCAGTGGAAAGCGTTCTTTCAAAATTCTGCTATTGGAGACACACCAGTAACAGCCAGCAGTTCCACTTTACTTGACCCTGTCCCTCCACACTCCACAACTGCCAAAACACAAGGGGAGAGAGGGGGGCAGAGGCTCTTTTCTTAAGGTTTTCCCCATGAAGAGTATCTACTCAAGCTCCTTATGGCTATTGTAGCTTGACTTACATGGCACAAAGGCAAGAGAAGCTGGCCCAAAATCTCTACAGGTTTTATGCTGCTTCCATCAATGCAGGATTTCAGCATTCAAATCCACCTAAATCGGGAGCTACTGGTGAGACACCTTCATTTGTTGTGAAGCAATAGCTTCACACAGACAAGCCAAAAACTAGGGTAACAGAGCTGCAAGCGATATCCATAGTTTAATGCTGTGAGTACCGTACCAGAAACCTGGCTTCAAGAAAGAAGAGGAAAACCAAGAATAACTGAGTTTGTGAAGAAGGCACCACCGTACACATTACTATCTAGAAGGTTTTGCCTTTTAAACAAGAACCTGACACTGACCATTAGGATTTTACTTACCCCCATTAGTAAGGGAAATGAGCAGTTTCAGGAGAGAAGGGGCAGCTAACAACAGCTGTCATATTTTGTGCACTGCAGCACACCCGTATGTGCTTCCAACCCTAGGCGTGAAAATACACGCTTGGAAGGTAACAGGATCTGCCATTCAGGTCCTCTCCCACTGAGCCTGCTGTGTGCGGTTAGGTTGCAAAAGCCCCCACAGTGCTCAGACAATCGTCGTAGGAGAAATCTGCCAGGTCAATGAATAAAAATACCGTTTACTGTTGTTAGTTGTCTCCCACTTGCATAGAAAATGCTGATCCATAAACACAGCTCTCTTCAAAAGAGATCTTAGCTGATTGAGACCTTTAGACCAACAGCTGTATGTCCACTGGTGGAGCTGTCTGACATACCCTTCTTAACAGCCATGCAGATTTAAGTTAAATATTATTGGGCAAGCTTACTCCTCTACATCCCCTCATACCCTCAAATGACATATAAGCTTTTTGTCTCTTCTATGCATGCCAACAGATCAGCACATTCCCTGAGTGGCTGCATGTCCAACATGATGTGCAGTTTCTAAACACAATGAAGCCTAAGATCAAGTCCCATGTATTTAAAAACAAAACAAAACAAAAAGAACAAGAAAAGAAAGCCACAGATTTCTACATTAAGGATTGTAAAATATTACGTGTTTTTGCAACCTCCCCACTTGCGGACGTACTTTGAAAACATAAACTAATTGTTGGTTGTGAAAGCTTGTCACTGTAATCCCTCTCATTCCTCCTCTCCAAAAAAGATCATGGTTGATCATAGCTTGCCTAAAGCCATCAACCAAACTATATATAGGCTAGCCTTCGCTAACCATAATATCCACAGACACAGGTTCCTTGGTTTGCCTCAGAGCCAGAGCAGTTGAGGACATAGGAAATGGTATTGCCTGGCTCCCAACCCAGGAGCCACAACATTTTTTCCTGAACAGCCAGCAGTAATTCCAGTACCACAGACGTGGGGAAGCAAAGACTGGGGGGGGCGGGGGGGTAGAAAAGGAGAAAATGGAAGCTGGTGCCAGGACATCCATGCTGGAGAGCAGGCAGCGCTAGAAAGCGCGCGTAAGCCCTGGTATGTAATTCTAGCTCTTGTCCCCCCTCCTGTGTGGACAGTCAACCCAGAGCCCTTTCAACTGGCTTCACCCTTAGTGAACCTGGTGAACTTCGTTAGTGAACTTGGTTCACTGTCATTCGGCCATGAGTGGTTACCTTGTTCTCAGAAACTACAGCTCTTTGGACACGACCAAGCTGTGGAAGGAAGAGGAGGGAGGTCACTGCAGACTGTCCAAGGGCTTTTCCTTGGGAAACTGCTCCTGGAAGAAGTAACTGAAGGACCGTTCTCTACAGATCAAGATTCCCCACTACCTCTACCCCCACACTTTTTAAACTTGCAGCTGCCCAGAAGAAGTATGTTAACTACCATGTCAACCCTGTTGCCCTGCCAGGCAAAACCATCACAACAGAGGTATGCTACAAAACATACTTTCTGCGTAACGCTGGCTGTTCCACAGATGAGGATCGCTGTGGCCACGTTTACCTGGTGGTTGCACCGCCAGGAAGACCCTGCACAGCTGCTGCCGATGCCACAGGGACTACACACATCAAGATCAGCAGGCACCTTTCCACAAAGAGTCCACTTCAATTTATTTAAAGCTCCATATTCCCATGTGCCCAGAAGTTATTCATAGCCTGAGGTGTCACGCAAACCACAGCTGAATACCATGCCCTAAGCACTTCCTCCATACCTATGGCTGCTCCCTGTCTCCTCACCGGTCTTTCAGTTCATCGCAATCGTCACCCAAGCAAGAAGAAAGCCGTTCAATGCTCAGACGTCTTCCGCATCTCACCAGACTGCACAAATGGAAGCGGATCGGGATGCACAGTCCATCACCGCTCAGGATCAGAGCCACAAATGCCTGGTGATGACCAGCAAGTACTACAACGCAGCACCAACAACCTCTTCTTGAGGGGAAGTTATTATATGCCACCAGCATGAGTAATAGCACAGTTTTTATCAGTCATACAGAACTCGCATGGCAACCAGCAAGTGTATTAAAAATAGGCGAACAGAAAAAAATGGGGAATACTCCGACAGCAAAGCGCCATCATTTCTACTAGAGCCCAAATGGACATGAGCTCGTCAGCCATGAAGCTGCAAAGCGCAGCTCGGAGACAGACCAGAAACATGGCAAGAGCTTGAAATAAAGCTTTTGTAACGCTGATGTCTCCTAAAAAACAAGGAGCCACCCGCCCAAACCTAAAGGAAAGGACAACGCTGTGGCTGGAACTAGAGCCACGTGAAAAGACTCTGCACCACTGCTCAATTTTCCATCTTGTTAGCTGGCCAGAGGGAGCTTAAGGGAGGACAGAAATTCAAAGGAATAGAAAAAACAGAACTGGCTAAAAAAGAAGCCTTCTCAAGCCACCAAAACTCCTCCAAAAGGAGTCTTTAGAGAGAGAAAAGGAAGCAGACACCAAATACTTAGTTTTAGGGCTAGGACCGTGCTCAAGTTCTTCTGGCCACTCATTCAGTTCAACAGGAAGCATTTAAAGTCAGTGGGCACATCTCCTCAAATTACAAAAAGAAAGAAATCCATCATAATTAGCTTGATTATCCCTTCAATGTAGTAATAATAAGATAAAATTATGTCTTTTTTTGGTTGTTAAACAGTTACAAAAGGTTGTTCTAAGATTATTTGCTGAGGTGGAAATCAAAGAATGCACAATCTATGTTTAGAAGAAAGCTGCAATTCAAAAGCAGCAAAACTGGCGGGGGGGGGGAACCAACTCCTTACTGTCATTTACTACATAATAAAACACTAAAAACTTATTAGTGAAAATGATAAAAAAACCACACATGCATTTGTGAACTAGCCAAGATCAACACTGGCATAAGAAAGAAGAGCTTTGCAATGAGAAACAAGGGGAAGCTGGAAAGAGTCATTTAATTGTCACACCCTGTTTTAGTATACAAGACGACACAGCAAACAGATGAAAAAACAATCAGCAGATTAAGAATGGACAGCAAAAAAAAATTAGTGCTAATATTAGTAAAAACCATAGCCAGGCATACAACACAGCTAGTGGCAGGGTTGTTCTTTATCTGCTTAGGAAACAAACTTGAACTCCTGGTGCAAGATGCAAAGCTGCAATTACTATAAAAGCATAAACACCACAGAACAGCAGTCCTGTAGGGTACAACCACTGAAGGATACGTACTATTCAGAAAAGATCAAAATTAAGATAAAAGCAGTAGATCAAGCAAACAGAAGATCATAGAATGGTTTAGGTTGGAAGGGACCTTAAAGATCATCTAGCTCCAACCCCCTGCCCTGGGCAGGGACACCTCCCACTAGACCAGGCTGCTCAAAGCCCCATCCAGCCTGGCCTTCAACACTTCCAGGGATGGGGCAGCCACAACTTCTCTGGGCAACCTGTTCCGGTGACTCACCACCCTCACAGGAAAGAATTTCTTCCTAACATCTAATCTAAACCTCCCCTCTCTCAGTTTAAAACCCCTCGTCCTATCATTACACTCCCTGACAGAGTGTCCCTCCCCATCTTCCCTGTAGGCCCCCTTTAGGTACTGGAAGGCCGCTATAAGGTCTCCCTGGAGCCTTCTCTTCTCCAGGCTGAACAACCCCAACTCTCTCAGCCTGTCCTCATAGCAGAGGTGCTCCAGCCCTCTCATCGTCCTCATGGCCCTCCTCTGGACCCACTTCAACAGGTCCATGTCCTTCCTGTGCTGATGTGGGAGCCGTGCTGCACCTGCTAAACACAGCCTGCAAGTGACTGATGAGCGCAATCACAATGTCCTGAAACTGAGCAACAAATATGTCAGGACTCTGGACACCTGCCTGGAAGTTTGGATCTGGGCAGGGGTGGGGAGGGATCAGTCTAAGGAAAGCCGGATATAAGGCAGCACTAGGTAGGGACAGAGGTTTCTGTAACTACAGCAGTTAAAATTTTCCCTGATATAGAATAAAGAACACATGGGAGAAACCCAGGTGCTCCTGAACATGATATCCATTTCATACTTCCATCAAACATTGACTGAACAAAAAGGTGCGATACTATTCTAGAAAGGGATTATGGCAAACAGTGAGAAAGTTACAGCAGGCAAGTCACCAAAAATAAGTTTGGGGGAGTGATCAAAATTGACTCAGTCTGAATTAAAAATAACACCCCATCCTCAAAACAGATCTTTAATTAGCATTTTAGCAGGGTATAAGCCAAGTAACTGGCAACTTCACCTGATGCAAATACGAAGCCCAGGGGCTTGGATGCAGAAGCAGCAGCAACTTTTAAAGTCAAAAAGTGATGCTAGTATCTCTTCTGTTCCGAAATCTACCTTTCTTCTTCAAAGAATCTAAATTCCACTTTTTTTTTAAACTCAGTATTTAAGATCAAAGAAATTATTAAATAAACTGAATTTAAAACCAAGCAATACAAGTACCCTATAAATACCAAGTCACAGTTAAATTAACACATCAGTCTCAACACTGAACTTAGCTGAATTTAATTCATTTTAGAGATTTGATACTCTTAATAATTTCTGAAAAGAGCTCTAGAAGGTGTCTTGTAAGTCTGACAGCAACCAAATCCTCCACGATTCAAGGTCATTTCAAGGGTTTATCACCAGAAACAGTTAACGTAACAATTGGCCACAACTTCAGCAACAATTAAACACCTTCCTTAAAACTCCATGTACAAACTTACCCTCTTCTTCTCAACCACAATAAATTATAGCATGGACTTCAAATGCAATGCTCCTGGTCAGCTCAAGTCGGCTTATCAGAAACTTGCTAAGACCAAGCTTACCAGACACTACAAGTAAGGTTTGTTCCTCTCATGATTTTCAGATGCAAATACATCTCATCAAGTTTACTCTATATATTCCTTAAGCCTAAATAATCAAGAGTGGAAAGGGAAAGGGGAAAAAAAAAAAAACCCCACACAAAACCATGGAGGGAGTTATTTTCAAACACCTTTTCTCCCTGGCCTTTGGAACATGTGCACACACACGCACACACGCACTCACTCACATGCAATTCCTGTTGTTTCCACATTTCTTGTTTAAGATGAAAAACAGAAGACATTCCAATGAAGAGAACAAAAAGATAACAGTAGGAGCAGAAAAAGGGGAAGGTGGGAGGAAAAGAAGCCTTCTCCAATCTTGTGATACAGAAGCTGGAGCCACAGCCAAGAACCCCGTGCTTCTTTCACCGTCTCCATACTTATCCCTGGTAAACCCCTTCCTGAGCACACTGCAAGGGAATACATGGTTGCAATTTGCCAATTCAGGTCATCAATTCCTCTCCCAAAAGCAATGAGCTGACGGTTTTTAAGATACCCTGGAACTTTTTCCGACTTCCCAAACTTGCCCTTTGATTCCTCAAGCGTTTGGACTGCAATTGCCCAGCCTCATAGACCCTGAGATAAGCAAAGTAAGCCAGACGTAACTGCACATCCTAGTCTAATCAAGAGCTGCATCAAGTCATCCTTAGACAAGTTTAAAAAAGAAATCCTATTCATGACAGTATTTTTAGATGTATTTAGGATTTTAACCACCACAGAGAGCAGAAGTTTTGCTCTTTCTTCCTCCCCATCTTTCAAGATTACAGCTGTTAGTTTTCTGCTTTCTTGAGAAAGCTCATCATGCCTCTCCTGGACAAGAGGTCTTGTGGTGCAATTTTACCTAATAAGATGTTTAGTATGACATAATTCCTACAACAACGAGCTATGGATGAAAAATAACACATACAACCCAGCAGCAGAATTAAGATGGAACTTAAGTTTGGAAGCTTATTTCTCAAGAATGTCACCTATACTATCAAATTTCTAAAGGCAAGACTAATTTTAAGTAAGAATTTTAATTCTGGATCTCTATTTTCAAATAAACTCTTTCTTTCAATACCCCTCCTCTAAAACTCAGCCTTGTTTCCATCTCCCCTAGTATTTTCTCTCATCAACTTATTTTAAGCTTTTCTATTTACCCGCATATTTAACACCAGCTTGGAAGACTTACAGACACTGACAGAAAGGCTTCAAAAGCGATGGCTGCTGTTTCCAAGGTAAACTGAAGGCCGTCATCCCCTTGCCTCAACTGTTCGGAAGGAAAAGGCCGCCTGAACACAGAGCCAATGGCTCCTTCAGCTGCCTGGCACCTCCGTTCACCAGCTTCTGTGCAAACTGGGGAAGGGGCACAAATCAAAGCATCGTCACGCTGCAGCTCTTGCCGCTTGCTTCTCTGGATGCTCCAGGGACAAAGTCAGTGGCCTTATCAAGGAGGAGAAGGGCTTCGGTGTGTTGGAAGCGGTATACAACATGACCAGAGTTCACAACCCAAGCCGCCCCCCTGCCAGGGGATCCCGAGCCTGGTACTTTTCCCTGCAGGGAACAGCTCGCTCGGGGTACATGCGCAGGCACCTCTGAAGCCGCAGAGTTCTCCCAGCGTCATTGCTCTGGGCACGTTCAGCATTTTTCAAATCAGCTTTCACACCTCTATAGTTGGGGGAAATCCACACGGCAGCAAAGGAAACTAGTACTACATGGCTCCCAGAAGACAAACACTAGTTTGGTCGAGTTACAGCTGCAAAGGCCAAACACAGTCAATTTTTACTTTCTCTGGGTTGGAGGCTTCCAGCCTTGGGGTGCCAGCAATAGTCCAGCATTGGGACAAATACCTGCAACTGTCCAAAGCATGCATTGTAGCAGTTGGACGTCAGGATATATTCCAAGTCCCCAACACTCCAGAGCTGGAGTGTACCACTAGCACCATCCAGCCTAGTCTAAGCCACTGAAGAGCTCCCTTTGATGAGAGAAATCTTTCAAGGACCAGAAATCTCATTCCTAACACATAGCTGTTACACCCATCTCGCACATCCTTACTGCCACAAAAGAACAAAGAAGAGTCAGGACTAAGAAAAAACTGAACACGGTTAGTAAAAAACTTTCCGAAGAGTGTGTGAGGACCATAGCCGTAATTTGTAAATCCTCACGCTTTTGCAGTACAGTAACTATCCTTGGCTCTGAACCAGAAGAGCATTTAAGGTGGAAGCCACACTGTTTTGACCAACCGGCGTGCACAAGTGAAAGTGAACCTTGATCATTTCTTGCACAAACTCTGCTGTATACTATAGCGCATATACTGGGGATACTCAAAGCTAACTTACAAAACTAGCTTCGTGGTTCAGTCAAGTTTTAAAAATAGTTGCTGACAAATGAAAGGGTTATAAGCATCATGACCATGAAGTCAAATTGTCACCTTATTCCCAGCAGTCTACAAAGCCCTCAAAAAACCCATCAAAAAAGCAAATTACCAAGTACAACCTGATTAAACATGCTTGTTAAGACAGGAGGAAGAAAGCACGGAGGTGAAACCTCCTGGCTTGTTCACTTTCCTGGCACAAGAACATGCACAGGGCAAACTGGGACAGCCACATCCACGGAGGGAGAGTCCACTTCAGAGCCAACAGGCAGAGAGTACTCATTACCACCATCTCCTTGGGCTTTTCCAGTGAACCCTCAAAATAAATGCTGCCACAGCGTTTACTGAACCTGCCCACAACTTGCCTGGGCCAGGACTCCACACTCAAAGTCTCAAACATCAGTAAATTGGAGATTGACAAAATCTTTGCTAACTAATACAAGTGAAACCAGATGGTGATGAAGAGGCTTCTTGAACCTCTTTTAAAAATCAACAAAATGGAAAGCTGCTCATTGAATCACTAATTAGATAACCAATTAATTAACAGCTAACTAATAAAAACACGGGAGTCCCACTCCCTCCTGGAAATCACAAATCCAAACGAAGTCTGCAGGCTGGAAGCTCTGCTTATTTTTCATCCCAAATACAAAGCTTCTTCTCCAAGTATGTTTTGTACCCATTCCTTCAACCAACCAAGAGCTTCCACTTTTCTTTTAAAACACAGCAGCAAAAGCAGGGAATACCAAGAATCATTTTGATGAATGCAGCATTTCCTCTGCAGTTGAAAATCTGTCTTTAGTGTCCTTCCCACAATTTTTGCCAACATACCCATCTCTAAAACTGCATCTTCATCCCCAGTCCACAGGTGATTAACCACCAGACCTGTCCCCTTCCTTGCTGAACTGTCACCACTGGTCAACAAAGAAGTCATGATTCACACCACACTTTCCATGGCTATTAGCTCAAATACGTCCTTATGGAGGAGCAACAAGAGGGAGAAGGAAGTAGAAGACTCATGTTTGGTCTCTTCTTCCAGAACTCTGTTGGTGTCGTAATCTTTTGCAAATAAAAAAATCATTACAAGGTATCCTTCCATTCCCCTGGATCTAAGCCCTGACCACCACAAGCAGGAACTGCCTCCTACAAGGAAGAAGACAGCATCACACGCATCATTCTCAGAGTGTGACTGCTGGCACGAGCTCCTTGGAGGACTTGGGCACCAGGACCTATTTCT
This sequence comes from Fratercula arctica, assembly GCA_947846985.1. Lineage (NCBI taxonomy): Eukaryota > Metazoa > Chordata > Aves > Charadriiformes > Alcidae > Fratercula > Fratercula arctica. The sequence continues at coordinate 100,074,897 of CANTUZ010000001.1, forward strand.
AGACTGCGGTCAGCAATACACACAAGACAGGCATCCAGGCTGGGGCAGTCCCAGAGGGATACCAAAGCACAACTGGAGATATTTAAGGACACTCCAGAATCTAGTAAGAAGGTACCTGTGCCACTCAAGAATTAGTTAAGCAGCAGCTGAACAGAGCATTTAAAGAAGAAGAAGAAGAAAAAAAAAAAAACACAAGAGGAAAAAATAAACCCAAAATTTTGCACGATATCCAGCAAGACTGCTCTACTAAATGCGGGTTCACTCATATTTTGGCTTGCAGGCAGGCTGCTGCTCTGCAGGGCTCTTCAGGTGGCCAGCCTTGCCCTGTCAGCGTCCTGAGCTTCAGGTCACAGAAAGATCAGCCCAGACCACCCCCAGCCCCACCTCCCCACAACAGGAATCAGCGTTAAATTTTGCAGCCAAACTCCATGACCAAGGTTTGGACCCTTAAGTTCTTCTTGCAGTTTTAAATAATCTAGTTTGTGGAGTTTTTTTTTTTTTTTTTAACTTCTCTAACCAAATGCCCATGCCCTGCTTCAAGAGGTCTGCCTTTTAATGATGGGGGCAAAATGAAAAGTATCTTTATTGGGATGCAACCCTTGCTACAACTAAGAATACGTGTGACGCAATTATGGACAAGTTCTCCAACATAGCTTCACAAATATCTGTTCTGGTTTTTGGTTTTTTTCTCTATTTTTATTGAAACTTTGTACAGAAGTTTTAAACATTTCCATACAATACTTTTAGACAGGACAAAATGCCATGGTAAAGGAATGTAAACTGCAAGAAACACAGTCTGAAGTATCCAAATACTCTCTAATAAGAGTTTTAGTTTGAAGACTAATGCAGTAGGCAAAATAATATGCATACAGTATACAAAGAACAGTATACACAGGGCCAGCAATGCTAACTATGAAAATTTTGCATCAGATTTACTTCAAAGATTTATAGCAATATGATAAATCTATACACTAGACCAAAATTAATTTATCATACATCGTTTCTATGACAAAAAGCTTGTCATTATGGACAGTAGCAACTTACAATATAATTAAGCTGTATTAATCTCATTAACACTTCTAAATCTATATTCCTACTACAATATTTTTTTTTTCAGTATATTGTCTTATAAGATCTTAACAGACCTTTAAATAACACTTTACCAAAAGAGACCTGGATCCATTATAGTGATCTTATCTACATGCCCATTTGGCTTATTTCAAAAAAAAAAAAACAAAAACAAAAACAAAAACAAAACCAAAACCAAAAAAAAACCAAAAAAGGACAAGGAAAAAAGCAGGTTTCAAATGCCATATGATATCATTTAGTTTTGGTCTGAAATGTATTTTAGTTGAATAGTTAAAAAAAACAAAAAAGGCAGTTCATTAACTGGTATTTTATATAAAATCTGCAGAAAAATACAACAGCAACAAAAAACAAAAATACTTCACAGATATCTGAAAAAACATTATATCAGAGATACAAGGTAAAGCAGCATCACTTTGACACTGTGCTTTAAAAATAAGAAGATGAATGAAGAGACTGCTCTAGTGATATTAGAAAATTTGCTTTCTTCTTGAAGAAGACTACTAACATTTTGCACAGCAACTATTTTTATAACCACCTCATTTAAAAACGTGTATTCATAGACACAGAGAATTGTCATATCATTACCATTTTTGCTCAAAGTGTCTGATTTTACACAGTGAAACTGATAATGCTAAGTGTCACCAGATGTCACTATACCATGAATTCAATATTAGAACAGAAGTGAAGCAAATGCCTTTAAACCAACACCATAAAAGAAATAATAGAAAGTGTTTTGTAAACAAAACAAACCACTTTGCAAAAACAAGAGAGTTCAGAGATCTCACAGTGAAATCAGAAATCCTAATTATATATGTTTACATTCTAGGACTACTCTTTACCTTAGGCCAATTAAAGCACATTAAACCATTTAATTATATACAAACATTTTCTTAAAAAAAAAAAATTTAAAACATTGCACACAAGTCTGCTTTTTAACATCACATAACAAGGTTAGTTTTATTTTCAAAACAATTACATTTAAGGGCACAGAACATACAGAATACCAAATTAACAGATGAGTATTTTTGCTTCGCTATACATGCTAAATCCAAAGATTTCCTCAAGAAAGCTAGAGCTTAGCAACTCTAACTTCTTCCATGTATCCTGTCCTCTGAAAGGGAGCATCTCCCAACACCTTCTTTATCTTAGGATTTAAAAAAATATATATATAAAAAAAATAAAGCTGTACGTTTTAAAGTTGTAAGCATTTTCTGCTTTAAGTGTTCGCGCAGAGACCCTTTGATGGCTCTGCCCGCTTCACTGTAACCTTGCGGGAAATCCTTTTCACTACTCAGTTACAGTACTCTCATGACTTGCATCAGAAGTCTCATGCTGGCCCTTCTGGGATTAGGGTGGAAAGGGGAACGCGGAGTGGAGAAGTAGAAAATACACAAGCGGTATATCGAAGGCCATTTTAATTTCTTACAATCTCTCACTGTTTCCTTTCAGGTATGAGTAAAAGCTAACAGGAAAAACAACAAAACCAACAAAAAAAAAACCAACCCAAACTTTGGCAGAGAATAGCATCAAATCATTCATTTAAAAAAAAAAAATTAAATAAGAATAGTCTCCCAGAATGTACTATTAAGCTCTCAAGAAGCCTCTTTCTTTTTTCTTTTTTTTTTTTTTTCTTTTTTTAAATAAAAAGCTTCTGAAGAAATTTCTGGGAGAAAATTCAAATATCTTAACAGAAAAAAATAAGTTAATGGAAGTAACAACAACAACAAAAAAAAAAAAGAGGTGTCATTCCAAAATAAGTTTTTCAAGACTGTCATTCTAAGCTCAAGGCAATAAATAAACCAATCGCTGCAAGACAGAAGCATGTGTCCTCCTGGATCTACACCTGCATGACTGGCCAGTCCCATCAAGGAGGAGGCCAGGCATTAACATTTATGGAACTGATTGTCCATTGTAGGAGACACTTTTGTAGTTTTACCAGACCAAAAAGTTGGTGTTTAAACCAAAACATATTAACCTGGGTTAACACCTCTTTCACATAGATCACGATCGGATTAGCAAAGGCATGTTTACGCTATAAAAAACCCTCAAGCAAGTTCTTACGCTAAAGTCCATAACACAGGGCAAGGTACTTGCTCACTAAGACAGTTTGCTTGAAGCTTTGTAACTTTTTTCTTTTTTTTTTTTTCTCCTAATAAAGGCCTTTTATTAAGTGGTTATATGCAGCAAAGAACATAAGCATGTTCTATGATGTCTAAGACGTAAAAACAGAATACGACTGAAGAGGCCGGCATTAGGCAGAGAATAGCATAGAAATACATTTTGAAACGACTTAAGAGAAAAAAAGCACTGGAGAAATAATTTGCTTAAAAGCTTCTTCACAAAATCAGGACTAAAGATGGGGGGGGAATGCAAAGAATTACTTTATTAAAATCCTGACTGACTGCCAATTACCACTGTGATTAATGCAGCAACTTGTTAGTTTAGCAAAAGTGAGAATACATTAAGAGGGATATGGGAATATCTCAGATTCAACAGTCAAAGGCTGCCCCGTACATTTAGCGGAGGATTATGACTCCCTGCCACACCGTGGATCTGACTGTAGTTATACTGCACAGGATACAGGCATCCCGTGTATTAACTCTTTAAAGAGCACATGACTTAAGTTGGGGAAGAGAGGAGGTAAAACAAGCAGGGAAAAGCCATTATAAGCAAACCCCCCTTCAGGCGGCAATAAGAGCCATGCCTTCAGCTTCACAACCACATAAGGCACCCTGGGAAAAAAGCAAGCACAGATGAAGCAACGGCAGCCAAGCAAAAGGGTCCCTGAGCTAACCTGGCTTCACAGGTTCAGTGGCAATGCGTTTGTTAATATTGAGAGCAAAGAGGACCGTCCTGGAAAATCCAAGTACCAGTCACTGATAGAAAGACGTGCCAAGTTACTAAGGGACAGTGCCTGCTACATGAGTCTCTTTCCCCTGTGCCAAATTAGGCGTATCAGCCAGATCCCAGCCTTTTCAAGAAGGTGGACTGAGACTTATCCTTACCCTCCGCAAGTTGTTATTTTTCATCCCACTAACATCAAATTTTGCCCTACTTTATTCTGCATAGAAGCAATTAACTATGTTTTACATCTTTGTTATAGTACCGTCCTTCCCAGCTCAGCCCACTAATGATTTGACTTGAGATGCCATTAACACATTTCACATACTACAATTTTACCATTAAAAAGGATTTAAAATATTTTTCTCGACAAAGCCAGCCACACAAACTGTTAGAAAATGTGTCTTGTCACACCGGTATTAACATCAAGATTCAAGTATGGTAACTCTCCTCTTCTACATATACTGCAACCCCACTCCTACACTTACTACTGTATTTCCAGTTAAGAGTAGTCCACTTTACAGCAGCAACATCTAAACAAAATGGAGAAAGGTGGGGCATCTCGGCCTCTGCTTAAAGTCTCGGAATGAACAGATTTGAAGACAACAAAATAAGCAAACAGCAAAAAAAAAAAAAACCCCCACAAAAATGGAAGTTGATAATTTTATCTGGAAATATGTATTATACATCGTACTACTAAAAGGTATTTGGACGGCCTGCAGCCTACAGCACCGCTGTACTGGAAAGCAAACTGTCTCCAGCAGTCAAAGGCAGGATTAACCCAAATTTCCTCTCTACAGAACCGTTTCACCCGTAGGGATTGGCTCTCGTTTATGTGCCAAGGAAACATTGCTGGACCCTTGAATCAATGCTGCTGGACTGTCAGCATGGTCCCTCAGACCGTTTTTGGCCTAGCCAGTTTGTGCTCTCCCAAACAAGTCCTGAGACGAGCTCAGGATCAAAAACAACTGGAGGAATTATTTTCATGGGAAGCCTGGATATGACCACTTTGTCCTGGAGGGTAAGGGAGTTTACTATTACAAGTGCAGCCACACACTGTCAGCTGGCCTCTGTGTCCCAAAACAGGCCCTGACTTGGTTTAGCATTAAGGGCAGGAGCACCCAGGATGGCAACATGTTCTCCTGCTTTACCAAGGGGGATGTGGAACCGAGCTCTGCAACCTTTTGGTCTGCCAAGCTCCCACCAACCTGCTGCACGGACATGTCCTCCACGCCTGGAAACTGTTCATCCCTGCCTCAGGCATCCATCCTTTGGGAGAAAAGAACCTCAGCATCTCAAGACCTACTGATCATCTGTGATCATCTGGGAAAAGTTTCACTTTTTTTTTTTTTTTTGAAGAATGTTAAGGGCAGACCTCAATTGCCGACACAGATTACAACTGCACATGCTCCTTATCTCCTGACACAGAATCCCTCAGGAGTCATTCCTCAAAAAAAAAAAAAAAAAAAAAAAAAAAAAGTCTGACAGGGTGAAAGGGGAAGTGGGAGAAGACACAAGGCAAAAGGACTCTGGAAAATAAGGACCACTTCCACCTCTTTCCCCCACTCCCCCTTCCCTCTTGCCTTCCCCCTTGTTTTTCTCCTCTTACAGACTCGCTACACAGCAATGGTAGGGCTGCAGAGTATTTCCTTCTAGATGTATACAGCAGAGGAGAAGAGTTATTTTTCAGCGCACTTACCAAACTGAAGACATGCAAAGTCTCACATGTCTCTCTTTCCAATGTGGTAGAGTCTACGTACATATTTTTCTCTAAAGAGAGGCTAATCCTAATTATGTCCTCAAGGTTTGGAGACTGAAGAGGGTGAACATATATACTTTTCTATTTCAGTATACTACAAAACCCAAATAAGGAGTATTTTTTTTTCCTTTCCGCCCTTCTCCTCCATTACCAGTTTGTCATCTCCAGGGTTTGGTGGTGTGGTTTGGGGTTGTTCCCCCCCCCCCCTTTTTTTTTTTTAATACAGCAACTTTTCAGTAATGGAATTTACAGTGGATAAAATCAAAAAACAAAAATTTTCTTACAGAGAAAAAAAAAAAAAGACATAAAGCTACTAACAGCTATCATGTTTTAAGCGCTACAAGATGAGACAAAATATATTCCTGTTGTTGCCATAAGAGAAATGAGAAACTGAAAAAAAACTAGAAGCAGTGAGCAAAATGAAAAAGTGTTAATTTGGCCAAGGTAATACAGTTATGTTACAAAGAACGACTACAGAGTGATGTGCATCACAGCCCTACATTCAAAAAAAAAAAAAATCTTTTGACACAGCTTTAATCATTTAGATTTTACACATCGATAAATGATTACTTGGTTATCTTCACCTTAATGCTGACTGAGCTCTGTTACTGCCTGACTTCAAACATAGCCACCTGCCTGCCTTTGGTATATTTATACATGTATACATGGAAAAAATAAAAGGTTAGTACTGAAAATGGAAAAAAAAAGAAGACAGAAGTGAAAAAAAGAGAAAGACACCACATGACACTTCTGCCTTCAGCGGAGATAGGACAACATGTCTCAAATGGTCTCTAAATAGGCTAAAGTTGAGTTGATCTTACAATTATAGCGTAAACAATGCCTGGGTTGCAGTTATGTTATTTGCAAAGACCAAAAAAAAAAAAAAAAAAGCGCTAAACAAACAAAATCTCCAGAGACCTGTATCAACTTCTGTATGTTTAGCCATACCCTTAAAAGTTCACTATTCACTCACAAAGAGAAATAGACAAACATGAATATTCCAAGCGAACAGACACAGACCAGTCCAGTATTTAGTAATAGTTTAACTTTTGGAGTCTCTTCCAGCATTTGTAAACAAACAGTCTCTTCCTCAATCTCCCGAACAGCTCTCTTGTTCATGTTTTTACTTTTAAAGCCACAGAACCAATCTATGAATTTCAAATGTCTCTCTCTATCGTCACTCTCTTCCTCGTGCTTTTTCTCCCCCATCAAAGCAGCTTGTCCGTTTGAATAACAATCAACTGGTGTCTCAACTTCAGAGTGACTCACAGAAATCACCGGGTTGCTGTCATCTCTGCAAGTAACCAGAAGATTGATATCCTCCGGCTTCATATTTTTAATATTTTCTTCAGATTTGCCATTTGGAATGATATGGTTAGTGTTTTCATTGCACTTGAGGATGCTCTTTTCTTGCACTTTGTACAGCTCCCCCTTTGCGGCGTTCTCTTTGATGTTCCTGTTTTTCACAGCCCAGAAAGTGGTGGTCCGAACCTGCTCCTTCGTAGGCGGAGGCGTGAGGAGGCTTACTACAAAGGTCACAATCCCAGTGATCCAGAACAGAGCTGTCGCAACATACATGTAATGGATGTTTTTGATAAAGCTTGGCCTAGTATCCGGCTGGTTACACTCCGGAGCACGATAGATAAATGCCAGTATCAACCGTATCGCTCCAAGAACAAACCCGGCCATTCCACCATAGAAAGCCCCCTGCTCATTGCAACGCTTCCAAAAGATCCCCATAAGAAACAGAGCAGCCACTGGTGGGGTCAAATAGTCTGCTACCTCTTGAATATAAAGGTACATCTGACCACCTTGCATTTCTACAATTATCGGGACCCAGGCAATGCTTATAACTACCATGAACGCAACAAAGACTCTTCCTACAATCATCAGTTCTCTAGACGTCGCGCTCTTCCGAATGAGTTTGTAGACATCAAGTGTGAATATGGTGCTGGCACTGTTGAATATCGAGTCCAAGTCACTCATCAGTGCAGCGATCATCACAGCCATCATCAGTCCCCGCAGACCAACCGGCACAAGTTTCATCACCAAACGTGGGTAGGCAATGTTAGAGCATCCAGCTCTGCTCCCGCAGACTTGAAAACAGTGTTCTGGATTAATGCAGGCGATATCATCTGCAAACAGTATTCGTGAAATCATCCCTGGGACAACTATAATAAACATCGGCAGCAGCTTTAAGAAGCCTGCCATCAGAGTGGATCCTTTGGCATGAGCAATGTTTTTTGCAGCTAAAACTCTCTGAACTATGACTTGATCGGCACACCAATACCAAACAGAAGCTGGGGTCTGTCCCAACAGAAATCCAGGCCAGGGAATATCTTCATCTGTTGGCTCACGCAACATTTTAAGAGCATCAGGCTTTGGGTCGACATTGCAGGAATTGGTATTGGAAATGTTGTAGGTTAACAAGATAGACGTAATATTTGGTGACGCTAACATGTACCTTCTTTTAACTTCTTCAAACCCACCAACCTCCGTAATACTTATGATCATAAGTGTGAGGGCACCAATAATCATAAGCAGAGCTTGAAGGGTGTCTGTGTAGATGACAGCCACAAGACCTCCAGTCACAGTCAACAGTGCAGTCATTCCAATAAGGAGGATAACTGACAAATAGAGGTTCCAACCTAGCGATTCTTGAATAAAAAGTGCCCCTGAATACAAGTCAACTGAGAGTTTGGTGAAGATATAAAGAATTAGAGACAATGCTGCAAAATATATTTGAATTCTATGCCCTCCAAAACGCTTGGACAAGTATTCAGGCATGGTGTATACTCCCGACCGGATGTAGACTGGGACGAAGACCCATCCTAAAAGCTGCAAAAGCATTAAGGCGTTGAATTCCCATGCACCTACTGCAAATCCACTCGCCGCTCCAGATCCTGCGAGCCCAATGAAATGTTCACTTCCAATATTGCTCACAAATAAAGATGCACCAATAGCTACCCAGGTCATAGAACGCCCTGCCAAAAAGTAGCCACTTACGGTGCTCCGATTGTATTTCCACATGGCAAAGAAACCTATGCACATTACAAGCACGAAGTACAGTGCCACAATGGCAATGTCTGCTGTTTCCAAAGAAGCCCTCATTTTTGTAAACAAAATGACTTCGCACAGCTGACGTCCACTTCTCGCCCCCCAGCAAACGTCTTTTAAGCAACACGTGAACCAGTTAACATATATCAACACTGTGGATCAAATTCTTTGTCCCTTGGTTTGCTGTCCTGATGCTGGTGGTTGTGGTACATTTACTTTCTCCGCTTCTCAAATGGAAATTTGGAACTTAGCACGCACTTTTAATCCACATTCCACAAGAGCATCAGCCTTAACTCAGTTGATGTAGGAGAAATTCTTAGTTGCAGCTAAGTTTAGTGAGGCCTACTGTACCAACCCTGCAAGGCAGCAAAGACAAAAGACAAAGATTGAATTAGAGAAGAATTTCATGAAGTAATGAGAAAAAATTTGAAGTCTAGCAAAACAATGACTGAACACCACAGATTTTTTTCCCCCTTATATTTCCTGCTTTATTTATGCAATCCATAATACACATAATTAAATATTTATACAACTACGTAGGAATGCCTATTGTAAACATTAAAGTCGACTTACAAGTACCTTAAGGGACGCAGCAATCCTAGAGTATTAAATGACCCAAATTCCCCAGAACAAGGCAAGGAACAGAAATACATTTTATTTTTCTTTAGTCTCTCACAACTCTACTTCTCAAGCCACTGAACAGGCCTTCCTTTTTCAAGCAATCTTAGGGGTGGGGGGGGAAAGCAACCACTAAGGAGTGTTAACCTGGCTAGTCATTTCCTATATTGCTCTAGCACTGCATCCCACAAATCTTGATAGATCCTGACATCACATACGCACACTTGAGACACCAGCTGACTGCTAGAGCTAAAAATCAAAGTGAAGTCACAACAGTGTTTAGAGACAACATAAATTTAAGATCAGCTGGAGAATCATGTTATTCTGCAGGTTTTAGACAAGCTTGCACCTGTCTGGGGTACAGATGATCACAAGGTTACATTTTACTCTAAAAGCTCTTCATACATCTCCCATGTAATCTAAGTGAAGAAAAATTCCCATTCAACCAAGTGACAAAAGCAAAACTATGCTGGACATCCAGCTCTAGGTCTGTCTGCCATGTGCCTTTTGATACCCACACACGCATGGTTTCAGGATTTTTTGGGAGCACTCTAGGCACAGAAGGGAGAACCGGATGGACTTTGGTAGCAATGTTACTAGGATGCCAGGAAGCGCTGTTCCCTGCACCATTCATTTGCATCCAAGCATGAAGACGATCATGTTAACATCAGAGGCAGAAGGTTTTGAGGCAAAGCATATCCTGTCACTCTGTTCCTGAGCCCTCCATCACACTCAATTCTACCAAAGCACATCAGGAAACAGGCACTCATTTAGGCAAGCAGGATTGAAGCGCTCAAAGTGGAGGGAAGGGAATAATAAAAAGACTTGCTGGAAGGTAACCAGACAGGTGGGAAAGGAAGGGGCACTGAAGAGCTGCTCAGTGGCTCCTACCTCTGCCATGGAGGTAGGATGCTCCTATCTCCTATTTAATGCCCTGGGAGGCATCACTTACCTATACCCACCCAAAATCATTCAGCGGGTTTAGAGTGTGCTGTATGTAGATTCTTCTACTTCCTACACTAAATGGGCATAGCAAGGGAAAAGAACATCAAAGCAAAGAACAAGTTTAGTCTAAAGATCGGAATACAGATCTTTAGTATTCAAGATTATTACAGAAGGAACAGGGTCTGGCTCTGTTCCTCTTTCCCACCCACTAGAACAGGCACAAAACACACTGGATCTTTGTTCTGACCATAAGGTTTACCAGCCTTAGAAGTCATAAGCATCAGCTTCAGGCATTCCCCGTTCCACTTCATTTGCAGAAGTTTTCTGGCACTACACTGAAGCCCACATTTTCCTATTAATTCATCTATGATTAACACAAACACCCAGATAACATTCTAGTATTTGGGTGGTTTCCTGTTTAGCACTGCTGTAGCACAGTCATTTTGGTTTTTTTTAAAAAAAAAAGTAAATAAAAACATTAAAAATTCTCAGATAGACCATAACAAAAAATTTTATTAAGGTTGAAAATGCAAACACTCCCCCCTTTGCCTTACTTTGTGCATTACTGAAGGCAGCAACGGTGCTGATGTAAGAATGTCCACTTCTCATTAAGGCAGATGTATTTTTAAAAAAGCCTATGCCAAACCACAACTTCAGCCTTAAGGAGAAATTCACAATCACATTATTCGTACCAGCAGCTGTTTTTCATGAGTAGTTCAGAATCAAAAAAGATAACAAGGGTTCCCCACCACCACCACAAACCCACATGAGAATACAGATATTCGTTCTCCTGGAGTTATAGCCAATGATGAGAGACTACAGAGACATGGCACAAAATGGACTGATTACAGTAGTGTGCTAAATTTATGCTCATAAGCCTCAAACCACAGATGTATTTGAAATTCTTCCACAGAAGAATTCATATTTATCCGCACCCGCAAATGCAGCGGAAGTTAAATAGACTATTAGTTTAATCCGACACAAAATTATAAACACTTCAGATCATATGATGCCATCAGATACAAGCATAATCTACTATTCTTAGTTTTAAGCACTTTTCAGTAATGCTTTAATAGTGTTGCATCTTTTACTACATTCAGCTAAATTTTCAAATGCAGCTACATTATAATGTTTATACCAAAACTATAAATATTTTAAGGAAAGGGGAAGAAGAGATTTTACTGAAACACAGTGAAAAGAGCTACTACTATACAGAAAATTAGAATAATGGGCAAACTAAAGAAATAGCAATAAACAGTATTTTCCCTCTTCTGTTGTCCTGCTCTGTTACTAAAAAGTGTTAGACTTGAACTTCAGTTCACCTCCCAACATCTTCCCTGTAGGCTAATCAATGACCTTGCAAAACTATACTGTACAGTAATATGCATAAATCACAAAAATATTTGTTAGAACTAAGTCTATTTGATACAAGAAGTACCCAGCTCATAGTATGACTATTACAAACATGTTCAATCCCTCCGAGAGGTGTGTAAGTAGAAGATGCAGCTGCCCTTGAATAAATTGTGACATTTCTCAATTAGGATACTTGCCAAACTACTCTGGGCTCATTCTAACCAAAATAAACAATACGTGAAGTTTCTTGAGCATTTTACACTGGAAGGTACAGCCAGACCATGCATTTGAAATTATCAGTCTACAGAGACCTGAACCATCACCTTTGTAATCAAATCTGAATTTTGCGGGGTTCAGCTTACTTGAGCAGGAAGGTGGAAAGTTTTCAGTAGCCGCTACAAGTTTCCTGCACTGTCACTAAATTACTGTTCTAAAGTAGCTTCTTGTACCAGTTTCTTATTAGACCTAATTCTAAAATAACCCTGGAAGTTTTTTTTTTCATTACGAAAATGAGACTCGTCCCTCTGAACTTTCAGCAAGTTATGACCTCAAGTCTTAAGAAGGACTTTTGAGACGCCCCATGCGAGTTTAATCTCAAGTTATTGGAGCAGCACACATTGTGGCACTGACTAAAAAAAAAAAAAAAAAAAAAAAAGACAGAAAGACAGCACTGCTGCCAAGGACTGTGATTTTTTTTTTTCCCCCTAAGGCTGTTTTCTGGCTGGATCATATCAAAGGCACAAAACAACGTGCTTCCCTCTTGTCTGAAGATAGAGGGCTACAGCTTTGGTGAAACAATGCATATGTCTCTCCAACAGGCAGCCTGTCCTTTCAGAAAAAGTCTCAAGCAATTCCCTGAAGAGACATTAGATAATGTGAAGCAGATTTAGGGTGGGATTTTTAGGAGAAATTTGTATGATTTGTTTTAAAGGAAAACTTTCTCCACAGTGCTTTTCTAATAAGATGGGTCTTCAAACATGCCAGAATCAAACTGCGCCAGCCCTGAAGCAACTATTTGTTTTCTGCTCAGTCTACTTCTCTTCTTAGTAGATGGGAAGTTTCCCAGTTGACTTCCCTTTTCTCTTGCAATTCAAGAATCCGTCCCAATGACCAACGTTTTACGGGTTCATTTAAGGATGCAGATGCCCACATGTCACAGGGGAGCATCCACTGCTATCATTTGTTACCAAATTAAGTACATACTTAATTTTATTCAAAGACTTCAAAGTAGTTTTGAGGTTCGTTCTTAGAAACAAGTGTTTTTCTCCTCCACTCCCACCTTTTTCAAGCAGGGGTATGTTAACTCATACCAGTAACCTTTTACCTACTGAACAGCTCGCATGAAAGAAACATACTCAGAATGCTGGGTTCAACACCTACATGGAAAGCATTAACAATCTCTCTCCACCGCCCCACAAAAAAAAAAAAAGAAAATAAAAGTCTCATGCCTTGAGCAGGCCTGTACAACATTCGATCCCTTGAGTGTGTTGTCTGGCCTTCTCACACTGCAGGCTACCTGCTACGGACACGCAAGTGAGTTCCTACCTGTCCACTGCTCCACAGTAAACACAAGGTTGGTTGAGGTAACCTACCTCTCAGGAAAAAAAAAAAAAAAAAAAAAAAAAAAAAAGAGGAAAGAGCTTCATTCCATTTATTGCAGCACTCTAGAACACAAAAAAAAAAGCAGCACAGATGTTCTTCATGGAATAACTGATACACAGCAACTTATCTTTATGTATTACATGCCCTTGAGAAAGCAGGGGCTATCCTTGCCATCTGCTCAACAGAGCCTAAACATCCAGGACCGCAGTTTCAGGACTTTCCCTCGTAAACCAGGAGATGGGGCAGAGGAGCCGGGCAGGAATCCCACCTGAGACAAACGGGGTATGTCGTTGGCAGCAGGAAAGCTCAGAGGCAGAAGGTGACCTGTAGCATCTAACAAATAACTTCAGTTAACATCTGGGCTGGCGTCCCCAGCAGCTAAACAGGCTGTAGTAAAAGAGTACCACATTTACAAGTTACCTGAACCAGCAGCGACCTGACTAACCTGTTTGCCACACGTGCTCTGCTGCCCCAAAGTAGTACCGCATCAACACTTCTGCCGGCCTTGGAGAACACAGGTGCCGCAGAGGCAACTCTATAATCATCACTACCAGAAAAGTCCAATTTGAGGTGCAAGGTTCAAGTCAGTCACTCAAAGGAGTTGTTATGAACACATAATGCACCTTTTTTTGTCTGGGGTTTCAGGAATCGATCCAGTTCTGGTCTTCATTTTACTGCTGCATCAGAAAAAGAAGCTTGCTCCGCAAGACATTCTTCTCAGTTCTTTTCTAAAGGACTGCTGAAGGAGACACGAGAGAAGTAAGTAATCTCACAGCATGCAGTTCAGCAGAAGAAACAGAGAACTACGCTGCATTTGCTAGTCAGAAGTGTAATGCTACTGTGGACTATTACAGAACCAGTAACTAGAGAACCGAAGGCCAACTGAAGCTGAAGGGCACTGTGAATGACAGTGTTAGAGAGGTAGATCGATTTAGCTGTGGTTTTGATCATTCTCCCCCCCCCATACCAAGTGTATATCCCTATATGACCTATCAAGTCACAGACTGGGGGGGGGGGGGGGGGGGGGGTGGGAAAGGGGTAGGAGGGGTGCAATGGGAAGAGCAGAAGAAAGAGGATGCAATTTATTGCGGTGCTCATTCAGCACCCTGTAGACACAACAGAAGCTACAGTACTGCTGAGTCGCAAAGCAAGAGGAAGGTGGCTTATTTTCCAAAACCTACATCAGCAGCAGCGCCTCAGCAAGCCACTTCGTGCCACTGCCTGTGGCATTCGCATTTGGATGGTTTCTTTCCCCATGACTCAGTCCCCAGCGCTCTGTCAGGAATAGCGGATTATTTGCTTCACTGTTCTTCTGAAAATCGCCAACAGCTTGGGGTGGGGGGAAGGGGGAGTGGACAACAACAGAAGGGAACAGGTACAAAGTTCCTTTTTATTTGTCAAAATAGATACCAGAAAGGACCACCTCCTCTGCGCCTACCTAGGCATACTGTAGTCATCTTGCTCAGTTCTTAAGAAAGACTAGCTCATCAGTTTGAGTTAAACTGGCTGCTAGTCTAAAGAAAATATGTAGGTAAGTACTTCCTTTTTCCCTCCTCAGCTCAAAGAACAGGCTGATGTTTACACGGGCGACAGATGTTATCTGGGTTCTCTGAAGAGAGCAGAAAGTACAGCTGCTGCTCAGCACCACCAAGTAACTGGGCCACTCTTCCCTGGCAAATGAACTGAACCATTCCTGCCTCTTCCATAACTCAAGGGGATGGCTATCAGAGGCTCAAATGCCCAAAGATGGGTTCTCACAATAAGCAGGTCCATCCCTCAGCAAGGAAGTGATGCTTTTCTTTGCAACTGCAGACAGATGACATTCTTCCTTCTACAAAGGAACTGGAAGCAGAAGAGGAAGGAGAGTACTGAGAAGGCACGTCGTCAACAGTAACTAAGAGCACAACAGGGCAAACAGGGAAAGCAAGCCATTTTAATGGAGGTGGGACACGGTATCTCCTCCAGGAGATGGCAAAAATTAGAAGATTCTGGCATCATGCAGCATCAGGCAGAATTTTCCCTGCCAGGTAAGTGTGTCAAGATGTCAGCTGACATACTAAGTTGGAAGTTGTACAGGGACACAGACTGAAGACTCAAATTCTTTTTTGTGGCAACCTAAAGTTCAGAAGCACAAACATTTTCACCGCTGCTGGCAAGTCCAATTTACTTAGTCGCTACAAGCAACAATAAGAGAATCGGTAAAACAAAGCACAATAAACACGCAAGTATTTGATTTCTATAGAGGATCTGGGACCACATAATCAAGTTTTCTGGACATAGACGACAAACTTTATCACTCTATTAGAAGCACACCATCAGGAAGTGTTGTAAAATCTCCACCACTACTGAAGATGACCCTTTTCTTTAGCTGAAACGTATAAAGATGTGATCCGGTTGGTGGTTATCACCATTCAGTAGTAACTGATGTAACTGGCATACTCCTATCCTAGAAAAATGTGCTGGTTCTCCCCATTTGAAGAGGATCTTGGCTAGGAGACTACAGACTTCAGAAGTTACTTGGGGAAGGAGAAAGGAGTAGTGTAATTGTCAGTGACCATGCAACTGGGCAAAATACTAGGGAGAAATTCTTTCTAGAATCTCTAGGGGTAAGAAAAAAAATAAAACCAGACTCATTAAGCTTATTTAGGACTTCCCCAAGTTCCCATCACATTCATGGCTGCCCACAATCTTTCCAAGAACATAAAGCATCATAAGTTTTACTGAAAGGTGAGACAGAAGTTTCCAGGCCATACATAATCCTAGAATTTAAGTTTGAGGCCCTCCATGCTTCGTAGTCTCCCAGGTGCTCTTGTGAGATTTCTGATACTTCTTAGGGATTTTAAGACACTAAAACAAAACTTAAATAAAGTTATCTTAGTTATAAAACAAGTAGTGCTATCCTACATCAAGCTTTGTAATTACCTATATTAACAGCTACCAAACACTGATTTCTTTTTTTACTAGTCTGAAACACAAACACATCAACTCCACTGAACCCCCGCCCCTCCTGTATCCATGCTGTGTATGTACCTTTGCTTTTAATTATTATTCCTTAGATGCCTGCGTAAGTGAAGCACAAAGACTGGCTTGCAAGTGGACAAACCAGAATTAAAAAAAATGTGAGAAACAGCAGAAAAATAGTCCCTATGTAGTTCCTCACATTCGTATTTCTAGGGTTCATGACCCTTCCTTTGCACCATCTGCTTGTTTCCCTCCCCTCATCCCACCAGGAGCAATGCATTTCTGCAGTATTTCATTTCCAGCACCAGTATTTGCACTAGTGCTCCCACAGTACAGGTCCTTCATTTACACTGATCTTGCCTTATTTTCCATACTTTTACTTCCCATCTTTCCTGTCCCACTTCTCTGTAACTAGTTATATTTTACCCATCTGTCCTCCCTTTTATTTTTCACCCCTTTCACCTTCTAATCAGCTCTTCTACAGAATGCACACTAGAGATATTCCTGCTGGTCCACTGGGCACGTGGTTTTGAAGGGAACAACCTGGTGTCCAGTGGTTTCTGCTGCCCTTGGATAAGCAGCACAGAGGCTGGTATATGCAGCTCTATCAAGCAAGTGCTTCCCCATAAGTAACTCTTACGTTGCCACAGACTTGTAGCACAGGAGGTCTGGGCAGCTGTGGCTCGAAGAATTAGCAGCCTGCTCTGGCTGGAATCTGACAAAAGGCAAGGTAAGTTACTTGATCAATAGCCAAGAACCACCAAAGTAATTTTTGGGTGGAAATTGACAGCATTATGGCTCTGGAACAAGGCAACTGGAGAAATCAGCTCCTGAAAGAACATGTAAAGAAAGCAAGAACTTACATTATTACAAAATATGGTATGTACTATGTATTAGAAGGAAGCAAACATATACACACTTTCATACTTGAAATAACAGCTTATTCTAAGTGATAGAATGGACATCTTTAAAACAGTCAGTCACTTTTGAGGGTTTTTACAACAACCGGGAGTAATAATGCTATTTTATCACAACAGATTCTCCTTTTTTCAACAGTCAAAGGACAGACAACCTGCTCTTATGCTGAAGTTGTACAAGCATTTCCCTCTTTATATACAGGATGCAGACACATGTATATGTACACACAGTGAACAAATGAGAAGAGATACACAGTCAAGAGAGAAGAGCACATTGCTAAGTCAGTCACGGGGGGCGAAGAGCGGAAGTCCTATCTTAAAGGTTAAGCTGCCATTCCTGCCCACTGAAGAGGGGCTAGCCAAATCCCACTGCGGTCTGCCAGTCTCAGCACGGACACAAGGGCCTGCTGTAGGCTTGTAGCTCTACAGCTTAGAGAACTAGAGTGGCCAAGTTAACCAGGACATCCCATTACATACACTCACTCAAGCACATCACTCAATACACTGCAGAAGCCTGTACAAACCAAGAGGCTTTCGAGTCCCTTTCTCTTGCCATCAACTTAGTACTCGCTTTGGACAACTTTACCAAATCCACCTAGCTAACAACTATCTGCTATAAAAAAGCTCAAACTCTTCTGTAGAAGAGAATAATCCCCTACCTCCCCCCATACCCAAGCCAGGCATATATCCCACACTTGGCAGAAACTTGGAAGAGGACCGCTCCTAAGACTTCAGATTGAAAAGTGTTATTCTTATGGAAATGCTTAAGGCAGAAAAAGAAAGGCTGACTCCTGCAGGAGAGACAATGCTAGGTCTTGTGGTTTTCCCATCTTGCCTTTTAGTTCCAACTCTTTGGTCTTTGTTCCAGCACCACCCCCAACACAAGGGTCCTTCCCTGCAGAATACCATGAAGAAGAGCCTGTTTCAGTCTACTAAAAAAGTCAAAGGAAACAGAGGAAACCTTTTGTGTAATCTTAACCTGCTAAGTAGGGGAGAGGGGCAGGGAAGATGCACAATTCAAATGTGAGAACAGGTAGGTTCACCAGAAAGGGAAGAAAATAAAACCAATATCTGCCTGCTTACTGCCCTCTTCATTTTCCCCTCCTTCTTCCTAGAAACTAAGATATCAAAAGCCCAATTGCCGCAGCTGCCTACACAGCAATTAAGTGTAATAGTCAAGATGTCAAGCAACACTACTGCCCATTACTTTGGCTTTCCTAAAATAACTAGCGATCCCCACAGCAGGCAAGGAATTTTTGAAACACGGCAACCCACTCCAAAGGCAACAAAAACACACCAAAGGCAAGTTATGTTGTGCAAACATGCAAGTCAAACTGAGAGTTCAGATTCACTCCAGTATTGCAGAGCTGGGTGGAATGGTCCCCTAGTCTGGGTATATTTGCTGAAACAAGGTAATTAGGTTTCAGACTACAACACATACTATGTATTTGTCCTTTGTTACGGGTGAAGTGGGGGAGAGGAGTATGCTGCTAATAAAATATTGATGTGCTTCCTCATTTTAAGTAAAATAATATAAAGTACTTTCAAACTGTACATTCACTTCAGTTCCAGTTACAAAGGTCTTTTCTTGAAGACAGGTATCCCAGCTCGCAAGAGTCGAGCAGCAGCAGCAAGAGCAGCATGGGAATACCGCCACCTCCTCTCTCTGTCCTAGGTTCCCCAAGCTGCCAATTTTCCTTGGAGGGTGTCTCGCATTGCCGCCCTGTGGTCAGTCTGCAAAACAGCATCAGAGCAATAGGAAGCCATTTCCAGCTCTTCCTTCCCTTTCCCCCTCACTTCCTTCCCCAGGCTCTCAAGGGAGTTTCGGAGGGACGAGAAGGGTAGGAAGAGGAAGCCTCCCTGAAGAGCTCTCCTTTCTCCAGCAAGCAACAACTCCTGCTAACTCACTAGCGGGTCACTACCCTTTCCTGATGAAGGTCCTGCTCTGCCATAATCCCCCTCGCTGAAAGCTGAAGGTGACTCTCCTGGGAGAATGTTAGAAATAATCAGAAATTCATCTTTTGCTATGAATATTAAAGTTTAGAGCACGAACAGCTGTGTCTTCATTTTGCACCTCTACCTTCACTACAACTGCAGTCTTTGACTCAGGCTCTTGATTGTAGGCAACACGTCGTTTACCTACATCTGTACGCTACTGATAACAAGTCTGACATCAAACTCCCCAAGCTCACCATACTATTTGTTATTTGCATGTTGGAGTGTAGAAAGCCACATACATGGGCAAAATTCATTATTTCCACCCTAAGTTCCAGTCATTTCACTGGCCTCACACCTCACTTTTCCCAAAGCATCTCCTCCATATACTCACACACAAGAGTAACACAAGTCCAAGTCCCTCACTGCAGTTACTCTTCATACATGGTGATGCCACTGAGAAGTAGGTTTCTATTTATTTTGGTGGTTCTTTTGGGGTTTTTTATTATTGTTTTCCTAAGAGAAACTGACTGGGATCTCTGCTGGTCAAGGACTCTGTCCACAGGCAATTTACAAATACAGTATTTCTAGTGCAAGTCAATTACCTGATCATACGCTACTTACAAAACAGGACAGAGAATGACTGCTCAGCTTTGACTTCAGAAGAAAGTCAGGAACTTTTGTGAAAAGTACATGCAGACAACTGCTGACAAAATTTGAAAGTAAAAGTTTTCCTCCCTGCCCATCCAGTCCCTCCCTCCCCGCAGGATCTTGGGTGTTGCATTTTTAAGACACAAACGAAAGCTGAAGAGGCTCTGAGCAAGTCTGCCAGGAAGCAAGAGGCCATGGGAGCACCAAGCAGGACTAAGGGGTCATGCTCACCCTGTAACCATGTCCAGGCTAGCTGGATAGGGAGGAGACCAGCTGCACAACCGAGTCTGTGGTTCACAACAGAAGCCACATGCAAGAAAAGAATGAGGAGGGATCCCCGACTTGAACACAAGCAGTGCTAGGGGGTAACAGAGTTTAAAGCAACAAAAATTAATTTGAGGGATTTATTCTGCCTAGATCTATGAAAATGCCAACTTAACCATTAAAAATAATTGTGGGTGGGGGGAAACCCACTGAATGATGAAGTTTGCCTCCAAAGAGAGCTGTGAAAGTCTACCAGACTGTAGCTTTGAGAAGGTTTGCACTGAAGCTGCCAGGGAGCTCACAGGAAGGAGTTAATGACAGCCTTAAAGCACAAGAAAGCCAGGCGGCAGGGTCTTTTTTTTTTTTTTTTTGCAAGGCAGGGGTGTTGTTAGAGATGAGAAGGATGCCACAGACAACAAGAGAAGATTCAGCACTTGCTCAGGTCTCAGACTAAAGCAGGCACTGGAGCATGCAACCACGGCACAGAGGGACTGACAATGGAAGACAGTGAACACCTGCCCAGGGCAGCTTCATCAGGAAGCACTAGTGTTAAGAAGCAAAATAATTTATTCAGGACCATATATGATCTCTCCAACTTCTACAGGAAGGAGTTATGTAGTCACTCCATTATTTCGGACTGTTTTATTAGCCCCATACTCAGATGTCCATGTTTTGACTAACTTAAGTTAGCATTACAGTCAAGATTATGCATCGCTATGGGGGTCATTAGAGCAACCCCTTTGCCAGGATTCAGCAGGACCAAGCAGCATATAACCACTACAGAAATTTTTTTTCAAGTGTTCTCATTGCAGAAGAATGGCAGCAGCAGCAAGATACTGGAACACAAAAAAGCACACAGGTCTGGTGTACTGTCAACACAAACAAAAACTCAGCATCTAGAGACAGACTCTCTAAATTTTAGAGTTACAACAAGGGAAGGTTATAAACAGCAGTACACCTGAATCAAAACTTAAGTGTTTTAACATAATCACAGAGCTAATAAAATCCTTGATACATCTATCAGGAAAGAATATACTAGAGAGTCAAACTTCAAAGAGGAAAAGGTTGCAGATGTTAAATCCCAAGTGCATCGATGCTCATTAGAAGCATCTTATAGTTAAAAGCTTATCCCTGCGTCTCTGTGCTCACATCCTAGGAACCAAAGATCCACCAGACAGCACTCCATGGCATCCTTTCAGAATAGTCAATTTATTCATGTCTCAGTGTTATGTCAGATTTGCTACGCTTTCTGTCCTGCTCTGCATTCATAGTGCCTGCACAGCATAATGCATCTCCCACATTAACAGCATGTACAGAAAAAGCATCTCATCACTTTACCTATGGCTTATACGCTGATGGGAAGGGTTGTGGAATGAATAAATAAATCAATCAATCACTCGCATGTTGACAACCCAAGTCCAGAAGCAGTGTGTTTTGTCAGAGCAAATGCTGCTCTGTGAGGTGGTGCAGCAATGTCACCAGATTTTTTTCCCTGTTGCTGTGTTTCTCCACTAGAGGACTCACCTGAGAAGTCTACTACAGCTTCCGCAGTTAAGCCAAGTCAAAAAAAAAAAAGCCAACCCTGACATGTGGATGGTACATGTAAAATGAATGGAAATGTACTAGTATATGCGGCACATGTAATACATGAAGACATGCTCCCGTAACTACAAAAGAAACACAGCAATGCTATTTAGCTTCCTGCTACTCTATGACAAATATACATGATCATTTAAATGAAGGTTAAATGCAAGAGCAAGCATGTCCACGCTGGGTCAGATCACAAGGGCTACAGCCTAGCAGACGTGCTGCTACATTCCAAGACCAGCACTGCATATTAAGCTGGAAAGTAGCAGATAAACAAAGGCTATAGAAGGTACTAGAGAAGGGCCAGTATCAACTATTATTTCCCAAATAAAGGGTCCCACCTACACAGAGATGTCTCTATTTTATTATTATTTTTACGCACAAGTACGCGCACACACACACACCCCCCCCACTGATTCAGCCCTTCCTTGTAAAATAGAAAGAGCATCATATAACCTCATTCGCTCACACCACGGCTTATCATCACGCCGCCAAAAACAGCGGCAACGGCTAGCAACCCTTCCCGTGGGCGATACGGTCAGCCGTATCAGTAGAGCTCAACTGGTGTTAGCAACGGCAGGGGAAGAAAATAATTAAAGAACATATATTCTTGAGACTTCCCTGGTGGGTGGGGGGGCCTGCAAGGCAGGGAGCTGGCACCCCGGGAGGGAGGGGAAGCTTGCCGAAGCCAGTCCTTGCTTTCCCCTGCCAGGGCTCACCCCAAGGCCTCCCAGAGGTGAGGGGACCTAAGCTGGGGTTGCTGCGACCTAGCAAGGTACCCAGCCGAGCCATGGCAGGTGCTGGGGGGGGTGGGGAGTGTGAAGCACATGGCGATGCAAAGCGCTGGGGCTGCAGAGGAAGAGAGGCACCAATGTACAGGGGCAAGGGAAGGGCTAAGTTCACTTGCACCAGGCAAGGGGTGGGGAAGGGGTGGTGGGGGCGGTAAGAAAAGGAAAAACGCATCTATTTCGCTAAGTGTGGGATCTGCTTACCTGCGGACCGAAGGGGGGTGGGGGGGAGAGGAGGGGACTGCGGCTGCAGGGGAGCAACTAAGCAAACTCTCCAAAGGAGCAGAGGAGGGAAAGGGGAAAGAAAAAAAAAAAAAAAAAAAAAGGAAAAGAGGAAGGGGAGAGAGGGCAGCGAGAGACACGAGGGAGCCTGAAGCACGCTGCGCAACTCCGCTGCCCGGCGCGGCGGGGAGCGCGGGCAGGGCTCGCCCCCGAGGGAAGGGGCCGGCCGGGGCGTGCGGCGGCCGGCACACGGCGAGGGGAAAGCGAGGAGGGGGCACTGGAGGCTGAAGATAGGGGTCTGTCAGGTCCCACCTGGCTCCCTCCCTCCCGTCTCCCCTCCCTCACTCACCCTCTGCATGGCTTTCAGGATCAAAGCCAGTTCATAGCGGGGCATCTTAGAGCTCGGCTGTGGCGGGAAGAGCGGGGATGCGGCGGGGCAGAGGGTGGGGAGAAGGGGGCGGCGATGCCGGAGAGAGGTGGGGAGAGGGGAACGACTGGAGGAAGAGAAGCGCGTCCCCGGCGGTGCTGGCTGCGGCTCCTGCCCGCGCTGCTCCCGGGCTGCACAGACACCCGGGCGGGCGGGCGGGCGGCGCGGCTTAAAGGGCGCCGGCAGCTGCGCAGGCTCGGCCGCGCCGCCCCCTGCCCGCCACAAGCGCCGCCTCCGCCGCGCACACGCCTGCCCGCCGGGGGGCCGCCGCCCGCCCGGGGGCTGCCCCGTCGCCCCGGCCCAGGGAGAGGTAGGGGGGGGAAGGAGGGGAGCAGCAGGGGGACGCCCGCCGCCGGAGAGCGGGACCGGGCCGGGCGGGCCGAGCCGCGGGCGCCGCCTCCCCCCCCCCCTCCCTGCGGCGGCTCAGGGCCTGCGCCCGCCTTCCTCCTTCCCGCCGCCGCGGCGGCTGTGGCTGCTGCAGGGAGTGGAAATTTCCACTGAGTCCGCCCCCTCGCTCCCCCCCCTCGGCTCACACACACACACACACACACACCACCCGAGACCGCACACGGTGGGGGGGGCCTGCGCCTGGCTGCCAGCCGCCCACGGCCGCGTCCCCACGCACCTGGGTGGGCCGGCGCCTGCAGCGGGCGGCAGGGTAAGGCCGCACGTGTGGGGCAACCCCCGGCTCTTCCAGAACCTTCCAGGGCCCTCGGGGGGCCTCAGCGCCTGTGGGCCGGACCGCAGGTGGATGGGACCCAGCCGCAGCGGGGTGGGTGTGAGCACCCGAGGGGTGGCGGGGCTGGGGGGACCGCGGCGCAACTGGAAGATGGCTGTCTTGATGCCGGGGTGCTGCCGGCGAGGGAGCTTCTGGGCAAACATTTGCCAGCTGGCAGGTGCTTGGGGCACAGCCTTGGCACTGTACTCATCAGGTGGCCATCAAGGTCAGTGACACTGACCCTCTGTCGGCAGCACATCCGATGCCGGTGGCCGGCCGGAGCTGTGATGGGAGCCTACAGCCACCTGCGTCCAGCAAAGAGGGGCGTTGGGGGAGCCTGGTGTACGTCAGGCCTGTTTGGGCAGTATTTATTTCTTCCACAGGAGAGACACATCCCTCCGGGGGTACCCCCTTGCCTCATACATGTATCCCAGAGTTACCAATATACGGTGTGGTTTTAAAGAGAGCCGAGCTCGCGCCAAGTTTCTACCCAAGGTGTGGAAGCCCTCATTGCTTGGCCCTGTCTGCCCTCAGAAAAAAGGGAGGCAGGGGAGGAGAGAGCAGAACCACTGTGTGCTGGTTCAAGGGGCAGTAGGAAGGAAGGCAAATCTTCAGAGTAAAAAAACTTTAATCATAGCAAGTCTCAACCGTACCCTGTCAAGAGAAGCCTCAGCTTCTCACCTGGGAACCCCACCACCAAACAAGGTCATTTGGCTTTTGCTCTGCTTGCATGGGGGGTAATAGCGTAGTTGGCGAAACGCGTCCCAGGTGCGGGTATCACAAACTGAAAACTTCTCCCAGCACTTTCCACCCTGCCTTGCAGCACGGCCAGCACCGGCAGCGCTGTGGGCTCTCCTCATCTAAAGCCGGTGTGAGTTCTAGGTAGTTCCCTGCATGGTACTGTGCCCTGCAGGCACAACAAAGCCCAGGTGGGTGCTAGGAGCTGTTTTGTGCACCACTACAAGTTATCAGGATGAATTGCCTGTGCAGAGGTGTTTACACATATTCCCAAACTCCCGACCCCCCCAGTGCTTAGGCAGAAGTTGCCAGGCAGCTAACAGGTTTAATTTATGGCCTGTTGGTGCTTACCATGTACAAGCCCTCCCTGGGTTACGCTGCTTGCTTTTTTTTTTTTGGTATGGTGTTGGCTGCGCTGAGCTTATTTCTTGTTCTGAGCAGGTGCCTGGTCAGTTCCAGAGGAAATCCACGGAGTTTCTAAGTGCTGGTGGTGCCCAATGGAGGCGAGAATGCCCAGGTATCCCTGCCGTACACACACACCATCGGACAGCCATTCCCACCCTCCTGGTGCTCCCTGCCGGTGGTGGCAACAGTCACGTGTGAGCCACGCTGGTCTCTTCCCACAACACGAAACCCCTACGCCCTGCAGCTCTACCAACGCTCTAACCTGCTTAAAACGCTCCTCTGCCAGAAAGAAGGAAACATGTTCAATCCCTGTTCATGAAGTCTTTCTCACACAGAGCTTTATGCAAATCCCCAAGTCTATATACTGAAATATCTAGTGCTGCTTTCAAATGCCAGTATTTGATTCTCAGTTGGATATACATTTATATTCACAGTTCATACTCACTTCTAACCACATTCCACGTGCAAGCCCCGCAAATACAACGTGTATGTGGCCAACAAGCCCTCTCCCCCCGTTTTTGTGAATTCCACCCACAACCGTACTTCCACGCTGCATCTCAAGACCCCGCAAACATAAGACTGAAGCCTGAGTCTGCTTTTATCTGTGCCTGGGATTTGTTCACGCATGCAGAAACACTTGTGCCTGGGACCTACCTAAGGCATGCCTATATATATTTGCTGAATGAGATCTGTATGCCTGGGGGTCTTTCATGCATGTTAGCAACACCGGTAGAGTGACTGTATCTACCTGTGTCTGCATGCCACGCAGTGTATGGGCGTCTGGTCTCACGCGTCGTGCCTACGTACAGCTATGTGCACACTTGCTCACAGACTGACCACTGCATACACCTGCGACGTCCCGTGTCTTTGTGGGAATTCCTCACACTTTCTGACTTTCTCGCTACCGGTGTGGCGTGCCCACCAGGTATGAGCTACCTTGAATCTCACAAGTTTGTTTTTTCCTCAAAGCGCTAACCACAAGTATCCAAAGACCGTAGGAAACTCTCATTTGATATTTAAAAGCACACAGTTATAGAGGAAGGTCTGAAAAACATGTAGTGGCCGTGCTCTAAATAGCAAGGAAATACAGCTGCCCCCCAACATAGTTGTTTTTTCTTTAAGTAACAAGTGTAAACTTTTGACTTTTGAGATGCTCAAGTCATGACTTTTTCATGCTGGAGGCTGGTCATGCTACAAATGCAAACCATACTCTCTGCATCTTAGTGTTTTTCACATTCATCCCTATGCCAGAGAGCAGCACAGAGAGCACTAATGAATAACGTCACTATTTCTAATAAAGCACAAGCTAAAAATATGTCCTCATGCATTCTATATGCATATGTAAATACAGAACCTATTCTGTGAAAAAGCTCTTGGAGATGTTTTAGAGAATTAAAAAATGTCATGCAATATCTCACAGATTCCTGACAAAGAAGCTAGTCCAGCATGGCAGGATTAAGGCGAAAAATGAAAGAAAAAATACTGCACTTTTAAAACCTCAAAATTACCATTAATAGCCTCTCTGATCACAACTATATTGCACTTCGGTGATCTCTTTGTTCTGATGGAATATACCTAGTTTTGAAACAAGTACTCTGTGCACCACAGAAAAGCCAGTTCTCTCCTCTAATTTCTAGCTGTGATATGTGCACAATTATCAAATTAAAATCAAAATTTATCACAGGCTTAGGACTAGGATGTTGGCTGTCTTGAACTTCAGATCGGGACAGATTTTCCGAGGTGTCAGTAGAAAAGGGGAATCACCTGTGGAAAGACCAATGCTACTGCCAAGTGTGTTTTTGTTTGCTTGTACTGGTGTTTGTCTATAGGCTATAGACAGGGATATGGATACAGACGCAGATACCTGCCTGTTCTCCCTAGCGTTTACTCACCTTCTCAGTAAGGTTTGTAGCTGAGCGCTATACATTTGAGGTAACAGCAGGTGAACTAGGGAGTACATGGGGTGCATGGGAACACCCGCGTGGCTCTGCAGTCACAGCAGTGACTGTGGGCTAGACATTCTCCAAAGAGGTGACGGATAGAGCTGGGTCAAAACGGTGAAATATCAGAAGTCCCAAAGGAGCAGATGAGCAAGCAAAGCTGAAGTGAAGGAGATAATATTAATAGATGGGGCTGTTGTAAGCTCATACATTGGGCTCCTGAAGTACCTGGCGGGGGATATGGCTCTTAGACACGTGGGCAGGGTTTCCCCTGGAGGAAAGACTGGAAGAAAACAGAGCTGAGAAATGAAGGAAGAGTGGGGCTGTCAGGGTAAAAGTGTGGGCCAAAGAGACCACAGCAGGGACAAGTGGGAAGGAATGTGGAGCAGTTTGTGATGTGGTGCTCTCAAAGTAGTTCTAGGATCTAATGAGAGGATGTAAAAGAGAGGGTGAGGGGGAAGGGACAAGTAAGAATGGATGGGAAAAGACTAGGATGGAGAAAGGGCAGTTTTGAAGAAGGCTAGGACAGGGAAAGATGGGGTAGTAGGAAGCTGAATGGTCTGTGCTAGAAGAGAACAAGAATCATGTATTGCAGAGCTTCTAATAAAAACACAGATCCCTGGATTCCCCACCCCTGCTCACCCCCTGCCACCAGTCCTCTTCTGTCACCAAATACCTGTGAATCCCCCAGCAAAGTAAATTTGAATAATATTCCTGCTGTCCACGCACAGATGACAACCCACCGCTCTTCTCAGTTTCCCTGTTAGCTCAGAGGGGCAGGGAGCTCTGCGGTAAAGCTTAAGGCTCCAGCCCTAATGGCATTTACAACAACATGATGCTGCATGATGGAAGGGGTTTTGATGTTTTTCTACTGTTTGCTTTTTTAAAAGCTAGATAATTGCACATGTAAAATCTGCTTTTAATGAAGACTAGGTTGCAAAATCAATACTACATAATGAGGAGTGTTA
Organism: Fratercula arctica; assembly: GCA_947846985.1. Lineage (NCBI taxonomy): Eukaryota > Metazoa > Chordata > Aves > Charadriiformes > Alcidae > Fratercula > Fratercula arctica. Next base: position 100,102,682 of record CANTUZ010000001.1, read on the forward strand.
TTTTCTCCTTCCTCTCCTTTGCCTATGCATATGCAAAGTATATAATTGCATACTTTTTGCCATGGGATCTCTGCCACATTTATTTTTCAGGGTGGAGCTGCATCAGGACTACATAGTGGAGGAGGACGCTGTCTACAGGGGTTTTTCCACATTTGTTTCGGCAAATGCAGTAAATGACAGTACAGGATCACGTGAAAAAGGATGCGCTCTTGGTTAAAGCAGCTGAGCTCTGCTTTAGGAATGGATTCAATCCCTCCTTTGCCACATAGTTCTCATATGATGCTGGATAAGTCAGTTAAACCACACGTCTTGCAGGTGGCCACGAATTTCATGCTCCTAGTTTCTGGGTATTTGAATTGACATTTTGTGGTCTAATTTGCAGAAGTGCTGAATGATCCCAGATGAAACTGAATTCAATTGGTGCTATGCATATAAAGTGCTCTGAATGAAGAATGTATCAACTTCTTGAAATAATCATGTGAAATATTAACCGTCTCAAACCAAGTAACCAGAATCTACAAAACCTTAAACTGCAGATAATTCCAATCCAAGCCCATCCCAAAGCCATCACACCCAAGAGGTAACCAAATGTATTTATGGCTGGTGATTCTTTTTTATGGAAAGGGGAGGAAGAGGCATCCTTCTGCTGTTCAGCCTGATACTGCAGACGGTGTCCTGCCCACCAAAAACCCAATTCCAAGATGGTGCGGCAAGGTTGCTGTGACTCACCTGGCCCTCTCACAGAGACCCTCTACTGCTCCTTTGCATGTGTGTTAATGGTTCTGCCAGGTAGGACCACGAGCAAGTCAGATATGGCTGCACGGTGGTGGGAGTGACAGTGGAGGGGTCAGGGACTCTGAAAGTGTCCAGTTCTTCCAGGCAAAGGCACTGGCTCTGGCACACTGGAAATTTATGTGTGGTTGGGAAAATGAAGTCACCAGGAGGGCTCGGGTGAGTTTCCAAGAACTGCTGAGTGCTAGTGGGGCCTGGGGAAAAAGGTAGGAAGAGAGGACTCAACTGTGTGAGGAAGGCTTTAAACTCGGGGGTAGGCAGGTCAGTGATACGAGTCCAAAGGTAATTGTAACAAATGGTAGTTTATGGGGATTACAAGATGACACGGAAACATCTACAAATGCATGAGCAGCTGGAGGATGACCCTGGAAAGAAAGCTGCAGAGCCACAGCAGGCACACCATCAATTTCTGTGCCCCAGCTTACAGGCAGCAACTTGTTTAAATCTCAGTAAGTGGCTCATTAGCCCTCCAATGTGACTGTACGCTACAGCAAACCAAGGACAAGAATAAAAGCATTAAAGGAGCCTGTGAGAATAAAATCAGAAAGGCCAAGGCAAAAAAGTCAATATAATTAGCAAGGGAAAGAGAGGGTAACAAGAAAGCACTTCTATACGTTAGAAGTTAGAGCAAGACAATGGCAAAAAAAGTTATCTACCTTTCAACAATGATGGAAAAGTAGTAAGAAGTGACACAGAAAAAGCCAAAGTGATTAATGTCTTTTTCACCTCACTCCTCAGCAAAAAGAATTAACTGTGACCAGTTGACTAAGCATTAATGTCTAAGGCTAAATAACAGAAAGAACAGAGTAGACTACTTCAGTAAGTCGGTTATTTTTCAGTTAGCCAGACCTGACAGAAACCAACTGAGAGCATGTGGGAAACTGGCTGAGGCAGTCCTAGAGCCATGAGGGATCCTTTCTCACAGCACCAGGGGAATAGAAGACCAGAGACAGGTGATTGCAGTGCCTGGTTGTAAAAAAGAAGAAAAGCAGCTTGAGGAATATAGGCGGAGAAAACAGCCTAACTTGAATTGCTGGAAATATACTGAAACAAATAATTAAACAAAGTTTTCTTTTGTGTATGGGAACTAATGAAATGATAAGTAGAGGCCAAGAAAGATTTGCCAGAACAAATCATGCCGAACCAAGCTAATTTCCTTCTCTGACAAGTAGCAGGTCTTATGGACAATAGATATTACATATCTTGACTTGAACAAGGCTTTCAACACAGTCTCTTGTGATTTTTTGTAAGCGAGCTAAAACGAAACTATTGTAAGGTGTACTCATAGCTCCTTGAAAAAAAAAACAAACCCTAGAAGAGGAATTATCGTCGGTTCAGTATTGATGTGGAAGAATTATGGAAAGCAGTTCTGCAGATGCCCTTCCCAGGACTCGTACCATTCACTGTTTTCATTGTGTTTTGGAAGATGGCATATCAGGTACGGCTACCAAATTTGTATACAAGCACCATGGCAGGATTAGCATCTTGATCAATTGAAGTAATGGTCTGAAAACAATAGGATTCAGTGCAGTAGAACAGGTGTAAACCATTACGCTTAGGTAAGAATAAACCCCCAAATGGAGAGCAGCCAGCATGGCAAAAGACCTGCACAAAAATGCCTTGGGGATTTTGGAAAAGCTCAAGCTGATGAAAAATTAACAATGCCATACTGGTGTGGAAAAGTAAGTACTGTGCTGAAATGTATAAACTGGCTAGGTGAGATATGTGAAATAATTTCTCCACTCCCACTCAGCAATGGTGAGGTCTCAAACTGGAAAATGGACTGATTCACTTTGGTCACCGAACTCAAGAGAGGAATGGGCAATTAGAGAAAGTCCTGAGAGCAACACAAAGAACTAAAACTTTTTAAAAAATTACCCTGGAGGGCAATCTCAAAGGACTGGATTTGTTTAGTCTAGAGAAAAAAGAGGACTGAGAACATGATAACAGTCTTCAAATATGTAAAAGATAGCTGCTCAGTGGAAAGCAGTAGGTAACTCTTAATGCTTAGAGGGGAGCAGGGATCTTAATTAGTATCTAGAGTTACAGTTTATGCTATATATAAGGAAAAACTTCCTAGCTTGGAAGCTAAGAAAGCCTTGGTGCCAGTGGAGGTCGTTGAGTCTTTAGTACTGAGGGTTTCAAATACGTCTGAAACAGACATCATTTAGATACTGTTGAGTGTTTGGGAAGGGGGGTACTAGACCCAAGGGCAACAGCTTGTGAGGCAAGTGTACATAATAACTTGCAGACACGTATTTGAAAGGCATACGTGGCATCTGGAGCTGGGAGCCATGGCATCATGAGAGTGTCGTCATTGGATAAAGCGTCTCTAAGCTCCCAGTAAGTTCTTTCCAGTGCACGTAGCCTCAAAGCAGGGAAAAATAAATCAGATCTAATATGCAAACTTTGAAAGGTTTCTGATCCCTAAATAATTTCTTGAGATCTCTTCCTACCTTCTACAATTATAAATAGACACAGGCTGTGCCGGAATGGCTGAATTACTGCTGCAGTGGTTTCCTGTTACAGGTGAAAAACAGATACTAAGCCTTCATTGGTAACCTATGCAAAAATAAAATTAAAAAAAATCTAGCTACATCATGTGCATTTCTGGCAAAAGGAGCTTGAAATCCCATCACCTGGGAGACAACCAAGTACTAGCATTTCTCCTTTATGAGAGGACTGAAAGGTTTTGTCATGAATTTGAAAGACTGTTTATGTTGCACTGCTTTGCAAACATTTGGGAGGCAACGGTCCTTGTCCTTGTCCTGGGGGCCTGCTGTTCTGAATAGCCAAGCCAAGAAAATGGTGTGAGAAGCAGCAAAGGTACAAAGGGGGGAAAATGACATGCATCAAGCTGCACAAAATGTGTATAATATGAGTGGGACCAAAACCCAGGTCTGTATGGTGTTCACGCCAGTACCATCCGTCTTCTTGCACTGTTGGCAGACTGCAACAGTATTGGTTTCAACAGTTAGCTTTCCTTTACAGAGAACTTGTGTGAATGTTGTATTTTATGTTGGCAATGACCACAGAAATATTGCTAAGGCATCTTTCTAGTGCTGTGAAAGTGATAATGTTATTCTATGCAATTAAAATGATGCCTCCTACATGTGTAATGCCTCTCCCCAGCTTTACAGCTGTTTGCCATGTTCTCTGTGAGGGCATTTGCTGATAATAAATTGTGTTGTGGGAATATAATAACATGAACAAGGAAATCTAAACTGATCCAATTGTTTAATCTAGTTTAAACCTACATTTTCTCAGATGAATCCCTAACCCAGATTAATTTAGAGAAGTGACGAGGTTTGATCCCATCACCCTTATAAATCACACATGCAAACCCCATGCTATTATGTTGTTATTAATAGTCCAGACATGTATGTGTATGCTTATAATCTTCTAAATATGTGAGGAAAAACAAAAAAATAAACAAATACAATTCTCCCTTGTTTCAGTGGATCCCACCTGTCTCCTGCTTCCCGAGGGAAGCCCTGCATCATGGCTTCAGATTATTCTGTTTAATAAACTCTAGTTTATTAAAGCAAAGAATGTTCAGACAGCCTTTGTCTCTGCCTCTCTTACGGAGACAGTAACTTCTGCACCAGCTTACCATATATCCAGGTTTCTCTGGACATTTTTCCTTTTTCCATTAAAAAAATTGTGTCTGGGCAGAAAATGCAGATTTCGCACATTTCTTCAGAATCTTCAGATATCAGACAGTCTGACTGGAATTGTGACTTTGAGCACGGCTGATAGATATCTGACTATCATTGACTGCCCTACTGCACACCTGCAGATCACCTCTATGCTTCGTGCACTGCGAGGCTGATGTTTCCAAGAAGCATGAGAGCTATTGTGCGTATATTGTAGAGGTGATTACCACCTGTGCAGGACTTCTGATGCAACAGGAATGGTTTGGATTGGATTTACTATGCATTCGCAGACCATCTTATACCACCTTGCAGAGCAAGTCAAGATTTCAAAAGCCTTCGATTTGGTGCATATATGTTACCCAAAACATGCACAAGTATTTTTGTCTGAGAAATCCCCACAAAAAAATAGTCTCTGTAGGTCTCTGTGGGGATATTAGAAATACTCAATAAATGAGAAATAGTTAAGGCTAAAACCTAACTTACACTATGCTTTCAATGGTGCAGGGGAAAGAGCAGGTGAGAATCTGTTGAGAAGAGGGAGGAATATTTGGGAGAAATGGTCAGTCTATGCCAAGCATGTTTGGCAGGTGAGGAGGCAAATCTACCCCTCCCCAGCCTGCCTGCCTGGCAAGTAAGCTAGCTGTGACATGCTTTACTCCCACTTTGAGAAGTGTTGTATATCCCACGTCATTCATTCCACAAGATTAAGGAATTCTCTCTTGGCATGACATAAAGAGTATTCATCAGGCACCTTCTCTGTTTCCCTCTCATGCTGCAAGCCAGAGAAAGATTGTCGTGGTGCAAAAAGGCCTTGCCATTTGTCTCGGTTTCTTTATTACGGAGCGAGAATTTATAATTGTCCATAACAAATAGGATCCTTTATTTTTCCCAGTATTAACTTCAGTGAACAGAGCTCACTGGAGTCATACTACAAAGGAATTTAGTCCTAGCAATACTATATTAAGAAATCTATTCAGTGAAATGTGAATAATTTCAATTAAAGACTGTTAAATCTTTCAGATAATACAGTTATTCATGCACGTGCAACCAGCAGTAGATGCCTATACTGTTACAACCAGAAGCTTCGAGTTCAGTTTTTACAGATGACTAATGCAGTTGTTGCTCAATTTCTACAATTAACATTTGTGCAAATGTACTGTCTTCTACAAAGGTCAGGCTGCTTACAGGTGTTTAATGTTAGTCATATCATCTACCTGGGAAGTGAGATCACCTGGGAATTATGTAGATTTTAAGAATTTAATAGTAACAGGTTTTTTTAAAACTATTATGAAATTTCTGGTCATTTGTATTTCTGTCTGGATGGGAATTCAGTAGCAAAGTGTCTTTTTGATAGCGCTTCAAAGCCCCACACAACAACAAGACTTCCAAAGAGAAAGTACAAGCCAGAACATTTGTCTGAACTCCCCCAAGAGCTGGAATATTTGGGGGTTTGGAATGAAAGTACAGATTTGTGTCTGAGGCTCCCTTTATTTTTTCACAAGAGAAAAAAACAAGACTTGGAAAAGTTACGAGACAGCCTGATATACACTGCACTGGAATGACTTTGAGAATCACTTGGCTCTTCCCTTCTCAACAAACGCAGCCAGTTGTGTCACAGAAAAATGACAGATAGCTTATAGAACATTAGCAGCTGGCTAAGGAAGCGTTGAACAGCTCAGTCTGAAACCAAGCAGGACCAACACAGTCACGGTGGGACAGGAAAAACATTGTAAGAGGCTAGCAAGCACACCAGCTTCTGCCACTGTTTAAAGCACTCCCCCTTCATTTTAGCAAGGAAGTAGGAAAGAATCACTCCCAATTCTGCAAGGTGAAAGAAATGCATTCTCCAAGCTTCAGTTCAGAAACCATTCCACGTCCTCGTAATGAACATACAAACATTTTGGCTCACCCACCTACCTCTGCATCATTAGAATAATCCCGCATTGCACAATCAAGAGCAGAGCGCGGGGCTGCGTCCTTGTCTAACTTTGATCTTTCTACGCTTCTCAAGTCACACATGAAAAAGCATAACCTTGGCGAAAACACTTAGCCAAAGATAATCTCTAACATGAAGGTATTCTGTGTACAAAACTGGTGTTTGGTCCTAAGTTTGGTCTTGCAGTTGTAGGTGCCTAATGAAACGTGCAGACCACAGGGATGCTAGCTGGTGGTAGACCAGGTTCATCCGTGACCTTTGAGAACTAAGACTCCTGACAGATTCCTACACCACTCACTCTTCCCTTCCAAAAGTCTGTATGAAAACACATTCCCTTCCAAAAAGTGCATGGATCTATTATATTTAAATTGTGGGCATATTCAAACCAATCTACATTAAGAACTTAGTGGCTTTCGAAAAGCTAATGAAGCTTGTAGTAAATCTTCGGCATAATATACTGCAAGTTCTTCAGTGAATGAAGTGACAGAACAGTACAAGTCTGTCTTAGCGACAATTACAGGCCAGTTCTGCATTTGTGAGCATGAAACTTTAAATTAGTCTGAACTTTTAAATGGGATTCTACCATGAAAAAAGGCCTGAAATAGGAATCAGAGCTTCTATACTTTTGTCTCAATGATTTTTGCAGGAAAGGTGCACAACCTAGAAATGAAAGCATACTCTGACCTCCAGACCAGAAAAAAGCATGGGCTGTGAGGATCAACCCAGGGGTATTTTAATAGCATATGCATCATTTCCAGTCATAACACTTGTTGGCCTTTCTATGCCATTAATGGCATCTTAGCTATCCCATTGCCTTCAGTGAAGTTGTAGAGAGTTAACTCAATGTAGTACAGCAAACAGCTCTGTCTCATCTGTAAGAGGGAAAAAGCTCCAGCTTGTTCAGTCTTTTTTTTATTCATGGCGAAGTAACAAAGCAAAAGCCTTGGAAGAAAACACTTAAAGCATGAATATCTGAATGTGTAAAAATTGAGGATCAGCTACTTCTTCCATACTTTGAATAAAAAGTCAGAAATCTCTCTCAGGACCGCAACCTCAGAAAAAGAGACAAAAATGATACAGCCAACAGATGAAAACATTTTGCAGCATCATTTCTTCTAGATACCAATCTGCGTCCAAAATCTCTAACTTCTTAGCTTTTGAGAAAATCAGTAGGATTTGCTTTCTGCTTACAGCCCTGCTGGGCCCGTTCTGCAATTTAACACACAATTTAACAACAAAGCGAGCTTGGTAGGAGCAAGAGTGTGTTGAACCTGAGTTACTAAGCGCAGCAAGTCAGGGCAAGCACGGAGCCTGGCAGCAACGCACGCAGCCCTCCCAAGTGTGTGTGTGTGTACACACACGTGTGCGTGCACACGTTATTGTCCAGCAGGTGAGAACAAAAAGGTACTGTCTTTATGAGGTACCACAGTGATCCTCAACGGTGCATCCCATTAAAATAAGGATTTTCAGACTCGCTTCAGCAGCTACAAGTGTCTGGGAAAGGGTCACACCTTTTTTTAGTGGAAGGTGATCTAGCTGTCACGTTTCCTGGGACTCGCAGTGTGTGCAGGGCAATTACAGTGTTGACAATGCTGCCAAGAATGAGGTGAATCAGAACAGAACTTCGCTTTCAGAACTGTAGAGTGTATCAGCAAAATGTGAGGATCTATGTACAGAAGTCAGGATTAGGTAAGTCACAGAACAATTTCTACAGCAAATGTGTGTGAAAAACAATATGCGGAAGATACAGCAAAACAGATGACAGCTGCAGGAAAGTAGGAAGTCAAATAGCCCCTTGCAGAGATGTTATGAATGCTGATACACAAAAAAAATATTCTAGCAATTCCCATTTCCACTGGTGAAATTAGATACAAAAAAATGGACACCGTGAAACAATGAACTGTATCATTGCTTTATGGGATGTGGAATTTTCTGCATTGTGTAATAAGATGTTACAAGTCGGTGAGGCAGAACAACTTGTGCTATTCTCAGCAGAATAACTCAGGGCAAAACAGCAACTCCTTCCCTTGGTTTTTAGCAGTGGAGGCTGCATGGTTCCCTCCCTGCACAAAATTGTGCAGAGGATATGATACAATCAGTAATTCTCAAGATCACTTCTTTCAGCTCGCGCTTCTTTAATGTGTCACATTCCCAGTTCTCATGGAAAACCTAGATTATAAGATAGGAGGTACCAAACACCTACCTCCTGTTAATAGGGCAGTAATGCACATAATTATACCCAGTGCTTTACACCCTCTTCCCCTCCAATATTGGCAATGCAGCAGCTGACAATATTGGCACGTTTCCATTGGCACCACCAACTACTCATGCTCAGCGCTGTGCCAACATCCCCTGATGTAAAATTAGAACTGTAAGACCACATCCTGCCTTCCTTTGTTTGCTCACCTATTTAGGCAGCGGTTTCAACTGAGCCTGAACCGTCCACTCCTATGCACATAGAGGGAATGGTGCACAAAGGAGCCGTTCTGTCCGGCGCTCCCACAACACGCTGCGATAACACAGATTGATACCAGTGGAGAGAACAACCTCTCCGCAGCGGTCACAGACCACTGCAGACACTGGTGGTGCTCCGGGCAGCATTCACGCTAGGGATTTTCTTTGCCAACAGAAAGCCCCCTACAACACCGCCGGCGTTTCTCTGCTCATAGAATATGCACGATAGAGGCTGAATCTTAGCTGTAGCCAATGATTAAATGACGCGACATTTTCATTTACCTGGGGTACCAATACAGTGATCTCTCAGTAATTCCTTCAACATCAGAAGAAACAAATACTAGCAATCATCTTTACTGGCTATGATCATTTCCATGGCAATGCTGTTATTTGCCTAGTGCTTTGTGTGTGCCAGGCACTCTGTGAAGAGGAAACAAGACAAAGCCCAAACTATTTACAGTGTGATGACCTGTGTCTGCAGCCTATGGTAGCACTTCCACAGTAATTCCAAAGGCATGCATGTGTGTGTACACACGCGGACATGTTCGTGGAGGAGTTGTGGGGCTCGCTTAATTTTCAGACAGATCAAATTTGGCTCAACAACCAGCCAAATAAATGCTATCGTTGGTAAGCGGAGGTGAGAGGAACAAGCATGTGGAGAATGAAGAGCAGCAGAGGGAAGGTGAACCCATGGTTTTGGTGGCAGCGTTAGCATAAACTGTGGAACTGCAGTACCAGCATCACTGTAATCTTGTCTTTTTGTTGGCTTAAACTGCTGCGGAACTGTGTTCCATCTGCTGCACAGATGCACGCAGGACACTCATGCAAGCATTATTGCAGGTGAGTGTGGGCTGCAGAACCAGGGGGCGAATACACAATACAAAAACAACAAAGAAGTGATTAAAATAATGAAACAGAAGTTCAGTTACCTGTAAGAAACAGCAGCTCTGCCCTGTGTAGCATTTTTTGTGGTTTTAGACAGCCACACTGGAAAGAGCAGTAAAAATTGCACTTAGAAATACATAAGAAATGAAAAATGTCCTTTAGCGGAGTGGTAAGGCCAAATTTGCCTTTTTTAAGCTTAACTTCCTGGGCTCTAAGCATTTCTAAGTCTTGAAGCTGAACAAGCCCATTATCAGTATGAAAATGCCAAAGAAACTGGAATGCTTTAAGTTTGCTTTCTTTCCTATCTTTCAGAAAAAAAAAAAAAAAAAAAAAAGGCTCTTAGCACTTTGTAGTTCTACCAAAATGAATAATTAACAACAATGAAATTGTTCCATATCATATAAACAATGGTCCCATATCTTACTTTTTTGTAGACAATTTATATCTATCCTTTATTTGGCAAGGACAGCAACAGGTCTAGCTTTATCTATAGCTAAAAATATAAATATAGATATCACACAGCAAATGACTGTCAAAGTTTTGAACTGAACCTGTTGAAGTTCTGGTAGGTTCAATCCCACTTTTTTCCATAATGTCACCGACAGCTACTGTTTATTATCCATAGCAGGGTGTCCCAGTTTAAATAGATTCTCTTTGGTTTCTCAGATTTGGCAGGCAATGTACAATGTCTGTACCCTGAAAGAATCCAAGTAATAGCTAGACTTTTTCATGTTGTGTCACATCCAAAGATCACTTATTAGATAGATGATCGCTGAACAAATGCACCTTTCCAGAAAATTTTATGCTTTCTAATACTAAGTCTTTGTCAACAGACCAACTCAGCTGTTTTGCTATATCTGGACTGCACATGAAAGAATGATCCATTTGTTTCTTGCTCTTCAGCTGCCCTTCCAGATGACAAACAGGTTTCTGTATGGGACCCAGGAATAGAAGAAGGAGGACTAATATATAATATGTAACTTGGCATTGCATGCTTTGAGAGTGGTGTTTGGAAACAAGGAGGAAGTGAAAAACAATACGTTCAGTGGAATTTTCCTTCATGTATGTATTTTATCTGCAGCTGCAATGTACGGAGGCCAAGTTATTTGAGGTGAACTGGAAAAGAAGCAATAAAATGCCATTAACTTTAGTACTTTAGAAGTTAGGGATGGAAATGACCCATAAGACCTCTGCCAGAGAAAGATTGCTCCTTCCAGGACCGCGATAAGTACACCAAATAGGGAAGAGTAGGAAGCACAAGCACCATACTTAAACCCTGCCTTTCCATCCCCTGCTTGTCCATCCCCTGGGCTTCGCCTCTCTCTTCATTCCCAGGTGGCACGCTGTTCCAGCGGGCGCTGCTCTGATCCCGTCGTTGCCCACCCACAAGCTGCGGGGGCGCAGGAAGCCAGCTGTGCGGAGGAAAACCGGGGGTGGAGGGGGAAAGTGGACCTTCAGAAACAGGCTGCTGAGTTTTCCTGGGCGTTTTTCAACAAACAAACAAATGTTATAATACGAGAAAATGACAGGCTTTTCCTCACTGAATATGGATGAGAGATTTAATACGAAGAAAGCCTATTATCAGTACATAGTTGCAGTATTTTCATAAGGATTTGTCCTTCAGAGTTGGATTGTACAACTTTTCTTATTACAGGAATGTGAAGATTAAAGATCCCAAATGCTCTATATTTTTGAGTTGCTGTAATAAATGTGCCAGGAATCTGGGGAGATTTCCAAAATGCATTTTAATCCATAGTAGCTGAAAGTTGTGCACTGTAAGCAATTTTCATTGTTAGGTGGAAGTAAATATAAATTACTGAAGAATCAGAAAATCCTGTTCCAACTAGCAGTTTGCACAGTATTTCAATCGCATGCGTACAGTCTTTTGTAAGGAAGAAAGGAAGGCAAAAAATCTGTGATAAACTACCACTTAATGACACATTTTCAAAAACTAGATGTTGGTTGCATATAGAAAAGCTCTTCCCACACCTCCTAAACTGCACAAACAGCTTTTCTATATGCAAACTAGCATCTGCAGTACGTACACACGCACCTATATCCAGGATGGCACGTATGCAGAAATAGATGTGAAAATTGAGACTTACAATTGTAGAGGCCAAGCTGAGGTCCCTTTTAAAGTTTGTCTTCAGGTACTAATTTAAATGCATAAAAGAGAAGAAATTGGAAGCTAAACTTTCTCTTCCCCCCACTGTACTTATTTCGGACTTTCCCAACTGTGTTAGATATGACAGGGTCTGAGAAGAAAGTATTATCGTAGCTAATGCAGTGCCCGGGGTATGAGTCATATACCAGAGTGCCCGCTCCTGCCTGTGGACAGAGGGACTTGTAAGACAAAAGGCTCTGAGGAGGAGGGACAGCACTTGAGCAGCCCCCAGCTACTGGGAGGCTGGAGGTGGAGCTGGCTGGTGATAACTGGATGGATTGTTTCCATCACATGGTTAATGACTCAGCATCGTTATCCCAAAGTATTTATTTTTTCATCTCTACCAGCTCGTCCAGCACACTTGTGTGGAAAAGAAATGGGGGGGACTGGGAGAGGGGAGGTAGGCGTTCGGGTTTGTAGCCTTTGCGGGGCGAGCAACACGCATATTTTCCACTGCTGCTTTGCCATCTCTAAGGTTGTAACACTACGGCTGTAACACCATCATAGAGATTCCCACCGACTTCAGTGAAGCTTGGATCAGGGCTCAGGCACCTCTCAGTCAATAAATACACCCTTCTCTTCCACAGCAGCAAGGAATTTTAACCCAGTTGCCTGTGTGCACGCGTATTGCTTCTACACGCACGCATGCCACTGGAATCCCGTCACCGAGGTTGACAACAGGGAGGGTGCAAAGCAAACATTGACTACCCTGTTCCTGCATTCTCCAAAATATCAGGAGTTATGCCTCTCCCCAACACTGGCAACTGCTGAGTAGAAATGGCCGTGACAAGAGTGGGAGTAATCAGCGTATGTGCAGTATATACTGATATGTGGCTGCTGCAGCCCTCGTTCCCTTCAGCTGGCTCCCAGAATAAGAAAGTGATAGTATGTGTAGGTTTATTTTAAGCAGGGCTAGAGCACACATATAGTTGGCTTGTACACAGTCCCCTGCAAATACTGCTACTCGATGGGATATATTATGTCACCATGGCCCTAAATACCTCTGCTTTGCAGACCAAATTCAACACATAACCTTTGAAAAACAGTAATGCTTCCAGTATCTTTTCTGCTGTCGGTGGAGAGGGGAAGTGTTAATGTGGATTTTGGTGCTTATCTGTATTTACTGCTAGCCCGCTGGCTCTCCGTCACTAATGTTCATAAAGACACCCACAACAATGAACAGTGGAGCCTTGCTAATGCCTCCCACCAGCCACATGGCACGCAGAGCTTAAGGTCGGAAGGTCAGATATTCCTTCCCTTTGTTTTCATTCCCCATTTGGTGACGACCTACCATGCAAGGGCACTCAGTTGCCTGCACTGTTTGGACTGGAAGGCCTTTTTCCAGCAGGAGGTACACTCGCTCCCTAGTCTTCGAAATGAAACCCAATCGGCAAAAAGAAGACGAGCCCAATCCGGCACAAAAGTATTTTAAAAAATTGATTGTTGTCATTGAAGTGTTAGCGACCATCCTGACCCTGCGTCCTGCCCCAGTTAGCAACAAACAGAGGTTCTGGGGATGCCGATTGCTAACGAGCACAATCGCTGAAGGCCAGTTTGTACCAGGCATCTGGGAGCTCCTTGCTCCTCTTTCCACCACCAACTGATTGCACATTGTATCAGCAGCTGCTCTTGCTGCTGAGGACAACGCATGCGTATGCTGACACAAGAAATAGCCCATTAGCTATTTTCTGGCTCCTAAGAGCCACCTCTGTGTGCAGTCTGCTACACGAGCAATATCTTCTAGTGCAAAGAGCAGATTTGTTGGCTGGGCAGTCATACTGCATGTAAGGTCACTACTATCCACTGAGCTCTTCCACCGTCTGTGCTTCTCTGTTCTCTCACTTAGAGGGGGCAGCCAAAGGCAGAATCCAGCTCTTAATTTAGACCCCAAATGTTATATAAAAGTTATTTATCCCAGATGGACTCGGTCCCAGAAGTCACTGCTATAAAAGACTTGTTAAACAGTCAGTTTTACAAACGAAGATGAATCAGTGCCTCCCCACGTTACCAATATGTGTTTCCTATTCCCTACTTCTAGGCACGTACTCGCTTACTAACTCAGGCACACACCCAACGAGTCGGAAGAGCCCCTTTGAACTTAACAAATAGGCCATGTTACCAAATAAGAAAATGCAGTTTGTGCTTAATTTAAATTTGCTGAAGTTTCAGACTTTCAGTCACCTTGCATATCAAGCAGAAACAGCCCAAAGAGACTGGAAAGACTATCAGCCAAATTATCTCCTGATGATGGATATTAATATTTGCATCAATTTCCGGGAAGACAAGCGAGGTGGAAGCCAGCATTTTCAGAAGCAGCACCCATTCTGCATGGCTTCAAGCAGGGTTCACTTGAGCCTGAATTTCTGCTGGGCAGTCACCAATTGCAGGTGCCACTCCAAGGAGTCCTTTGGTCCAAAAAGAAAATCCCGGGTATCTCAACTTGATAGCTCAGAAATGAGGCATCCTAAATCACGGTACGCTCTTGAAAAGATGGCTCAAAGTCAGCGTGTACTCAGGAAGTCTGAGAAACACTAGGAGAGGGAACTTCCCCTCTGAGTCTCGTCCTGAAGGACAAGACTCGCATGCAGACCTGATGGCATAACACACACTTGTGCTGCCTGATCATGAGCAAGGTTACCAGCAGTTACAGAAAAGATGTGCATAATGTCCATACCCTCACTTTTACAGATAGAATCTTGGTAAGTGAAAAGAGGAACATATCAATTACATGAGCAAGTACGGTATTTGTCCTCCCTTTAACCTAATGTTCTGAAGTGTGTGAAAGATTAGCATTAAGGATTGCCACGGGCCATTTGCTGTAACCCCATCTAGACAACTTCCTGAAATAAAAGAACAAATTTCAGCTCCTAGGTAGAAGCCTTCAGGCACATGAGAATATAACCAAAGAATAGTTTACCGCAAACATGGGCTACATGTAGAAATGAGACAGATAAGTGGTTTACTTGACTCAAGAAGAAGAGGTTCTGAAGGCAAAATGTCTCCTGAAGTGCCTGCATTTGGTGAGTGTAACCTCATGGAGGCATCTAAGACCTCAGGATTATTTCCTACTCTAAGCATAAAAAAACACTGATGTTTTACTGATAACATTTCATGATGGCTGTGGCTAAAAGATGCTTTTTAAATACTGAACACCTTACCGGGCAGTACCCTCTCCTCTCTTTTCAGAGAATTAACCCTGGCCACAGTAAATTAAAAGAAGAAAATCGCATGTTAAAACTGCTTGAAAAAGTAATCACAGGGCTGAAACATACATTAACATACCCAATGCAGCACAGTGAAGTGGGAAGCCTGCTAACAGCCTTACAGTATCAGACACAATGGGTTGCTAATTTAACAAGCTTCACTAATACAGGATTTCTTGGCCGTTTCCCCCTTAAATAGGCATTTTTGCCAGTTTTAGTTCCTCACTAATTTTGATTCCTCACGCTCATTTTTCTGAATTTTTCATCATGCTCGTTTCCTACATATTTATTTATTTGAGTGTAACAAATCCATCTTCACAGTACACATGATTCATAATACACCCAGCATGGATTATAGGAGGTTAGCTCTCTCAATGCGTAGGAACTAGGGGACTCTAGAGCATGCCTGGGAAGTCACTGGCTACTACTCAAAGGGACTCTAGGTGCCCCCTTGATGCCAGGTGTGCCTCCTATAGAGCCAAGACTTCACACTGTTGTGTTTTCAGAGAATCATAAAAAGGTGACTCGGAAGAATCGTCACTGCCCTGCAAGTCCATTCATGTTACGGTGTGAAAATGTGAGCAGAAAATAAGCCAGCTTCTCCACAGCAAGCAGTAAAACTTCCCGTGAGCTCAGTGAGACCATTTGGCTTCCTCCGCATATTGAATCTGCAATTTTCTTGTAATCTTGCTCTACGCTACTAGTGTGATAGTGCTGCCTCTCCCAGCCCCTCCATGAGGACAGTTGGCCAGCAGCAGGTCCTGCGCATGCTGCCGGCCTCTGGCACCAGTTAGCAGGACCCTCAGCCGGGAGAGGTAGGAGCACAGCAAGGCTGGCAGGGAGCGAGACCGGGACCCCGCTGCAGGAGAGGGGGAGCGGTCTTTGCAGAAGCTGGGTGAGGTATGAGGTGAAAGTGTGCAAGCAAGAAGTGGAAGGCTGTGACTTTCTGTTCCCCAGCAGGGTAAAGGGTTGGTTGAAACAGAGAAGAGGTAAGGGAATATTCGGGCTGGCCGGGAGGGCAAGGGGGAGGGGAACAGCAATGGGAGGCAGAAGTCAACCTAGTGGGAACAGGATTTATTAGGGGATTGTTAATTTGTTCACTAGTGGGGGCAGGTTAACCCTTGTTCACGGCAGCTAAGTGCACGCAGACTTGCACACCACACACAACAGCACATGTATTTTTCACTTGTGCAGGTAGCCTTAGCCCGTGGACAAGAAGTAGTGGGATATTTTTCCTTTTCGAGTTCCAGGTCTTCCTTGCTCTGAAAGGGATCAGGGTGTCTATATTGGCTGTTCAAGCTGAAAGACTGAGATTCATTTCTAGGCGACCACAATCCAGGTGTTCTGCAACAGGCAGACACCTAAGCGACAACCAAAATGTCACACAGAATGAGGCAGCTGGAAAAGCTTTTCGAATCCAGGACTCTGAGTATCACACATAGTAGAAGACCAAACAGGACAAATTTTGGAAAGGAGGGTAAGTGGCTCTCCTTCTAATGGAAGAGAAGTCAGCAACAGGAGGTCTGTCATCTACCCACCTAGGAAGAATGAGGTCAAACTCATCTCCCTTTGCTTCATCAGTGGCTTTAAAGTTGTTGCTATGTCCTCTCCCTACCTCTGAGCTCCCCCATCATCCTGCTTCTCTCCTTTGCCGGCTCCCAGTTCTTGGAGACATGATGTGATGAAGCATATGGGAAGGATGTGCCCTACCAACTGGATGCAGGATTTGTTTAAATGAGATTTACACTGAAAAGGTACAGGGACCTGCTCAGACACACCCAAGCGCACCCGTGTTCTGCACAGCTGTCTCATGTTGGCAGAAAGGCAGTGAGGAGGGCTCGCATCATCCTCCAGTTTCCCAAGAACTGGAAGGTCCCAGGGAGACCTCCCTATGAAGAGGGCCATGTCTCTGTTGGCAAACCTAACCACCGCCGCTCACTGTTACTGTGGCTGTGTTGGTAGCTGTAGCAACCAACCAAAGGACCAAAGGCAGATAGAGTATTTAAGAACTGTTTCTTTTCTTTTTAAACCTGTGTCACAATGATAAAACCCTGTGATCTCTCATCGCTCCACTGTTTCCAGCCCTGCCAGTAATGGCTATGGAACAGCAGGCAGAGTCCCTAGCTCCATCTCTTCTCTCCTGTGGGAAAGCAGCTACTTTTTCTACCACAGAAAGTAAGCTTTGGTTTTGAATAAGCTGGGGAATAATGCATCAGAGGGTGCCCCTCCGATAGATACAGCAGAGGGGAACACAGCTGTTGGGGCTAGGCCTAACAGGGCATAGCTGCTTTATAGGGATATAATCCTTTCCTGGGTTACTTTCTATGTAAATGGCTTATGCCTTCAGTTTTGTTTGTATCACACGTTTCTAAGGCAGGGGAGAAAGACCTGGGCTTGTAATCTGAGACACGTCTGGTTCAGAGTCAAAAAACCCTCATGAATGCAAAGACTAGGAAGGAGGGTTTCATGAGAAGCGTCCTTTGGGATTTGCAGCTATCTGATGATACTGACCCTGGGCCTTCCCGATGGCCAGCTAGCGTGTTTCGGCTTTAGTCAATACTTTGCATTCACATCCAGGACAAGTGGAGTTCAAATTCTTCCCAACAGACTAATTAGGCAAAATATTTAGAAATGCTGTAATTCCATTCATGCTTTTGCCATAACATTTAGAGAAACAACGATGCTTTTCATATTCTCTGATACCAAGAGCCTCTGGCAGCATCTACGCTGGAAAAACACATAGTCCCCCCAGTGTACACACAGTTATACCCAGGCCTTCATAGCTTTTACGACAGAAATACCTGCTGCACCAATGCACATGCTCCTCAGCATCCAACATTTGCTCATATGGGCACACCTGAGAAGCCTTTAATTGGATTCAGAAGGGCTTGCATCTGTTCAATAAAAGGGCAATATCGTTTACAGCAGTAGCAGAAAGATAATCAGACAGGTTTATTCTCTGCCAAAATAGGCAATGTATATTTACAAAGCTTTTCTAGTTCCTTTGTTGTGCATTCTTTCCACACACCATTACAGAAAGATCATGTTAACAGCAGTGGCTGCTGCATGGTATCACATTGCCTTTTTATTTTTCCAAATAATTAAAAAAAAAAAAAAAGAAAGAAAGAAAAGAAAGCAAATCCCGGAAATGTTAAACAAACTATTCTATTTTCATTAGGCTGTAACAAAACCATTAAAAACCTACTTGTCTTTGGGGTGGGGGGGCAATACAAACATTCTCCTGCCTTTTTTTTTTTTTTTTTTCTGGATTAGAGCGTGTCATGATGAAAACATCACTGCGTCATGATCAGCGTGCTTAAGAGTGCAGCCAGCCGGTTCCAAAAGGGTATAAAAGCTAATGCCCAAGAGTTTATAGAGTGACAGAGCCAATTCTAGTACTGATTTATTGAAACTCAAATTGGAGCACTTAGATTTCATTTCTGCCAAATGATGTCGTTGGAATGCCTAGTTATTTTCTCATGCGAATAACTGAAAAAAAATAAAAAGCAACCAAGCCCTGGAACTCTTAAAATTAAAGGCCTTCTCTTTTTGTCAGGCTGCAACAAAACCGGCACATTTCCTGGTGCTTCTATTTTGCCAGTGCTTTTAAAACCATTAAGGTGTTGTTTGTTTGCTTTTTTTAACATAAATCCTGAATGGGTCTTCTGGGTCCAGGTACGTGACACAGCAATCCAGGGAGACGTGGGCTCCTCCTTGCCCTACTCCGCTCCCGTTCTCTGGTGCGTGCCTAATCCTGTAAACACCTTAACCAAGAGCTGGCTTCGGGTTCTACTATTTGTGCTATCAAGTGGGAAGGCATTTTATTTTTCTGAAATGAAAGAGCCAATTTATGCCCTTTTATGGACCATTTGAGAACTCGCTGCAGTGGAAACTTTTCTGCAATAAAGGTTCCCTTGTTTATGAGCCCTTTGTGTTGCAAGTTGCAGTACCACTTGTTACACTTAGGGAGCATCCTGCAGGCTCTGGTAAGGAAATCAGACCTTCTCATTCCTTCTCCCCAGGATTCAACACAGGTTTTCCAACGCTGTCTTTAGCCTGCCATCAACTTATTACAAAGCTGGTGAAAAATACTCTATCTAAAGCTAGTTTGTTCCACACGTGGCCTGAAACGGTCTTCCTCAATATGAATAAGTGCATATTTATGGAGTAAACAATACTATGGGACCCCATACAGTAAAACACTTTTTATTTGAACGATGAAACTTCCTGTCACCCAAAGCTTGGCCACGTTCAGTTGAGAACCACTTACCCCAGCCCCGTCCTGTTTAAATGGTCTCCCCAAAGCTCTGAAATCAGCCAAAAAAGCTATCATTAACAGGAGCAATTCTGCTCTCTGTTAAAACCAGTTCCATCGGTATTGATGCTGCAGTAAAAGAAAAGCAGTCTTTATGCATAAATTGGTCCTGCCAGAGGTATTCATGTTGCCTTTTCAGTTTTGAAACAGTGTTTTTGTTCCCAATTTACAAAAAGCTTCCTTCACTGCTGAGTCAAAGACCAACCTGACAACAAGGGAAAGAAGAAATTTAGCTAACAGGCTCTATCAGGGTTATAATAAAACTACAGAACATGTTTGTATCTCCATTTAAAAAATGAATAGAGGGAAAAAAGAGACAAAATATCTGTCCATCTATCTGTCTGATTGTCTATCTTTCTATCTACCTACCTACCTACCTACCTACCTAATTTTAAAACTTCAAATACTACTTAAGAGAGCAGGATGTGTTAAATGTTATTTTTGAAATGGGAACATAAAATTTCAGTCAGTGATATTCTTTTGACAGTATTATTTAACCACAAATGACAGACAATAATCAACTGGAGGAGCTGGAGGTCTTTTAATACCATTAAGCTATGAATTTGTAGAAATGACAGCAAAATAATTACTGTTGTGCTTGTTGAGTCGTAGGAGCTAAGCTCCGTGTTTCCATGGATATAGAACTTCCGGTTTGGTCTTTTCCTATTTAAAGATCAATACTGAGCTAAAGAGAAAGCAGGATTCAATTCAACATTTCCTTTGGTGTCTAAACATCGATACTCTGAAGCAATGGGCAGCCTGAGCACACACATACAACCTGGGCTCGATCCAGACCCCCTCATTCACCTGATGCAAAGTGATTGAAAAATCATCTTAGCCACCTGGCAGAAGAGCCCTGTCATGTTCACAAACATCTTGTCCCCAGTACTAAACCTCCAGGGCATCTTTACTCCACCTCCAAAACCATGATATGGCAAGAGGTAGAGGTGGCTGGGCCAGGGCTCCTTGGCTTTTGTGACTTCCAGGAAGACGTGTGGAATCACACACCGTCCGCTCTGTGCCCAAGAGGTTCTGTGATCACCAGTAAGTCAATCTTTCCTCTCTGGTGCACACTCCTGCCTCCTCCTCTTTCCCTACATGCATATTCCCTGTTGACATTCCCCTCCATCTCGATATCCTCGTGGTCTCACTAGTGCTCATGTGGCCATATGGTCACTAGCGTGACCATGAGGATATCGAGGCAGAGGGGAATGTCAACAGGGAATATGCATGGAGGAAGGTGGTTGCATGGACGGATCAGTATAAAACTGTCCACAGGGCGGTATCGTGAGTGCTTTGACTTACTAAACCAGCCCTAAAGATGGAGTTAAAGAAAAGCCCAATTTTCATTTCTCCATACCTATCCCACGCTGAGCTCACAAAATGGAGAAGCTCATACCAGACAAGCAAATACCAAGCTATTGCTGGTTTATCCATTCTAGGCTTAGAAAATCAGCTGGCATTTAGTCAACGAGGTTATTATTTATTAGGATGTTTCACATTCAGAGCAATGCTCTGCTATTCAGTGTAAAGGTGCCACCCCCACTAAGTCAACAGGCTGCGGGAGAGCAATGTCTGCGCACAACAAATCGCACCTCAGAAATATGTGTGCCCCAGACTGAGGAACTTCCAGAGCTGCAACCATGACACCAGCAAAGGCAAACAAGTCAGGCAAGAGATAATGAGAAATCGTTGTGGAAGATGAAAATGGTGAGAATTTGTGGAGTAGGTGGGCAAAACACACTTTCAGACCAGGCACTCAATTGACAGAAAATGGTAACAAAAGCTGTTTGACATTTCATGGTGCAATTAACTTGTGTGGGGGCAGAGAGTAGCTATAGCTTGCACATTTTTAACTGACCTAACTCCAGACTCTCGACAGTGCCATTGGTGGGGTACGGCAAGGCTGTCTGATGCCAACATCTGTGAGCATGAAGAAGGATCGGGGTGTTTCCCAACACTTCCTGGCATCCGTCTCCTGGCAGCCAGGGCTGTCTGTGTCCCTTCCCGGTCGGTGTCCTCCGTGCCTTCCTTTTCCCCACTACATTACTGGACAGAAGGAGTCAGGAAAAACAGAAGCTTTGAAGGCAGTGAGACAGCCAGCTGGACTGGAATTCCTCGCTAAGAGCAGTGGTTTAGATGAAGGGGTGCTAGCAGAGGAGGATTAACATTATCAGTAGCCATCACTTAATCAAGGACATATGAGAGACAGAGAGAAATGATTTTAGCAGTGTGGAAGGGGCTGAACTTCAGCTGTTTAATAGAGAAAGCTCGGAAATACCATGCTCGGAAACTCTGCAGGTGGGGTGACTAGACAGAGGTGTTGCCAGCCTAATTCGCCTCCCACTCTTGAACGGAACACACAAGCAATGGTTTCGCTTCAAGCTGCAATGCTGTTTTTTTGAATCCTATTATCACCCGTTCCTACATTTCTGAGCAATTCTCTGCTCAGGCTGAAGTTTCCTCACTTTGTCTCTGCGTCAGAAAAGATTTTGTTGGATCCTTTCAGCCACAGCTGAATTTTGCAAGAACAAAAAATACATCTGCAAGACGTGCGGGACCTGACAGCCCTTCCCATCTCCTCGTCACACCGAGGAGCACAGCCCTTTGCAGCGGTCTTCAGCAAGGCTGAGCGCCTGCATCTTCCCCCTCCCCTCATCTCAGTAGGATGTGCGTGGTGCTCAGCCACTTTGGAAAAAATCAGGCTATTTCCACAGAAATTAAGTCATCTCTTGGCTAAATCCTATCATGTGCTGTTCAGCAGATGTAGGGGGCCTCTTTTTCCGGCCCGTATAGCTGATCAGGTTCTCCACGCTCAAGAAAGCACTAGCACAGAGGACCAGCTCACCATGTGGGCAAGCTCACGCAAGAGCTTACCACGGCATGTGGTTTTGGGGGGGTGGCTAGTTTATTAGGCTTGCTAGCACGACAGCTGCCTTTGGAGGAAGGCCCGGGTGTGTTTTCGTTTCTAGAACGTACTGCCTCAACCATCCTGAGGAATCTTGGTTTGGCCAGGAGGAGCCCTGCGACTCAGGGCCTTTCAGCAGTGTTTCTTCCTCCCTAATTTGGGCAGGATTTAGCTCTGCAAGAGCAGCATGGCTGAAGCTTAAGACCATTCTTTTTTAAATTTTTTTTCTTTTTTTTTAATTTTATTTTAAAATAACATATAATTACACGCAGCACACAGACTCATGAATCAACCTGATTCTGTTGTGACAAGTTTAGCTCTGGGTGTGTGATCTGTCCTAGGAGATCACACATTTTTTCCTTCTTATCCCTTTTAATAGTAAAGTACTCTTGCCTGCCCTCCCTTTCTTCTTATTTAATCATCAGCTATTAAAATGATGCGGAGAATAACACCTCCATTTGCCCAAACTGTTCAGCCTGTCATTTGACATCCTTCTCTCATGATCACAAAGCAGTTTCCCCATTTACTCTCCTCTTTGACATGGACCTTCTGGTTCCTTCTTCACTTCTTCCTTTCTGCGTGTGTCTAATACCAACTTGTCTACCGCTGTCCTGCTCTGGCATAAAAAAAAAAAAAAAATGGAAAGGAAGACAACTAAAGACTGCATCGAAAGAGCCTTCTGTGGAAAAAAGAGGAAGCTGAACAACTGTTTATGTCTGCAAATCAGCTGACAATGGGCAGGTAGACAGAAGGCCGACATCTGTGATCATTGGGTTGATCGGTGTCCTTTCAAGTCCTTTGCCTCCATCCTTTCTTTTCGCTCTTTCGCACCTGCTTTTTTGTCATCTCAATAGGTGGCCACCATAAGGTCTTTGGGACAGGGACTCTTTTTGTTATATGTGGCTGTGGTGGCCGGAAAAACAGGTTCTGAAAATGTAAGCAATAAATTGGACTCATTTATATCACCCTATGAGATGTTACATGCAGGTCAATTATCATTATACTCCAGATCTAAGATTCACCTTCACTCATAGGACTTGACATCTCCAGTACTGATGTATGCTGCACAATTCAGCATACCATAATTGTCTTATGACCTTGTAATTCTCTTTTTTAAAGATCAATACAGTTCAGTTAAAAGATTTTATGAGAGCAGAAATAAACACTGCAAGTTACCAGCTGTCTTCATCAGGCGGAATGAAAAACCAGTCCCATCATCACAAATACAAAAAGATCAGATGGCAAAGGACGGAGTAGTGTTGAAGAGAGAGTAATGGCATCTGAATAGCCCTGTCAGTGACCTTTACAGCTCCTTGAAGCAAAAATACCAGCCTGGAGGATATGTAAAATGCTGCTGAGGTGGACCTTGAAGAAAAAAGGCTACACTCCTGAACTGAAGCAAAAGCAAGTGGGCTCCTTGAGCACTTTCCCAGGTGGAGCAGAATTATGCCCTGCTGTCCCTGCTGGGCTGCAGCCTGCGCTAGCCTGCTACCTAGGAAGCCGCAGAGGGTGGAAAATCACCAGGTCCAGGAGCTGTCCCACCATTGATTTATGCTGAGGCATTCATTATTGAGCTAATCTCCGCTGTACAAAGAGACTGTCAATAGTGCCCTTGGAAACAGACCTCTGCCTGCAGAGCGGGCACAACCCTGCCCCTTCCCCAAGCAGCTGGGAAGCAGGTTTGGGACTGTCTCACCTCCGGTCACCGCAGACAGTCCCCTGCCTCACTGCCACCAAGAGGGGCAGGGGTCTTTCTCACTCTCCTCCACTGCTTCCTTCTCTGCTCCGAACCCTGCCTCAGTGCTCAACTCAGCCCTCGACGAACAAGCGTGGCTCACTACACCGTTAGAAAAATCTTTGCTGGGTTTGTTCCTCTCCACTGCCTCTTGGCGAGGACGAGTGAGCAGCCCTGACCTGCGGACTGGGCAGTGGGAGCAGGGGAGAGGGAGGGAGGAGGCACAACCGTCGTGTCAGCCTGCCAGGAGTCAGCCAGCTCAGCCCGTCTTGCTCAAGAACACCCTCAGACTGTGGGTCAGGCCCGCCGCGACAACCCTTTTGTACAACTGCACCTCTTTCACCTCCTCGGCCTCTTGCTCCACCTTTGCACCCCATCTTGCAATTGCAGGTCCTGACAGTCCCACCGGCGGCTTCTACCTTGTCCTTGAAGAGGGTGAGAGACTCTCCCCATCATGCCAGTACCCAGCCAGGCCCGTGACACCCATGTGGCTGTGCCCTCACGGGAGCGGGCGTGAAAAGGGGTTGGCGTGCCGTGGGTCAGCACTCGGAGCTGGGGGCCTCCTCGTCCGCAAAGCTGGCAGCTGGCTCCCACTGCCTGGCCTGTGGCCTGTCTTTGTGCCTTGACATACTTTGTTCTGGCCACCAATATAAATGACAAATGGCTGCAGTGAATTTTCATCATTGCCCTCCTATTGTCTGTAAGGTTGTTAATTGTACATGGCTGAAGTTACAAATCGCTGCAATAAATTGTCATCATCGAGTTACCACCTTTGAATTGTTCGTCAGTTAACAGCATCCAAAGGACAGCCAGAGTGACAGGGAGCAGGTTTTATGACTCCTCTGTTTATGGCTACAGAGCAGTCAGTGTCTCCCCTACCGCACACACAGGGATATCTGCACACCGGGACACCCAAAACCACTCCACCAAGGACAACCACAGGGAGGAGGAGCAGCAGCAGCGGTGCGCAGCAGAGGGAAAGATCACGGCTGGACTGCACCTTTCCTCGCACCCCGTTGACTCAGTGCCACCTACAGATTTCACTAGATCTGCTCTCGTTTCATGAGACCTGCTCTCGTTTAACGATCGCACGGCTGCCGGACCAGCGAAGACGGCCAGGCCTCGTCTGTCTGTTCACCGCTGCTGTAGCCAGCAGTCTCCTCTGCTCTCCAGACGAAGGAACTGTCTCCTGCCCAGGGAAGCACCGCTGGGTTTCCCCGTTGCGTGGAACAGAACGGCTGCCCTCTGGCCAGGGCTGAGCTTTAAAAATAATAGCTACACTACCGCAAACTATCATGAGGCAAATAAACAAGTCATCCAGACATCAAAAATTGTCAAGGAGCTAGTCTCCTGCTGCTTCTCCAGCACTGAAATAAAGTCCTGCTACTCTGGATTTATACCAGTTATATTTGAGGCGAGTTTTAGCCTCAGGTTTCCAAATCCTTTTATTGAATTAAGGGTAGAATTCCTGTTTCCAAAGTTTCACATCAACATGACAACACTGGAGCAAACAAGAATAGTCTATTTAAAAGCAGGCAAACATTTCGCAGATGAAAGACAAACACTGTAGGTATTTATTAAGGCCCTAATCCAGCCAAATCTTTAATCCACTTAGCAAAAGAAAAAAGCTTCAAACAACCATTTTCAAGATTCTCAAGAACTCCAAGGCATCTGAAATACTTCATCTCCTTCCTCAAAGGTATCCCCTCGATGAAAACTTCTTGGCTTTTATGGATACTGCTGTGGTGAAAGACCACAGGACCTTTTTGTGTTTTCACAGCATCACCAAGAGAGAGACCCTCTTTGCAGCCCTCTCACTGCATCACTTTTTTCTTTTCCTTTCAAATCCAGGCTGGTCTTGAAAAACTCCATAAGTGGTTGGATTCAACACCATATTTTGGAGTAATCCTGCCTCAGTTTTTTTCCTTTCATGGCTTTTTCATGCAAAAGACCTGGAAGTTGGTGGCTGAGAATGCCTAGGTAATTTCTGTCCTAATGGAGTAGCATTTTTGAAGGCTTCAGACATCACCACCACAAAATATTTTCAGATGGAGGATGCTCCCTGCATACACATAATATATTCCTCTGCCTTTCCCTTTCTTCTTTGGGCTCTTTTTGCTCCCGCAGTTACAGAGCTGCCACACCTCTTCTGGGACAAAATGGCGGCTAATGTGGCTTAAGTATATGTGTTCCCATCTGACATTTTTTCGTTCTTGGTCTAGCTTCCTCCAGGCGTCTTCAGTTTTGTCTTCTTCAGGCCAGGTCAGAGTGACTGTCATGAAATCCAGATTCTCTTTCTGTGACAAAACTCAAAAAGTATATTCCTCTGGTGCCTATTCTGAGAGCCTAGGGAACAGTTCTCCTCAACATAGCTGGTATGGTAAAGAAGCCTATATACAATGCAAATTTTTTTCATTCCAATGGCTTTCCTCCTAACAAATAACGAAATTTAAGTTTTAGGAGAAAAGCTGTTTGAAGAGCTGCCTAAAATGTGAAGTTTTCCGGAATAGTCTTGTTTCCAAGAAGAAAAAGAACATTTGCCTGTTTTTAGATTAGCAGAGGAATAAATACAGATGATTAAATATATCATGAGTTTGAATTTATTTTTATTTTTCTGATGATCAAATGCTGTGAGACTGGCTTTGTTGTGCAAGGTTTTTCCCATTAGTTATTTTTAGGGGGTTTAGATTGTATTTTCCCCTAACTGGTGACATAATGTCTTGTTAAGACAATTGACCCAGATAAGACTATGCCAACTTCATCAGAATTGGTCTTATGCATCTGGATTTTTGATATTTTGGTGGGTCACAGACCAATAGTCTCTGTGGCATGGAAAATATTTAATTTTTTTTAGACTGCCAGCTTCAGCAAGACTCCTCCAAGTTGACACTAGTTAACAGTGACCTAATTCAAGCTTGATTGGACAAAGATGCCTGGCCCTAAGGGAAACAGTGCAAGGCAACCCGCAAAATTCAAGGGTGAGGCAGAAAAGCCTTGTCTTATGGGTCAGCAAGCAACCTGAGGGAATACTGCTCCTTCAGAATATCACCAGCTATCATTTGGGGAAAAGCAAGTCATTGCATCAACATTTTAAAAGCTCCTTCAGTAGCTGACTAATCAATCATCTTCCTTCTCCAGACGAAAAAAATCTCTCCTAGTGGAAAGCGGGATGCCAGCAAAACAGCGCCACATCTGCTCTGCACTTCCAGCCCCTACTACACAAGCGTGCAGAAGACTCTCAGAACTGAAGAGCTTGCACTGCCCTCGTATTTTTAGTATCTTCTTTCTTACTTCTCTGTTCCTTAGTCTGATTTCCCAAGGGCACAACACTACAGCGATTACGTTGCTCACCCAACTATTCCCACAATAGTTCCCACAATAATATTGCAACCCCGTGGTCTCTCTCTGCTAAAACTGACCGAGAAGGGGAGGCTTCAAAGAGGCGAGAGGTGAGGTTTCTGTGCCTTCCTTCTAACCTGCAAAGGGAGAGGTGTGGGACCAGTGCCTCCATGGGAGCGAGCAGGCAGAAGCCAGCACCTTGCGTGTGCCAGGCGGCCCTGGCCAACTGGCCAACCTGCAGGCAACAAACGGCGGGGCGGTCAGCACACCTACAGCCAGCTGCTTGCTCAGCCAAACAGGAAAAGCATTTAGGAAACCGATGGTTGAGAGAGAGGGGGCACAAACCCACAGGAAGCAAAGCTTCTTCCTCCTGGAACAACTCCCCTCATCTTTTGTTTTAACCAGTTGTGCGGGCAGCCTAATCTCTTTCTTAATTTTTAAGGTGCAAAAGTAAAAATGTAGCCGCGTGCTGGCCCTGCGTACGCTATAACGCAGATTTTAAAAATACAATCTTCATGGAAACAAAGGGACACCCAAAATAACCCTTTGAACTCAGTATGAAACCACCAACAGATTCAGATCATTAATTCAAGTGTTCAATACAATAATTTAGGTGAGATTTATAGCAAAACTTTGTATTCTGCCTTCTAGAGTTGAGCTCGAGATTCCTTAGGGCTGGTATTCACTTGGTGACTTAATTTTTACTAAGATTGATTTGCTTTTTGTTTAATAAAGTATTTTAATCCTGGATCGGTGTAGTTTTACTAATAGTTGCTTCATACTGATCATGTGTCTCTTGGTTTTATTTTGCTTTTAAAAAGCATTTTAATAGCATTTCTAAAATAAAAGCTGGCACTGAATCACTTTTATTTCGGTATGTAACGCAGGTCCAGAATATTACAGGGCCTGCTATGGAGACCAGGTTTCCATCTGACTAGGTCTCCCGAGGGAACTAGGGGTTTTATACTGTTGTTATATTTTGCTCATGCATTTCGAGTTGGCAGTAAATTTCTGGGGGCCCTGGTCCCCTCCCTCCTGCCATTGACTCACTGGATGACTTGCATTGCTGTCCAACCTCAGCCTCCCCCTCCTCCCAGCCTTACTGCTCCCCTCCAAAACAAGGTTGGTATCTAGTCATCATTTTATTAATGGGATTACATGATCAATCCTCAAGCAATGACCGCTGTTAGAGGGAACACAAAGCCACTTTGATCCTGACAGGCAACTACGCTTTTAACTTGATCGCTGCAATTTAGTCCCGAAGTAACAGAAGCTGTGGAATTCTTTGGCTTAAAATTTAGCTAGAGAGCAAATCAGAGGAATAGTTATGTATTGAGCCTCCAGAATGCTGGCAAAGCCCTTTCCAAACTTTCCAAATTCGTCCCCAGACGAGTCTGCTTAGAACTTGACTGGTGGAAGGGTACAATACACTGTGCCCTTTTTTGAATTAAGGACAATGAAGTATTTGAAATGTGAACTATTTTCGGACGTTGCCAATGTGGAATCTGACTGTAGCTACTGAAGGAAATCTGGGCAGGGCCAGAGTGTCGATATAGGTAAGTTGCACGTGTCCAATTACTGTAGCAACCCTAATATTTACTCTAACAGAAGCAGTGTCTCCAGGTATAAAATCCAGCTTACTTCTTTTATGCAGTCAGGAATAGCAGTGATGTAAACTAACTCCTTGGATATCGATCGTCTCAAGAGATACACTGTTCCTGACTGACCACTATGAGTAAGATCGTGACGCAGAGTACAACCCAAAACCCTCTGAGCAGGGGATGAAATATTCAAAATGAGAAAAGGCAAACTGCATAAGCAACCTATACGCAAGATCTCTGACGAGAGCAAGTCAGCAGTGCTCCAGTAACATCTACAGCTCAGTTCCAGCATGGTGGCACAGGCACGTTTCACAACAAGCAGCTCTATTTATGCAACTGTGGCGATGAGTCTCCAGCTGATCATGAAAAGATCACTGCCACCGCACCTTCCTGGATAAGGATGACTGTGCCACAGTGGGCATCTGAAAAGCTGGCATGGCATGTGCTTAGAAGCCTTTAAGCACCCTTTGGCATAGTATGTCAATCAAAATGCTGCTGCAGAGGTTGATACGTCTTTTGCCTTTAAGCACTTCTCCTCCTCACGTGTGCATTACTGCTGCTTTAAAGCCCTGAACAGATACTTTGGCTTTAAATCATATAGGTTCAATTTCAGTAGCCTTCAACTTGGCAATCTTGTTCCAAGTGCTTTTTACGATGGCTTGTGTCGACCACTGGAGCCCAAAATCACAGATTAAAAACTAGCCCACTAAGGAAAAGCTGTTTCTGAGGATTCAGAACTCTTTTTTTTTTTTTTTTTTTTTTTTTTTTTTGCAAGGAGAAGCAATAAACAGAAGACCTTGCTGGCATTTTACTCAACAATATAAAGCTATCTTGAGATGGTGGAGGGGTTTCACAGGAAAGGGGAAAACAATGTGTGTGTTTCAAATTCAACTCATTGCACCGTTGTTTCTGTGTGGCTACAGAAAAGAATATGAGAATTTTTCTAAATGGCTTGTTGGTATGGCATGAAAATAACTGATGCCAAATGCTCAGGAATGAGCCTAGATGAAATACATGGACTACTGAGAAAATCTGTGTCTTCTTGAAGCTCTAGAGCATCAGAAAGATCCTTCAAACTCAAAACCAAGAAAAAGCACTCTGAAGGCTCAGCAGCACCTTTCTGACATTGTGTTCCAAGGTTTTTTCTATATTACAACCTTGTAGTGCATTATCATTCCAATACTGTTAACCTTCATGCTAATACATCCTTTACACAACCATGTGAAGAGCTGTTTATGGTAATACAGCTATTCCCAGGCACTAAGTGGGATACTTTCACCACGAGTGATTTTTGTCTTGGTATAACTGCACTACCGCTAATGACTATACCTTTATTAAAACAATACCAAAAATAAAAACCCACACTTCTAACCGAGACAGTTACATTGGCAAAAAAATGTAAATGTAGGCCAGTCCTTAGCAATGATAATGTTGAAACACTGGCAACTTTATGAACAGATGAACACTCTGTTGAAAAAAAACTGTGACTAAGAAGACTGAAGACTGAGAGTATGGCTCAGTGGGATCTGGCTAGCACCCTATAAAACAACATCACACTTCCCTTATAAAAACCCTGCCACTGAAATACCACCCAAACATTAGAGTGCTTGGGAATGAGCAATGAAGGAATCAAACTGCTTCCCTCCTGCTGAATATAATCCTTCATCACTCACTCCCACCTCATTATCTCAGTTACTCATGGCCATGCGTGAACTGCTCTATCTTAGACCGCAGTTAAGTCTTCCAGTACCCTCCGGTTCTTGGGAGATTATGTATTTGCTGTTCAACCCTGCTGCTCCTCCACTTTCTGTCACATCCAGGACCTCCTCCTCAAGTCCCCACTGTTCTCTCATCTGTGTTGTTTTTTCCTGCATTCTCTTCACAAATATCACCAGTACATGCATGTTCCCCCAGCAAACTCCTTCCATTTTCACCCTCCACGGAACAACGTCTCAGCCCATACTGCCTGCGGTTCAACAGCTCTCAGACGCTTCATCTCCTTCACGTTGCCCAAAGGTTGCTCTCCCTGAGTCTGTACATTCCCCATGCCATGTAACGTTCCCACCGGGACATTCAAGCCCACGCAAGACCATTACTCCTGTGTGCGGTAAAGGATTCTGGGGCACTCACACATGTAGCAAAAGCTTTGCTTTGGGAAATGTGACACATTTGCTGAAACATTAATGCAACGCTTAGAAACATAAAAGCATCTGCCAAACGCTGATTAAAAATTTACCGTAGCCGCTTATGAAAAACATAAATGCTTGTTTGAGGCAATGCTATGCACTGTTGAGAAACGTCACCATTTCATTGACTGAGTTAACTTACCAAGTCTTTTTTAAGCAATGAGGTGTGGTAAGTCACTACGTCTTGCTTTAAATTAGGAAAACCTATTTCCTCTTTCATTCTAAAGCCTATTTCTTATGGGTTTATATTGTGATGATAGGGGAGATCTAATTAACGCTTTACATAAGGTCCGCTAGGCCCATTCCTGCATACCTGCTTATCTTAATGTGAGCAAATAAACTCCCAAGATGACACAGGAGCATTCACATGACTCAGGTTACGAACCCCAGAAAGCCACTGCTATTTCCAGGGCTGAAACCACGGTGTGAAGATTATTGCATAGTGAAACCAATTGAATATATGTGTACTAGCCTTTTAAATAATATTTAGAAATTACTCAGAAATAAGCTGCTCTTAGGATAGAAGCTGACAGTACAGCATCAGGATAATCTACAGTTTATGTAGACTTTGCAGCTCCAGTCAGCCTCCGCTCAGCCCAAAACAAAACTAAGGACCTCAGGATTTACACACACACAGAGTTCCTCCAGATCTGTTGAATTTAATCCAATCTTTCCAAAGCTCTTGTCTGCTACTTTATACGCTCCCCACTATGTTAAACAAAATCCTCTTCTCGGTATCATACCACATAGGCCATTAGTCTTTGCAACTCCTTGTAAGGAGTATGCGATTAAAACAATGCAGAGCTGATCAGAATTATCACTGTCTAAAATGTCTCTCTCTTCCCCATGGGTTCTTGGCGGGTCACTGCTTCCATCCCAATTCCCTGAGATCCTCCGCTCCTGGGCACAGCAGAGGGGCTACAAGGGGAGGAACAAAGGTGGCTCCAAGCCACTTTCATGTCTCATAACCCACGCCAGGCCTGCTTACGCCGCCCGCGCTGGCTTGCAGGCAGCCCCCCGGGGGCCCTGATGTCAGCCGAGAGTAACCAGTTGCAACACATTCGGGTTCCTCCCCGCCAGCTCCCCTTGGCCCCGCTCCCGTGCCAGGGGCTGCAGGGGGAGGTGGTGGCAGCGAATCCCTCTGCCAGCCCAGGAGCCTTCCCTGCTGGTGTCCTCACCCTGAAGGCAGAGAGCAGCCAGGCTGCTCCCGCACGAGGCAGAGGGGCCAGCTCCCAGCAAAGGCTGTGGGCGCTGCGTCGCAGGGAAGTGGAAGGGATGGAACAAGGTAGTAAGCCTCGTTTTCCAGGGAAATTTTCCCTCTAACTACTCATCCGAGGCAGCTAAAAGTCCTGTTTCCATGACATAAAACATCACCATCCCTTAACTGCGCTTATAAACAGGACACACAGTATTGCAAAATGATCTCCAGGTTAATAAAGTGGAGGAATCACTAGGATGAGATAGGAGAAGCACTGTTAGTCTCACTGTTCCGCATATGTAAGGCACTTGGTTGCTCCAGCATCACCTCCAAGTATAGCTGGAATTAAGCTACAAGCCTTGTTCTCTCAAAGAATTTGAAACATTAAAAAATGTTGAAATACACAGTTTCTTCTCCCTGCCCTTTTTCTACCTCTGTTTGTTTGCTTGCTAATGATCACTTCAGCTATTTGTGTTGAAAAAAGTCACCAATTTGGCCGTTAAAAAAAAAAAAAAAAATTAAAAAATCATTGTTTTGTCTGAAATCATGGGAACTACCCTCCCTGCCCTAACCTGGTGCTTGGACACGCACGTTCAGTTCCCTGTTCTGCCACAGACTGCCCGCATCGCCTTGTCCACGTCCTTTTCTCTGTGTGTGGCAACAGAAGGGAGGTGCTTGCGTTTCCTCTGGGGAAAGAGAACATAAACCGAGAAAGTAAATCCAATAAAGAAAGCACGATATTCCAACACCTTAGGCAGATAGAAATATGTGTAAATGTAATGCGATCATTAATTTTCTAGTTACTGGATTAGCACTCTGAACAGGCAGCGATAACATTTGCTACAGCACCCCATTACCTGTATAATCAGTACTGGCACAGGAGGATTACAAAGCCTGCGACCATGATTGTAAAGACTCCTGATTTCTGGAAGCTTTAAATGTCACTGATAACACAAATCTTTGTTAAGCCTTTCTGGTTTATGTGGTGATGGTGTCAGTGGGAAGAGGAGGAGGGAGATGAGAACCGGGGCAGGGGAAGCGGGGAGGAAGGGAGAGGGGAGGCGGCAAAGTATATGGAAGTCTCCTTTCTGTGTTGGTACACAGCCCGATCAGAGTTCACTGGAGTTAATGGAAAGATTCCCACTGATTTCAGTGGACTTTGGACACAGCCCCAGAAGCTTCAAAATGTAAACAGATATGGGTATGTGCCTGACAGTGTAATTTCCCCTAAATAAAACCACTCCGGCATGAGAAGAGCCCCTCGAACACATGTTTGTGGGAGGCAAGCTTGGGGAAGAAGAGCACGCCAGCCTGCAGCCACGTGTCAGTAACAAAGGATCACCACAGAGCCTGGGTCCCTCCGCTCTGAACAGGGATATTGGCACTCAAGGGTGCCGTGGCCTGTGCTCCCCTGCGTTGCTGGACCTGTCACACACTCCACAGAGGGGTCTGGCTCTCCAGGAGGCACGTACCACCTGGATGTGGCCGGCCGTCTTAGCTCCTGCGTAGCCTTACTCCTGGCTGCTGCCGCTGAGCAGTTCCTCCACTGAACATCAGCACAGCCTCGAGCCAAGCAGAGGGGAAACTCAGCAGGTGGGCTGCCTTGGCTCCAAGTTATCACCAGGTACCCAAAAAGGAGGGGGACTAACAGCATGAGCTGTTTCGTCAGAGATGGGCCACCAGACAGGGAAAGGGTGAATGTAAGGGGAATGCCAGGATCAGGCTGCAGTTTCCAATTCCCTCCAAGCTGTAAGAGCAGGCAATAGGGCAGCCCTGAAGTGCAGGCTGCGGTTGGAGGGCATTGTAGTATGTCCTGCTGTTTCCTTTGAGCTAGGGCTAGCTTTCACAAGGCCAAGCAAGAGGCAAATCAGGGAACTGAAATGGCTGAAAATTAGCCCTGCAAAGGAGCTGAGACAACCCCTGACCACACAAATACTGCTGCCAGCATGGGGAAGGGCAGCACAAACTGGCCACAGTCAGGGCCTGGAGCAGAAGGTATGGCCAGGGGTGGTGGCATTGTCCTTTCAGATGCAAGGAGAGCAGAAGTCAGGAGGCTGAGGATGGGAAAAGGTTTCTACAACTGGACTCAAAGCACGTCCTCCAGAGAGAGAGCAGAGACAGAAGGAAATGAGGAGTTTGATCCTGCTCCCAGTGAGACCAGTGGTTGTGGCACTGACTGCAAGAGCAGCAGGATGGGCTCCAAGGACGTATGCAGGACCTAGGAGCTCCCGGCAGAGAAGCCAGACGCCCGGGCTCCTAGTCAGTATAGCAATTAAACACTTGCTGAAGGGCATTGCCACTGCAGTCACCAGGATTGCACCCATTCACTCAAGAGTCCATGTTGTCCTTCACAGAGCAAGTATGACTGAGAATTTAATTCCACACCTTGACTACAGAGGATATTGTGAAATCAATGTCAACACACCCCGCGTTACGTTTATTGCTCCTCTGGCCATTTTGCACCCATGCCTCGTTAAAAGTAAGTAGCAATGGAGACTACCCAAACATTTTGAGAAGTCTGAGACTTTCTATGCAACTCTAGTTTCAATTGCCCAATTTCTTTAGGAATTTTACACTTATCTCAGTCAGTCTATTAACTCTAAATATTATAATGATGAGGAGAACATTCACAGCGGGAAAACAGTTTTGACCTGGCATTAAAGACACAATGATTAATGTCCATATTTAGCTGTTCATAGTAAACATTTTTCTCCTGCTTTCAGAACAGGAAAGTATTTCAACACATACCAGGATTCGTTGTAGCATCATTAATCATGATGAATTACCCTAGTATTCATGTGGATGCAAAATATAATTCCTTGGGAATTTCACTGTAGCTTAGCATTAATTTGTATTTACGCTATTACAAACTCCCATCCCCTTTCAATCCTTCCTTTTTGCAGTTCCCCCAGGTTCTCTTGCGTAGTCACATACTGTAACATTTCATTTATTTAATATTGCTTTCTTAAGTTTGTATTATTTGTTTGTTGTTCTTTGCCGCTTTCACCCACTCAGCTATTCATTCATTCCTGTTAGAAATTAACAGGCTATGGCAAAAGCAACTTGTCCTCAGTGAGAGCCATAAATTCACCACCCCACTTCACTAAGGATACATGACAACAATACAACACCATAGTCTCCTCTCTCTTTCCCAGCTCCCCTACTCAGAATTTCAGTCCTCAGTCCTGCAAGTCTATGTTGCACTTAAGCATCTAAATCTCTGTCACCAGCTGGTTCTTATGATGTCCCACTCTTAAATTCAAGCACTACAAGTTACCAATCTTAATAAATTATAGATCTGAAAGTGAGGGAATTCCACAGTCTGGGATCAAACAACATCTCGTCTTCACTGGGAACACTCACAACAACAAAGTCATTCTCTCTTTCTTCAGTTTTAATGGGGAAACCAGTATAAAAGGCCTTGGAATTAACAAAAAGCATGAGCCCTACATAAGTTTATGCTTAAACAAGCTGTCCTGAGGGCAACTACTGAAGTAATCTGGCTGGAAAGACCAAAGAGCAGATTTGTTTGAATTAGTGCAAGGAAAAAAGAAAGAAAATTTCCACTGCCCCAGAAAAAGAGGACTGCAAATACATCCCAATAATTTGTCCTCCAATGATAGCTATTATGTTTAACATGAAAACAAAATCTTTATTCATAGCAGGCTTAGATAATATACCTCAAAATATTTCCTTGGTGCATAGATGTGCATTTTGAACATCTGATTAAGACATTCGTAGCCACGGGCACTGTGTATTTTTCTTCATACGTCATCCTTTTTACGCAATTGTGTTGCGTGTTGTACATATTTGATGCATGGAATATTTATGTGAGAAGATGCTAGCAGAAACATAGGCTCTGCCATAACAGATGAGGCAGCTTGTCCATCAAGCCCCAACACCCAGACTGTAAGGAAAACATTCCCTGTTGGTACAGTAGGAAAAAATTACTGTCCAAGAGAGGTCAGAACCAGGATTCTGGATCTGAAAACACTCACATTTTGAGAAAATTAGGACCCATCTCCAAAGCACTCATTTGGAGCCCTTCTCAAAAGGCTCCAAATTCTAATTACAAGTCCCTCTACTGTACTCAGGGAAGATTGAATACAGATTCAGGAAACTTCCTTAAAGTTCAGCTTCTTGAAGCCCTTAATTAAATCACTGTATTAGAAAAATTAAACACAGAGAAGGAAAATATCACATGGGAAAACTCCACATATTATTGTGGTATGAATAAAGTCAGGTTTTCTGCTGTTTGTTGCCCTTTATCCCCTACCCAAACCAATTCCCTGCTCCCTTTCCTATGAGATTCCTATCAAGCAAGAAACAGCACTCAGTGCAGCTAGTCCAGGGCTACGTATGGTCTGATCAGCCTTCAAAATGCTTGCTACTAAACCAACAAACTAATGCCTGAATTCTGCCTGCCAGCCCCTCAGTGGTGGTATTGAGATGACCTTCCCTCTCCCCAGATTCTGATGTTCATGAATTTAATACCTCTGAAAACTCAGCCTCTCTATCTCATGTAGCTGAAATTAGCCAAAAGCCTCCAAAGTGATAGAGAGAAGAGGAGATTGACCGTGATTACACAAACCTCAATTCCTTAGGAAACCAAGTTACAGCTACTGAGGACCAGTGTCACTTCTGACTCATACAGGCTTTGGCTTAACCAAGGTGGGGCAAGGGGTCCTTACCCTCACCTTTCTCTTCCTAGCACAGTCCTTTGTCTCCCTTGGCACGTGACATTGCCACGTGTCTGCACTGGCTGCCTTGTTAGGTAAGAGCTTATCTTCCCCAGCTTATACAAACTGTATCATCTGATGGCATTAGATTGCTCTCTGCTATCAAACACTAGATCTGCAGTGACCCATAAATCTTTGGTTACCAATTTTATTACACAAAACAGTGAGCAATTACTTACATTTACCTTATGACTCACTACAGATCAGTTCATTAAGTGAGTAACCCCTCCTTGTTCATTATGAGATATAAATTCACTCACGTACAGCATTTCATTGTATCTATATCCATCTCCTAATGCACACGTGTATTAATATTTATATATGTGAGATAACTGGTGGCATTTATCTATATGCAACTTGTGAAATACCAAGCTGTTGTGAGATATCATTTTGTGGCTCTGGAATTCACCATTTGCTGACAAGGACTATATCACTTATTGCAAGACACAGGAGCAAGGCTGGTAAATAAATCCTAACGGTTTGTCACAGTATCACAGAAAGCTTGCGGTTGGAAGGCACCAAGCCGGACCGCCTAGAGCCAGTTGCCCAGGACCATCTACAGATGTCTTTTGAATATCTCCAAGTTGGAGGACTCCACAACCTCTCTGGGCAACCCGTGCCAGTGTCTGGTCACCCTCACAGTAAAAAAGTGTTTCCTGATGTTCAGAGGGAACCTTCTGTGTTTCAGTTCATGTCTGTTGCCTCTGCTCCTGTCACTGGGCACCACTGAAAGAGCCTGGCTCCGTCCTCTTTGCACCCTCCCTTCAGGTATTTCTATACATTGGTGAATTTCCCCTGAGCCTTCTCTTCTCCAGGCTGAACAGTCCCAGCTCTCCCAGCCTTTCCTCACAGGAGAGATGCTCCAGTCCCTTCATCATCTTTGTGGGCCTCCACTGGGCTCTCTCTAGTGTGTCCATCTCTCTTGTACTGGGAAGCCCAGACCTGGACACAGTGCTCCAGGGGTGGCCTCACCAAGGCTGAGTAGAGGGAAAGGATCACCTCCCTCAACCTGTAACACTCTTCCTAGCGCAGCCCAGGATACCGGTCACCTTCTTTGCTACAAGGGCACATCACTGGCTCATGTTCAACTTGGTGTCCACCAGGACCCCCAGGTCCTTTTCTGTCAAGCTGCTTTCCAGACAGCCATTCTCCATCACATATTGGTACACGAGGTTATTCCTTTCCAGGTGCAGTACTTTGCACTTCCCCTTTCTGAACTGCAAGAGGATCTTATCAGACCATTTCTCCAGCCTGACACCATCCAGGGGTCCCCCAACTGGACTTTGTACACTGATCACGACCCACTGGGCCCAGCCATTCAGCCAGTTTTCAATCCACCTCAGTCTTTGTCTACTCAGACAAGGGCTATGTGAAGCAAGTTTTCTCCTGTTTTAGATTGGCAAATGCTCCATGACATGGCAAAGGAAGCAAGGTACTGACACTAGCCTTCAGACCTCCATGGGAAGGTACATGGGGAGACTCCCAGGTCCACTGGAAGAAGACAGAAACAGATAGTCAATGCTCTCACAGTTGGGTGGGGTCCAGGCTCCTTCAGACTGTCCAAAGCTAGAAACAGCTGACCAAGATGAGCTGGAGAGTACTGAGAAGAAGCACAAAGCTGCAGCAAAAGAATGACAGGCACCCACAGGTAAAAAAATTCTTCAGAAAATTGAGGCAGGAAAAATATATAGCATGTTACGCTTTATTTGTGGGGGTGTGTGAAGGGGAGGGTTAGTAGGTCAGCCTATTTCTTGTGCTATCAAAGTAAAAATTAGGCCCTTTTAGAGTCTGACTAAAGTTTAGTACCTCTAATATGTCCTGCGCCTAACACACAACCCTGAAAAACTACACTGTAATCATAACACAGGTATATCGCTGCTCTGGAGGAACATGTGTGTGTGTGGTACGAGGTATGGAAGGCATCGACACTAACTCTATAAAGGGGTGAAAAAGAGGGAGCCTCTGTGCTGAAAATGGGCTGGAGGATGTAAGCCAAAATGTTAATGATATCATGGGACATGGAGTGGAAACAAGCGGGAAGTATTTTACTCCCTTGACAATTTGTTCTCGACTCACTCGGTTTAGTAAGGATGATTTGTGAGATTTAAAACTGGTCCAACCTTCAAAGTCCACTGATGACACAGCAAGAAACACAGCTCAGATTGTAGACTTCCTCTCTGGTCAAAACCAACAGGGCCAAGGCCCATCTCTGCTGTCATCGGACAACTGAAAGCCAAGATAAAGGCACATGCCATGCCACTCTGCTAAACTTTGAGCTTCCACATCTCCAAATGAAGGGCATCACGAGGCCCTGATCTGATATCACAATATTGACAGGAGGTGAATATTCACAGCAGCTGCTGCCAAAGGGCAAAGTCTTCCTCCTTAAAGATAACATCACCCAAAACAGGCCCGCTTCTTTTTTTAAAATAGACTAATGAGCCACTGTATCTGGGTGGATCACATGGCTATTGTGTGAGTCAGACCTTGAGATTTATTCAATTATTACTCCATTAAGACAAATTGTCAATGAAGTCAGTGGGAGTTTAATCTGAAAGGGGAAGTGGAGAGTGGAACAAGGGAAACTTTTACCCCCTGGCCACATAGATCTTATTTCAGTCCTATATGGCTGAAAAGCACCTCAGGTGGTCCATAAGGCTCTTCTTAACAGCAGTCCATTTCTGTGAACACATTCTGCACAAGTTTTCATACATGTTTAATTTTACTCAGGAGAATCCCCAAACAACCAGGATTGAGTTTAAGAGATATACGATGATCCAGCCAAATGACAGCATTTTATATTTGGACCTATTTTGGCACTGCTTCTTTGGCTCTAAAACAGTTTAAATACACATCACCTTTAGTCTTCAATTTTTCAAGTAATCTTCTCTTGCAGTTGTAAAACAATTATATCCTTTAAAAGGTCCAGTTCTGCTTGCACAGCAGTGGCTGGCTTTACTCTGCTGTGAGAGGAAGAGCTGACCTTAATACTCCACTTGATAAAAAGTGATTGTGTTTTAAAGTAAGAGTTAAAGTTAGGGTGAACTAAGGAGCTTCAAATAATTGCATAGGCAGCTGGCATCATAAATCGTTAACTTGCTATACGCTTTCTCCCACACACTGTTAAACTGATCAAACTGGCAGGATGCTTATAAGCTACACCTCTTCAATAACAGTGTCCAAAACAAGCAAACCGTGCACGGTTTGGTTTGTACTATTCTTGTTTAATCTGGAGCAATCTTGTTTAAAAAAGAATTGATCGGTGCCCAGCAAGATTTTGTGATTAAAACCAAAATAAAACATGTTGGGTCAACTTTCCTCCTGATGTCATTTTACTCATTTCAATAAGACAACACTAGGAATGCCTATGATCTGTGCTACATACTTGCCAACAAACTCTGATCAGTGTACTACTAAGATAACAAAAATACTAACAAAAAAGCAGAGACTGAAACTGGCCTCTTTCCTGCTCCCAATGAAGATGGAGTAAAGATCTGCCATTTGCTTGGAACAGCCAGCATGAATAATAGCAACATGAATGCCAATTAAACCAACCAACTTTTTCCCCTTTCATTTTTGTAGTTTGATGATACGAACGGCCACTTTTACCTTTGGGACTTCTCAAAAAAACATTCCCTTATTTTCACTTGAAAAGCACGGTGGGCTGGATTGTGCTGCCTCTCACCAGTTTTACAGTGGTTGCAGTGAAATTGTCCTGTATTTACACTGGCAGAAACATCAGAGAGTAGTAAAACCCTACCTGTAAAGACACATGTTGATACCCATTCAATAGTGGATGCGTAAAAGCTAGTCACAACTCCACTGGAGGATACACCAGTGTTAGAAGCTACACTGCCAGCCTCCTTGGAAAGCATTTTCTGCTTCTCTGCCATCCCACCTAGTGTGAGGCAGAGTGGAGCAATGACTGGGACATCGCAGTCCATTCCTGACGTCAAACTCCCAGCTCTACCGCGCACTTTGGGCAAGACCTTTGTCTTAGTTCTCATCTTCCTTAAAACATACCCTCACAGGTGCTTTGAGACTTACAAAAGAAAACCTTGATATAAGAAGAACAGTCTCAGGCAAATAGTAATCTGAATAATTTAAACAGTTACGTTCTCACACACTCACAGCTGCTTTCAGAGAGGACAAAAACCAGATACACTTGAGTCAGCTGTGATTTGCTGACCTTGGAGGAGGAACTAAAAGCGATTACCCTGTTTCTCTTGGCATTTATGAGACATGTTACCATACATAAGAGGGGGAGGGAATGAAAGAAAGTGAAGCACGCATGTCATGATTAAATGTTGCCTAGGCTAAAATTGGATAGTTGATTTCAGTGTGATTCAAAGTGGCTCACCCATTTTGAAACACCAAAGATCTGTTGCATCGTCTTCCAGGAAACAAGGGAACAGTTGAGGTGCAAGACATTTGCAGGGATTAGGGACCAGCTGGGAGGTGATGAACGGAGAAACAGCGGAAACCCGTTAACCCTAGTTTTCCGTTACTTACAGAAAATTCCCTACACAGAGGCTGCTATTGCTATTGCAGTCTGAAAGTGCGGAGAATAAAGAAATAAATAAGTAAGAAAGATGGGGGGGGGGGGTTTGAGGGGATGACACTTCAGTTGGTGTTTACTGAGCCATCTCTTGACAAGCAGTGACCTGCAACCATTTCTCACTGCTTTCTCCGTGTTTCACACAAAGAGTACATGGGCAGGAAAGCAACAGAGGTGCATTTTGAGGTATGTGTATGTATATGTAAATAAATAAACAAATAAACATGCAGAGGTATAGGTATATGTATATATGTGCATTTATATACATATATACGTGTGCATATACATACTTCAAAGTATATATATGTAGGTATGTAAAGTATCAATGGCATACATATTTATATCTGTCCCTCTCTTCAACATACATATATCTGTCTCTCTCTTCATAGTAAACAGAAAACTGCATCAAACAACATCAAATTGTGCCAAAACCCAATTCTACAAACAGGCACTGTGAAGTCTACCATCTTGGTTCACTCCAACATTTTACACTTAAACCCAATTCTACCTAACCTGTATTTTCAAGGTTTTCCAGTTTGCACCCGCAGAAAATTTCCAGTGGAGCTGCAGATCGCTCTGTAGTGATTCCATTCCCATGCCGGTGGGCTCACTTTCCTTAAACACCTCTCAATGACTGCACAGGAACAGTCACAGACCAACGAGAAGCTCACAAACTGCAGGCTGACAGCTGCTGCGTGCATATACACACCCTATTCAGTGGTGATTGTTTCACCTGTTTGTCACTCAGGCTCATGAGAAGACCCATACAGCCTTTTTTGTACTTGCACAACCACCTCGGGCGCCCATTCTTCCATCTGGGAAATCCCACTGCCAACGAGGTCATGCAGCGCTGGAACAGCTCTGGACTAAGCGTGGACACGCAGATCAACCCCGCAGACCGAGGGCAGGGTGCTCAGCACAGCCCTGATGTTCTGGACTCAGCACACATCCTTTGCACAGTTATTTTACACTGGCACAGAGGCCCTCTCTATGGGACTTGGGACATCTGCCTGGCAGCTGGAAGTTCAAGGCAGGTGCTCACCTTCTTCCTTTTGGGACAGCACAAAAGTTTCTGGGTAGAAGAAGGTATATCTGGACGTGTGACAGTCCTGCTTTTGGATGAGATGTTGCGCACGAGAAACAGTGTCAGATTTTAACTGCTATGTTTATGTTGAAAATAAACAGATTCTCTTAAAATCCTGTTTAAATCTTAAAAAATCTGACCTATATTTCCTTGGTTTTACCCTTATGTTAGCAGGCATTGTTTAGTCCTTTTTCTTTATATCACTTTACATCTAATTAGCAGTTGAACCATTCCAGTTGTTAAGCATCATCACCCTTCCAATATTTTCTACAATTCTGCAGCTGTAGAAGTTGTCCATACAAAGTCTTTGAACAATGAAAGAAAAAGGAGAAGGAAAATCAAGGAATGTTTTGTCCTGTATAATAGTTAATGATAACTACAAATCTGAAATTTGCAGGTTTTCTTCTGTCCAGTCTGTCAAACACCAGCACCACAAAATATTTAACAAGATTTGGATTCTGAAAAGATTTATTTCTAGACTTAACTTTAAGCAAATAATTACTTGCGTTCTTAAATCCAGGGTTAGTTTTGTGTGGAAAGAGGTGTCAGAATGCCAATACATATGGCCAGGGACATTTTAGCTGATTGAGAAATACATGTGCTTTTTTTCTCTTTT
The DNA here is from genome assembly GCA_947846985.1 of Fratercula arctica. Lineage (NCBI taxonomy): Eukaryota > Metazoa > Chordata > Aves > Charadriiformes > Alcidae > Fratercula > Fratercula arctica. Next base: position 100,146,051 of record CANTUZ010000001.1, read on the forward strand.
TTTTTTTTTTTCCTGGAAACAGATATGTCCATTCTAGAACTTTCTGTTCCCAAATTAACCCTATTTAAATTTAAATACTGGAAAAATTTCTCCCAGAAACGGGGTCTTTATCTTCCTTCTTTGCATCAGAAGTTATTCCAAACCTCTGGCCAGCAATTTTAGATGTTCTGTATTGATTTTCCTTTGCTGGCACCTTCCAACAAGGCAGCAAAGCCCAGAGGCGGCTAGCTGAGCTCAAGGGTATTCGCAGCATTTATTGCAATAGACAGCCCCCTCAACGGGAACCCACACGGGAATGTTTAATCTGGCCAGTCAGAACAGGCCAGTTAAACATCAGCTGGAAAAAGCACTTGACAATATCCTGTGGAGAAGCCGCTAAGCACTGACAGGGGCTGATGAGCAAATAGATTTTCCCAACTCTGTTTCCTGTGACTTGCTCTTCAGAACTGTTTAGTGGATTACAATATGCAGCTCATAAATATTAATTTTTATTTTTGTTTATACCATCGCAGTGGTTTGAAAGACATTTTAAAGATAAATTAAATGAGACTCCTCTGAAGAGGTCACTGTTCATCAAATACAAATCGAATCTACAGGTGAAGATGAAAACACCTGGGAGGAAGGACTGAATGGCTATGTGACAGTCAGATGCAATGAATAGCTCTTGAAACCTGAAGATGAACAGGAGTCTCCCTCCGACCTGCAGGTAGAATTTAACATGAACTTTAGTGGACTGTCAAGGCTGGAATCGGGACTACAAAGGTCATCCAGGAGAAGTCAGTGTGACAAGAAGCCAGGAACAAATTTTAGACTCTCTATGTGACAGGGAACCCGGGCAAGGGGTTGGAAACTACTGTCCTCCTTTCCATCCTCCTTCTGTCCTCCTAATACCAACAAAGTGAACAGAGTTGCAAGAGAATGACTGCTGTGTAAACTACACCATGGGTTAATTCTTCAAGCCCTTCTCCAATTTTAGAGCAATGTAGCTCCAATTATTCTAACTAAATTACCTGTGATCTTCGTGGGGCATCTCAGCCCCATTAGCCTCATGTGCTCCATGAGACCAGAATCAAACTCTCTCTTTTTCCAAACTAATAGGCAAAAAAAAGCATTGACTACACAACATATATTACAAGGATGTACAATTTGCTGGAGTAAGGAGCACAATGACATGCTGACTAAAGCATAGATTGGCATCACTGTCATTGACACGCTGTCAACGATGGGTTCACGTTACACCTGAGCACAAATGTTACTACGCAGAACGACAGTGTAATATCAAAAGCTAGATCACGTTACTCACCCAGACTGAAACAACAGATTTACTGACACAGACTAAGCTGGCTATGGTAGTGCTGCTATTACCCCGAATCAGTACAGCTACGTTCATGAATCAGAAAGATTTCTGTAACTGTTTTTCAATAACTGAGTTCTTCAGTGAATTCTTAGGTCGTAGCAACAGCATGGTTTTATACTGTGAGATGGCAGCAACATTAGCACGATTTGAAGGAACAAACAAAATGGCCCCAGTGTCTATAAACCAGCAATCAGCAGCCTCCCGTGTATTGGAAAAATATCCAGGAGGGTGTTACTGACATGGATCCAGAGCCAGGGCAAAAAAATATGTGCTTAGATATTTCTGTAATGCATGTTCATTTTCCAAACCAGCTTTTAGGACTCTGGTATTAAAAATGACTGAATAAAGGAAGGAGTTATACTATTTTTATTTTAATTTTCCCCTCATTTAAAAAAAGGAAAAATGTAGTGAAACATCTACATCTACAAAAATCCTGATTTCTTTTTCTTCTCTGCTTAGAAGGGGTGTTTCTTCAAACAAACAAAAAAAAAAACAAAACCACAAATAAAAGAACCTATAATTTTTTGTTCATTTTTCAATTCACTGCAATTTGAAATATAATCATAAATAAATGTTTAAATAAAATTAAAAGTAAATATAAATAAAAGCAAATATAAAAACCCCAAAACATCATAAATGTGAGACTGCTTCTAGCAATATTTAATAGACAACTTTGCATACAACGCCTTTGTGTGTATCTTGGTAAGCAAACCTGGGCTTGCTACTCTGCAACATCAAATCAAAAGTGCAAGGCAAATTCCAAGTAACACATTTAAAATAAGCATCAAGAATATGATCACAGCAAAATCACATACATTATAACTCAAACAGTAGTTAGAAGGTGAAGGCAGGAGCTGTAGTTTGAGGATCAATGGCCTGAATTTTGCAGGAAGTCTGATAAGATGACCATGATGGTCCAAATAGGTTTAACTAGCCTTTTAGTGCATTTGAATTATTATATCCCTTTATTACAAGATCAGATATTCTTTTACCTAAGAACACCTACCACACTCAGTGCTCAGGACTGACAGCACAGAGCTAAAGAATAAGCTGACTTTTTCCTTTCCGTCTTCACTTGTTAGCTTGTGACTTATGCATTATACTCTATATATGTATACTTCCAGTCCTTCACCGGGAGGTCTCCTGGAGGTGTTCACATCCCGCTTTCACGCTGACAGACAGGGGTCTGAAAACACCATTCAGTGGTCACCACCTGCTTCGAGTCAATGAGGTGGGTATTCTATGAATAAATAGCAGGTGACTGTTTAATTAGAAGCTTGTCCTAAAACACACATGCAGAGGGGGCAACTGATCAGATTAGTCTTTCATTTATCCATTCTCAGGGTTTTGGCTTATAACTTTAATATTGTTTTTTAAAGTATCAGAGAGAGTCAGGGAGACCGATACCCCCCACAAACAAATATACATCCTATCTGATTGCACCTGACTTTTATTAAGTGCTGGTTTTCACTTTTGTCCCCAACTATATTCATTTCAAGAGTTCTTCCAGGTAAAGTAGGTGATGTGACCTCTCTGACATACCACATATTTGTCCACATCTCTATAGAAGAGCTCTTCTGCTTCTGAACATAACTACATGTTGTCCCTTGTCCACACGTACTAGATAGATATAAAGGAAAGGGAAACATGCAAATAGTTTTTGGAGGAGACCAGCACTGGATACAGATCTTGTGCATTTATCTGTGAAAAGTTTGTTACGTTAGAGTTGTTTTTTAGATTACATTGTCCCTGTGACACCTCTTGTAGCGTGAAACAAACAAACAAACCTTATTTCTTGCAAATAAATAGAAGAAAGGGAAAAAATGAAGCTGCGATGATCAATTTAAGGAAGTAGAAGAGAACTGTTGCCTCTTCTTTAAAATAATTGCAGTTTCCCCATAACTATAGTAGAGTTTGTAGCAGCCTCCTCCCTTACTTTCTCACAGCAGATGCCTACAAAACCAGATTTATGGATCCTCTCTTCAAGCCAGGTGGTAATGAAATGATGATACAATATTTCCAGCTCTTAGCACAACCGGCAACTTGTAAAATGCTGAGGTGTGCCCATAAAACACAGACAAAAGTAGGTGGGGCTACTGCTTAATAGTAGTCATAATAATAAGATATTAATGATACTGAAAACTGAGTGGTATTTACCATGAAACTCACAGAGAGAAAAAGTCCTTCAGCTATTTTCCAATTTCATTAGACATTAGCTTGTTTCTTTATTTTACTCCTGCCCAACATAGCACTATTCTGCTTTCTGCACAGACTTAGAGGCTTGCATGTGCTGTATTTGGCACCGTTTTACAGTAAAGCGTAATTTATCTTTTAAATTTTGCTGCGATGACTCTCAGCCCTCAGGAAGGGCTGAGGCCGATCGTCATTTGTATTAAGACTCCGCAGAGGTCTTGCAGCAGGTACAAATGACATTTATGCTCACAGCACAGTATCGTTCTGCTGCTGAAGTCTTCGCGTTGGCAGGAACCACAGGCATGGGGCCCTGGCTGTCCAAAACATGGGCTGGGTCTGGCATTCCTCTACCACTCACGGGTGTCCTTCTGGAAAAATTCACACCTCTGCTTAAATGACAAGGGGAAACCATTGCTTGAGAAGTCAGTGAAGGCACACAGTTATGGGCCTTGGATTTTTTTTCCCTTGGTCTCCATTCACCAAAAGTACAGTGGCTCCGTCCGTTGTCAAGTGATCACTGCTGAGAGGCTTTGCGAAGTGACAGAAAGATTTGCAAAGGGTTGGTGAGATTCTGCAAATTTTTCATGCACCTTAAATTTTACTGTCACTGCTGTCAATATTTGTTGAAGCATTTCATGGAAGAAATATCTTGCTAAAAATCTAGCAATAAAACTGGGCAATCGTTACAATTAAAGTCCTTCAGGTTAAAAAAACCCCACAGATTATAAATATTCCTTTTTATCTCACCCGACAAAAATGGCTGCTAAACCAGGACAGGCTTGTAGATGACACTTGTGCCTGAAGCACAGGTACAAGAGGTATGATATTTTACTTTTCTGTAGCGGTAGTTTTCACTCCAAAATGTTAGGTACATTTACTCTTCTAAGTGCAAATTCTGAACATCTCCTAGGATCAAACCAGCCTTATGTACAAAGATTGAGGAGCCTGACAGAGAAGCTGAATCTTGGACACTGAATTCGCTTCAGCCTGCCACGATTTGGTGAAAAATGTGCAATGGAAGTCCCGTCGCTCTCTTTGTTCTGCCGTTGGACAAATGCCATTGAACGCCACGAGAACGGTTTCTGTATCAAAGTACAGTTGCTGTACTCCTCTGGGATCTGTAGTGTGAAGACATACCACTCTATTGTAGAAAAGTCTGATTTACCTGGTTCCACCATACAGCCCAAGATGCAGTAAGGTGTGCCTACAACAGGATGAGTTAAGCTAAACCTTAAATTCCTGCTCACTTGAAAAATAATTGTCGGACAAAACACAGTTTTGCTGACTCCATCGGTGCTGCCCATATCTGCAAGCGTAAATGAAGGGTAATGCAGCTGTTCATCTCACAAACCGTTGTGTATTTTGACAGTGTGGTTTTCCCCTCTTGCTTCCCTCTTTGCTCGGCTCAAACAATGAGTCTGTCCGCTGATGTGCAGAAGAAAAACACAGCGCTCAGATGCCAGACATTATCTGCTGCTTTTTGTCAGCTCTTTTGCACCCTTCCCTTCTTGCGACCTGCTAACAGTATCCGTAAGAATATGTCCAAAAAAATTAACATTTTAGGTGTGGAGATTTCAGAACTATTCAAGCCTTGTCCTGTGCAGACCCTTTGCAGAGACCTCTTTTGCCATCAGACAACTCCTAGTTCTGGGTCCGCACACCTGAGGCGAGCTGCAGATGCCACCTTCTCTATAGCTCTGGGGACCAGGCTCTCCGTTGTTTGCCTTCTGTAACAACACCTCAGTTTCTTATAGAATAGGATGAGTTTTCTCTTTTTTTGTGTGTGTGTGCATGCAACAGCTGGTTATGCAATCATTTCGGGGAGGGGGCCTGGCAGGCAGACTCCTCTGAAATCACATTCATCAGCCTAAAAAACCACCACTGGTGTTTGCGATACGAGCTCTCATCCAACAATGCCGTGGTGTGGAGGAGCCTCAAGAATACCCCAGAATGTCAAGTGAACGTCCCTCTCTTTGTGTAAACAAACGCGCAGTCCTCACAACAGGATTTGCTTATGCCAGTCAAAGAAAAAAAAGTGTAGGGGGGGTATACGTTACATGTATTATCCTGTCTGTCACATCACCTTCGCTGCCTCATTATTTATTTATTTATGTTCGAGCCAACCTGTATTCCGTCTCGGGCATGGCAAGTGCTTATATCTCAGGAATCATGCCCACATTTTACATCCCAGGAGCTCGGCTCAGCCTGGGGCTGCTTGCGATTCCCATTACAGTCAACAGGAGCTGCACATGTCCATCCGGGAGGCAGTGTCCCTTCAACCTCCTGGTGACACGTCTGCTGGCGAGCCGAAAATTAATATTTTATAGCAGAGAAAAATAACTGGAAGCAGCCCTGCTACACCGTAGTAGCCATCGCTGTGCGTGATGTATAGCATGCTGCCTAGCAATGTTGCTAAGCAACGCAGCACCATCCAAGAAAATCCCGCATTCGCTCGTAGTGGCTGGTGGGGTGGGTCAGACGTGACACTTTGCACACAGAGCGATGCGGAGAGAGGTGTGCTTTGCTCAAGACTATTACGGCCATCTCCGATGGCTAATACGTCTCGCCTATTATTCTCCCTGCACTGATGAACTACTTCACAATGCGCCGGGCGCCGCAATAATTTTCCGCTGAAAAAAAAAAATACCTCCCCCCCCCACCCCCACCCCCCACGCTTCCTGTTTCTTAATGCTCTTCAAACCTGATTTAGAGAGTAGCGAGTAGTGGAATTTTACAGCTACATCCCATGATGCTCTCGCGCTCGCTCTCAATCCCATGGCCTGGCTCATACCTCAAACTAACCGTAAAGTCAGATCACAATGATGTGACTCACTATTATAACTAAAGATAGATCTTGTCAAAAGCAGTCATGAGCCCTGGATGCTAGAGGTTGTTTATTCAGCGTTGTGTTTTGGGGTGGGTATTTTTCCTCTCTCTCCTGCCTCCCTAACTTTTGACATTCGAAGGTCTATCCCATGTTAGTGAGTATGTGGGTGAGCCAGCAGGTATGGCACACGCTTTTGGTGATCTAGGGGAAGCCATGGACGAGCTGCACAGAAGTCTAGCTGCGGCCGTGAGTTCAGCCTCACACAGGTCCCAGGTCAGAGTTTCACAGTGGCACGGGCTGGGGACTCCCAAACACCATGTGGGCATGGGGCAGGACAGCCACAGAAAGGAGGGAGAAACATTTTTAAGAGGAGTTTCTTCTAAGCCTAACAACCCTTTTTTTTTTTTTAGTAATGTTTACATACCAGCTGTTTTCAAGTGTGAGCATTCATCTGGAGCGTTTATTACCCACACAGAACAAAGCAGCACTGATGCAGGAGATGAAGGGAGGCAACCTAGACACCAACCCAGACAAGAGGGGCTCTCACCCCAAGACCAGCAGCTCCTGCTAAGGCCACAGAATGGCTCAGCATTGGACAGGACAGGCAAGACCTGCTCTGTTGTTAGATCACCCCAGCCACCCCCTGTGGTGAGGAAATGGGGACAAGGAGAATACAGGCTCTGGCGAAGCTCCGTGGGCATAACAGGTCTGTGGGGCAAACACAGCTGGGAGCTGGGGAGATACTGTCCTGAAGGAGAACAGCTCTTGCTGGTGCAAAGCAATTTGAATTCCCCCCAGCTTCAGCCACCCAAGCACAGGGAAAGGAGGATTGACTTTGATTACACCATAAACATAGATACGGAAACTGGCAGGTGAGGGAGCTGGAGAGAGTTCTTTTTATGGACGTATTGGATCCATTTCAGCCCTGTATAATTCCACTAGTGTCAAAGGCATTACATCAGGGGCAAAACCAAACCATTATTTTTAACCTGGCCATTTCCTTTTATGCCCTTCATTCAGGAAATCCCTATGCAAGTGCATGATTTCAGTCATGTGAATATTCTCACTGGAGGCAGTGTGACTGCTCATGTACTTGAAGTGGAACACATACATATATACATGCGGGACTGGCGCCTAAAACAGCATTGGAGGGAAAGAAGAAAGAAAATTAGTGTGGGAATACCTGAACAACAATGTACCGTGAGGGTCTGTGAAAAGTGTCTGCCCTCTTGAGTGACAGTAAAATTTCTGGCTATGTTTTCCCTTTTAAGCTTGACAGTTTCTCTAAGACCAGCAGCACGTTTAGGAAAGCATTTTAGGGTATTACTGCTGTAAAGGGGGGGCTGGTGGTGTGGAGAACAAAATACCCAAAGGGCTCCTAAAGTATTTGAAAAAAATTTTAACAAAGCAGCTAGTTATGCAAATGTCCTTTGGGGACTGCAATCTGTGTCTGTGACTTTCACAACCTTGCCCTGATTCCCTCTCCTGCACTTGCAGGGAACACCCTAGGGGTCTTCACAGGAAGCCTCAACATACGTATTTTTCTGCATTGCTTCTGGCTTCACATTTCTGGTGTTCCTCAAAAATCATGACTTCCAAACACCAAGAATTACGACCTCCAACCAGCATCATGGTAGCAATCTTCTACAGAAATCTTCTAAACAGTGACTCTCATATATTTGTATCTCACAGCAACCTAGAAGACAGATGAGGAAAACATCAATCAAAGAAATCTGGTTGATGAATTCCCGTTCAGTTTCTGTGTTACACCTAGACTACTTTTAAAATCCCCATTCGCACACTTTACGAAGACCTTTTTCAAAAGGCTGTGCGCATGTTATAACGTCTGGCTGCAAAATGAAATGTAACTACAAATCTTGACCTATCAGGTTTAAGCCTTCGACATGTGATCTGAACAAGGGTGACTTTCACAGGTACCATACCGCAAGATAAACGATTCAATGAAGTTCCTGAAATCAGCAGTTACTCTGGTTTGCAGCACAGTAAATGAGATCAGGTTTGCCATAATAAATGAGTCCATAAAGAAGCTGCTCACATACATTGCAAAACAGTCTAACAAGAGTCAGAAGACTTGCTGAATTAATTTGTCATTACGATGGGGTAAGAGCTACTAGAAATAGTTATGTCTTTGACTCCTAGAATAGACTTTAATTTCTCATGCTCATCCAAATGAGGGAAAACACCATCTTTATTTTTCAAGTGCCATGCCCGCCAAACTTCCCCTTACTTGCATGTGGACTCTTTAAATTTGCTAAGAAAGCAACCAGCTCAGTTTCGTCCCTACTTTCTGTCTCAGGTTTATGTATTTGCTATTCAAACGAGACAGGCAAATCCATGAAATTCATTTCACAGGACATTGAGCAAATGGAATGTGGAATAATGTTCTTTAGTTTCTGACATATGATCGAAGACAAGTTTGCTACAAGGAAAGAGAAGGACACATGCAACAGTCCTGAAATGGATAAAAACCTTGCTACAATAACCATAGTTAATACGCAAATAAAGTTATATTATTAGTATTGGCTTCCCTCTTGTGGTAATGAGTAAGCTGTAGCCCTAATATGTAACCAGAATCTGCTGAGGCATCTGTCTAACACAAAATGCTGCAATATGCTCATTGGGCAAGACCCTTGCATCTATGCCCAAGACAGCTAATTGCAGTTCAAGGCAGATATGAAGACCTAGATGTGGCAAGTGGATGGCAGGCTGTGGTCTCGGCTCTACAGAAATACCTCTGACTTGAGAATTTCAGAGATCTACCCCGCTATGACTCAGGCCAGTATCTGGCCCAAGCTTAAATGAAGGAAGACAGGTCTTCCACTCGAAGGTGCACTTTCAGTCCTAACTGAGGGGTGGTTCTTGTTCCAGATCTGTTCAGTCAATGGCCTCTGCTGATTCTGACACTTTAGTGGGCATTTCTGTGACAGACCTCAAGAATATGGACCAACACCGCTAATTCACTGTGATGTTGCCATTCTGACACCAGAGGTGAGTCTAGGTTAACATCTCATTTTCCATGGCAGTGATGGAGCAGGCATGATGGTCCTCCTCTTCTCTATTTTCTCCATAGCCACTTGCACATTACCATAATTTGACTGACATTTGTGAATTTACTTTTTTTTTTCAACAGCAGTGTGTGTAAGAAGGTATCATTGCTATTAATAAAGTGCGTTTCATCAACAGAATTTAAAGCTGTTTATAAAGGATGTTGGTCTCATTCTTGCTTTTTTACAGGCGGGGGAACTGAGGCGCAGAATAATTAGAAGCCAATCAGAAGGCCCAATGCAGAGCTGAAAATAAATCCCAAATCTCCTGAGTCTCAGTGCAATGTTCTAACCACTTCTCTGCCTATGTGTGAAATGGTAAAGCTCAGCTATTAGTACTACCTACACCAAAGCACGTCTATTGTTCATATATTTTCCAAAACCAGTTCTTTTTACCATTGTTCTTTCATGGACAACCTCCAAAACACATCAAAGTCAAACGTTCAAGTGAGCCCCCATCACCTTTTTGAGTATAAAGCCTTGCAGAGTATTGCTTATTTTACCAACCTATAAAAGTCTTATCATAGCTCAGCCTTAAATTAATTTTTCAGGCTTTCTAGGGTATCTTTAAAAAGTGTAGATTTTTTTAAGTCTACACTTTAAAAGTGTAGATATTTTGCCAAGGAAGCTACAAGCACCTATTTACAACAGATTACTATGGTAGCGTGGAAAAGAAACTAGAACACCATGAGCACCCCAGAAGCATCACACGCACAATAAAATCATAACGATTAATCATTTTATCATATAACAATGCTAGATTGAATCCTCCCTCAGAGGGCAGGAAGACGTAGGCTTAGATGCTTGGTTTTGCAAATATCCCTGCGAAGAGCTTTCAGTAGAATGTTCTGATGCTAAGGTCAGTGAGTTCAGTCACCTAACTTGATTAATATTGCTCCTGCTCCTATTCGGAATGCCCCTAGCCATTTTTGTGGTTTTACAATAATTCTTTACAGTTTGGAGAAAAAAATAAATGTTTTCTGTCCCCTACCACTGAGTGAAAAACCCTTTTCTTAATGGGAAAATGAGTCAGGTCTTCCCCAGGCAGCAAGATTTTAGTGGATGGGTCTCTCTGCCTGTAAATGCTTTAGTCCCTGCAGAGTCAACGTGACAGAGCACTTGAACTTACCTGCCCGAGCGGAACTGCTTATGGAGCAGAGGTATGGAAAACAACCAGGTGAATTAGATTCAGCGAGAGCACCAACTGTTCCTGTGGAAGATAAAGGGCAGCCCCTGGGAGAGAGGAAAAAAAAAAAACAAAACCCCAACACAAAAACCAACAAACAAAAACCTTCCTTCAGCAGCTGCGGGAACAAAAACACAGTAGCAATGGGGAGGTGAGTCGGGTCATAGATTTTCTGTGCCGCATTCTCTGAGCTGAACTCAAGCACCATGAATGGAAAACTCCTCCACTTCTTGTAAATAACATAAACTTTTTACAGAGGTCAGGAACTTGTTTGCAGCTACGCCCTGGCTCCTTTGGGGTTCTCCCAAACTCAGTCTGGGAATCCCAGGCTCAGCCAAAGGGAAACAGCCGGGTGCAATTACTGACTAGCAGGTGCAGAACAGCATTCAAAACAGACCAAAATCTCATGTTTCAGGTGAGTTGCAAGGTGAGGGAGAAAAGTGTGCAGTGTTTTCCGTATTGTTTAAAAATGTTGGGTCACTAGTATAATTACTAGAGGTTTTTATGAGTTCTGGGTTTTGTTTCTTTTTTAAAGGAGCTGGCCATGTTCTGCTGGAGGGTAAGTTTGGCGTGTTTTGTGGCACTGATATGCTCTTATCCCTGTGATGTTGTTACAAACCTCATCTCCTTTTTACCTCTACATGCTGCAAGTTCTACATGGAAAGGTCTAAGTCTTGCTGCAAGTTTTGTGACACTTCATGCAGCTGGGCCCTGGTCTAAATGCATCCCTACCACTACCACAGTTGAAGAATCATCCCATTCTTTCTAGAGATGTGGAAGTGCTGATTACAGTGAACTCTGTGGCAGTTATGCCTGTGCGAAGCCCATGTGTCTTCAATATAAGCGCAAGGGTGTGTCTGAATCTATCTAAACTCAGACCAAATATTTCCAAGATTTCTCAAATAAAAGGAAAATAAAATATATTTTGCATGATTTCAGTTCCAGTCTGTCTCAACAGGAGAAAAATGTGATGTTTATAACACCGCATTTACTGAGTACTTAAAGGTTACAATCCTACAAGCACTAAAACAGTAGACCCACAAATGAATGCTCTTCGAGATGTTTCTCATGGAAGAGCTTGTAAGTGTTCAAGTGCTCATTAAGTGACCAAATTGAAAACAAGGACAGAGGTAAAAGTCAAATGATGAATGACGGGCAGTTTAATTGCTTTGTAGGAGGGAAAAAAACCTCCTAAAAGCTCCCATGTAATGATGGTGGAGGAATCCATCATTATACCAGATATCCATATACCATAACAGGCTTTATCAGGGTTTAAATTTTCCTTCTAGTAGAAGGCATAAAGGTACAAACTGTTTATCACCTGCGGGATTTTACTTGTCTAAAATTAACCTGTGAGAGGTGCTCTGATTTTAATTCTTGAAACCACCATCAGGATTTGACCCAATCCCTGGTTCATTAAAGTACCCTGAGCTCTCAGTGACTTTAGTCTCAATAAGCCAAATTTTCTATGTATTAAAATGCTACAAGATCACAGAGTATTTCATAATTATACTAACAAAATTTGGGATATGGAAACCCGCTTCAAATAATTCCATTCTCTACACCATTCCAAAACTTCAGTACACGCACATTATCACACAAAAAAGAAATAGAGACATTTATTTTTCGCTAAAGAAAAACCAATATTTTTCTACATTTTAGAGATGCTTTTCTTAGTAGTGTAGTTATTAAAGTTATTGAGAAGCATGGTGTTATGCCAGGCTTAAACCTGTTGTAGACTATGCTTGTGCCTTTGAATGCCACCACAGCAAATGCAGCCAGGGATAGAAGAGAGAACTAAATTCCGATACCTAGCATAAAGCTTGTTGGTGATTCTGTCTTACTTCTGGTGGGACAGTAAACTGCATTTCCTAAAGAGCGTTATTCTAATTCTCTGTTTTTGACGTAGCCGAAGCGATCTCTTCGCTTTCAACTTGTAGCAACAGCAACGCCTAGTGTTTAAAGTCTGCCCCGCAGACCTCATGCAGCATGCTTTCCATTAACGCCATGCTTTGTATTTCAACAGCCCATCTGAGCTACTCGCACCACGAAAACTAATTACTTGAACTTGGCAAGTTCAAGCAGGCAGGCCTTTTACCATCTCTTATGGAAAAAAAGATGGAAGAATTAGGGAGAGTTTAACCATTCAAGATAGCGCAGTAGCAGGCAGGACCTGAGTGAGTTGCTCAAGGTCACGCAGAGAAGACTGACAAAGTCAGAGCTGCCTACCCTGTGCTTTACCTGGAAGATTGTGTCTTTGCCCCAGGAGACGCTTGGATCTAGTTTATCTGAGGGGGAGGAAATAGCTCATTGCGTTTCAGAGGTAGCTTCGCTATGTTAGAGGGCAGCAGAAAGGTCTATGAGGAAAGCACAGCTGACAATTTTTCTGTCGAAGAACTCACGCGACGTTTGCTCTCCTGTGGTGTCTGAAGGGAGGGATGCATGCGGGTGTGCGAGTGACAGGACCCTTACAGGCACGCAAGAAAGCGCTGCTGGTCACCGCGCCCTGTTACAGCAATTGCAGGACCCTCAAGCAGCCCCTTTCGCCCCAACCGCTCTTCCCATCCTGCGTCCACCAACACCGGGGCTGAGGGTAACCCCTCACGTGCAGGGCAGCCAGAGGCAACCAAGGGGAGCCATTGCCCTGGTCACTCCAGTCCTCTCCAGAGCCGCCTACCACCACCAGGCTCTGCCTGAGGAAAAGCCACCTTCAGCACCAGGCTGTGGGAAGGGGCGACGAGGGGGACGTGTCACACGGAGCTCCGGGATGCCACAGGGGCCCCTTGCCTTCAGCCGAGGGCAGGCCGGCCTCCTCCCTCGGCCTTGCCCGGCTGCATCTGCTTCACCCCCAACCTCCAGCAGGGCCTGGCCAAGCGGCTGGGAGGGCGCTGGAGAGAGGGAGAGTGGGCAGTGAGGGAGAGGGGCGGCACCCCTGCCCGTCCTCAGACACTCCAGCCCCCGGCAGCCAGCGCGGCGGGACGGGATGGCGCCTCCCTGAAGGACTACATTTCCCAGCGTGCCCCGCGGCAGAGAAAGGGACGGCGGGGCGAGGGGTGGGGCTTGTGTCCGCGCCTGCGCAGTGCCCGAGCCGCGGGGAGGGGAGCGGGCCCGGCTGTGACCTCGAGCGGCTGTCGGGCAAGATGGCGGCGGCGGGGCGGCTGTCCCTGAAGGTGAAGCTGGCGCGGCAGCTGAGCACGACGGCGGCGAGGCCGCTCTCCAAGCTGGTCAAGGTAAGGGTGGGGGGGGAGTCACCGGTGCGGTGGGCGGGCGGGCGCCGGTTCCCTGGCTTGGGGCCGCTTTCAGCGCCCGATCTCTCTGTCTCTCTCGCCCCCAGCCCCCCATCCAGGTGTACGGGCTGGAAGGGCGCTACGCCACCGCGCTGTACTCCGCCGCCAGCAAGCAGAAGAAGCTGGATCAGGTGGAGAAGGAGCTGAGCCGAGTGTGGGTAAGGTGTTTCCCCCCCCCTCCCCAAGCCTGCCTTTGCCCGAGCTGGCGCGGGGGAGGCAGCAGCGGGGCTGGGCCGCCGCCTCTCCTCAGCAGGGAGCTGGGCTCGGCTCTCGGGGGCCGTGGGGGTCCCACTGCCGGCTGGGCTGGCGAGTGTGCCGGCTGCCCTGCGCACCCGGCGATGAAGTTGCTGGGAAGGGATGCAGGAGGAGCGTCAGAAACATACAGAAACGTACTGTAAGTGAGCTACAGCCGGAGCTGCCACTTCACTTCCCGTCGGCTTCAGACCTCTTCGTTCTTACTCAGGGAATGACCGTGTTGCCTGTTTTGGGTGGTTCGGTTAGGCCTTGTAATGCTTGGAGAACTCCTGGTCTTTATCATGTTGGTTGTTTATCCTCTTAGACTCTCTTGAAGGACCCTAAGCTATCCAGTGTTGTTATGAACCCTCATACCAAGAGCGCAGTTAAACAAAAAGCTGTGAACGATGCTTTAGCAAAAGAGAAGATGTCCCCTATTACTGTCAACCTGATGAGTGAGTAATCATTTGAATTCTGTACAAGACGAGTACTTATTTTTACTGGTACCTAACCAAATCTGCTTCTAGTGGGTGCTTTAAACCCTTTCAATGCATCTGCCTCTTCCAGATTTGCTTGCTGAAAACGGTCGCTTGCGTTACACTCCAGACATTGTTTCTGCATTTGGGAAGATCATGAGCGCATACCGAGGAGAAGTGCTGTGCACAGTCACCACTGCACAAGTGAGTTAGGAACCTCTAGATCAAGCTTAACAGGTAGCAGTATAAGAGGCAAACTTCTTTAGCTTAATTTATGTCTATAAATATTTAAAGGATGGGTGTCAGGAGGATGGGGCAAGGCTTTTCTCAGTGGTGCCCAGCGACAGGACAAGGGGTAATGAGCACAAACTTGAACATAGGAAGTTCCACCTAAACACGAGGAGGAACTTTACTTTGAGGGTGGCAGAGCACTGGAACAGGCTGCCCAGAGAGGTGGTGCAGTCTCCTTCTCTGGAGATATTCAAAACCCACCTGGACACGTTCCTGTGCAGCCTGCTCTAGGGGAACCTGCTCTGGCGGGGGGGGGTGGATTAGATGATCTCCAGAGGTCCCTTCCAGCCCCTGTCATTCTGTGGTTCTGTGTGAATTTTGCTCGCTGTAGTTTAAGTACTTGCTATACGAGTAGTGAGGAAGTATCTCACCTGTACCAAGATGGAAGTCTTTCTGCAAGTAGTTTTTTGGTGTCGAACAGTTATTGGTCAAAAATTAAACATGTTCCTCCCATTTCAGCTTAACAAGCAACATCTTTCCTTTCTATGTGTGAACCCAGTGGCTGATAAAAGTCAGCCTGGTCTGCAGATACAACTGCCCCTGTTCTTATTTCTGTCACTGGGATCATACAGATCATGTCAGATGAGCTATTGGCGAGAACTTGACAGGACTGAGAGTGGCTGTGGTGCTTGGTGCTTTGCTTCATGGAGAGCAGCTACTTCACTCACCACCTGCAGTAATCAGGACAAGTGGCTAGCTCTGAAACTGCAGGAAGACTTTTTCAAAATTAGCAGATGGGCAAGTCTGGCTGGTGCCCAGGAAGGTGAGAGGGAAGATGTAAACGTTAGTCTGGAGGCACGGTGCTTCTGGCACTTCAGTAACTTCTTTGTTAATGGATCCATGCCCAGGTCTGGTCAGCTAGGTATGGAATGTAAATCTATAGCCCTTGGGTAGGGCTATAGAGAACTGCCTACCTGGACTAAATAAAGACACTCATCTGCTTCAGGTTGACTGGTTCTCTGTAGGCCAGAAGCAGAGATTGTCTGTCTAGTCGGTAACCTTCAGGGACGTGTGAACTCACAGGCCTGTGCAGACCTTTCCACAAGTTTTACTAAATATTTCATG
Source organism: Fratercula arctica (assembly GCA_947846985.1). Classification (NCBI taxonomy): domain Eukaryota; kingdom Metazoa; phylum Chordata; class Aves; order Charadriiformes; family Alcidae; genus Fratercula; species Fratercula arctica. The sequence goes on from CANTUZ010000001.1 coordinate 100,162,032, forward strand.
CATAAAGCTACTTTCCTGCTGCTTCTTTGTTGTTGTTGTTAACAGTTTAAGAGCCAAAAGAAACTATTAAATAGAAATTATTTAAATAGCCATTAACGCAAAGCCGCTGCTCTTCGTTGAAGTGCCTTTTTGTTTCTGTCTCAGTGGTACCTGAGCAACTTGTAGGGGAAGCAAGGGCAAATTCACATTGTCTCTCCCACAGGGATGCAGAGTTCTTCCGTGGTGGCGGAGAGGGGTGTGCTTAGCCAGCAGTGTTGCGCAGGCCTGCAGCAGGGCTGGGAGCTCGCTGACAGTGACCCCAGTCACTGCCCAGTACTTTACGTGAAACCGTGTTTCTTCTCAAGCTGATAATTTTAACAGTTAGAAACAGCAAAATTAATCTTTCCTTGTACAGCCTGAACGCTGCTGTGAGGTAGAGCTCAAGGTTTTCTGTGAAGCGCTTGCTTTGGCAGGTATGGATTCCTGACGCTTGCCATCTGAAGATGTCAGCATCAAACTTTTTCTGGAAATATATGCACAAATAACAGTGTTTCGTGAAAGTAGGAGGGCACAAAGTGACTGCTGTTTCTGTGCTGTCCTTTGGTTCCTGTCCAGGAAGGCTACTTAATCTGCCTTCCTGGTGGAAGTGTCTGTCTTTGTAAGAATCTGAACAGAAAATTTGGGTTCTCATTATATGATTTGAATACGTTTAAGTCCTCTGTTTTCCTTGTCTTCTGTTCATATTTTTCAGCCATTGGATGATGCCAACCTTACTGAGCTAAAAAGTGCTCTGAGTGGATTCCTGGCTAAGGGAGAGGTCTTGAAGCTGGAGACCAAGGTCTGGATTTTTGATTTGTAAATGAAGTTCATGTTAAGCTTGACTTCTGTCTTTCTGATCTTAAAATAATAATAATTTTGCTGAATCCAGTTGCTATATCACATGGTTCTGTGTTTTCTTGTAGACATGCCGATGCTTTAATTACCAAAATCTTAATTTCAGAATACAGTGACTACAAAGTTATCTTAAAAAAGGCTCTCTTAAAGGGTTTGGGTTTTTTTGGTTTTTTGGGTTTTTTTATTAGTGTGAAAATTGTACACGAGGCTAACATTTTTGCTAATAGAATTTCTGTTCAATGTTTCTTCTTTAGACTGATCCGTCAATCCTTGGTGGCATGATTGTCAATATTGGGGAGAAGTACGTGGACATGTCAACAAAGTCAAAGATCCAGAAACTCACCAAAATCATGAGAGAGACTGTCTAGTAAGCTGTCCTAGTCATTCACAGCAAAACCTGTCAGATGGAAACAATAAAATTATTTCTTCTTGAACAGATGGTGTAAAGTATTTTCATTCAGAAACGCAGCACTGAGGGAGAAAGGTGATGAAGCTGCAGTGAGTTTCACTTCGTCCTCACCGAGCGTCTCATGACACAGCTTGAAAACCTAACTCACCGTGAATGCAGGTGGACCTTGGCCTGAAGGGAATGGAGAATAGTGCTCTAGGAGCCGATAAAATGGGGTCCTGCTGCTGAGGTTCTGCCAGTCTCCAGAGAAAACTTTTGCGCAGGATATTGTCGGGGTGGCGGCGCGCCAGTCCTGCTGCACATTTCTGTGTGTGGGAGGCATGAACGCTGGAGCTGCGACTGGTAGATTCTTTCATAAATACAACAGTGGCTGTCAAACAGTCAGTGCATTGTGTATCGGGCCCAGTTTACTTCCATGCCTGTATCACTGGAGAGAGTTTTGTATATCTCTTAAATTAAAAATTGCCCTTTAAGAGCTTACTAGTGAGAGGCTAAGGTGTTTGTAACAGAAAAACACATACACGAATGTTTGGAACGGGCCCGTGGTTCTCAACTAACGAGCACCACAGCAGCGTAGGCATGACCAGCTCCATGTGCTTCCCGGCTCGCATTTGGACATGAATTTGTAACTGTCCCACCTCTGCCGTGAAGTGCTGGGCCTCTTGGACAGGCGTGTAAAGGAGTGCAAAACGCCTGTTTCTCACTGTCGGTCTTCGGTCAAGAACTGCTCTTTGACTTAATTTTGGATGAATACCGTTCCTGCAGGGATGGGGCATTTAACTAGTAGTGCTAGCTCACTCCGGTTGGATTACTATTGAAACCTGTTAACCAGGCACACTTTTTTTTTTCACTTTATTTTTTTAGAATATTTTTCATAAATAGAAGTAGTCCCTGCAGGGGAGAGAGTGTTTAGCCCTTTGCTTTCTCCGGTATTTGGTGCTGGAAGTACATTTCCCCCAGAGCTGCTGGCTGTACCTCCTGCCTGGAGGGGATGTAGGAGAAGTAAAGGCTGAGCTCAGCTCCCAGGACCAGAAGTGGTGGGAACAGCTGGGGGTGGAAAGGCCCCGAGGCAGAATAAAGTGCTGGTTCTGGGGGGGCCAGGAGCGGAGCGGCAGGGTGGGCTTCTCCTGGGGAAGGGGAGGGAGCACTGAAGGGTATGGGGTCAGTGACGTGGGTGGCCCCTGCTCAGCTGGATTAACTTGGCTTGGACAAAACAGCCCTGAACAGCTGTTGAGCTTCCTGACATCTCCCATCGCACCTACCTCTGCAGTGGCTGTGATTTCCAAACCCGAGCTCTGGCTACAGTGCTGTCCCCTTTGTGCCAACCCGGCCCCAAAACAGCTGGGAAAAACACACAACCTCGAGGCGCGGGCGTTAGCGGGTGCTGAGAGAGGCGAAGGGACCCGCTGCTAAACAGGAAGGTACCAAAGGTATTGCCCTCGGGGCAGCTGGCCAAAGTCAGTAATTATTAACAAAAATTAGGGGAGAGATCAGCATGGGACTTCCCATGTCCTCGGGCAGCAGAGCCACAGGCGGTGGGTGAGGTGCCTGGCCACACAGTAATGGCACCTGGCCTGGTAAGCAACTGCCTTTGGCTGGGTTTGGGGTTTGGTTGTTGGTTTTTGGGTTTTTTTTGGGGGGGGGAGGGGGGTGAGGTGGTTTTTTAATTATTATTTTTCGATAATTTATTTTTGCTCTCTTACTACAGATTTGGTCAATGCTCAATTTTCAAATGTGGAACACAGGCAAACAAGGTGTTCACAGAGATGGAAAGCGGCGTGTGTCAGGCACTGAATGCTCCAAGTTATTCCCCCGCTGCTGGGTCTCGCGCTTTGCTCGTACCTACATAGTCCTTTTGTCAAAAATACTAACCTGAAGATTTACTTAATGTCTCTGACGCCATATCACTTCTTCAGCGCCTCTCAAGAATGTAACAGTACGCAGTTAAACTTTAAAAAAACGCAAACCCAAACTGGATTTATTCTTGCATAATTTCACTTGCACAACTACAGTCTCATCTGTGTCAAACAAATCGCACGGCCTAAAACCTTATCGTCAGCGGTCTCCACCCCGGTGACTGCAGTCTGGGAAGCGGCACAATTCCTCAAACAGGTGAATACATTTTAAGGACTTCTGCTTAATTGGACCGTGTCTTAAAATAGAATTGTTTTAACCAAGAGCGGGTGAGGAAACAACACATTGAGAGCAACCCAAGTACAGCTGAAATCGTCTTATGAGAAACAGTGGTGTCTGATTCATAATTATTCATTATACCGATTACGAATGCTTTAAAAAAACAAAAGAAAACGACTTCACAGTGTCAACGTTTTACTGTAGAATAGTTAGATGTGATGTAAATTAACAATACAAATGAATTCCATTTTCTATGAAAAAAAGAAAAGTAACTTTTTCTCCTATTTGGCCGTATCTTAAGACATACACGTAACAGTTATTTTTATGATGCCTTTGTAATTTTTAGGATGTTATGAATACTACAGACAGTACAATACTTCCTTTTTTAAGAAAAAAAAATAAGGAGACTAATTGATATGACTTGTTTGGCAGCAAAAAGTGCACTCAAAGGTAACACCACCACCACCACCAGAGAGGGGGATTTCCTGATGCTGAATATTAATATTGAAAGAAATATGACGGCTATCTTTTTTTTTTCCCCAACAATATAACCACAACAAAGTAGAAATTACCCATTACACAATCTGCAAAGGCAGCTTGCCGGAATACTAAATTCCTTTTCGGCAACTTGAGGTCTGGACTAGGGTAATTCCACAAAGCCAAAGCCTTCCAGGAAAAACCTAGCCCATGGTGGGGTTGACTTTGCCTTTTCCCTGTGGGTTGGGGGTTGTCTCACCGTGGGGGGAGCCCGTACCTGCGGCGGGGGCTTGCTATGGCCCCCGCCAAGGTGGGATGGATGCGGGGAGCACAAGAGGGTCGGTGGAGGTCCCTCTGCACCGGCATGGCCTTTCAGGCGGTGCTGCCCGGACACCCCAAGAGCAGCCCAGCCGGGGGTGAGGGCGGTGGTGCTGCAAACCCCGGAAAGCCTGGAAGAGGTGGTGAGACGGGGCGAGAGCAGAGGCAGAGGGTTGGCCAAGCACCTGCACAAGCACCAGGAGGGTGCTGTGGTCCTGCACCCGACCTTCTCCCTTCCTCCTGGCAAGAATGGGTCATACCATGGAGCATCCACCACAGCTGGGAGGGATTTCCCTTCCAAGCCACCACCCCATGGACACCCACCCGTGACTTTTTTTGGGAGGGGCAGAGATCCTGCTGCTCACCAAGCTCTTCTTTTTTAGCTCTGCCCCTATTTCTTCCCTTTTTTCCCCCTGACTCCCCAGCATGCCAGCCCTCCCCTTTCACCTGCGCCCACCACGGCAGGCAGGAGCTGCTGCCTGTGGGTCTGACGGGGGGTCTCAAGCGAAGAACCAGCTCCCTTCACTTACACAACACATTAAGATCCCAGAACTGACCACTAAATCCAGAGTCAAGGACACTCCTGCAGCTTTACAAGCAGCACAAGGCCTTCACCTACAGTCGCAGCAGAGCCTTTGACAACTATATCAAGCAACTAGGCAAGTTTAACTTATTCTTCCTGCCGGTCTTTATTTTTTTTTAAGTTAGGTCCTAAATGTATCCTCCTATGTACAGAAAAATAATCTCCCAGGGACGGTCCTTATTTTAAACTCTTGAAATGAAGAAACAAAACTGGATGCCTATAAACACTTTTCTGTTAGACTTACTCAGTATTTGACAATGACAACGTAGCTCGTTTTTTATATTCTATATACAAATAATCACACACACACACACACACATATATATATAAAAGCATGTATTGAACTATAGATACACCGATACGCGTGTAGGACAAGAGTGTTGGGGCTAAACAAACACCAGGCTACATGTGGAATGCACGTACAGAGCCAACCCCCCAAAGCTAAGGGGATTTAACCCTATTCCCAGCTTTTCTGTGTTTCAAGGGTTTTGACTGCTGGATTTGAATAAACCAAAATATCCCAGTGGCAAACAGAGCAGTATGAAAGTAGACACCACTGTTGCAGTAAAAGTCTGTCCTTGTCCCATCTCAGTTTTGAAAATGTATTTAATAATACTACAAAAACTGCATTATCCACAACGTTTCCCCCCCCAGCCCTACTTGCACGTAACAAAAAGTGATTTATTTATTTTCAAAGGCTAAAAAAAAGTGCAAAATGAACATTTAAAAAGTTCCCTCATAAAAACTCATGTCGAGAAAAATACCTAATAATTAAGCGCATCTAGAAAAAAAAAGTTCTGTAATTTATCAGTCGTTTGGCTTCGTGTCGGCTCAGCGCCGCGCTCTGTCTTTCAAGGTGCCCAAGTCAACTCACAGGCTGTGCGCAACCTCGCAGGCCTTTACAGACTGGCTTTTTACCAGCACTATACTTGGCAAGCTACTTGCTGTTTCCGAGGCCAAGGTCAGCCTAGTGGGTTTTTTATTTTTTTTACTTTTACAGTGCTTCCAAACGTGTTACAATCTGTAAGTACATGAATCATGATTTGCCCGGTAAATACAATTCTGGTGAGTTTAGTGGCTTTCGGGAAGATAAGGAAGAAAACAGATCCGGCTGCAAAGACTATAAACTACTTCAGTATTTTATCTTAATCTTGACTTTTTGTTTGATGTCCTATTGCAGTCTCCCAGTCTTTACAGCGCTTGAACCAACTTCATAATGTAGGCTCTAAATTATCGAAGCCTTTTTGAATGCCTCCACGCGTCCCCAGTATAGCACCTTAGGCACCCGGCTGGCTTTACGTACGCCTTTGCACTGAATTGGGGCACGAATTAAAAAGTTCAGCATCTGCTGAAGCGCTTCGTGGAGCCAGGGTCTGCGGGGCTGCCGCAGAGATGGCAGCTGCCAGATGAGCCGTGATGGAGGAGCCTGGAAAGGAGCCTCTAAACCAGCACTGCTTCACACAGCTGAGCTTCAGGCCATGGGGTTAAAGGGAAAGGAAGAGCAATGCTTTCCAAAGGACTTAATTAATTACAGGACAGAAGCACCGGTTTACTCACAAGATGTATGCAGAAGAAAAACGGCAATGGAGCAAGGCAGTGAGATGAGGTGAGACGTGTCTTCCAGCCACCCGCTGCCTTTGTTCGTGCAACGCAGACGATGTTTGGCTTGGAGGGAGCCAATGGGCTCAGCAGGCGAGAAAAATCATGGCCAGGAGGGGACCTGGGTGATCTCAGACATGATCCTCAACCCTTCCGGCAATGAACTGGAGGCTGTGGGCTCGTAGCATGGTCAGCGGGAGCTCACAGGCTGGCACTGCTGGGAAGGATGGCACGGGTGGGTGCTCAGGTGGACCTCTGAAGGGGGAGAGCTGAACCTGCTCTGGATGTAACGATTTCCATCTGCATCCAACTAAGCACAGAGGAAAATGAGCTCAGGTGGTTTCCCCGAGAGGCATCTCTGAAGGGCTGACTCCTGGCCACGGGGAGAAAATGCTCTCGAGGCAGATGGACAAGACCAGGCTGATTCTTACTGGTAATCAGAACAATGACGGAGAGGTCCTAAATGCGGGTGACAGGACAGACATCCACCCTGCTGATGTGTAACAGCATCACTGGCAAATACCTCACACAGCTCCAGCCTGGGGAAACAAGTCCTTTGAGAGACAGAGATCTGGCACGTTGATGCTGGTGCAGCCGATTCCCTGTATGGAAAGGGCACGTACCCATGGAAAGGTACATATCTCCCGGATGGTCGTGAGAGCTGCCTGGATGGCACCAGGAAAGCAAAGAGCCTGACAGCAACGTTTACAAGCCCATGAAGTCCTTGTGAAAGCATCTTGAAACAACACAGAGCCTAAGCACCTCAGCGGTACATCTCAGAAGGTAATTCCTGGAAAGCTGAGTGTAAGAGCTGTTAAAAACACTGGAAAAGCTCCACTTCTAGAAAAAAGTGCATGCAAACTCCTGCATAAATATAGAGCTGCACTAAACCCAGTGTGGTTCTACCAGGCTGAGGACGAACACACAGATTGTTATTATTATTATTACTAGTATTATGGATGCTTGGAGTCCTGGATAATTGCAGTTCTGCTGTGAGGCTGTGGATCTGATTTTAAACTAAACCCCCTCAAAAAAAAAAAAAAAAAAAAAAAAAAAGAGATTCCTTTCCTTTCTCTGAGACATCATGTCCTGTCTGTAGCCACAATGTTGACGTTCTGTCTGTCCTCAGGTACCACTGTCTCTCAGAAGCCACATTAATAATTTTCAAAAGTGGTTCCCTTCCAGTTTCTGACCCATTAACTCAGTTCTAGTACAAGACTTAGAGCCCGGAAAGCACTAGGAAGAAATACCACTCTCCTGGTTAAAATGAAAGTACTTAAGGGAAGAATGCAATTCCCAGAATTACGGCTTGGAAACCAAGCCACCAGTTTGGGGGTGCAACTCTTTCTGTCGCATGTTTTCTTACAGCTGCGGATTTTGCTCTTTCTTCTCTTAGGGTTTTTTTCTCCCAGTTGATCCAAAGCAAGACCACGGCTGCAATGCAGGCAGTGAACGCAGTGAGAAGTCACAGTATTATTTTTAGAAAGGCTTGATTGCCAGCCAAGGAGTTTGATGCTGACAAATTACTTCTAAGCAAACGGTCTGCTCCGATAAAGTGGAGCCTGCTAAAAGGTAGAAATGAAACCCTATTTTGAGAGCCAGTCCCAGTGGCCCATGTACCGGTTCTGTCTCAGCGGTGCCTCATTTTCAGGATGAGTAATGGAGAGACCTTGTACTCAGCCTCTCTTCAAGGATGAATTCTGCCAGTGCAAACGCAGACAGCCAGTCTCAGAGCTCCACAATACGCAGGTTTACAACCTCCGCCTTTTAGCGGGGATGCTTATCTGTGTGAATCCGCTCTTTCAATCCAAAATGCGATCAAGTATTATCTGGCCTTTGATTTTGTTGTTGGGGTGGTTCTGCATAACACTAGGAAAAGTTTACAGGCGTCTTGATGGGGCTGGAAAGGGACCTGTGAGTTAAGGTGTGCTATTTTACGAAGATATCCAGAGACCAATAACTAGCGTCTGAAAAATAGGGTCTACATAAATACAGGTATTCAATACCAGTAGCACGGACGAGCAGAGCTTGGCCTGACAGCCAGCACATGGCACTCCTAAGAGGATGGCCCGTTGTGGTAATGCCAGCTGACTTTCTAAATACACGAAGAGATACCTACTTCCAAGGTATTGCTGTGTGCATCTCCCTTCCCCCAGCGCTTCAGAACACAGGTGGTATTTAAACAAGCCCATGAGAACTTGCCATTTACTCTGTGAAAGCACTAGCAGGCACACAGCTAATGAGCCTCTTCTTTCAGTAAAAGGCCTGAGCTTTTACAGCACGGAGTCCCGGGCGAGCAGGAAGGTCTATACAGCCACGGTGGGTAGAAAAGCAGAAACCTGTAGCCCGCGCAGTGAATGCAAAGCGATGCGCAAGACTGTAGCATCCCTGAGCGGGGAAAACCAGGCAGGAGACAATGGGTTTCTAAGAACCTTTGGCTAACCCTGGTGGAAAGCAGTTCCATCTGGGAGAGCCAACGGTGCCAAATATCCTACAGAGCACTGAGGGCGAGCAAGCGAGAAAATAGCGACATCCCGATGCACAGTCAGCTGGCTCTAAGGGAGCCACACTCTGTCCTCGATGCACAGGGATTAGGTCAAGCATCCTCTTCTGGATTATAGACCAATTATGAGGGATTCGTTCGATATCTGTGAGCCAAACCCCAGCCTTTCATCATCATCATGTCTGCCCAACTCCGATTGACATTAACGGGAGTTAAACGTTGCTGTGCATCGAGGGGAGTGGGCAATCACAAGCGACGGTGGTCGGGAAGGTGCTCAGTTCTGTTACAATTCCCCAAAATGGGGCAATCTTATATGCCCACGAAAAGGATCGCAATCCGAGAGGAGCCCCTGCAGCTAAGGGTCCCCCACTTCCGACACCAGTTGGGTCTCAGAGGAAGGTGAAGCTCCTTCAGGCTCCCTTGGAAAGCCTGGCCAGGATTTCTGCATTACACCCACTGTCTTTTTTTGTCCTGTTTGTCTATTTAGTTGTTGCTATAATCCATGCTGGTGAAATGACACCGTAAAAACGTGATGCTACTTTTTGAACGCTGAAATGAATGTTCACCATATTTACAGCTACTGAGTAAAATTAGGACAGCGATAAAAGGTTAGACAATGACATTTAATGTTACTCCATTAATAGATTTTATCACTTTTTTTTATCCTACCACAACAATGTGTATTTTCATATACATTATATTTAATAAAATGTATTGATATGGAATTAGGAAAGCATGGGTTTAGTACTATTTACATCTTTTAATTGAAACAATTTTCTTAACAACATTGAAAAATAGAAACTTAAAGTTCTCTTAATCGTGTTTTCAGCCAGTTAGTGGTAAACAAATGCATGCCTAGGGAGTTAAACTCCCTCTAAAATGTGGTCAGTTGAAAGTTTCTAACTAAAGTGTGTATCTCTGTTTTGTTTCAAAAAATACATAAGTATGTCTGTCATTTCTGATACAAAATTCTACACTATCTTCAATAAATAAATAATAAAGCGATTCTGAAAAGTATGAAATGTAAACTTTGTTGTCCCTCCAACATACTTTTTTTTTTTTTTTCCCATTGCTTGAAACATTACAGTGGTCTTGTAGGAAATTATAGTACACAGACACTTCCCAGCACAGTTTACACTTATTACCATACTGTATCTACCTATCCGTTATGAATATATCCTAATTTCCTAATGGAAATCAATAAGACTTGTAGTGCTAGAGAATACCGCCTATACAGGAAAGGTGGAGACCAGTACTGAAAGGACATGCAAGGAACACCAAAACCTAACAACAGGCTCCACAAGAACGTTCACATGCTAATGAAACAGGCTGACACCTCCCATTCGGAAATAAAGTCCTTTTACAAAAATACCAGTGTATGCATGATAGGTCATGAACAAAGAGGAATTTTACTCTGAGGGGCCTATTCTCTCTTGGGTCCAGACTCAGCAAAGCACTTAACGTGTGTTCTCAAGGGAAACAAGACGTAAGTGCACAATTTCAGCTGGGTGCTTTGCCAAACGGGGAGAGTTTGCTGGATGTGGGGCCACACGTGTGTATTCGTAGAGTGAAATGGATAATATAAGCCCTGGCATTCCCCCAGATGACAAGGCTTTTACTTTGGGGTTACCCACTCTGCACCATCACAAGCATCCAGTATCGCTGCCACCGAACCTGCCATCACCCCGGCTTGCCACGAACACCTTCGTGAGCTACAGTGTGCCGCTGCCCTGAATTCAGTAACACCATGTCAAACACAGTTAGGCACGGTACCGTTTAATACCTGGTCACCACTGATTGCTTTGCAAACTAGATTCTGTGGGGTAGGAATTAGCTTCCTGAGCTAGAGTCATGATTTTTTTTTTTTTTTCCTCCCCCGCTGTGGGTGACAGATCTTCCATCTGCGGTCACACGATCGAGCAGCAGCAGCAGTAAAGTAGTATCAAAGTGGTATAGCACAACATTCAGCAGGGCTCTGTGTTTAATCCTTCGCTTACTGTTCGAACACTTACAGTCCTATAGAAAACCGCAGCTTCCAAAGGTACCGAGTGGGTGGAATCTTCTGGCGTGCAATTCATCTCTGTGCAGAAGGCCCGTACATAATTTATTTTCAGGGGCAACATGAGTCATGAAGTGGTATGTTAATAGAATCTTCTCTGTTTATAGATATAGACTATTTATTTTCTAAGTCTTTTCAGTACCATCATGAAGATCTTCAAAGATCTTCTTACTGCGTAACTGCTCCTTCCGTTCACATTACATTTACACACCACTTTTTGCTGAGCAATAGGCACAGAATTCCTTAAGGGGGAAAACCCTGCAGAAAGCCTCCAAAACATACCAACGTTGCCTTCTTCATGTAAATTAAAGACTAGGGTAACTGGAGCAAGCACAGCAACCTATGCGGTTTGCCAGCCTTTCAGACTGGAGCGCAACGAACAACTAGGTTATTTCATAAACCCAGGAAACTAACCTCAAGTTCCACATAGAGAAATCGAGGGAGATCTCCTCACTAAATTGGGCTTCATTTTTCAGTGAGAATTATCAAGGCACAAAGATGCTCCTGTTTGCTTTGATAACCCTCTTACGTGTGAAGGGCAAGCAGTGGTTTCATATCACACCAATAAGGATTTCGCTTCTGCAGACACCTATTGCAGTGAACTCAGGCTGAAATAAAACATCGGTCCCTTTCCTTCTAAGGCTCATCGAACAATTGCAGGTCTAGTCGGACGACTATCTCTCCTGTTGGGACTTCATGCAGAAGGAGACACTTTGTAACTGGTCCCTTTGACCCCTGATCCTTCTTGATGTCTGCCACACGGATCTCTGTTCTGCCCAAAAAGTCTGAAATGCAAAAACACAGCATGCTCAGAAAAGACACAACTGTTTTACCTTGCAATAAGATGCTAATTTGCAGAAGGAACTAAGCTTCCAGCTGCACACAACAAAAGAAGAAAACAAGTCTTCGGTCCAACTATATTTTTGGAGTTGAAGGTGGCCAAAGGCTGCTGATCTGCGTAGAAGAGGATTTTAGCTGGATCATATTAGACAGCAGCAGCATTAAAAATAAATGGCCCCATAAGCAGAAAAATCCATTAGGTAATTCACATCTGCCTTGCTTCAGTAGCTTATTTATTTTATGATATTTTAGAAAAAAGGCCAAAGGCCGCTGCACAGTTCAAGGTGAGCGTGAAGCCCGCTGCAGATGACAGCCAAGGAGTGCATCACACCGGTGACGAGGTCAATGGGGCAACTGGTGCTGGCCGCGTGAATGACAGCCCTATCCAAATACTTCCTGAGAGATTATGATTCCAAAATACACTCTTCAATGCCCCATACGTTTATCCCAGGTTATTAAATAAGAATGGGTTAGGAATCTGGTTTCATTTCTGTCACTGTTATTGCATATTACAGGAACTTGAAGAGACATTTCTCTTCCTCCTGCATTAATCTATCCATTTGCAAACAGCATCCAGAGTTTTTTAAAGACTTAGCAGAATTGCAAACCACACTTTAGTTGCTGTCAAGTTGCACAAGAAAGGAAACCCCCCAAAAAAACAGAGACAGGTTGACTCTTTTTGCATGACTCCCCTGGGGAGCAAGGGTGAGTAGGGGCTCCTGATATACAAAGGGGTTCAATAGTGGGGTTGGAACTAGATGATCTTTAAAGGCCCCTTCCAACCCAAACCATTCTCTGATTCTATGATTTACCTCAGCAGGCATATACCTCTTCAAAACAGGAGATTTGAAAATCCCCGTGGAAGGGCGGCAGCCCCCTACGTACCATCTGGGGAGAACTGGTCCCTCTCGAACACCGTAATGCAGAGCACGTCCTGCTCGAGGTCTTTGATAAAGAACTGGCAGTTGGAGTTCCACTTCGGGTTGAGGGTGTCCTGTATCGTCTTGGTAATGTGGCACTGAGAGCCCATCGTCACCTCACAGTATGGATTACTCTTTCCTGGGAAGACAGAAATGAAAAAAAAAAAAAGGGAAATGGTGTTTTTAGGTGTGTGATCTTCTTCCTAAATGTCCTTTTACTCCTACAGCCAATGGACAGGGGAAAGACTGTGGCCTCGCTGCCATTACAATGAACAGGGACACAGTTGTGCAAGGTGCTGAGCACCTTCCATTCTTCATTTCAGGACTTTGCGGTTTATGATCTCTTATGATACAGCTTAGGTGGTGGAAACTAAGTTTGTCCGAAAGAAATGCTTAAGTGCAGTGCCGACTGCTACCGAACTGCACAAAATTACTTTGGCATATTTTAAGCTCATTAAAATGGCTTCATTAAACAAAACCATGTTTTGGACAGAACCTCCTTCAAAGTTGTCAGACAAATAGGAATGTCTTCTTCATAGAGCATACTATGGAAAACGCAGGGCACTTACCATGGGACCTGCAAGGTTTGAGTTCAATGCCTTCAACAATATTCACCATCAACCTCCCAATGCCTGTTGCTCTTTGCGAGCGAACTGTGGTGAAACAGAAGAGGAGAGAGAAAAGTCATTAACGTGTTTTCCTGCCCATGGACTTTTCCACAAAAGATGAGACCCCTGCATCCCATGCTATACCTAAGTAGGCTTTTTCCCTCTTCTTCTTTTCGGTCTCTATGTAAAGTTCTGAAGCAGCTTTGATCTTCTGAACCCAGGCAGTCCTTCAGAAGGAAACGAAAAAAAATGTTGCAAAATACCATTTCCATCTTTCCTCCCTGGAGCACAGCAGACAAAAGTAAATCCGTCCCTCCTTCCCAACCAAGGCTCTGGCCCCACCATAGGCTCTGCTACACTGAAGCTGTGTGCCTGGGAGAGATCCTACGGGAATTTATAGCACCTGCAGAAACCTAACTATCCCAAGCTAGCAGATCCCACCACACAAAGCAAACTCAAGAGAATGGCAAGCAGGGGGGACTTGGTGAGAAACCAAAAGGTATAGATAACAGGTTTGCTTTCACGAAGCTTTTTGCTTTATTGTAATAAACTAACTTCTCGTAGCAGAAGATACAAGACAGCTATGTTGCAGAGAGAGCCGGTTTTCTTGATCCTAGAGGTTTCCTACCAAAATCCTTCTAAGCCTCAGGACACATGAAGTATAACTCAGGAAATACACAGATGATGAATGACCGTGGTTGCCTATGGGCCCTTCTGGGAAATCATCTCATATTTAAGAGACAGAGTAGAAAGACTGACAAAGCATAGAAGAAGGGGTCCCATGGGACCCCAAGGGTTTAGGAGAATTGCTGTGACATACGAGGGAACCTGAGACCTGAGTCAAGGCAAATCTAGAAGTGTGGATCCATTTCTGATCCTGAAATGAAGAGCTGCTGCTCTACAGGGCATTGCAGCTACTTACACAGATTTGGGTCTGAACGCTCACCTGCATTCTGCGCAGAAAGCTGTTTAAGAAAACACTTAAGGACGATTCTGCCTTCCAGCTCAGCCCTAAATGCTAAATGGCAGCTTCAGAAGTATACCAAGCCTTTGATCCACACAGGTCTTTAAAGATTAAATAGGCAAATTAATCACTCATTGATGCTAATGTTGCTCTTAGTTAAAAGCAAGTGAATGATGAAAACCTGGAGGTATCTCACCTAAAATGCTGCATTTATTTAGTAAGCAATTCTAGCATAAAAGAAAGTCAAAGGCTGTATCCCGTATAAGTAAAGGCATTTGACTAGAGCGCCCAAATTTGGATAGCAGTTCCCATGAGGTCTCTCTATGATGCCTGGAGAGAGGCAGGCACCTCCAGAGGGCGTTCAATATGTGAAGATCTGTCTCCTTCCACTGACGGTTCAGCGTAGGACGCCTAAGCATCTCGCTGAAGCTCCTTGAGCTGGGTAGGATGAATGCGGTGCAGAGTTAGATGTTTCTGACTATCCCTGTGAGCGCTCTATCGCTACAGTCTGTTTTGTGCAACAGACCCTAAGTTGAAAAGGCTGTGTCAATTTTCATCACCAAGGGTCTAACCACGATGCTCACCCATTCTGTGGCATGGAGGGACAGACAACATCCCAAAGGACAAGGGGAATCCATAAAAGTACGATCTTTTGCAAGAAAAACTATGTGCATAAATAATAATGAATAACACAGGCAGGCAGGCAGGGAGCAAAGATGTTTTACACATTTTTCTGCAGCAGAATTTTTAGGGGCCATACATTTGCAAATTGGCATAATGCCATGTCTATCCTATGGTTGTGTTTTTTTCTGTACTTTCAGGTTTCATTTTTTAACAGAAGTTATTTTTCAAGACCTTGCATTTGTGCAGAGAAACCTCTTCAATGTAAGTCAGTGTAATGCTGTCTCTGTAAACTTGCCAGAGACAAAAATCACCAGCTGAGGTTTTGGGGTTGCCATTCTTTTGACTGTTTCAGTCTGAACTGAACCAGGTTAAAACTAACTGGGTTTTTTTTGTTTGGTAGGCTTTTGCTTCATGTTCTAATTCTGACCTGTTCCTCAATCTCATTCAACATACAGCCATACAAATGCTTGCACTGGCTGGCACAAACAAACGGATGTTAACAGAAGAAGGTAGGATTGCATCTTTTGCCTACCTTATTCTAATGGAAAATGTGAAATATGGCCTGTACATCAGCCCTCCTACGTATTTCACTGTTGGTCTTACTGGAATTCAGGAAACATCTTTCGTTTTCCCTTCTTTTCATATATTGAATATCACGATAATCTCGAGCAGAAGGAATTCTCCAGTCATGTAAGATAAACTGCTCAGAGACTGCTTATGCATGTGTACATCAAATACATTTACACCAGACTTTCCAAATTCAGTACTAACACAGTCCACGCAGGTACTTACCTTTCATTAATGCTCTCAGCCCGGAGTGTATAGACTCTATCAATGTGGGAGATGTGGAAGATGGGCTCATCTCCAGAAGGGTCTGTGGGTAATTTTACTAGTACCTCATTTAGAAAAATGGGCTGTAAAACATTAGGCAAAGCAAGAGTTCTACCGCACGATATTTAAATGGATGCATTCAACACAGAGCGATTTACAACAGATTTCTTTTGTGGCTCAATATCTTTCCCCTTCTGCCTGCCTCCCATCCATCTTCAGATAGGTCATTTTTGGAATTTTCTTATTGTCAAAGATGTAGGTTCCTCCAGAGTCTGGGAACGCTTCTCTTGAAGTAAGAAAGCAGCCCCATGAAGCACAGCAATCTCTCCTTTCCCACAAAGAGCAGCGAACGCTACTCTCCCCATCACTCCCCGAGACATGTGACCTCTGTTGGAGAGGTTGTTTTAGCAAAACTTCAAAAGCATCTTCTCTTATCTCACTAAGGCAAACAACCTGCTTTCTCACCATCAGTCCCTGGAATCCCCAGCATATGCCAAAGCTTTCAAACCTCTTTTATATAAAGTCTATTGCTTGAGCATCCAGTATGGGAGCTGCTGCCTGCTACACGCACTGTTAGCATCTTAGGTATATCTTAGCCACCACTAGTTTATCTTAGTCACCACTTAGTTATCCGAGTCACCATTTAAGAGTGGTACTTACAGTTTTGTACATTTTGTATTGCAGATTAGACTTGGGGCTGAAGACTTTGTCTGTGCCAGAAGAGCCAAGAGGTTTTATGATCTGAGTCAGAAGGAGGAAATCGTTGAAGAGAAAGCCGTACAGTTCCTTGTTACTCTTGGCTTTATAGAGTTTCCCACTGTGCAGAAACTTGCGTGGTCCCAAGCAGTTTGTAACAGAATTAAATACGAGTTGCTGCGAAAAGTAGAAGAAGAACAACAACGCACTGTATAAAGTAAAACAATCGAGGTTCCCCTGAAAGAGATCAAATATAGTTTTGAGTCCTGATATTGGTTTTAATTTGTGTCACAGGGATGATGAGCAATGTCTCTGTCTTGTGCATGATAAGCAGTGCAAGTTATAGAAATGCTACATGAAAATTAACTTTAAGGCAGCCCATCAGTTGCAGGGGGCATGGCGTGGACAGGCAGAGAAAAGCCAAAAGCATTTGTGCCTGCTTTTGAGTTTCTCTGCCACACGCATGCATCTCTGTGAGTGGAACAGAGCTGATGATGACTTGTGCCGGATTATAGAATCATAGAATCACCAAGGTTGGAAGGGACTTTTCAGACCATCTAGTCCAACCATCAACGCGACACTGACAAAAACCATCACTAAACCATAACTCTAAGCACTACGTCTACCCGTCTTTTAAATACCTCCAGGGATGGTTATGCAAATGGCCTCTCCAAATGCTGAGCTTTCTTAACAAGGCCTGGATTTCTGAATTGTGTTTGAATTTCACCCATTAAAACATACCAAAGGAACTGCAGATAGCCCACCTTTGTGTGCCCATGATACCTGCAGTTAGAGGAGAGCTGCTGACCAGTGGCTGGAACTGGCAGAATTTAAGACTCATCTGGAGGTTGTTACCAGATGAGTAGCGGCTTGCCCTTTCCTAAAGTGTCATTTTCAGGTTTATTTTTGCTAGGTGATGGTACAGTTCTTGCTCTTCTAGTTGGCCAGGCAGCTAGATCTGGAGTAGCTCCTTTTACAGATCAGAAACATCTCAGTCAGGAAAGGGGAAGGCCGGACCACTCCTTGCCACTGATTCAAGGCTGCTGCTACTGGCATCACCGTGTCAGCAAGCAGCCAGTTGGTCTTTCAGGTAATATCTTTGGCATTCTAGAGCCAGAAATCATGTACAGAAGATAAAAGCAGCCATCTTCCTTCAGGCAGTAGTTATAAGACAGCTGAACATGACTTTGACCCTTCTGAAATTGTCATACCTGTCTTTCCAAAATAATTAGATTTCATAAGATGAAATGCAATGTTTTCCGGTTTATAATCCAACCAGTGCTTCTTTTTTTTTTTTTTTTTTTAATTTTCTAGAACTGAACTCTTAATGCATATTTTGAAAACCAAGTAGTGATCTGTCTGCCTCTATTATTTTTACCAATAATAGGGAGGCCATCAAAATATCCTCCATCCTTTTGCAGGACATATGGACACAATTATTTCCTTTATAGTTTCAGTAGAGAAGAGTAGCATGTTACCTTAAAAAATAGTATGCGATGGTAGGTAGTGATTCTCTCTGTAAAGTCTTGAGAGAGGCTTGATCAGTGTTCTTGAGTTTCCAAAATGCATACAGAGTTTTATCACAAAAAAAAAAAAAAAAAATTCTGTGATGAAAGCACTCCAGGATGGTCAGGTATAGCTTCAGGATGAGATACAGCAGTACAATAACCGCTGTATTATAAAGAGCTATGAAACCGGAAAGTCGTGGTTGAAAATTGCGGCACTGAACCTGGCACTGGTCCAGAGGCAGGCAACAAAAGCAGCATTTATCATGTAGAAGGCAATAACACCAGCAGCAAAAAAGGATTACGTGCAGGAGTGAAAGGGAGCCAAAGAAAGAGGAAAACAAAGGACTGAAGATTATATGACTTGATTAATTACACCGTTTGTCCCCTGATGCAGTGCCATAAGTGAGCCATGGTTTCTTCCCGACTGGTGAAGAAGCGTACCCACATTTGCATTACTCTAGACAGAACATTTTTTTTACCTCCGACAGGCCTTCACACTGAACATGAGCCTGGATCCACTCCAGCCTATCTGAATTTTCCTTCTCCCGCACGCCTTCATTTACTTGAGAACATAATTCTTCTGCTTTCTCAAGAGCATGCTTCAAGTGACTGTGGTCTGGGTGGTTTTCAGGAGTGTTTTCTATTATCTACAGATAAATAAAATACATTAGCCTTTTCTGTTATCTGCAGTTAAAATGTATTTATAGTACACTTCTCTTTTATTTCTTTATTTTAATCAGAGCCAGCCAGTACGTCTCAAATTTCTTTTCCTCCTTGGCAAACATGAAAAATAGGAAACAAACTCACAATCTGTTTCCGAGTCGCTGAAGTGAATGCCCGCCTGCAGAGCCTTTACATCAGTACGCTGCTCACTCTCCTGACATAACTATGCAAATTCCAGCCATATGCAGAAATATACCCATGACTGTTTGAGGACTCTCTTAAATGCCAACATCCAATTTATAATTCTTCCCTGCGAAAGTCTTGGGCCAAGTTCAATAACATTATTCAGGATGGTAAGCGTTAGGCAACACATGAAAGTTAGGAAAGGGTTGTTAAGTCATCCGTCAACGTAAGCTGCGCAGTAAGGTACCTTGCAACAATTTGGCGTTCAGGCTTGCACACTGAATGTCATTTATGAGACTATGAGGAGGGAATGACACTGTGGAAATATGGCAAAGATGAGCGTAAGATTGACTTGTTGCTCCTGTTATCTGAATTTTAAAGTTTTCATTCAGCATTTACTGCCTTCCGGTTCTTTGTGTGCAAGCTTCACCTCTGTTTCTAGTGGAAATCCAGAGTCATTTCGCTGAAGCCAAATGAGTTACCGCGTTTGCTCTAGTGTGATCAAATATAAAAGGACACCCCATCACATTCCCTAGCACATCAGATATCCAACAATGATAAAGCTGGACACAAATAGAAAAACTTCCCTGTAATTAAGCTATAAGCAAAGCAGCATCAAAAACATCATCTTTGCAAAAGAACGTACATTTTTAATTATTAGTGGGTATCTTGTTACCCGTTGCATAGGCTTTAGTAGAAAACTTGATAGTGGCATTCCTTTACAGCGAGGATCCATTGCTAACCTCTGAAACATTAGAGAGGTAAAATGGTGTTAGTCAGATTGTTTAAAACCCTGCAAAATGAGCTCCTCCAAGAAAAAAAAAAAAAAAGGTAAGGCAACAAATGAACACCAGGCCCCAGCTAAGTCTGCTCTTAGATCACAAACAATATCAGTGCAGTAGAATTTCCTGTATTGTTTACAACATATTCTTCACTGCCTTGCCTGAACAAGAGAAGGGCCTCTTCTTACTGTCCCAGCATTTTACAGCAAAACGATTATTAAACAAAGTCTCCTATGGCTCTGTAGTTGTTTGAAAAAATAAATTATTTAAACGAAAACATGTACTCCTTCAATGAGTCTGAAGATTCTTCATTCTAGCCCAACACAGAGCAGTATTTGAGGCTACGTTTTGCAAATAAGCAAAATGATGAGCTAAATTTACGGTGTACAAAATTCAGGGTGATTGCTTCTTTTCTTACTTTAACAAACTCCTTGAACTCGGGGACTTCATCCGTCTTCTGCTGGATGAGCGCTGCCCCATTGAGCTGGCAGCTACAGAACCGAATGTAAGGCTGCATGTGTGGCAGCTGAGCCGTCAGTATGTCTCCGATCATCTTCACTGGCATCTTCTCTCCAGACATCTTCTTACGCACACGCAAAGCCCTAAACATGGAAAGGTCACGTGTGTTTTATAAGCAGACCACTAAAGAATGACTCCTCATTGATGAAATACATGGTTTGATTCTTACTCGTTATTGAAATAGAGACACCCCTGAATATTAAATAGATCAGCCACAAGATTTATTGCATATTCTAAGAATACAGTAATCAAGATTGCACCCTCAGCCAATAACATTTTTCCCTCTTGTGGTAACCAAACTGTCATTTGACATTAACTTAATGCAATGCCAGATCAGATACAATACAAAAAGGAATGTAATTTCCTTTTCTATTAGTTTAGAGAGTAACAGATATGCTCGTGAATGAGGGATAAAAACCTTACCACTACTTTAAGCTTAAAGCTACTTCTAGTTTTAGCCTGGTTTCCTAAGGAAAGGATATCTATTGTCACTGAGTTGCCTGCATTTGTTCTATCACTGTCATAACTTTTCAACTTGTGGGGCATTTTCAAACACATTTTACAAAAAAGGAGATACCTCAAAGTTAGAGACTCGATGATCTTAAGGGTCTTTTACAACCTAAATGGTTACAAAATTCCCATAAGTTCAATGAAAATTAACAGCTCAGTAGGGAAAAAAGGAAGTTAATTAGTCCTCTTGCTTATGAAGATGCAGGTTAAACTCAATCCTTACTTGGTTTCTCTGGCAATGACCAGAGGAGCAGCCTGCGTGCACGTGCCTCCGAACGAGCCACAGCATTTACTGCGTTTCGCTGAAGCAGTAGGGATGGGTGAGAAGGATGCGAGTGGGAAGACTGGATCCATCAGAGGCCACAGAGAATGAAGGGAGAAATAAAGGTCCTTGCACCGCGTAGAGTTTCATGGCAGACAGTTGGGGTTGCAATACTTGGAGACTTTGGAAGGAAGGGTGCAGGGTACACTGGACACAAATCCGTAGGAAACCAGGCTTTGTTGGCTCCACTTCTCACTAAACAACTCATTCGGGTGCTATAAGCCTACAGTAACTAAAGGAACGCATCAGCTAACTCAGAATAAGGGAGGCAGAGGTTGTTCTGCCTTGTTTTGCATTCACGGATAATAGGACTGGAACTGGGTATGGGCTGTGACAGAGGAAGTAAAGGTCTACGACGGGACTGCGGGTAGCCTTGGCAGGCGCTGCTCTTCAGGAGAGATTGATCTTGCCTTCTGGAGCACACGTACACCAAGAGCAAAGTAAGTGCCAACACTTACTCAGCAAAGAACTGCTGGATTTTTCTCAACAACAACAATAAGTCATAGCACACGTTGTTAATGTTTTGCTTTTTCCAACAAGTGAAAAAGCATGGCCCTTTTGGTTACTGCTTGCTTAAGCGGCAAATATTTTCATGCAGCTAAAAGGAGAAGCAGGGGGAGAGGCCCACAATTTTGTTATTGCTAAGTATGGGGGGAAAAAAACTTACTTCAGTAGTTTTATATTGCACATAATCAGCTCCTTCCAATTAACAAAAATCATAGCAACTTCTTTTTCTGTTAGCAGCTCAGATTCCATTAGTGGTTTCTGGAAGATCTACAGATTCAGAAAATTAAGCAATTTAGAAAGTATATGGTAAATATACTTACTTATTACATCAGTCTTAGTTAAGACTGATGTTGCTCATTTCCTTAGTCTGGAGGTGAGAAAACTTCACATCAGAGTAGCACTTGACACTCAGCGGAACAGACTTCAAACGCGCTGTGCCCTAGAGATCCACAGTGCTCCCTGACAACACGTTTGTGAGCGGCGTATGGCTTTAAAAGAGAATACTCTAAATTTGTGTTGGTGGTATTGATTATGACCTGGATAATCTGTTTGAAACTTGGGAATTTTAGTCAGGGGTCTCCTGCAAAATATCCCAGGATTACTTTGATAATACAACTTAAAATACATTTTACTTTGGACTCTTTTATGGAAGTTCTGATTTATCTTATAGCGTCTCAGGTTTGCATATCTTGACCTCTTTTTCAAAAAAGGGCTTTCCCTCTCTGTCAAAAGAACTGTCTAAGTCAGTTGCCTGCACTAATTCCCTTTTTTTCCACATAAGGGATGCATCTTATAGCATTTAAAGAAAATCACAGTAAGTGATAACTGAGTGCCATTGTGAATGTGGAAACTGGCACATAAAGTGCTTCAAGCTTTAAGAACTTACACATGAGAAATAAATATTCAAAATCAGAGCAAAAAGGGTTCACTAGAATGACACTTTAAACATCAGTGTTTTGGTGACAGCAACACAAGGGCTTAACATTAGTTGCACCCACACCCATACATGCATTCATATATCTATAGATATAGATATATAGATGAAAATTTAATAGAGATCATCCCTAGGAAATCAAACACTGCAGTGACACAAAATGAGCTTGCACAGTGAAATTATTGATTTACTTCAAAAAAAAAAGAGTGATTAAAACCTGCTCCTAAAGCTGCTGTGCCATCTTACCTCTGTGACCAACTGCAGATCATTCACATAGTTCTCTTCTGTGACAATGAGCTCATGGATGTATCCCTGCCTTTTTCTTTCCGTAGGTGTCAACATATCCAGAAGATGCAAGTCTGCACACCCTGGAAAACATAAAAGGATCCTGGATTTTACTTACGGTCATTTGCAAATTGATTCAGAACTGTAGCGGTTCAAATAATGCTTAATGAACAGCAACTACTGCCTGTTTGGTTCGCTTAATCATTATTCACGTGTAATGGCACAAGGTTAACAACGCTTCATCTCTTAGTGACTCAAAACATTGTATTTAACACACTAAAAAAAAAAAAAAAAAATCAAGGCCACTTCTAAGTGATAACTTTTCTCTGGTGGCCAAGCTTAAAAGTCCCCCTCACCACTACCTGCCCTTTTCCAACCTCACTCCGATGGTCACTGTCCCCTGGAGTTGTGTCATTCAACTGGAGCCACACTGTAAAACAAATCCCCAAAGGGACGGCTCTTAATAAAAAAGGGGGCAAAGACTTCAGGTGGTATTACTGCCAAAGAAAATGCAGAGATATTGTAAAATGGAACAGAATTAGGAAAGAGTGCTACAGTGACCTTTAGGGTCTGATGGGCACTTTGGAATTTCAGCTTATTTATACTCTAAATTCCAGGTCAGCCTTTATCCTTCTAGTCAAAGTAGGCATCCTAATCAAGAAGGTCCCGCAGAGCTTATTTACTTCTTCGCACTTCAATTAAAATTTGCTTCTAAATTTTGAAGGACGTGAGCCAGAACACATGAAGGTTAGTGGAGATCGCTCCACAGGTTTCTCTGATTTATAGGCCAAGCCAAAGGGCTTTATTATTCTTCCCCTTTATCTTCAAAAGCATGGGGAAAGGTTGTAACTAAGAACTCATCTTCCATCAGCTTTGTCATTTAATTTTTGCAAACCATCTCTCTTGTGTTTATCCTATGTAGATGCTAGAATTTTTGTATAAATTCTAGAATCTCAAATTTTGTTTTCTATTCAGAATTAGAACGTTTCATTACAATTTTTTCTGTAAGCCAATATTTTTCAGCTGAGGTTAATCAAATTCTTCTGAGACTGTCAACATAATGTTTTCTTCCAGTTTCACTTTTAACACTACTTTTATTACTTTTCTGCATATAATAAAACGCATTTCAAAAAGCAAAAGTAAGGTGTTTTCAAACAGGTTGAAAACATTTTGCTTTAAAAATGCACCATTTACAACTATTTCTACACAATCAAATTTCTTCAGTTTAATTCTTTCCCCCACCCCCCAGTGAAGTACGGGCAAATTCGGTATTGAAATTGCCCCATTGAAACAAACTTTCCCTATGGAAGAAGTTCTGACAGAAAAACATTCAAGGGGATCTTCACTTCATGGGGTTCAAAATGGTCAAGGCTTTTTTTTTGTTGTTCACCAGCATCGACAATGAGACCAATCTACTGAGATCTGGCAGGGATGAGTTTTGATCATTGATTCGCATACGCTTTCAAAAAGTGAACCCCTACTGCTCCTAATCACATCACACTCCGGCCCACTCCGTCGGTTCTTTGCATATAAAGTTAATACTTAGATAGTATTTACAGTATTTTTAGCTTCCTGAACGTAACTCAGGAGCTGATTCTGCACTGTGCCACTAGCAAGGTCCATGTGTATCACCATTAAATTTTTCATGGACTATGTATCTTCAACCACTGCTTCAACTACTCTGTGCTCCTGAAAAGGTAATCATAGATTTGACTTAAAAAAAAAAAGAAAGTAGATACAGACAGTCAAGGTAGTTCCCTCTGAGATTAAGAAGCTGAGAACAGATCAGATCGGAAGGATAAGGATATTGATAACGCTCCTTTGAGATACAGCACATTGCAGTCCTTTAGAATATGTAGTTGAAACTTTGCTTGAAATACGAAGTAGGTTTTGAGAAATATCAATTTTTGTGCCAGAATAACCAAAGCACTAGACACACTTCAAAAGACAAAAGTTTAATTTCTGTTTAATAAATGGCTGCTTCAGAGCATCTTCTTAGTTATCATGTAAATCAGAGGTACAATAAACAGAATTAGTTCTCCCCATGCACTGTCAGCTTCATTAAAAGCGAACAAAGTGTTTAATTATTTTTCCCCAGCGACTGGGGAAGTTTGCTGTTCAAAGACGCCGATGACCTTGGTTTGAAGTGTGGTTTTCAACCACCAGCCTTTTAGAGGAAGCATTTAACATTTTGAATCATAATATATTTTAGCGGCTAGCTTGACAGCCAGCCAACTGGGAAGAAAGTGGGCTACTCTGAACTTCAACAAAAGCTCTACTTTTGAACACCAAATATTTGGGAAAATAGCCTGCTTGAATCTGGGCAGAACATGCAGGAGACATTTTTCTGATAAGGGATTTTCTTCATGAGGTGCACAAGCACTAAGATTTTTCTTGCCTTTGTATTAAAAACACCAAAGAAGAACCGGGTTCCTTTCCAAGGGGAAATCTCAGGCCACAGGGCTCTAGCTAGTTTTTCATGGACACCAAAGGACTGTGCAAAGTACTTTATGAACATCCAAATTCCACTTGCACCTGTGATAACACTATTCATGAATCCAGCCCACTAAAAGAGACTCCTGCTAGGGCTGGAAAGTGCCCTTGATATCAGACATCCGCAGCGACGGATGGGAAAGCTCTGCTGTGGGTGAAGTACGGGACCATACCTCAGTGTAGAATTGGTTAACATTTCTAACTTAAAGCACACAGATAGTCATCCATACTGCCATTCAGGTTCTTAAAATCAGGCACTGGGATTTGTCTTCAGTTACTGAGTGCCCCATTCTTTCATATTTTCTCTCCTGCTCTGAGAAAGTAGAGTGTTGGATCCCATCTGGAAGGCACCGAATTTGCATCCTGAGCTACAAGCAATCTATTACATTCAGAAAAGGAGGAGGAAATTACAATAGCTAACTTGGTATGTTCACAGTACTGTGAATATGCAAATTTCTGCCCTTTAATTGAATAATCAGTACGGATTTTGCATTCGCACACGCTCACCAGACTGGTTACTCTGTCTGGACTTATAGAACCAACATACAAAATGCTGTAAGTAGAAGTCCCTGCTTTGACCTCCTACCACCATAGAACCTGTCAGACTAAGGGATGCTAGAAAGACAAAAAATAATTTCAAATATCAGTCTAACAAGTAAACTTCTTGTTCCTTTTCCTTACAAAGTCAGTCCTGAAAATTCGGGTCTTACAAGCTAACCACTAAGCTTGAAAGCAATGTGCAAGAGATGCTGCTTTTTTAGAAGGGTGGTTCTGCTGTGGAACTCACTGGTCTACGTACATGGGCACAACTTCTGATTTCTTCTAATTTGGGGAGACTTTCTAAACAAGCTAACTGCCAGATTTCACTGTAAACCTCACGCTGGCCCAGTCCGTAATGACAAGATCACAGTAGACAGGAATCTGTTCTATCACAGGGAACCAGAAGCAGTAAAAAATTATGTCACGGTTTTCCTCCAAAACCTTAAGCGGGGGGAAAGAGCACTCCTGGCACCATGATAGCATTCCTTCACTCAGATTACAGCATTTCGCCATTCCGTCTTATCAACTAGCTTCAGATGCAACCACCAACTTCCCGTAAGTATCTTGTGGGACGGACCCTCCACTGAGAGACTGTCTCGAGCTTTTGCTGAGGACAGCACAGAGCCTGGTGACCAAACAGATCCCTCCATCTCAAGCTTCTGTGATGCAAATGATGCAAAATTTCATAGGTATTTTCAACAGTTTCAGCATGTGTATAATTTCTCAACGGGTCTACTTGAGTTTATTGGTAGAGTAGAATGTTTTCCTTTGGGACGGATGGAAGCAGGCTCTAGAAACAAGTCCAAAAAGTCTCACTTGCAAAATATTAAGCATTACTTTGTTTTTGCCAAGACAGACACCACCAACACATGTGCCTCCTCCTCCTGTTCACACCAGTCAGCTATTATCAGGTGCAGGGATTGCCACTGCCAATCCACACAGGCCAAGCAACAGACTCAAGAACCTTTTGTAACCATTTCAATTTTTCCTTTTTTTTTTTTTAATTCTAGAACATGCCCGAGTGCTAAAGTCAAGTTTTGTGGTTCTCAACAACATACGCTTGTGATACACTACCAGCATCCTCATTTTGCAATAGCAAAATCTTTCTGCAGTGTTTTAGGTTAGTACCTTAGTTTCTATGAAAGAAAAAGTTTTAGTATTCAATCAAGGGAAGGAGGCAAAGAAGAAAGGTGAGACAGGAGTTGGGAAGGAAACCTACTAAATCCTTTCAGAAAAAAACAGAACATGTTTACCACTCCCTTTCCAGGATCCACTTGGGAGAGAATAAAATCCTACATGTGAGGGCATGGATGCATAGAAAAGTATAAACAGGCTGAGTTAACTGATTCCTGGACTGGTTTATCTCACATCAGGTAACTTTAAATCTCATCTCTGAATTATGACCCAGGACCTATCTTGAGCCCCTGGCCACTTACTGTACAGTAAAAGCAAATGAGCCACGAGCAGCAGTCACAGATCCAAGCTGAGCTGCACACTCCAATTTTACATTGTCTTCCACAAAAATAAAGATGCTGTATAGGTATTTCACCTGGAGTCAGAGATGTGGTAACTAAATGTAGTGTTCCAAAAGTTAAAATACAATATTTTATTTTTTTTTTTTTTTTCACTTCCTTAGGCAGACCTCCAGCCATCGTCTTTCCTGGCTTCAGGTCTTCCCCCCCCAAAAAAAGAAGTGAAGTGAAGGAACCAAACCAGATTTATTTGAACACTCATTTGGATCCAGAATTACTCCAACATATGAAACAATTCAGCAGAGAAAATTGCACTCGACAACATGAGCGTGACGGAGAAAACATGAATCCAGTTTCAGCCGTCCAGGCCAGGGCACAGAAAACCTTTATCCGTGATGCTGACTGGAGCCCGGTTCAGACCAGCACTCTGCCAACGCTGGTGCCAGTTCACAGCCCTACACCGGTGGGTATCAAGCGGAGCCGGCAGCATCAGGTCAGCAGGCTGTGAGTGCAAACTGGCACCTGGATGGACCAAACGCAGAAGCTGGGAACTGCACGGCGTGTAGGCACAGAGCTTTCTTCTTGCTGCCAGGGCCAGCTGCTGCCAAGGGCTCAGGCTCAAAAAGGTAGGTAGGGCACGAGGAAACAAATGAGAAGCTTGTGCTAGAAAACGGAGCCAAAGCCTGTAATCAAGGAGCACCATAAGGCCACAGGGAATTTAACACCTTCTAAAAGCTCTACACCCACTTGCTGTTGCACAGCTATCTCGAGTATAAACATCTTTCCGCCTATAGACACCAACTGCTACCTTTTTCCCATGGAACGCTTAAATAAAATTATTCCACAAGATTGAACTTGCTCTAAAATCTGACTTCTTATTCCGTGTCGCTCCACAGGATTAATAAAAGTTACAGAAGAAGAGTTACAGGTTTGATTCAAATTAGTTTCCGGCTCTACGCAGACATTGCAATCTGAATTTTTGTGCTGAGCAGCAGCACAAGTTGGCTACAGGGGTGCTTCTCCGGGTTTGTTTTTTTTAAAGAAGTTTCCAAATTAAGATGTATGACAAGGGGAGGGGAACGAAATAGCTACAAAACTTGCTGTAACAAGTTACAGAAATTTGTTGTGTATATCAGAATTATGTTTCCACATACTATTAACGTTACTAGGCTATGTCAGATAGTTAACTCTCGCAATTTCTCCTCGCATGAACAATGACTCAAAATGAATCCTTATTCATGGTAAAGTACCCCTTTGCAAGCTATCAAACAAGTGCAAAAGCTCATAAAGTCTACATGCAGGAAATGCAGTCTTTGTGAAAATAATTTACATTTTTAACTGCATCCAGGGCAACCTTCTGAAACCATTCTTTCAGGGTTTGGAATCAAAAGGTCACCTGAGCGCTCTCTATTTAGCTAGGCACCAGCTTGTTATCTAGGTGTCGGTGTGCATGCGCTTAGCTTGCAATTCAACTGATTGAATAATATTTGAGCTGTATTGTCCCTAGACTTACTGTAGTTGCCTAAAAAAAAAAAGTTAAAAATAAGCCATTTATTGTAATCAAAGAGAATTGCTTATGAGGAGACAATTTACAAGAAGTTAAATAGCTGGAGTCAATAACCACAACGAATTAAAAGAACTGCTTTAAAACCAGAGGACAAAAGCAGAACATGCAGTTATTTTGCTGCCTTGTGGGAAGGTTATGGTAATGGGCCATTTTAAAATGTGTTCAGTGAGCTCACAGGGACTGAAAGACGCCACTGAAGCTCTGAAAGAACTGAGATTTAAATAAAACTGATTCTGAATACAAAGCAAAGCATTCTTGATAAACCCGCATCTTAAGACTCCGAATTGTCTTGGACAGATTTAAAGCATCAGAACTGATGTTAACAAATCCTCTGAATAAACATTCGCAGAAATTCTTCCTCGGCAGCTGAATACAGAGGAAAGACAGGAAAGACACTGAGGTGCTGGAGCGAGTCCAGAGTAGGGCAATGAAGCTGGTGAGGGGTCTGGAGAACCAGGCTTATGAGGAGCGGCTGAGGGAGCTGGGGTTGTTCAGCCTGGAGAAAAGGAGGCTGAGGGGAGACCTTCTCGCTCTCTACAGCTACCTGGAAGGAGGTTCTAGAGAGGTGGGGGTCAGTCTCTTCTCCCACGTAACAAGAGATAGGACAAGAGGAAATGGCCTCAAGCCGTGCCAGGGAAGGTTTAGATTAGACATTACGAAAAATTTGTACACTGAAAGGGTTATCGAGCATTGGAACAGGCTGCCCAGGGAAGGGGTAGAATTGCCATCCCTGGAGGTATTTAGAAGACGGGTAGACGTGGTGCTGAGGGATATGGTTTAGTGATGATTTTTGTCAGAGTTAGGTTGATGGTTGGACTCGATGATCTGAAAGGTCCCTTCCAACCTAGGCAATTCTATGATTCTATGAAATTCATCTCAAGGTAAACAGAAACACTGTGAACAAAAAAGCCACCACCACTTGGAGTAGTCTCTAAATCCAGTCTCCTCTACATACCTCAAGTGACAACTCATTTTCCTGTGGTCCTGTGCAAAGGGAAAAGGTACTTCACAAATGAAAATTAATACAAAGAATGGGTTCAATTGACCAGGCAGCACTGAGACTGCTCTTTTCTTTATGTTGACTTAAAATACAAATAAAATCGAAAATCATCTGAATGGTTTCTTGGTTTTGTTTATGAAAAT
The DNA here is from genome assembly GCA_947846985.1 of Fratercula arctica. Lineage (NCBI taxonomy): Eukaryota > Metazoa > Chordata > Aves > Charadriiformes > Alcidae > Fratercula > Fratercula arctica. The sequence continues at coordinate 100,191,897 of CANTUZ010000001.1, forward strand.
CTTGTTTCAGCCTTGACTGGGACTAGTGCTCATTGGCTTTGCAGCCACAAATTCAAGGACTGAAGAAACAAGTGTGGACACATTTCCAACACAGGAGGCCAAGCGTTTTTTGGAACTAGGTTTGCTTGCTGCAGTCCAGATCTGCAACTCTGGGAGGGGACCGTGTGCCTTAGGAGGTTAAAGATCTTCTCAGATGAACCAGGAAGGAGGAGAGAGGGTCAAAACTGGATTGAGACTGGAACACTATTTTTTTGATGGAAATAGTCCATTTTCTTTATTAAAGAATTGCTTTCATACTCCCTTTCTCATATATATGTGTGTGTGTGCATATATACACACACACAAGCAAAAAAAAATCCAGACAGGTAAGGAACAATACGTGCAATATCTTGTTCCCTGCTATTCAAGGGAAATAATTGATTATGAGGAAGATTAAACACTGCCATGCCAAGCTATAGTAGCACACTTAAGAACTTTAATAATTGAGTAAATAAACATTATAGGTATTTCAACAACATATGTCGATATAAGCCACAACGGTTTGAATATCTTTGTCTAGGACATTTTAAATGTGTTTTGAGGTTCTTGTGGGTTAACTATTCTGAACAATAATAGAATGATTGACTTGAATGATGAATAGAAGCTGTTGCTCTATTGAGTAATACACAGTACTCTTCTGTCTGAGGAGTCCTAGCACGACATGTGTACGTGCGTGTGTGTGTACATGCACGTCTGTGTGTCTGTCTGTCTACAGAAGAACAACTTCAGGCTCTTCTTTTCACTTCAGCGGAAAACTGACGCCAAGAACTTTTAGAGCACTGTGATTTTGAAAGTCTTTTATCAGCCATCACTCTCAGCAGTTTTAAGAAGCATGTTAGGAAACATGTAGCCTGCAGATTATTATAATAGCTTTATTTTTCTTCTCACTTGAATTAATGAAAAAAAAGCAGCATCTGAATCCCCTATATCCAAAGTATTGCCAATATTTCAATATGTAGAGAAAGTATGTTTCTGGCCTGAAAAAACAAAATGTCCCTTAGGACAAACGCTTTTAGTCAAGTTATAAATCTTTCAACACAACATCTCATTATGGGAAAATAGAGATACCCTTTCATTAAAATAATATTTTAATGCACAAAATATTGAAATAATGGAGTAAAATCTGGCTACATCATTCTCAGTAAGCAAAACAACGAGTACTGAAAATTACAAGTATTATGTTCTGTTCAATTTCTGTCATACCAGGCAGCATATTTTTCAGCAAGTGGCTATGGTGGGGAAGAAAACTTATTTTTTTTATGGCACAGAGGTAAATGAAAGATTTGTGCATGTTAAATACTATCCTCAAAAGAAGGAAAATCTGTGCAATTGTGCATGTTTTAAGACTAGAGCTTCTGGCATAAAACACAGAGCCTAAGTCAATGTAAACCCATAGTAAAACAACAAAGTATTCTTAATTCACCTACCAGTATAGTGTCAAAAAATATCAACTGGTTTGCAACACATCGAAAGCACTGAATAAGGAAAGGTGCAAAAGGTTGCAGATAATCACGATCAATCTCAGTAATTATATTGAAATAATATTCAAAGAAACAAGAAAAGTGTCATTATGAAATTAAACAGGTAGGCTTTCAGGCTATTCCGGCGGCAAATTCATTACATGCACTAATGCCACTTGGTGAATTCTGTGTGTACACAGCAACAAGACAACAAACACATTTTAGTCTATCTTTTATACGAAGAATTTAATTATCTATACATGTAACTAATTTTAAAGGCTGTATTACAGTTGTTAAAGCTGCAGGTTTTTATATATTTATATAATTTACATTCATATTGATGAAATACTGAAGTGCAATTGAATAAGGAGCTTCACTTGTTCTTTGCACCGGGTCAGAAGGAGGGAGATGGGGTAGGATTAGAAATGCTACAACACTGCCGGCATGAAATTTAGAAATAAATGAAATACATAAACCAGAACATAACTAAATGGTAAAGTAATTAGTAGAATGGCTATATTGTGCTTGAGGCATTGGGAAGAGAGGGTTTCTGCACTGACAGCACCAGGCATTTCATCAAGAGCTTGTAACTAATGCTGGAAAGACAAACATGGCTTAGCTACAGCACATCTACTACATAAACTTGACTGTAAGCTCCGTTTAATATTAATTTGTATAAATTCCACAGTCTAGTTTAAAAAAAATGTAAACATTGGAAATTAATTGCAGGGAGATATTTCTATACATTCTTTCTTGTCAGGAAAATTACTTGTTCCAAATGTGTTGTTCCATAGTCATAAGAAAGTAAAAATGAGAAATCTAACTTCACGTAACCAAGATGAAAATCAAGAAGTTAATTCTCAAATCCCACATGAATGTAGCATTCTATTGATCTCTGATACGAAAATGCAAAAAAAAAAAGAAACATCTGAGACAAACACAAAACAGGGTGTTTTCTAACTGTATGCAGCTAAAAGTAATGTGCAAAATAAAATTAACATAACTGGGATAACAACGTTATGCAAGGTTAATATCTCTTGCACTGGAAGGAAGTTAATTTCTTCTCTCCACAATGTATTACACACTCAACAAGGAACACCTGATACATACAGTACAATAACTACAACAAAATACCTTATCTGTAATAGGGCACATTTAAAGTTCCTTAAACTGATTTAACTCCTTCTGTTCTTTTGTAATTAAAAAAAAAAAAAAAAAAGAAAAAAAAGAAGACATATTGACAACACTGGACAAGTGAACAATAAAAAAGAAAGGTACATAAAGTCTCAAATTTATGGACATTTGGAACAATTTTAATAGCACATGCAGCATTCCTTGATAGTGGGTCTTTTTGCACAAACAAAGTTGCAATGAAGGAATTTAATTTCTACTTTTCCTTTAAAAGGCTAAAATACATATTTAAAAATAATTTTAAAACTACTGAAAGCACCTGTGCAAAGGTGGAAAAATTAGTTTGGTAACTGTGAAAGCCACAAAAGGACCCACTATCCTCTGATTTTTTTGTGTTTTTTTTTTTTGTTTCCTTTTAATTTTGTGTCTAGATCTGTAGGTAATTAACTCAAACATTGCGATTACATGCAACTAATGTAAAATGAGGTAAACTGCTCTGCAGTGTGTTCTTCTACTCAGAAGGCAGTAGATGATCATGCTGGAAGCCACATGATCAAGGCTGCATCTCCCATCATCCCTCTGGGCAGTGATATGGGATAGTGGGTCTCTTTGAGGACTTTCAAGCCTGAGTGGGGGATGGACAACATATGATTCCTAGAAAAAGGAGGAAAACAACACATAAGCAAAACAAAACAATGAGCAAATTCAAGCTAGGAAAATGAGTCAGGCATGTAAACAGCATGGTGCAAAAATGATAAAGGGTAACATGCTACAAAGGGGATGGGAACTAAAAATAAAACAAACATAAAATAAGGTTTGCATTACAGAAGGTCTTCAAAGAGACTTTGACAAGTGCAGCAGTGGTGAAGCTTTGAGTTCTGCAAACCACAGCAGAATCACAGCAATGCTGCATGTTTCATCTTGAAGTACTACACAAATAATCACAGCAAGGCAGCAGAGAGGGTCACTTACATTGCTGGCTTGGGTCCATGTCTGTTGTCAGCTTCACATAGTTGGATGGAAAGAGACCCACTTGTCCATTCACCTCCCCTTTCCACCAGTCTGGGTCTTCCTTGTTAAGGACGTTTATAATCTGGCCTTTATTGAATGCTAGCTCATCGTCATTCTGTGCAGTGTAGTCATACATGCCAATTACTTGGCACACTGTAAGATAAAGGAAGAGGTCTATCGCACTGGTAACGTTTCAGCAAAACATAAGCTATGCATAAACTGACTACGAACACTACAGATGTCACAGTATAGTTCCAAGACACTACACTGACCTGAACTGGTCCTGCCCCTCTCTCCTGTGCCCCTGTACAAGCGCTTAGCTGAGCTCCCAACAAATTGGCTCAAGGTGATTAAAAAAAAACAACTAAGTTTCCTAGCAGCCTTGCTCTCAGTCAGCTTACGGAGGGCTCAGGATCACACTAGGGAGGGCAGAGCACAGCAGTGCAAACTGAGAACAACGTAACCTGCCTGGATCTGTACCCAAGACATTTTTGTTTGGAAGGGCTCAACAGTAGGAGAAGATTTTGCTAAAGTTTTAAATTTTACGAAAAAGTCAAACACTTCAAGGATGTTAGCTTTCTATTGACACTTCTCTTTCACTTTTTTTTTCCTTCCCACAAAAGTACCACATTTGTTGTACATTTATAAAAATACTATTTTGCATCCTTACCAACCTGTTCTGAAAAATATCCTTTCCAACAGAATTGGTCAACGGACAGAAAAGTCTCGGAAACTAAGTTTCCTGAAATAAGTTTCACTACCTGAAGCCTGAAAAAGGCACTTTTCTAGTTAGCACCAGACAGGCTCAACACAGCTCTAAAATTCAAGAGAAAGCCAATGGTGATATCCCTGTACTACTACTAAGATATCAGGAACACAAAGATCTTGGAAAGAATGAGAAAAATAAAAAGCACCCTAGGCCATTTAGGCTGCCCTACTGGCACCACGGGATTGCTCCCAGCAGCCTATTTTCTATTTCCTTACTGTGAAACTCATCAAATCTGACTGGTTCTCGAAAATATGGCCCTTTCTGTTCGATTCTAATAGAGCAGTTTTCTTAATTCTCTAAAGCAGCAGGACTGTTTATTTAAATATATAATTTCCTCTATTTCTCTGATGTTTTCTCTATGCCAAGTCACAGGGCTTCTGGTATTTTGCCTTGAGACACAAGACTTCTATCTAATTAGCCTTGCTGTCAGGTTCTCTCCCTTATATTAATCTGAAAATTTTCTTGTATTTTCATTCTTGTACTCAGCCAGCAACTTATTCAAATTTGTCAAATAGCTCCTCTCTTTTTTTTTTATTTCAGAAATGACTCAACTCCTTTTAGTTAGTACATTGTGGCTGTTCGCAAAGATCATCAATCAAATAAACTCCACGTTTAACAGGACTCTGCATATGTCTCAATATTTAGCTTTGTTACTTGCAAATGGAAAAAAAAAAAGAAAAAAAATTTTGAAAGGGGCACTCACTGTCATTTGTCACACCTAACACATCAACTAACCAAAGCATATGTTTCCCCAGCATACTGGAGATAAACCAGTATTTCTAAAGGAATGTATGTTATGGTGTACTCCTGTTTTAGGTAGTTTTGTGCTAACACAAGTTCAAACGCGTGAACACCACTGATGCTCACATTTCACTTTAAAGACCTGTGAATCTGTTTTACAGCATTCTTGTAGCAGGTTTACAGGTTATTACTAATATTATGAACAATAAAAAGTTTAAGCTAGACCATACCTGAATACAATATATACATTAACAGATTTGTAACCCTTTCTAGAGTTAATTTCTTTCAAGGATTTTTCATTCAGATCATTCTCTTCTACGTCAAAGAATTTTATGACATTTGGTGCTGTCCAGTAGTATCACCAAAATATCTAAATAGTCCAATGGGATCTCAAGGATCACCTTAAACTTTGGGGGGTAATTTAAGAGAATTCTTGAAGAGATAGGACTCCTCAATTGAACCTGAAGCATCTTGATTATATTTACACTTGGTCACAAAGCTTAGAATACACCTTAGTCCTCCATAGGAAGCTCTTAAGAGTAGTCCCAGCAAGAAAGTTCTTCACTTATTTTAAACTCCAAAAGCCGCTGCTAACTACAGAAACAAGCTATAGTCTACCTTCTCTGAGCTCCAGTGCTTTTCAGCCATTTGTTTGCTTTTCAGAAAGATTGTCTATTGATTAATACTAGTCCTACTGCAACAGCAGAGGGAATACAGGTTCTCAAACAACACTCACGATCAGTACAATCTATGAAGTTGTCTTTCTTTAAACAAGAAGAATGGTTGAAACATGTTTCCCACTACTCCTATATTGTGAACTTCCTTATGCCTGACTAGCTCCAAGTAGCAGTAACAGTTCTTTTCATTTCTCAACACCAGGAAGGACATGTTCACAACACAAGTTTAGAAGGGAACACATACAAAGCAGTCAGAAATTAAGGAAACCTCAAAGTATAAAGCAAAAGCTTCCATGCAACGTAATTAAAAAAAACCAAACACAACAGCTGTTGAAGTCATGCAGTTTGCAGTACAGTATGGCAGATGGAGAGGATATACATCAAAACAAAATGACAAAAGAAACAGAGGTTTTGATGATACCAGTTTCTGGTGGATCCCCTATCTTCAAAATCCAGACAGTAATGGCACTCTCAGACCCTTAATAATGCACCACCTTGGGCATTATTCAACCCTTGTAGATGGTTTTCTTCAGGCTTGACATGCCTTTTCCTATAGTAAGCCTCCCCACTAACATACTTTCACTATGAAGATTCTTCTCAAGCATTAACCTCTTTAACCTCTTAGATTAACCACACCGTTAGTGAGACCATCTATCATAACTGAAAGACAAGATAATTCTTCTCATACTCCAAAATGAAGGGTCTATAACAAAGTTGAATTGGATAAAAATGAATGTCATTAAGACTTTGATATTCTGTAGGCAATAAGTGCTAAAAAGTTTATTCTGTAAAAGTTTTATTAGCATGTGTGAAAACTCCCAGACTGACAAATCTGAAATAATTTAAAAAAAAAAAAAAAAAAAAACCAACAAAAAAACCCCAAACCCATATCCCATCATATTACCTTGGAAAAAAAAATTTATGTGTCTCAATGCTGACTTATTATTTTAACTGCAGGACCCAAACTCGTGAGCCTGATAGGAGTCTGATTTTCTGCATCTCTATGACTAACAAAGGAGCCAGTTAGCACCATTTATAACATTTGCCTTCTCTAATAAGGTACTTTTATTTATCCCAATGACACATGAAGCTAATACCTCAGTATTTTATTCTAGTTACATAAACTGCATGATAATCCTTCATATATATTTAAAGGAGAAAATTATGCTCACTATCATTTTTCTTTTAGAAACTTTTATTTCATTTTAATAATAGACAAAACAGTCAAAAAATGGCTTGGGGAAGCAGCAAGCTTTTGCCCCCTGCCACCCCCAAATAAATCCAAACAAATAACCACGTCAAGTCTTTTGGGTGGCATATGGAAGAAAATGCATCCATTCTACGTGGTTTTGATTGACAAGAATCCTCTTGACTTAGTACTACACCAACTCACATGCCCAAAATGGTTCAAGAGTGAAACAGTCGCAAGGAATGAACTTTCTGTTCTCAGTCTTCTGCTTGCCTCTATACCTTGCAGTAGACTGACAGAACTGTTTGATGCTGCCTGTAGTGGAGCTGTAACAAATAGCTTCAAAAATATAATGGTCTATTGCTCTTGTATCCTTCCATAAACCTTAGAATAAGTAGCTATACAGGACAAAAAGCTACATCTTCATTTGAGTGGTTTTATCGCACTTCACCTTAGGAAAAATAAAAGGTTCTGAATGAGAGGTGCTTCAACTGCAAAGCCCATGGACCATCCAGAACCTTTAAAAACTCCTTTACTACAATTAACGCAAACACACAGGACTGATAATTTGAACATTTTACTCTTTTAAGATGTGATGTCACAGATAGCTTTTTAGCACTCCACAGTTCATACCTGAAGGACCACCACCATAAATAAACAGACCAATTGTATGTTCTTCTCATTTAAAGGAAAAAAAGAATTAAATTAAGACTTTAACCAAAGTGACTAGTATAACAGATACTAAACATCCTATTCAATAGTCTTAATTATATTTAGAAGTCCTATTGTAAATGACATACATTACAAAAGCAACTTTGTTAATGCAACCACGCTGCTTACCTGAAGGTAATGCTGTTGATTTAGGTAGCTCAGTTGGTGTAGTTTTACTGGTACCAGGGCTCAAAAGTTTTACATAATTAGCAGGGAACCATCCTATCTGCCGTTTTTTCCCTCGTGCCTAGTAAAAAAACAATTCTTTTAAGAGGATTAAGCACATCAATAGATCCTTAGACACGGTAATTCAGCCAATACTTTAACTACTTGCAGTCACGCCGATTATTTTAGAATAAGAAAAATGCATTTTATAGGGAAAATGTCAGCTACTTTTGTGGCAATAGTTTAATATGATAGTTCTATTACACGAAGTAAGCTTTCCTAATATATAAACAGTAGTTTATAATATCGAAACAGTAGTTATCTACTACTAATTTGAGTGATTTTTCACTTAACAGTGTTCCTACTTTGTGTGCTTTGTAATTAATACTACAACCCTGATCCGTCTGAAAGCTTTCTCCCGATTCTGTTTAAAACCTAACTCTAGAACATTAGGCTGCCCCTTGTTAATGCAATAGCTAGCATTTAAATGCTTTTTCATTATGCAAAGAATTGCATTTGAATAGGTACCTAGATCGATAGTTTAAGTAGAGATCAAGAATCCCAATTATCTCTTTTCTTTTGAAGAAACAGTATTTAAACTTTTTAATAGCCTCTCCTGCCCTAACCACAGAATGTAAACCTAAGTCATATTAATCAAGTGTTAGCAGAACAGCAAAACATTACGTCAAGAAAAAAGCGTGTAAAGTTTGGATTCAAATACAAAAATCCAAAGCCGGATTCCAATCAAACAAAAATCAAGCTTTGGCAACCACAAATACATAGGGATAGACACTGTCCAAATGATCCTAATTAACAGATGTTAAGGTTTTGGCAAGTACACTAGATGTTCTCATAGCTATCTCATCACAGAACATCAGCAGGAAAACATGGTGCACACATGTATTAGTGTGCGTGTGGTCCGTGTGTGTGTGCTGAGAGCAGAAGGTTACCATACACCTGGCGAACAGCAGCGCTCGCTCCACAGTTTGTAACGCAGCTGCAATTAGTCACCGTCAGAGACAGGACATTGGGGCAGACGAACTGCAGGTCTGATCCAGTGTGACAAAGTTCGTGTCACCAAAGCAGGATAGGAATTTGACAGAAACAGCATCCTGTTATTTCAACAACTGCATTGTTCATTGCAAGTAAAATCAGAAGAAAATAAAAGGTTATTCTAAAACTGAACCAAATCTCAGCTTCTAAATCTATGAAGTCTACGTTAAGAAGTACTTTAACTACTGCTTCTAACAGCACAAAATGAGAATAAGATGGGAATTTTGGGCATGTAGAATTTTGCCTTTTAAAAAAAGTAATGTTAATTTTAGTAGAAAAAAAGTCATCTAACTTCCCTCTCTTTTTCTTTACTGAAAGAGAAAGCAATTGATCTAAAGTGTATCTATCATTCATTTTAAGATGTCCTGGAAGATTGCATTAAACTTTATAAATGTGTAATGCTTAACACATTTGCCTTTTTTTATCTCCGCTCTGACCCCTAAGACAAGTGTGATCAAAATTTACTTGAGGCTGAAACTGAACTGTACATATACTTCTAAGAAATCTGCCACTTTGAAATTAAATGCATAAAGAAGAGTTAATATTAGTGCCCTTCTCCAAATCTTGCCATCATTTCACTACTTTTTCTTTTTTTGCAGGGGCAGCGGGGTTGCTGCTTTTATTTTTAATCAATTCCTCAAACTATTTCACCACACTGCTGCATTAGCCTTCATGCTCCCATAACAAAGGAGCAATAACTAGTATGACAGTGTTGGAATAGAAGAATGAAAAGCATAAGTAGGGATCTGCTAATGAAAGAAAAAAAACAACTTGTAAAACCATATGTAGGATAGTAAGGTATCCATAGCTACATGTGAGTATTTACACAACCAAAAATTAATTTTTTAAAAAACCTCACATTAGCTGCTAAGTGGTAATGATGACAGCTCTTGCCCAGTGAAGCTTATTTTCTATCTTAAAATATATTTAATGTGAGACTCGTTAAAGCAACAAATTAACAAAAGCATAAAGACTAGTGAGAATGAAATTCAAAGCAATCCTGGAAGATGATTTCTCCACTAAAGACACGAAAAACATACCACCAAGAAAGGCAAAAAGGGCAGGTAGTAACGTAGAAAAAAACATTTGAGTTAGTTTGAGCATCTCCATTGCAAAACTAAACCAAGTACATTCTTTCATGTAATATTTACTGTTAAAAAAAAAATCAAACCAAACAAAACCTTATTCAGTGGCACAGAGCATGACTAGGAGAAAAAATAAAAAAGGCAAAAAACCCCAAAGCTTTGCCACTGAAAGTCATTGAAAATCAAAGTTTCTGAATTGTCAAGTTCTACTCTTAAAGAAAAAAAAAAAAGCTTAAAATATTTTATTATCTATTATCTTCTGATACAACACTAAAGCTCTCTCCTATCTGATGCTTGCACCAGACACCATTCTTTTCATTCTTCTACATGAAACTGAGATGGTGCCATTAGACTGGTATTCTACACTGTGACATTCATTAAGCTACCTGAAAAAGTGGTGGCCATCTTACAAAAAACACTGCTGTAAAATACTTTTCAATCTTTCAACGAAAGGGATAGCCAAACATTTTGGCTGAAGCCATTCAGAAAGCTTCTTAGGAAGTCATTCAGGACTGCGCACCCCAGTATTTGTTCCACTTTCACAGTGCACGTATCTATCAGCTGATCCAAATGCACGTGACCGTATGCATGGTCACTACTGGAACGGGACATACACGTAGACCCTGCCACTTAACCCAACAGTCCCATGCACTCCCGTTCCATGGCTGGCTTTCCCCACCACCTGACAACTGTTATTTTGCTCACACGACGAAGAGTACTGGCGACAAGACCGGGAGGATTCAAAAGCAGCCAAAACAATATGCCCTAAAATCCACTCCTTTCTTATATGTGAAAGGCCTTCAGGAAGATGAAGAAGGGAGTGGACTGTAGGCTGGGTCTGATTCGTGAGATGGGTATCTTTGACTTACAATGAGGCAAAACGGCATTCTCCTGCTGTCCTCCAAAGCTGTTTCAATTTCAAGGAATTGGAATGTATGTATATTTTTGTAAAGACATTTTATTTTTAAATGCTTAATTGCGGAACGTTTTCAAAATTATTTATTATTGATGCATTCATAATTTTGAACTATTAAAAAGTTACAATTTTTTTTACAGGGAATTTTATTTCAAAAAAACAGTAACTAACTTGGAGCTCTCCTTCCCACCAGCCACCTGGATTCTTCTTTCTGATAAGAATCAACTGACCAGGAGCAAGAGTAAGCTGTTCTGGACCCGTTGCTGTGTAAGAGGCAATAACTTGGGCAATTTCTGTTAAAGCGGGGGAAAAAAAATAAGTTAATTTGGAAAAACCTGAACACATTCTATATAACATTGACTCTGCTATTATGACTGGCACAGTATATCCATTTTGTATTTCTTTCCATAAACTTGCTATGTATTTATGTAGTTCCATTAAAACATATGGTAATTATGAAACAGATCAGAAGTTCACAGCACTACAGGAACGCAGCAACAGAGATGCAGCAGCTCTATCAGTAGGATATAAGAAAATATTTGGAATAGAGAATAATAATAATGACCATCATTAGAGCTATATGGCTCTTACAATCAAGTGTCATAATTCTGTTTTCAAATAAATACATTTTGTAGCATCAGTTTGGAATAAGATCCCTAAAAAGAGGTGATAAATGTTGATGATAATATAATGAAGTTGTGGTAATAGAGACGCAAACTAACGAAGGTCTGCAGAAAATTTCTCACCACCAGACTAGACCCAAAAGAAGAGAATGTTTTCAAAACATATTAAACAGGATTTATTTTGAAATCTTTATTACATGAACATTAATACAAAACTGGTGCCTTACTTGATCACCTACCAGCACGAATCTGACGCAGAGTAACCATGAACTCACAATTATCTCTCCATTAAATGAGACAAAGCAGACAAGACAGTTTACTCCGTTTTACAGTGTTTGCAGAAAGACAGACGATAACTTAAGTTACCACAAAGTCTGGCAGGGTTAACCCATTTTTTGAACAAATTTGAGCTGACAGGAGCTTATAAGTGGCTGCCGGTATTTTGACGTCCTACTGATAGCTTTTAAGTCAGGTTTAGCATGTCATTGAACCGTGTTTAGAGCGATGGAGAATATGTTTAATATGATGATTACTGGGAACCTTTCATAAGCAAAAGATGGTAGATTTGGGAACTTTTTAGCTTTTCATAAGCTAAACCTTTCAGGTTGCTACATTTACGTAGTCCCTTTTTTAGTCATGAGTTAGGGGGAATCTGTGGGGAATTTTTTTTTAGCCTTCATTTAGTTGTAAAGGGTCTCAGACATCCAAAGCAGCACAAAAGTGTTGTTATGGCTGAAAACTCAACTTTAGGATCCCAGTACACAGTCATTCATAAGTCTTCTCCGTAACAGAATGATCTAGGGGTTGTCGGGGGTGGGGGGGTTGGAATGGAGAATTTGTTTGGTTTTTTTTTTATGAGAAACCTTTCCTGGAATAGTAAATTCTGACCCTGTGTTTATTTGGCAAAGCATCAAATGAAACTGGGGACCATCAAACAGCCAATGTGTGCACTGAGTTTGGCTGGTTATGGTTGTGGTCTAAGACTATCCTAAAACAAGCCCACAGCAGAGCCAGAAGTACAAGATCACAGAAATGTGCCTCAACCGCTTCAGTGCAGACAGCCAGCTTAATTTAAAACCTCAGCAATTATTGGATCACAGATAAATACACTGCTTGAGATTTTAGCTTTTATTTGAAAATCTTGATAAAAAAATATCTGCATCAGTTATTTTCACTTATGATTACTGTTTGTATATATTTTAAATCCAGCCTATCATAAAAAAATGGCACTGGAAGACAAAGCAGAAAAAGATCACACCTGGCATCAGTTTGCCCCTTTATAAAAGAGCAGAAAGCAATGCAACAGCGTGTGTGATGTGGTCTAGCAGTCAACACAGCAACAACAGCAAAAGGGACTGAGGCTGAAGGGAGCAAGTACAGAGGATTGGTCTCCAGCTTTCTCATGGGCAGCTGTACCAAGAAAGTAACACAGTGCTGGGCACCGTCCTACTTGGCCCTCTCTGTCAACAGGCGCCAAATTTCCAGTGGCCAAAAGAAACAGCAAAGGCGCTCAGTAACAACACATCACCCACAGGCTGGGAAAGGAGGGGGGAGTCTGCTGGTAAGGCAGAGAAAGGGAGCAATCATTGAAAAGGCAGTTGTAGGCAGAGGAAACCACAAAGCCAACTCCCTTGAAACTGAGGGAGGCTTTGTTGCGGGGAAGAAACAACAAAGTAATTTGAAGACCGCCAGGAAAACAATGAGATGGTTTACTTAAAATTCAGAAGAAAAGGATGCTTAGGAAAACAAAAAATGGTCAGAGAATCATTCAAGATGTAAACGAACAACATAAGGCGGATGAAGAAGAAGAGAGATGACAAGCAATCTGAGGCCACTGCAAATGATGACACATGCAGAATTAACTACGGCAGAACCTCCTTCATGATAATCAAAGAGGGGAGAGGCAGGCACACAGAGATGGAACCAAACAGGTGATGAAAAAGCCACTAGCTGAGAGAAAGATGCATTAAACCTGGATCTGGAACTTAGACAGCACACGAGGTGTGAAAGCAGAAGACAGAAGAAAGACTTTCTAAGTAAAATAGAGTAGGTGATGACAGGAGAGCAGAAAGGTTTACATAGAGAAAAGCCAGTGGCAGCACAGTCTGTCCTGTACAAAGGCAAAGCAAGCAAGCTATTTGGCAGGAAAGGTGGCTATGCTGCTAGAAAGTCTTCAAGCTCCCTGCATTTGCAGGTTTTTCCATGGAATCCCATTAATTCCTCCACCCTACAGCCATTCAGGAAGCAAAATGAACACAAACAAACAAATTAACTGTGGGAATTTGTCAAAATAATTTTATTTTTTTTTTTAAATCAGGCAAAACCCTCTCTCACTGCCATGGTAATTATAATAGTCAGTATATCATACCAAGAGAGCAAAAATCTTACACTTTGCATCTCTTTTAGAACAAGAAACTTCTCATTTTTATTTACAAAAAGATGATTTACAAGGCTCCAGGTATCAGATATCCTCTTTCACCAACCTGCAGCAGAACGGTTGTGTGTTAAACAAATTATGATATGAATTAGAAGTTTAACATTCAGCTCTTGCATGTCACAGAGAAGCAGGGAGTTAAGAGAAAACAACTCAGCCAAAAAGTAAAAAAAAACCTGAAACAGCTTTCCTTCCAGGAAGGACTTTTTAATTTTGATTTATTTAAGTATTGAATTACTGAGAAGAGATCCAATTCAATTACAGTCCAGGCCAAAAAATGTGGCCTCTACTAAAGCAGGTACATTCAGAAATATAAATAAATGCCTTCTCACAGATATAATTGTCTTCATATTGCTGCTTAAATTCGCAGAGAGGAGTTTCTTTTCCCTTGCCCTTCAACACACGCTGTTACCAACTCCCACCCACTCGTCCTGCTGCTTCTAGAATAAACAGGAATATTTCACCTCGTTCATTAGCATTGCACTTTTATTGGCTGAGCACTTGAGGCTCATTTATAGCAAAAACATCCATGAACCGCCTGGCTAAAAAATAGGCAGGACTGTTCACAAACTGTTCTTAAATGCCAAAAGATTCTGAGCGTAGCTTTTGTCAACATCCCCCCAGTCTCTACTTCACTGAGAGTTCGAATACAGACCAGCGATTATAAAGCTGGTATTCCAGCCTGAAGTCTTGCCATCCATCATTCTCCCACGCATGGAAAAAGCGGCCAGACCTATCAGCACCTTCTCACTATTCGTAGCAGGTATCACTTCTTGAGGTTTTTCCAGATCTCTATTCTTGTCTGCCTCTCTCTTGAGCTTTCTATGTATTAACATAACTATTTTTAATCACGTAAATTAAAGTTAGAAAGGGCAGGAAGTTTACTTCCATAGATGGATCAGTAAAGATTTGTCAAGAGCAGCCCATTGCTAACATGTCAAGGTAAAATAAGCCAAATGAAGTCAGGGCTGCTACAATCTACTCTCCCCTCCTCCACTTACACAGTGAACCAGTTCAAAGAGACAAAGCAAAACCTCCTGCTCACAAAACAAAATATGCATATGCGTGTCTGTGTATATGGAAATAAGGCAAGATTTGGTAGATCACATCCTTGAACCACTTCACTGTGCAACCAAACAAGTCTCAGAGAAAGGGACAGAATGAAGCTTGGAGCACCCCCCTAGTTTGGTTCAGCTCAGTGCAAAGTCATCTCTTTGGTACAAAAGCAAATAAATACACTAAAGGGAAAAAAGAAGTGTCTTTTGGAAAGTTTACAAATGCCTGCCAGTAGCAGAGAATGCACTTTTCTAATGATCTTTGGAAATACTGTAAGAAAGGACAGCCCCCACCATCTTCAGAGCCAGGGGACCTCTTTCTAGCCGAGAAGTAACCTGTAATATGATCTTCTGCAATATGACCAGGCTTGACAGGCAATAAGCTACATAGCCTGGATACAAGCTATAGGCTCTTGAAAATAAGAAGCAGGCACAACAGCTCATAAGAGTCCATGTATACCATATTGTGTAGCGTTCTGGGCAAATGCTGTAAAACCACAGGGTAAGAATGTGTACTTCCATTTTCAGAGGCACTGGCAAACTTGGGCTTTTTGTAGGCTTCCACTGTTCTGTTCAGCAGTCTATCATGAAGTTTACATTCGTTTTTGAGCAAGCAGATTTTTATTCTCTAGCTATATGCTATTTAGTAATTCATACATGCTAGATAGGATGACTGACAGATTGCGCATCATTTTATTACAGACAACGGTATTCATCAGTGCAAATTACTATAAAATGACCAAGAGCAAACATAATTTATTTTCATGGAAAAGATCTTGTTGCCATTGAACTTAAGTGCTTAAGAAGCGATATAAGGTGCTGTCACAATATATGACTCACCAGGTTTCTTCCCTAAGCTTCCCGTTTTTCCAGCTGCTCCAGGAGCCTTGAAATAGAAAGTAAGATGTAAGTTTAGCACTCTCATTTATTTCTCCAATATATGAAAATTATTTACTATGTTGCACTTAAACACACTAAACAAGGATGTAAGTAAAAAACTCTCACAGGAAGATTTCTATTCTTACAGAAACCCTTACTATTTTAGGTAGCAATTAATATATAGAAATAAATACCAAACAGTGTGTGGAAGTGGATGACTAACTATATAAATGTGTAGACTTCTTTCCTGAGCTTTTCTTCCTTTCATTGACTGCAAATACCAATGTAATTCCAAACTACACAGCATTTGAATTGTAAATCTGCCAACCTATAGAATGTGAATTCTGTCAAGTGGAGTTAAAACAACAATAGTAGTTTTCAACTCTACAAATGATTGGATTACAAATATGCCTAAAAAACTGACTGGACATAATTATTTCAATACTGTCCATATTATGGTTCTAAAATTTCTCATATGACACATTAGCATAGTCCGTGCAGTCACTGCATCTTTAAGACGAGTCATCTGAACTTTGTAGGTGGTGTAGTAGTAAAAACCCCACCACTATTTTAGTGCCTGAGTGAGAGCACAGGACACTGAATAGCAAGGTACTATATATCTGTAGCTATTTCCTCCAAACCTGGATGGGAAGAGATGAAGGATGAACATCATCATGATCCAGGTCAATAGATTCACAAAAAAGCCTTTGAACAGCCATAAGAAATCCAGCAAGCAGTTAAATTAGTTCAGTTCAGTTACGTATAGGAAAACAGCAATACTGAAAGATTAAATTTAACATGAAAAGCTTCCATAACTTACAAACTTAAAGTTCTCTTTCTGGGGGAAAAAAAAAAAAAAATTCCCTTGAGACCACTGGTTATTTGGGAAGAGTTATCTTTATTTATTTATTTTAATGCACTCAAAGGTCTACTGATATACACGCAATTACAGCATTCAAAACTGTGTGTGGCCTCAAATCTGCCCCTTGCATGCCCCTCTTCCTCACTCATCTTCCAACCCTTTTATAGTCACCATTCCCGTCTAGGACAGCTTCCCCTTGCCTCCTAAATAATTACTTCATTTTCTTCCCAGTACATTGCCACTCTTATCTTCTGCAATAAAGAGGTTTGATAGGAATAACAGCAACATAACAAATCTAAACTGTACTTTGGTCAGAAATGTTGAATAACCATAAATATCCTCTTGAAGCAAGGCTCACAACACTTCCTCTCAAGTCCCCTCAACTTCTCCTTTAGGATACTCCTTACAAATTTGGAGCCTACATCAAATGACTTGAAGGTTTTCACAGAATCCCAGTTCCTTTATGGAGAACAGCAGCTTCATCCCCAATATTCTCAATATTAACTTGACACTTTGAAAGCTTGGGGATTCTGGCAGAAACTAATATATAAGGAGCAACTGAAAAACTAGTTAAATGACTGAGAAAAAGGGCCATTTTAAAAATGTGTATTGGTTTTGAATGACTCTATAAAGTAGATTATTAGATACATCTTCAATCTGTCTTGAAGATTACGTAGCTGTTCCAAGACCTCCATGTTTTGAACATCTTTCAGAAAAGCTAGTAAAGAAGCCTGATCTATAGCCTGATCAGAAGACTGAACTATAGCACCTGACAACGCTGTATTAGTCAAGCCAACCCCATCTGATAACAGCAGAAAATACAGCAGAGTTAGCACTGCCTACCTCACAAGCCGTAACTGGTAATGGAAGGTAAGAGGGGGGATGGGAAGAATTTTTTTTATTTTTTAAATTTTTTTTAATTTGGCACCAAAGCACCTTACATACATCTTAGTATACCACACTTCTCCTTGATGTTTTGCAACTTAAATTTTGGGAAGGACTGCGGAAAGCGTATGCTTTAAGTTAAATGACACTTGTATACCACTATCTCAGTGCTACTTTCTTGTCATTGTAGAAGATTGATTATAGTTACTTTCTACATGGCCAGCAAATCTTCCTTTCTTTCCTATGTTCCTCTCTCAGATACAAAAGCTAAGTTTAGGTCTGGGGACAAGGAGAAGATGGTCCAGACAATGAGACTGCAAGTCCACCGACAGTCCCAAGTAGGGAAGATTAAAAAGTGGGGAGCCAAAGGTGATAACTGGCACTGATATGGTAATACCAGGAATTAATTCTGCTTTGGAAAGAGCTTCTGGCAGAGAAACACCCTCCTCAATAAAGAACAAGTGTTTGGACCTTCAGAGAACATACTCCTTCAAAATACCCCTTAGTCAACATCCCCATTGCCAGATTAGGAGCATATGGATAGATAAAACAGGCTGCAACACTGTATCTTTACAGTTAACTGGGAAACATAAATCATTTTAAGAGAGAAGCTTCAAAATCACATTGACCAGACTGAGTCTGAATTCTGTTTGAGGATTATCTGAATCCTTGATAAAAAAGCAGAAAAAATACATAGAGAAGTCCTGCAGTACTTCAATAAATAACTAAAATAATGCATTTAGGAGGGACCCAACTTCTGGCCCACAGAGCAGATGGAGAAGTATTTTGTATTCTTTCTGTTGAGAAAAACACAGTGGAGAGGACATACCCCATTCTATTTTCCTTTTGCACACCTGAGACACAAGCTACATTTTGTGACAAGTGATAAAGTCTCTTGAAACAGTAGAGCAGAACTTGCTTTTTTAATTTAATAAGGCACAGCAGTAGACTTGCCAGTTGCGTTGTACAGTAAGACCCTTAGAATTGAGATTAAATACATTCATACTATTATTATTTTCAGAACATTTATACAAAGTTTCATAACTACATTTTTCTGTTTCCAAGTACACCACATGAGCTCCATACCTTAATGCAGAGGTAATTATCACCAATCTCAAGAAAGGCAGGGTAGAATAAAAACCTGTTACAGATCTGTATCCGTCTACCTCAATCTAATGAAAACTCTGAGAACGGACCATGAACCACTGTCATTGTTTATTTGAAGAACAAAGACTTTCACTCTGTTAATAGGCTGAAACTTTAAGGAATAGGAAACAGTTTAATTTAGTAGCTTGAGGTGAATGGGTAGCCTGGGATTCGGTACAGAAGAACAAATTCAAAAAAAATTCTTCTGATGTATAAGCCATTGATATTTGAGGCTTACAACTGTTTCTACAAACTCTGCTTGCTGTTGAAAGATCAGCACTGCCTTACTACTTCTTTGTGCCTAAGTCAATAGTGCAGAACACATAAAATTAATTTACTCTTTTAGTAACATTTTCCACAATCAGCCAGCTGTCCAAGCACAGCGGCACATCTGAAAGTTAACAGACAGCCACTATTGTGAAATCCTTTGTAAAAACTGGCTCTGTGAACAAGCTGAATAGCAAAACACTGTACGTGTAATGGCAATTATCCACTTGGAACAAGAAACATGTCCTGCGGGGCATATGAATCACTTTATGAAAATAAGCATCCCAGATATCAAGATCTCCATGAGCTCTGTGTTTTTTCCTCCCTCTCTCATCACGATTTTATCTGAGGATGTGATTTTCACCAGCAAAAAGGGCAGTTGGAGAACTTTTTGATGAACTGCACTTAGCTGTTTCAGCCTCAGAGAAGCTGAGATCTGAGAAACATCACATTGACTTCTCTAATAAAAATAGTTTTCGGTATTAAATGTCTATTTCTGAGCTCTCTACAAAGATATTTGCCAACATGTGTGCCTGTCTCTCACCAGGCAGGACAAGCATCCAAAAGGCACACAAAAGGCAGCTCTGCACATCTGAATATGAATTCCCAGGTTTTGAGATTAAACTCTGTTGAGAATACCTTAAGGGAAAACAAAACCAATTCTTTCACAAAAGTTCCAAGGAAACTTAACATTAAATAGCAAGAATGTAGCTGAGATTAAGTAACTAACTAGCAACTATTACTATCATAGAACCATAGGGTTGGAAGGGACCTCTGGAGATCATCTAGTCCAACCCCCCTGCCAGAGCAGGGTCAAATCCACCTATGAAACAGGCTTCACAGGGTTTTAGAAGGCTGACAGTGGAAGTTCCCACTCATCAACTACAATACGAACTTAGAGGTAATATAAAGAGACTTAGGGCACAGTTTCGTGATCACAAGATATTCCACAGGTTAGGAAATTATCTGTACACTTGTTCCGATAGCTCTGTGGGGCAACCCACCATCTTTTTGATGTACGTGAAGAATTCCTGGCAGGGCTGAACTATAATCCATATTCCAGACTGCAAAAAGGAGCACTTTTCTTAGCCCTGTAAATTCCCTGATACAAACCCACAAAGACCTCTGCTGCCACAACTGAAGGATGTTGCACCACTCAGAGGAGAATCAAGCTGCTAGACTTGGGGACAGAGAGTTCAGCTTTTCTTGTCCACACTCTCACCGAGGTCTGTTGTCAGGGTAAACCTATACCCTACCACAACTTACTACTGTACAAAATTTACTCTAATTTCAAAAAGTCAATCTAGCCTGCTGTGATGGGCTCCATAGAGCTGCAGCTACAATGCTTCCACTAACTGAATCATTAAGTACTCCTCTTCTAGTCTGCAACCCGATCTAACTATCTGCTGCTCTGTAGTCACTAGATTTGACGCAACTGAAAGGTAGGAATGAGCACAGGCATATCCAAAACCATATACTAAATGTGAAGTATGATGTTTCCCTTCTGTAATGAAGTATTTAACACAAAACCAGCTAAGAATGCAGTTCAAAACCAGCTCAAACTAATCTAAGCTGATGCTGAGGCAATCTTGCCTCCTTTGCTACTCTCCTCCCATATTAATTCTGGTACTGACATTTTTTTAACCTTTGCTAGGTTGATTCAGATTACCACATTAGAAGTATATATTACTTCTGCTAAACTGGTTTTCTGCTCTGCTTAGTGTCCTGAACTGGCTTATTAACAGGCCCGATGAAAGACCGTGGTAGCAAAAGCGTGGCAAGTAGGACCATACCTGTGCTCACTTAAAATGGGTTACAAATGATCATTTTGTATCAGAAATAGCATGGCCAGCAGGACCAGGGAAGTGACCATGCCCCATACTCAACACTGGTGAGGCCACATCTCGAGTACTGCATTAAGTTTTGGGACCCTCACTACAAGAAAGACATTGAGGTTCTGGAGCGTGTCCAGAGAAGGGCAACCAAGCTGGTGAGGGGTCTGGAGAACAAGTCCAGTGAGGAGTGACTGAAGGAACTGGGTTTGTTTAGCCTGGAGAAAAGGAGGCTGAGGGGAGACCTTATTGCTCTCTACAGCTACCTGGAAGGAGGTTCTAGAGAGGTGGGGGATCTCTTCTCCCAAGCAACAGGTGACAGGACAAGAGGAAACGGCCTCAAGTTGCGCCAGGGGAGGTTCAGATTGGATATTAGGAAAAATTTCTTCACTGAAAACGTTATCAACCATTGGAACAGGCTGCCCAGGGAAGTGGTGGAATCACTACCCCTGGAGGTATTTAAAAGATGTGTAGATGTGGTGCTTAGTGACATAGTTTAGTGGTGGCTTTGGCAGTGTTAGGTTTGTGGTTGGACTCAATGATCTTAAAGGTCTTTTCCGACATAAATGATTCTATGATTTTATTCTATGAAACTAGTGTCTTAAGGTGCACAGAAAAGCATACCTCACAACACAAGGGAACAACTAATCAAAACTGGGACAGGACTTCTCCATGTAAGACTGATTAGTTCTCGTATATTAGTAGTGCCAGGGATTGAATAAAATTGTTACATGATGCAAAATATACATGAGAACAGTTTGTAAAATGTTTCTGAAAGTAATATCACAATACTATTTTTCCCAAGGACTACAATATCATTAACTACAAATTTTTTTTAATCCTGTCTCAGAGGATGTTATTGAAATTTCTCTACTATCTAGAAATTTATTATATAAAGGCTTTCTAACAGCTACATATTTCACTGCAGATTTTATTCTTCGGCTTTTCCACCAACAGAAATAATTTTAAGGAGTGACTTTGCTCAAGCTCTATACTGCAGACAGTCTTTCATTGAGTTGTTACATACACACAGAATTCAAGACTTGTGGAAAAAGCCTTACTATCCAGATTTCTAAAAAAACCAGTAATTTTTACTTATTTATTTACTTTTAAACCCCCTATTATTCTTAGAGACATAAACAAGAACTCCTCTCATCATGAGATTAGTATTGTGTTCAACTATGATTCCGAGCTAATTCCTGCTAGTAGATGAATTATCCTCTCAAACATATGAGGACTATAAATGAGAAAATATCTTTCTTTAGAACATCTAAAAAGAAAGAAATAAAATTTAATATGGACATGTTCTATCAGATTATTCCTGGATAAAAATCAGATGAAACAGAACCTCTATTATTCAGTCAAGAACTTTCAAATAAATATAGTAGTTATCTAAGTTTTGTTGCAAAATTTGTTCCCCTTGACTGCAAGAAAATGGCAATAGGGGGAAAAAAAAGATAATAGACTGAAATACTCTCTCCTGCATCTTTTTCAAAAAATAATGGCAGTAAGATACAATTCAGTCATTAAAAACTTACCTGGGGAAGAAAGTACTAATAGCTATTCTGATTTGTCTCTACAAAACTGCAAAGTTAACTATTAACATATGCAAGATTCATTTTAATATACGATCCACAAAGTTATTTACAACTTCATATTGTAAAATGCAACTATTATTGTTTTCCCTTTCCAATCTCACATTCAGTGAGAGACTGCAAAAATGTATTTTCTTCCCTTATGAGCCACTGCCTTGGAACTATCACTACAACACCAAACAAATCATACCTCCCCCAGCTCAACTGTATAACATTTCAATATGTCTCTACCTCAGAATCTTTGAGTCTCACATAATTAGATGGGAAAACTCCTGATTTATCACCCAGTGTTCCTGTCCACCAGTCGCCATCTTTCTTTGTCACAAGAATCATATCACCTTGTTGAAAAGTTAGGTCTCCTTGTTCAGAACTCTCATATGTATACATAGCAATATACTCTGTAAGAGGGAAATAAATACAGAACATGGGAAAACACTTGATAAACTGCTCAATTATCATTTGCAAAATCCAACTAATATAATGTAGTCTATCCATGGTCTAGACATAAACCATATTTCTTAATTACTACTCATAGAAACCTCAATATTTAATGCATAAAATGATATCTATCAGAACTAAATACAATCTGTCAAAAGGCTGCTTCTGTGGGATTTATTTTTTTAATAATTTGCTAGTATAATTAAAATGTACATAAATTATTAATTTATATCAGAACCGACTCTGAGAAGATATTTGCCAATGGTTTCTGGTTTGTGCTGATGATTAGAATTTTCAGTCTTGAGGATGGAAAGTCTCAGTATCCAAATATCTGTAGATGCAGTCTTCATCTTACATATGCTGTTTGGCTCTCGTATACAATGAATTCTTTCATTACTTGGAGCTTTGCATGAAGGGTGCACATCTCGTTGCATCTTACGCAACAGATGGCTGGGAAATGTTAAGACAAAGCCTGAATGTGTTCTGTTTTGTTAAAACACAGTCAACCACTTACTATTCAAGCACAAAAACACTGAAGTAGACTGATATTGAGAAATGCAATGTATAATTCAATCACAGAACTACATGAAAAGTTTCTTACATAAATTATTACAAAGAATTTCAGACAATTGAGTAACATTTTCTACACAACTCGATACATTCTTATTTAACTGAGCATTATCACACTTTATATGGGCACAAAACAGTTTCTGAAGATTACATTCTCTGCTTCTAGGACCAGCTCTGGACCTAAAAGCAGTTCACAGTATTTCAGGAAGACTTTCATACATATGTAACAAAAACATTCAAGTATTCCACTGCAGCTGGCAATTGTTCTATTTGCTCGAACACTAAATATGACCAAAAAGCTTAGCTCAGCGAAGTTCAGCAGGAATTCAAACCACAATTCCTATCCTTAATGAAAGCTAAGACATGGTTTGTCTAACAACTGCAGCTGAAGAACACACACATCTCTTTGTATGCACGTGCACACAAACACACACATTAAATATCATAATGTATGCTATACACATAGATTTTTTCTTAAATCCTTTAAATATAATACAAGATGCTAAACACATGCTTTATTATTTCTTAAAAATACAGCTTTTATTGAAATGTTTTATTAAAAAGTTTTGTTCCTTTTTTAATACAAACATATAACCTGAGATATCCCATACTTTACAAAAAAAGACTTAGCATTTCTACAACTGCTTTTCCTCAAATATATAGTGAGCAAGACTAGTTGTATTTTGAACTGATTATCTCACTGTCCTCGTTACATGGATCTTTACCATTCCCTCCTTTTAACTTCTGTAGTGCTCATGCCAGTGGCAAATTAAGTACATCGGTAACCAAAGAGACTCTTTCACTTAAAATTGTATGTAGAATTGTAGTTAAAAAACTTAAGGTGTGCTGTAGAGATTATATACAAATGTTCATTTGTAACCTATATTTAGATTCATGGATTTACTCTGACTGTGATTTAAATTAACCTAGCTGACTCTGCACTGAAGTGGATTAAGACTGTTCACACAGTCTGTTAACACAGCTCGTGTGGAGACATTAACGTCCAGCTGAAGGGTGGCAACAGCCAGGAATGCAAGTCTTTCACAATCCTCCAGAGGCCTGACAATTATCTGTCTGTGCCCCAAGTTCCACCTTTAAAAATGAGGGGAAATCTTGACCACAAGGATCACAACATTCTATAACTGACTGTAATTTCTTTAATTAAGAGCTTTAATGAAACACTGGAAGTGAGCTTTGCATGAAATTGAGACATTTATTTACAATTCCTGACATCATGAAGTACAGGTACAGATGTGCTTATTTGGCCCTCAGCAAAAACCCATTCCAGATTGGGAATTGTTACCAAAATATTTATGCAAGAAAGAGTACAAACTACAGATGATATTTTAGTGGCATGTGAAATTATTTCTTCTATATACATAATGTAAAAATTCTTACTATAATAATTTTAAATCATTCTAGAGGCAAATTGATCTGCAATTCATTTTTAACAGGCCTGACCTTAAAACACTAAGATCTGATTCTCAACTTGTTTCTGGTAATAAGCAGACTTATTCTATTTAATTACATAGTAAAATACTATTAATGCCATTCAGTTTGAAACGCTTACCTTCACCTGATGTAGTTGCTTTTGTTGCTGGTGATGCTACTCTTTTCAGACTAGCAGGACTTTCTGAGGAACCAGAATCCATGCTTTAGAAGAAAATAACGGTTATTTAAGAAATTAAAACTCTTCAGAAAAATTATTATTATTATTATATTTAAAAACTAAAAAATGCATATGCATCCATAAGCAATTCCCTATGTTTTAAAACAAGAGACAGTAAATGTGCAAATTAAAGCCTTTAAGTGCAATGGTCAGTCATGGTTACATTTAGGTAACTGCCTTAAACACAGAAGTTTCTGCATCTCCTCTTCTCCCTCAGAAAAAAAAAATAAAATCTAAAATCCTTCCCATTTGTGTTACTAATTTTAATGTTGCCTTCACATTATACAGAACCAGATTTTGATTGCTTCATCCTCCAAGAGTAATAAGTGATTAAGGTTTGAGGTATACCTTTCTATTTTGGGGAAAGATAAGCTATGACTTACATAGCTGTAATTCATAAAATCCATTTGCAAGTCACATAAAATGAAGACCATTCATTAAGCTTTAGATCTTTTGTTGATGATGCATGACCCAAGGAGAACTGAGGCCAGATTTCTTATTCCTCACATGAATTTCCAGGGTTGGAAGTCAATCCCCCCAAGAAGAGAGTGATATTTAAAAAAAAAAAAAAAAAAAAAAAAGGCATTTTTACAGAGTAGATTCTAAACTTCAAAAGTCAACTGTGCAACTCTTCCTATTTATTGAGCCCTTACAGTACAGAAGTAAAGTATGGCAAAAGCAAATAAAATACCTCGTTGACTTCCTAATGGGGCCTGAAATAAGCTTCACATACGATTTAGGAAACCACCCCTTTTGTCCTTGAACCTCTCCAAACCACCACATATCTTGCTGCTCCAAAACTGTGATGATATCATTTTTATTGAAATTAAGGTGGTTGTCTTTTTTCGCTCTCCAAGGATACAAAGCCTGTGCTTGAAGCCCCTCCACTTTTTCGCCCTAATGCAATTTAAAAAAATAAATAAAAAAAAAAGAGACAGAGAAGTCAGTCATGCACCACCTTTCATAAAGAAAGCAGCTTAAGGAATTATATTCTTATGCTACTTATATAGCAACAAAACACACAGACTCTCCCTCAACTGCATAAAGCAAAGTAAGTCAATTAAACTTACAAAGTAATACCAGAAATTTTACAGTCCTCTTACATTTCTATCTGTTAACACATAATCAATATAAAGCAAGATTATCCACGGTTTTGCTTAACAAGTTAAATAAAGTTTTATTATCAAGATATACATATAACAAACCCTATTGAAGCTATTTTGGCAGGACTTAAAGTAAACTTCATGGAAAATTATCTTTTCCACTAATTATTCACTGTACATTCCAAGTTGTTTTTTTCCCCTCTAAGATACTAAGATATTTAGCATTTTTCAGAACACATGAGCTTACAAGAACAGTATGTTGTTCAGTTGAGGAAAGGGAAATGCCTTAACAGATGGATGGAATTCATCTGATAGGAAGCTTTGCCATTGCTATTCCACTTAACTACATAATCCACTTTGGAGTGAAGGTTATTGTCATGTGATTCAGGAAAACTCCAAGGAAGTGACCCAAAACTGGCATCCGCCAAAACATTAAGACTGGACCACCAAAGTTTAACAAAGCCAGTACAGAATAGCAGAACAAAAACCGCATCATGTTAAATTCTGCCACTGATTTTGCAAATGGATATGTACTACCTGTTCATCACTCCAACCTGAAATTGCTTACCTTTTTCAGGGGACTGTTTTAATGCATGGTCAATGTTCATACTTTGCTTTCCAAACATTTGTGCTGGGTCAGAACAGTTTTAATGAATATAGCTGCTCACCTGACCCAGGACAGGAGAGGGAGATGATCCTGTAACAGTGGCAGGAGTGAAGGCTGATCGCTGCCGCAGCTGCCCTGCACTGGGAACAGTCAAAGACGGTTGAGCTGCCCAGGCATCCCAGTTATCAGTCTCCGTTTTCTCACCAGTGTTTGTTGGCCATCTGAAAAATAAGGGGGGGGGGGGGGGGAAAAAAAAAAAAAAAGAGAGAATGACATAATTCCTACCATTTTCAACCGAATAAAAACATTCATGCAGGAAGATTGTGTAGAAAACAAAAATCTACATTGTAGGTTAAATTCTTTTAATTGAATATTCCATGAGCATAACTCTCAGGGGGAAGTAGTGCAATCAAACACAGGCTAACAATAAATTTATCTTAAAAAGGCAATCTCTAAATACAGTTGCTTGTCCTTGCTACTTAAAGACAGCTGTTCCTGTAATTTAGCGTCATTTCTTAGCTGTGCCCCAGTACAACAGAAGTTCAAGTAGTGCAGTCTGTATTAGATACAGCATAAAGAAGTAAGTTAAAAGAAGAAAAAATAAATCATCATTCTCTCCAAAACAGGTTTGAAATATTCACACCTGCACGTCACTGACCTCTCACATCGCTTTCCCTTATACATCCTTTTGCTGCTTCTCATTCAAATCCTTACCTTTTTTCTTTTGCTTTAATTATTTCCTACTGACTTCTTTCAACTCTTTGGAGTTCTACACAACCTCTTATCCTTTTTATGTTCTCTCTTGTCCTTTAAAATGCTTACTAAATCTCATAATCCAAATCTCTGCCTCCAAATAACCACTTAAATGAACAAAATCCCATGGACTCTAGGAGCGCAAACAAAGCACCTATCTTAAACCTAGGTTTCCTTTGCCTGTTACTTGTGCTATTAGTTGGAGTCATCAACTGTTGCCCACCTAGACTGTAATAGTGTCCAAAGGCCACAACATCCCAAATCCCTATATCATGTCAAGGACAGAATTATTAGTATAAATGCTCTGGGACTCACTTTGTATTGAAACTGAATATTAATTTTTATTAAAAGCATGAAAGCATGCATTATCCACCTAGCGCAGAACAGCTTTGTCAAAAGTATGATTTATTAAAAAACAATAAAATCCAGTATGTGCCAGACATCTCCAAGAAGCTCAAGATTTAGTCTTACCTCCCCCCCTCAGAAAAATGACTGCTTGTAGTAAAATGGAATAAGTTTTAATAACTGGAAAAGCTACTGTAACCTACTTGATGTAAATTTTGAAATAGAACATATTATGTACTGTAATATTGCACGAAGATATTTAGATGTTAATTTATAAATATGTATTAGATGATCAAAAGATAAGACAATTACTTACCCAATCCCATTAACATAGGGCTGATAATACTGCACAGAGCATTAAGTTGAGTTAACAAGATACCTAGGGAAAGGCACATGTTCTACTTGCATCAATCTTATTAATGTTGTGATAAGGAATAAATCAGCTTTTCATGTTAACTCTGTCCTTATATTTTGCATAATCCAAGTTGGAAACCTTCAATGAGGATTGGTGTCAACTAATTTAAGAGAAGGAAGGTGAACACCTTGGGATTTCCACCTTGTCACCACCCTCACGTAGGAATGCCTCCTATTTGTCATCTGTCTTTCTGCATTGCTCAGGCAGATATGATGGGAGCATGGTTAAAGTTCCACAAGGCTGCAATTTTAACTATGTACTATGAAAAAAATATTTTACTTCAAACAAGCTATTTTTATTTTGCAATCTTGATACTCTGTGTTAACTGACACTACAGTCAAATCAATTAAAAAGGACTCCACCGCACTTAAGGTGATAATCACTACTCAAAACATACGTTGAACTGAAGTCTGCCCAGTTATTGGCAGTTGTAGTACACTCTGTAGAAGCAGGAGCTCCTAGCGACGTAGTGGTTTCATGCACAGAAACTTTAGGTGCAGCAGCCGCCTCAACTGCTGGCTTTACGGAAGCTGGAACTTCATTTTCAGGTATTTTCTCCGCATAGTTCGCAGGGAACCATCCAGTTTTCCCCTTCAATTCTCCACCAAGCCACCCTGGTTCTCCAGTCTGGCTTTCATCCACCTGTAGATGCATTAAGTTAGAAAGTTAAGAAACATAACATACAAATGGAATTTTTACTTAAAACAAGCCGTCTCATCCACAGTAATTAACTTTCTCTAGTTACAGAGACATGACACCTTCATTACAAATACAAGTTCCACCTAGGTAGAATTTTGTTGTTGTTATTAAATTTACCTTTGGAGGATTATGTTGACAGCTATTCCTTCTATGGAGTATTAATAAAGAAGGGAACATTTTGCAACACAATACTGCTTTGCAATTGTTTTTTTCTTTTTTTTATCCAAGCTAAAATCAAAAGGATTTCTTGGTGATGACGTAAAGAGTTTTATTTCAGTCCTGATGCACAAGCCAAGCATGGGTTTTTAAAAAGTTGCTTGAAAGTCTGTCATAGTACAGCAGACTTGGGAGAAGTTAGTTCTAGAGAAAACCCTTAAATATCGATATTTCTGGTTTAACTAATACAAAATGCACTTTGAACAAGTTCTCCTAAATTCTCTTTCAGAAAATAGAACAAAAAACCACAGTATATTGAAAACAACACCCACTGAACAATTCAAAACAAATCCACAGATTTGCTAATATACTTATACAAAAACAATTCCATGGTAAGTTTTCATCCATAAATTTGCAGACCGCTGTTCTTTCCCCTCACTCTGATACCTTTGCCAAGCCATAAAGGACTGGATGAAATAGGGCTATTTTTGCAGCTGTATTTTAATTCCTATTTACTGATTATTATAATTGTGTTAAGCTATGATTTTGCAAATTTCACACTTCCCTGTTAACTTTTCTTGAACATTCCACACATTTGTTCTCCAAGCTCTACTGACAGACTACTTTCTTAGTCTGCTATTTCAACAAAAGTGATCAGTTTAAATTCTGTGAGCTGCAGCTAACCACATTCAGCAAGAACGTGGAAGAGAAGTAATTCACTCTTGCTACCCTGGTGAATTGATATGGTGGCTAAATACTTCCAAGGCAATGTCAGTTGCAGAAACTTTTTAGAAGAAAAAAAGGCAATAATTGTGTTCTATAATAATTTTTGTAAACTTGGTGTTATAGCTATCTGATCTCTTTGATAGGTCAAAAGAATCTCAGTTTTCAAGAAAACCCTTACATATGAATAAGGTTTGCACCTTTGATGTATAAATAACACCTACTTTGTACAAGAATCTGCTGTGCATAGCTACAGATTCCCCAGCAATGGTCAAGTCAGCAGTAAAATCGGGCCAGTAATGAAAAGTCTGGTGACCAACCCTACACACAGCAGCTGGTTTTTGTCAAGAGTTTCTCTCATCTGTTTAGACCACTAGCAATCAGTATTTCAAAATACGTTAAGAGTTTCAAACAATAGTGTAACTCAAGAGCTGACTGTGGCAGATAATAGTACAGCAGTCAGAGATGCTTAAATTTGCACTTTAAACTCATCCGACACTATTTCCTAAAAATCCATTATCAATGTGAGGAGTTTGTTGATAACAGAATGCTTCACGAGCTAAGGAATAAGAAATAGTATCTTTTTTGGTCAAAGGAGTTTTCAGGATATGACATTGTACAAAAATAGCATGTAGTAGTGTCTGGAGCTAGACGCTCCAGTTGGCAACACAGCTATGAATTCACTCTATTGATTTTAAAAAAATATAACCTGACCAGCTGCTTGTTTGGAGGAGAAAAAAGAAATAGTGGCAAAAAAAAATTACTTGTGGTAGTGGTGCAAACTAGTTGCAGTTGCTCTAGACTAAAGGTGAGACCATTCTTTTGCCTATAAGTGACTGAAATCCAGGCAAAGTTTCTACCTCGATTGTGCCTGGACTAGTCATCTGAGCTGCTGATACACTGCTTTGCCTTAGGCCAGTTGTTGATTCTTTGATTGCCTCCTACTGTAATTTGTATCCCACACCCCTCATTTGGTGCAAAACAATCCATTATTTCTGCTTTCTGTTGGGTCCATTTTCTTTCTCAGTCCCTATTAACTCAAAGCAAAGCCAGAAACAAATGGACTACATGCTTGACCGGTTCAATGGGGTTTTACCGCAGTGCAGAGCAAAATTTCCACTGCAGCACTGAATAAGATTGTTAAAGCGGTGGTATGAGTGATGGAAGGTCACAGCAGAGGGTGAATCTTGGGAGAGAGAGGGAGAAATGGATTAGCAGCACCTGATGCCAAGTTCAATAATCTAAGCAGTAACAACAGTCACATAGTTTCTACTCTCACATTCAACTGGTCAGGTAGTAACTACAATCACTAACATACAAAAGAATTAGGACTGAAAAGCCAAAAATCTGTTACGGTGATCTTCTAAAACGGGCATCTTTGAAATTAATTGCAGTCATACAGAAACCATTGTGATTTTTCAGAAAGAAATGTTTTGTGCAAGCAGCGAAAAAAAAGACTATCAATAAAACAGCCTAATAGGGTAGTCAAATTTATGCTTATTCAATACAATTAAGTTTTCTATGTATACTCATGAAAAGGCACTTTGAAGGACAATTTTAACTATACCCTTCATAAAAAATCTGGTTTCTCAGTTATTCATATAAAATATAATTTTCATCTGCAGTACAGTATCGGAACTTTTAAATACATTCCCTTGAACTTCTTTAAAATTCATTTGTTCTAATTTCCTTATGTTTTTACACCCACCATCCCCAAGTCCTTACGACAAACTATCCCAGATTATTTTTTTCCAAAATACAACTAGACTTTAAATATACACCAAGTAGTGAATTACAGTGTGTGTGGTTTTATTTATTCAACTGTACTTTAGAGCCATGGCTTCCAAATACTTTTTTCCAGCGACTGAACACAAGTGACAGGAGTAACAGCAACACAACTCTTAGCAGCAAAAGCAATAGGTCCGGTTATTATCTCTGTCAAGAGAAGGGCTGGCTTTGCAGTGTCCTACTCCACTTTCACCTGGCTTGCAGATCACCAGCAGTGCATGCACACACAAAGAGAAGCTCTGTTTTACGGTAGATATTCACTCTACATATGAGGTCAAACCCTAATATTCTCATAATCAAAGCTAAACAGAGTACCATGATCTGTTTTATTCAACTCTCTATCCATTAAATGACCATTTTAATTCTGTTCCACTTACAGGCTTTTGATCTAGATATTTTGAGACTACTGGAATTCCTGTTAGAATGCTGAATATAAGCTCTGCAGGCCAGAGGCCATATGCTGATTACGCCTACACAGGATCTAACACAAGAAGGCTGTCTATGTGTCTAATACAAAGAACATTCATTACAACTCTTACAATCAATAACTAAAAAAACCTGACAACAAACTATCATGAAATTGTTTTAGGCTTTCCATGGAAGCTTCTTTATGAACTTCCTGTTTAAGTTATGTTGTCCTGCTATCAGAATGACTACAGTTCAGTAATTCAACAATTCACCTGTATTTCATTGAATTATGCTTAAGTTTTTTTAAATAAGCTGTATTACATAAAATATTATCAGCAACAACAGAATCCATTCATTTACTTCAAGCTGGAGCCTAACAGCAGCGAATGCCTGCAGGACTTGTTTTGTAAGAGTGCTATCCAAAGGAAAAGAATTCCATACATTGTATACACATATTCATACACATAATGAAAACTTAACTTCCTGAACAGACAGAGCCCTGAAAGGGGCATGCCTTTCTTGGCTCAGAATATTTGTTCCCAGACAAAAGTTTGCTTAAGTTATAGTTAGGATCAATCTAGCTCACAGTGAAAGAAGTTTAAAGTACATAGAAAAGTAAGAAGCAGAGAAAGCAGAAACCCAAGTTAAGAGAAAATATAAAAATATTGTAATTAAAAAGTGGAAGAATTAAAAAAAACAAATACAGCCACTCCCCACGCATTCGCTCAACCATTACACAAGATACACCAGTGCTACAGATAACTAACCTGTACTGGAAAGTCAGGCAGAAGAAAGCCCTCCTCAAATCTGCAAATTTGCAAATACTTTTCCTTTCAGAATAAACCCTCATCCTTCTCCCTCATTTCCACCAAGACAGGTCTCAAGATTCATGCACAGTGTAAAAGTGCATTACACTGTTGTAAAAACTATTTACAAGCTATACATCTTATTAAAGCCACAAGTCATTCTGACATAACGAATTCTGCAGTCCTATTTACATCCAGGATTTAGGCCTGGTTCCCGTGTGTGCAGTCAATGGATTTAGACTTCAGCGGGATTCTTTGCTGATGGCAGTTACAGTTTGGGTGGTATCTTCTGTACAGCTATATGATTACAGGACATGATTGCACAAGCCCGCACACACAAAGCCATTTATAAGTGTTAAAATGGTGAAGTGCTAAATTTGCCTATGTTTGAACACAGTTATTCTAAATTATACTGGTTTTGTTGCACACAGTGAACTCCTAACTGTATAGGTCAACTTAACTACAGAGTTGCATTTATGTCATAAATAAGACACACTTTAACATGTAAGCTTGTAAATTATTATTTTCCAAAAAACACAACTGACTCAAACCTTTTAGAACCACAGGACACGACAAACACTTAAAAGGACAGAGAAGAGTCTAAGAGTCTGAATGCCCATTATCAAAAGTAAGTTCTGGTCCATTGCACTTAAATTACTTTTGACAATGCGAGCTACGTTGTTAATTTTACCCTAGGTGAATTCAAAACCAAGTAAACTACATGGTAACAAAAGTTGTATTTATGAAAATGAATAAATTGCATAGACTTCCTAACAGTCATATAGCACACTTACCCATTCCCTTTTAACCTCCATCAGGAAAGCAATGATTTAAAGCAAGGCAAAATTATAACACATTTCACAAAAGTGTCTTTCTTATATTAACTTTCCAAAGAGTAGCCCATTTAAGCAATTACTACAGAGCAGGAGATAAATCCCACAAGAATCATCGGGTTTAATTATTGTCAAAAGTAAATTAAATAAAGGAAATTGAGAGTAGTTACTCTACTTTCGTAGCGTAAGTTAAAATAAAATCCAGAAGTACAATACAGGAAGACTCAGATTACCTCAAACTCTCTATTTAAATATGTGAAGTGCTCCTTAATATCATGTTTTTTTGGCAAAAATGTTATTTCCCTGCAAGTCTACCTAAGAGTGATCACGCTTATTCAAGGAAAAACCATCTTACTTATATGCCTAGGTTACAACCTATTTCCCAAGAAAACAAGACAAGGCAGCATTTTTCAATAGCCTGAGGAGACCCATGTACCTGTATCCTCTCTCATTTAGCAGCTGACTGACCAATACTATCTCCTGATGCAGAACAACAACACATTGCATTGTTACTCAGAATGGCATCGGGCCTCTTCCTGAATCATTCAGTAGTGCTACTAATCCAGGATTTAGCTTTTATTTTCCAAAAGCAGATTCTAGTGTCACAAATACTTCAGTGTGACACAGCCAAATCAATAGAAAAAAACCCAACAAACCCAAAAGGCTAAGAGATGAAGGCTCGTCTCCACAGTATACATACTTTTTAGAAAATAGTTATCATTACAACTTATGAGAGTCTACCAAGCATATTTTTTTCCAAAATCAATTCTTACTGAACCATGCCAAAACACAACAGCTCTTAAACTCTTTGTTGGGTAGAACACTATAATGAATATACTTTCCCACAGTGAGCAAGGTATCATTTAATAGTTACAGTAGGAATTTCCATTATGAATAGACATATGCATATTAAAGTCATACTAGAACTTTATTAATATTCACATTTAATAACTGCAGTCATTAACAACAGAACTATAATTTTAGAGATAATTAGACACAAAGCAGAATATCGTTTTAGAGTTTAACACGACAGTTTCAGGCTGACCATACCCTTGTATCTCATCATCTACTCAAAAAAAAGAAAGGAAATTATTCTCTATTAACATACCTACAACCAAATTTTTAGGTTTTGAAGTTTCTATTTTGTAGAGATGCCATTTTATCTACTGTATATTCTCTTGAAAATAAATGTAAAAGTATCTCACAAAAGAGTTAAGTAGGTAAAAAAAGAGTAAATTATTCTAGAAACAATTCCAAGTTACAATTATACTAGATCATTATGTCAAAAAATGTCACCAAAGAGTTGTATAAAAAATTTCCATTATTACTGAAGAAGTATCACCACCATACAAAGATCATGTTAACGTGATCATGACACAAGTGTAGCCGTCTTGTAGTTTAGCATAATTGTTTCACATAGTATTACACTGGATGTAACATTCTCTTAATAAACGCAATTTTCCAAATTAAAAATTTTACACTGCTCTTGTACTCTTCTTATAAAAGGCAAATTTCTTATTAGAAACACAATCTATTTATCAAAGTCAGTGTTTGATTCCACACACAACAGCCACTCTCTCAACAGAAAATAACAGCAACTTTTTCCCTAGGTACCTTGGAGGACAAGAAACCTCTCACTGAGATACCTTCTGTATAGGAACCTTTTCAAACACCTTGACAGACACGCACAGCTCAGCATACAAAAACTGATACGATCTACTCCTAGATTATGTTTAAACTTTACACTTAAAATGAACTGTAGGAAGCTATCCAGTATCATAATAGGGTTACTATGTCATATCACATCATTTTGGTATTCGCAGAAATATTTTTTTTCAAGTTTGTAAAAAAATCTTGCCATATATAATTTCAATCACACAAGTGCAAAAGCTTAAGTAATTTTTTTCAAGTAATGTCACAATCCCTTCTTACCATGACTATGTCGCCAGGCTGAATAGTGATTTCATCGTGGCTTCTTGATTCAAAAGGATACAGTGCTCTATAATACACTATTTTTACATCCTCCTGAGTAGAAATAGTTAGAGGAGCTTTTTCTGAGCAAAGGAGAAAAACACACAGATACAAAGAAAAAAAAAGTCAAACCACATTATTTTTAAATATTTGAAAAATAAGGTGAAAGTGGAGACAAAAATTAACAAACCCTACACTGTCTGTAGGAAGTATATCATCCTCCTTATACGCAAGGGAAAATATGAAAAGGAATCTTTTAAAATACAATTTCCTTACTATTTTCTTTTCTAAACATCAGGTAAAATATTATTATATTTTAACTTTTATGATCTATACAACTATTTTCATAGAAAGAATAATGTACTTATGATGCAACATATATGACCTCTCAAATGCTTGAATGATTTTCTAGGTTAAATCTGGTCAGCCAAACGTTCAACTCAAACAGTGATGTTCTTGCATATACCAATGGTATCCCGAGTACTTCTAGAGCCTGTTTGTGTAGCAGCTTCGTTTGCTTCCTGACTATACTTCCAAGAAAGATGTTTCCAAATGTCCTAGTACATACAGATTGGCTGAAAAGAGGACGCTTACAGATGGTGTTTTTAAAAGATTACATGCTAACAATGCATTATTAGAAAAAGAAGAATACAGAAAAACTCCAAAGGTATAAGCTAAATTGCTCTTGTATAATGCACTTCCCATTTTGCCTACCTGGTCATAAAAGTGCTCCCTGCTACTCTGCACAAAGAAAACCTAGCACGAGGACATATTAAGTCAATTATAGATTTGGGCTAAAAGATAGAAGGTTATCTCCCCTTTATGCAATATTTGATCAAATATTTAAACAGATATTACATTCTCAATCAGTTCTCTTGTCTACGTATCAAAACCAATTAAGGGGGAATCATGATTCCCAATATGGGCAAAAATCAGGTTACAACGCAGAGAAAAAGCTCGCAGCTGTAAGCAATCACGTGCATAGCAGAAAAAAAAGGGATTAAATCTTGGACTTCAGGACATTTGTTCAATAAACAACATGCATGTTAAAGAGGGACGAGGAAAAAGGATAACTAAATTACATATTGCTACTACTCTAAAAAATCCCAAGGCATACATTCCACACCAAAATAAGAATTGTAAAGAAAAGTACAGAAATAATTTTTGACATCTTCCATCAAGATCTTATAACAACTTACAGCTAAGATTGTCTCTTCAGCTGGCACTGTGAGTGTCATCAACTGTGCTTTATACTCTACTAAACACCACACTTTAAGGAAGAATAGTGAAGCCTAAAAGAACAATTTTTTGGAGTCTAGAGCTCAATACATACACTATTTACTTCAGTAAGACTAGCAATCCAGTCTTGAATCATACTATTCTTCCGTGTTAAATGGAAAGACAAAACAGAAAATAATTGTTCAAGAGGCATGTGGAACAGCATTTCTTGATTTGTTCCTCTACCTGCGTTTGACCAAGGAGCCTGGACAGCTGGCTTGATTGGCTCTTGATGTGGTTGGAAAAGCTTACTCAGTTTCTCTTGCATTTCCTGTTTCCCCTTATCCTCACTTTCCTTCTTCTTAGTTATTTCTTCCCTTTTTTGCTTTTCATCTTCCTGAATTTTTTTTGGCCACTGAAGTTCTTCTTCTGGTTGCACACGATCAAGCCGCTGTTTATCCCGTTCCTGGATTCGCCTGTTGGAAAAATAAGGTGTTTTTTCAAGCCAGTCAAACAAAAGACCATAAAAGTTAGTTGTCCTTCTGTGTGATCTATAGTATAAAGCATACTCTTTATGACTTTTGCATACCCTGTAAGAGCTGTTAATTTTATTTTGGTGAGTTATCAACCACTCCACAGCATCTTCTTAAAAAATGACTCCTAGAGGGCAAAGGATAAATATTCAGAAAGATTTGCTATGACTCCATGTATATTCATAAAGGAAGAGCTGTAACACTCAGAAAGTGAGAGAACATTGTTTCACGTAACCTACTACTAAGCGCAGGCCTCCATTACCTTGAGATGCTTTGTCTTTGCATTTAAAAAAAGTACCTTTAAGTTTTTATTTTAACTCGCATATCATTTCTGTACCTTTACAGTATGATTCCACAGAACTCTTAAAGAGGTATAGAGCAATGTGAGCATACAGAAATGATAAGCTAGTTATGTTCTGGAGCTGAATGTAAGATAGGAAAAAACATTGAACACTACTTTTTCTTGGCAGAGTTCTTCAGGGATTCGTAAATACTAAACTTTACCTTCTTTATTGAGGCTGTGATCTCCTCTACAATGACATAAAAAATAAATATATTTAGCTATGTTTTTCTAATTATTGTATGAAACTTTGCACAGATATCTTAGAACTGTCTCTCAGTCGGCTCGCAATGCTCTGAAAATTATAAGCTTGGTAACATTCGGCACTTCACTCTTTCAGTCACACCAATTCAACACCACCTAGGTCTCAACTTGGGGATTCAACAATATTTGTGTATTCTTTTTTCATAGTTTTCCATGAGATTCATAAATCCTATGCAGCTGTTTTAAGTGAGGAACCATATGAAGAAATGAGGAAGACAAGAGAAAAAAAAACATCTCCCTTGGCTGAAGAAACAAAACTCCTCGGCATCCAAGAACCCAGACATAAGCCCTTTGGTTCCATGTAACTGTAAGGCTGCTTTTCAAAATCTCTTCCCAAGCAGTCTAATTCAAGCAATCTGAGTATCCCATTATACCAGCATTGCCAGTTACCATTTTCATTTGCCCCACAATTCCTTTTATTTAATTAAGGCCTGTAGATACCAGCTACAGCTACCACCAGACATTTTCAATAATGAATTCTTCCCATAAAGTTTTCCCTGAAACGCAATAAGCAGCAAATGATACACTTCAATTTTTATCTGCTCAGCACTGACTTCAGCTCTAAAATGCAGGAAGAAGTCAGGAATACTGATCAAATGAATTGGTTCTGCTTATTTTCTCAAATCCACAAACATCCTTAGGTAAGACTCAAAATAGCCAAATCAGGAAAAAAAAAAAAAAAAAGAAACAAAAAACCAGTAATCAGAAAATACAGCAACCCTCATCCTCCTGTTGAGGGGCAAGGAGTAAAAATATCTGCAAGCTTCATACAGCACTCTTGCAGAACTATTCAAAAGATTTCACATTCCCAACTGTGAAAGCTAACAAATCCTTCCCCTCTGACAGAGGGCAAGACAATAGAAAAAACGTATAAATGTTCTCTGCCAGTAAAAATTTGCACCAGTAAAGATAACTCTAAAGGGCTACAACAGATGCACAGTGCACTTTATTTTGTTCTGTGACCTATTCCTCTTCTATGCTTCCTTCATAGTAACAAAATTAGCGACAAACACACAAGAACAAGCTCGTCATCACAGACTTGGCCTACTCTATAGAATACATTTTGTCCAAGGACAACATGAATTCCTGGACAAAAAGGAAAAAAAGATAAATTAATTCCTTAAGGGTAAACATCCACTTTCCAAACAGCAGATTGGCACCAGAGGGCAAAAATCTCATCTCCATCAATCTAAGTTTTGAGTTGACAAGAATATTTTCTGAAAGATGCCAAGGTACCCAGTATCTGTTTAAGATGGCAGCTATTAACTTACAAGCTCAAAAAAAAAAAAAGAAAAAATCTTTGGTTCTCAATAAAATTGCTGATACCATTTCAATATTCCACATCAGTATACCATGAGTAGAGGTTAAGACATCAGTGTGAAGCATATCACTTCCTCCTCTGTGAAATACTGCTACAGTTTTCTACCTTTGATGTTAAGTCATCTAAAAGTTAATAAATGCACTGTTCTGACAAACTCCTATTTTCATCATTGAATTTGTCCTTCTTATGTTCATTTGCAAAGTATTCAGAGCCAATTACTCAGCAGTTTTGTTGCAACACTGAAGCTGGACCACACAGGCATACAGAGCTCAATTTTCTTTTGACCTGAGTGGTGTCTTACCTGGTGAGTTTAGTCAGATGGGCTTTAGATAGGAAATTGAGTTTTTAATTGTGTTTCTAATAGAGTGATTAAGTCTTCCAGTACTTTTAAACCAAGTTTGTTCTAACTGCTGGAGCGAGAAGAGGCAACACAAATGTATCTTGGGGGTGGGGTGGTATGTGTAATTTCTTTTTTCCTTCCATAGGAGCTGCAAGATTTTCTTCTTTGATTGTTATGGAAGCTAATATCACGAGTTGAAGACAAGGAAGGGAATAAGAACAGACAGAGAAGCTAAAGAAACACAAGCCTAGGTGTGAGCACCACAGCTTGGAGGTAGGAACAGAAAACTTGACATTCCACTCTTTTCCTTACTTCAAGACTCCTGATGTGTTAATTATTGTGGAATATAACCTCTAATTTGGGATTTACCTACACCTGCTTTTACTGTTTTCATTTCCTTTTTTCTCTCACCAACTGCATTATACCACTCAGGCAGTTCTTATCCCAAACATCAAGAATAAGCTCTATTCATTTTACTCAAATGTAGGGGTTTCCCCCCCCCCCAACTGTATATTACTCCCACAATCATGCAGTCTGCATGGAATTAGTCTTAAAATAA
This sequence comes from Fratercula arctica, assembly GCA_947846985.1. NCBI lineage: Eukaryota > Metazoa > Chordata > Aves > Charadriiformes > Alcidae > Fratercula > Fratercula arctica. The sequence goes on from CANTUZ010000001.1 coordinate 100,232,281, forward strand.
TTAAGATTAAATATCCATAAGAGGTCTTCAAAAAGACCTCTATCATCCCCAAATATGTATGTCTGTATCTTTATTTGCTCAGTTAAGTTACATGCACAATTTGGTGCATAATTACCAACAAAAAATTGTTAAGATGGTTCTCAGTATAAAGTGATTGTGGTTATATCCATTAATCCAAAGGTTAAAGAGCACATAATTACGTTCTTAGTTTATTCTTTCTTTCTTTGCTTTCACTAGAGCTATTAAAAGACAGCATACTTCCGTAATCATTAAGGGGTAGTATCCAGGTTATGAGTATTAATCATGTACCTTAATCATTTTGCTGTCTGTTGGAAATCAGTAAGACTGGCAGACTGCTCTCATTATCAGGTATACCAATTATGATTATTTATAAGTTTGAATGTTTGGACAGCATTATCAATAATGTCTGAATGCTGAACTAGCATGAAAAGTCAGACGTGAAGTCTTTCATGGCAGAAGTTTTTCCTTTTTTAAATGTTTTTTAAATTTCTGTTTTTCTGGAAGGAAGGAGAGTACTTTATTTAATATTCTGAAATATAATATTTTTAGTGTTCCTACTTCAGCTGGAAAGCTTCTTGTTTTCCAGGAATTTAGCGTAGTTAATTTTTCGTGATCAAAAGCTGTTTCCTTAGAAAGTTTGTTATTTCTGAAGTTGATCTTTAAGATCTTTAAAGACATAGGGTTTATGTAAATGATGGAAGAATTATCTAAACTTAATTGCTTTCTATGTATAAGATTTCTGTTTGAAGACATGGTTTTTAACTGAGATCTTGCTTTGGTTTTGCCTCAAAATTGAAAGTTAACTTAACTACTTTGTCAAATAGTAACACAGGCTATCAATTCACTTTAGGTCACAGTCCACATAATGCTGCAACCAATAATTTAAGACCTATTGCTTTCAGGCCTTTGTTTTCATCTCTTGACCAACATCTGTTAACATTAAGAGTATAAAAAACCCCACAATTGCTAAAAATTAAATCAAACGGCTACTGATAAATGATGTCAGAATAGAATTGGTGACTAGCCTACATGCCCTTCATTTTACATAAACATATTATAAATACATGTTTCTTTCCAAGCGTGTAGCAGAAAAACATTAGCTCTATTTTACGTTAGTATAAAGGCAGAGCTATTACTACACTGTTCAAGAACCTCTCTAGGCGCAGAAGTACACTACACATTTAAGTAACACTGCTGAAATCTGTACGTATCACTGACAGCTAAAAGAGTCACAAACAGATGTAGAAGTTGATGTCCACAGCACACTTCTCATTCAAGGATAAATCAAGAGATTCCCCAAGTTTTAAAACAGATCATCTGCACTGAAATGAAACTTGGTCTAGGTCTTGGGTATTATTGACATTTAGCAATGTATTATTGAGAACAGATCATTCTCCTGGGAGTGCAAAGTGCTTTGCACCCTAACACCTCTACAGAAAGGGCTTAAATTAGAGAAGCTTGCTACCTTTGAGCTTCTTTTTGCTTTTCCAGTTCTACTGTCTTTCTTTCTTGTTCCTTCTGTTTCAGCCTCTCAGCTTCCAAGTTCTTTTGCTTCTGTAATTGCTGTTTGTTATGTATTTCTCTCAGCTCCTAGAGAAAAAAGTAAAATACATGTAAACAAATACTATGTGAATCATAACTAATGGCCCCATATATTTCATTGTGAAGTAACAAAACTTGCAAATGGTTGGATATTTCTCTTCGAACTTACAGTATTGCCAGACGCATTGTCAGACTTCCAACATCTATAAACCATTTACTGTTTTCCTATTTTTATCCCTATAACCTGACATGTTAAAGGGTGAAGAAACAAGAAAGCCTTTTTTAAATGGGAGCCTAAAAAGTTGTCAGAAGTTTGACAAAGCTTCATCTGAAAGTCACTTACGTTTGTGTTTGCCAGTTTGTTGAATTCATTTATTAAATTCCATACAAAAATCTGCCTTCTGAACTGCTCATAAGAGCAACTGTTTCAGTTAATCGATTTTATTTTTAAATTAATGGTAATTTACTAAAGAATCTTCAGGATTGTTCTATACCAAGGAGATTGAATTCCCTAAGCAATGTCTTTGGGATGAATCATGGCACAGAGAATATTCATCCATATAGAAGTCAGTTTTCCTCTAATTAACTGGAAAAACATTACCTGAAACGCTTAGAATATAAGCAATAATAAACCCATCATCTTTTCCTCCAGACTTCTTTTCTACATTAAGACCTATTAACACAAATACAAATTTTATCCTGAATCTCTCTGCATAACCTAGAATTTTGTGCCAAAACTCCTCAGTATTACAAGGAAAAAAAGGATCACTTTACCTATGACAACTGAAAATTTTCATTGAAAATAGTTCACTTTAAAAGCTTTATGTTTTAATGAAAATACAGCACAGATAAAAATATGCAGAAAAAGTTTGTAGCAGTAAATTGTTTCTCAATCTGTATCTTAGTAATGTCGACTTTTATTGAAATATGACTTAAATCATGCAAGTTTGTTTAGTTCTTGTATCCTTAAAAGCTTTATCTTATTTAGGGATTGAAAGAATTAATCCTGAAAGTATTTGGATGGTTTTTCAGAAATTCACATTCTACAAATTAGCCAAATGGAGACTTCATGTCACTGTCCTCATGCACTGACCAAAATGTAGAAAACTGCATAAAAGAAAAAAAAAAAAGAAAAAAAGATAACTAAATATCAATTGATTCAAAGGGCCAAAATTAGAAAAGTTTCATTAAGTTAATTTCACAACATTATTAGTAACTTCTTAGCTATAGTTTCAGAAAAGGTGAAAGTTAGTACTTGTTTATTTACAGACTGTACTTGCACTGTATCTAAAAAATTCTAGTTAGTGAAAGTAATGCATGCATGAGCGTTGAACGACTACACTCTGTGCAACATCAAATTTTAAGATGTCAAAATAACTGTATTATGAAGAGGAGTAGCACACGACCTTTGCAAGGTATGAAAAACACTTCTGATATATGGATTAAAGTTTAAAAAAAGTTAAGTTGAACCTCGTGTCCTAGCTCTCAATGTCAGTCATGATCCTCAATTTTAAACCCAAGGAAAAGTGAATTCAACATCATTAAAGAGATAATCAGTTCTTATACAAGTTTTAATTAAAACTCTGCTAAGGCCATGAAACTCACTGAAATACAGAGATAATTTGGGCAATATCATATTTTATGATCATCATTGTTTTCCATAGTCGCATTAAAGCTTAGTAGATAGTTAGGATCTAGAATGGATATTGCATAACATAAAATAAACTACTCTTGCAAAAAAGTCACCAGAGTTATTCAGGCAGGATATTGCCTTTGGGAAAATTTTTAAATCCTGAATGCCAATGGTTATAAACATTCATGCATAACCTTATTTTGGACTATGGAAAAGAGCTACTTTAAAGGAAATGCACTCGCAATATTGAACATAACCAGTTTTTAGTAGTTGGCCCATAAAGAGCAGTGAGATAATATAGGGATCAGGAGAATGCAGTGAACACACAGTTGGTCAACTGCACCTGGAGCTAGAGGTGGCCTCTGACCGGACTATAAATTTATGAAATGTTGTCTGGAGCGAAAAGTCATTTGCAGTAACTCTATGTTATTAATTCAGCTTCTTTAATGTTGTCACACTTGTAGTATATTGAGGTACAAAGGATTTGACCCTTGTTTCAAATTAACTTCTCTCAGGGAGTCACAGTCCTCATCTTCCCTACATGATCACCTGAACCCTTATTTGTATCAAAAAACATGTACAAGTGCAAGGACAAATATACAACCATAAGAACATTAGCAGTAGAATGATTTACAAGCATTCATCTGAAAGGACATAGATAGGAAAGTGGCACTGCTGAAAGCAGCTTTCCACCTGGCCAACAGTACTGTGAATTTTTGTAGATTGCAGAAATCCATAAATCTAAGTATCTACAAAGCTCTTGACGCTCAAAATACTACTTCCATGAAGTATCAAATACCTTTACTAGTATTCATGATTTTTAACAAGCTGTTTCTCTTTCCTGGTTAAAGAGACAGGTTTCTGACTCCTATGTTTAGTCCAGCTTTAGCACAGGCTTCCGTTTAGAAATCCTTTGTTGTTCTAACTTGCTCTAACTTTTCTTCACATTCATGTCCCTTCCTGTCACTTAACTTTGCATGCCAAGAAGCTCAAGATTTCGAGTCCTGGCTGACGAGAACTCCTCTTGCTATTGAGCACAGAGATCTGGGATAGTCACACATTTCTAATAAGGCAACACTTATTGTTGCCTGTTGTTACTTGCAAAATTTTAAGCTTTCCAGGTTTGTTTTTTTCTTCCCCTTTGCATCTTTATCCCAGACTCTGGTGTTTGAGCAGTTAAATAGAAATAACCACTACGTAAAGAAAGAGGAAATAAAAGTTCTTGAAGAGCATAAAGGCTATCATAGTTAAACAAAAAAACTCCAGTAAATCTCAAAAGCTTTAAGTGAGACAACCCAGATGCAAGTATCTGAGCTTAGTTTAGGATTATTCAATTCATCTATATACACAGAATCAGGAGGAATCTACCTCGAATTCAGAACATTGGTATTTTCCCCCCTTCAGAAAAACTTCCCGAGTTTGCAAATACAGAAAACAAGTTACAACTTACAAGACATCTGTGCACCAACCATTATTTACTTCCACTAGATGTCCAATTACAAAGCTAGTCCAAACTTTATATTTTAATTATAGTTTAGACATGTAAGTTTTTCTCACCATTAAACATATGATATATGCCACTTTCACTGCCGAACAGAAAACTTAGGAAGTTGCAGTCATTTTAACTATATGCTCAGCTAAGTTAGAATATCAAGGAACACTAATAATTATTTAAGTTTTCCGTAGACGTTTTAACACATTATTCACTCCCAGCTAAGTCAATGTGCTAGGTTCAGTATTTTTGAAGAGATTTTTCCGTCACATACATGTAACAATTACGAAAGTCTAACCTAGCTTATGCTCCTAGCACTGGATGCAATATTTTTGGAGATTAAAAATGCAATATATATCCTTCTTTGCGTTAGCTAGGAGGAAATAAAGATTTGATCAGTATGTCATGCAACAGATAGATGCTCTGTTGCTTTGACAAGTACCAGTGGGAGGATGAGGGAGAAAGAATCAATATCTCCCACAGGGCTATAGGACACCAGTTGAACAAAATTATAGTAACACTTCAACAGTCAACAGAATGAAACATTTGCCAGCTGAATATTCAGCACAGTCCTACACTCATCTTTTACAGACACAAGCAACTTAAAAGCTGTACAATTACAAATCGTATATTGTAACTCCAAAGACATAACAACGCTTTGCTTGTTTCTGGTGTGCAGGACAAAGCATGTCTTACCTCAAAAGCAGAGAGAAATTGTTACCTTTCCACTTAATTCACAAACAGACTAACAAGTATAATTTTGAGATGTTACAGTAGCCACATTCAGGTACCCACATAATATTGAATATGAATTAAAATACGAGTTTCATACAGCAGAGTAATATTCACTATATACAGACAAGTCATATTGCTATGAAAACCGTAACGTTAGAATTGTTTAAGACCAAATTTTGCCTTTTGACAGAAAGGCAATAGAACTTAGGGTACTTCAGGGGTTACAATACAAGATTTCCATCAAATCTTCTCCCCTTGAGACAAACCAGAGCATTTGATATCAGAGGAAAGAACCCTACAGTTCTGTGCTCACTGAGGCTTTCCCGCAGCAATACTCTTCTACCCCATTCCCCAGATCCCAAAGCACCTGCTTTGTCCTCGACAGAGAGAGCTCCTCCTTTCACCCCGTATTATACCTATGGGGGATTTGATAAAGGGAATGTATTGCCATATCTCTCATACCTGGAATCACAAATGACAGTGCTATGTAGGCATACTGAACATAAAAGTATTTTCTTTTTAAGAATTCTGAACACCATGACCAAAATAGGCAATTAACTTAAAATGTTGAATTTTCAGATAAGCAAAAGACAAAATAACTAACTAGTACCTTGCCCAGGTTGCAATTCAAGGCACACTCCTCATCTAAGCAGTAAGGATTAGATAAAGAATCAAATTATAAACTCTTCTCTTTTTAGTTTTAGTGCTAGCACCTCTTCTTAAATACTAACTTAGTTAAACACTGCACACTCATCTGTTTATGGTAAAGTGAAGCACATAACTGGAGGAAGTTCATCACTCAGATTGAGATTGTTGTGTACTGCCTGAGTATGGCATGGAGACCTTTAGAAAGGAGTCTAAGTAGTTGACGCAGCCCAGGAGAACTGCCAGGCACTGCAGCATTGCATCTTCCATTGCCACTGACTGGAAGAAAGAAATGCTCAAATGTAAACAGGCATTCATATGCAAGACTTGTCCAGTGCACACTGACTAGACAGGGACTGACAACAACTGGAACATGACACAAAATGTAAAACATTTTTAAGAACTTGATTCTACTACTTCACCCCTTTTTGCAGGCACTGAGAACAGCTTCTCAGCAAGACTAATGTATTTCAGAAACACTAATTAGTTGTCTTCTCCTCTGCAATAACACAGATATGCTCTAAATACTTGATTCTTCTATGCTACGTGAAATGATTATTTGGTCTTTGGAGACAAGAACCACATTAAGAATTATTATTTCTTTATTTGACAGTATGTAATGACTGACCTTTGGAACAATTGAATGTAAATTCACACTGAATGTAGAAAGAATTTGTAAGGTAAATTATAGTAGGACTATACATATAGAAACAGGAAACCTAATATAAAGCCTTCTATTCTACAGAATTATTTTTTAAAGTAGAGAAAATAAGTGCCTACTTACATTTTATTAGTATCTGTATCAATTTTAATTATTAGATTTTAGGCTAAGATTTTTGAAGAGTAATGGAAGTTAGACTCCTTCAACCATAATCCAGGACACAAAAAATAGCCCAACTTCCAACCTTATTACAAACTCAGTCACTTACTCTATAGCCAAATATAGCACAATACACAAGGTCATTACCTTCTCCGATAAAACGCCTCAAATCTGATTTTAAAAAGATAGCTGACCAGATGCAGGCTAAGGTACCTATTTCTCTGCCAAACAAGTACTAACAGTTTCCTGAAACCATGTGGTTCTACCTAAAGATACTCAATAAAGATACTTGAAACTACCCGTTTTGAAATATTAATAGCATTTTATACTCCAGAAAGTTTTTGAAAAGGAACAAATTCTATGAACATTTCCAACTCTTGACATGTTACCTTGAAACAAAAGTAACTGAAGTACTTAGGTTCCAAAGGACTAATCAGAAGAAATTTAAATCAGTTGTTTTGGAGGGATGACAAAAGATCCAGTGGAAAAAATGTTTCATTTATCTCCCTAGCCATTCATATATGCTATTAAGACATGAAGCAAATATGAGGTAATTTAACACTTGGTTTTAAGTATTCCCTTATTGCAGAACATAAAAACTGTCATATGGAGGCAAATGCAGTGCAATCCACTGTATTCTAATATGGTGTTAACAAGCTGACCTGTAACCTAAAATATATTGTAATATCAGGTAAACCTTATGGTCTTATCAATGAAAAGGCACACTAGATACTAGTTAAATTGTTCACTTTATCTTGTACTGCAGTGGCATATTTCTGTATTCACTATCAATCAAGCATAGACTATTTCAAGAGAATGAATCAGAAATGGAGTTTTGCAAAATTTAAGAATGTATTCACATAGGCGATTAATGCAACCAATGTTCATAGCCAATAAGGAATAAGTCTCAACAATGACGACAAAAGGTTATAATTTAACGTTGCTGTTAACTTCACTGTCTCTCAAGCATTTAATCAAAACTAGTTTGGCATATTCTTTGTACTCAGAGAGCAGTAGCTTACATATTTACCATTTTGCTTCTGTTTTCTATTAAATTAAGCATTTTGACTAAGTAAAGACATGTATTACTCCCTCTCCCTGTAGGAAATAAGTGCAAAATACTGTAAGATGGTATATACCTACAGAGTATTTAGACACGCATTTGTTTTTTGTTTTTTTTTTTCCTGGGAGTTCACAAACAGTACCACATCCCTCTGCTTCTCCTCCAGGAGCTAGTTTTATTACAGAAGGCAAAGCAAGCACGAGTGCCACTCTATCACTTGACAGAGAACAAAAGCTACACAAGACAGCGCCCACTATGGTGCTGCCGTCCAGCCTCCCCATCAAATGTGCATCTCTCAGTTAGTATACTGAAGCACAAAGTAAGAGCAGATCATCATAAAGAAGTGTATCAGTTTTAAACCTACAAGAAAATTTAGAAACAGCCTTGATCAAAAGTGAAGCTTTGAATTTATTTATTTAATAAGAATACCTTTTAAAAATAAACATTTCTGTATTTCCCATCTTTACATATTTTACCTTAGTTTACAAGATAAGAAGTCTTTATTATATTTAGAGCTCAGATGTGGCGGAATTTTTGATACATTATTTGAAAAGGTTTACACTTAAATGTGAGCGTTATAAAGTTGACTGATAATTATACAAATTGCAAGGTATTGTAGCACCCAATGAGCCTGCTGTATTTATGCACCCAGTTACTAATAAGTAAACAAAAAATTCTTCTGTTAATTGGGGAATCTATTAATCTGGCAATTATTTATAAGCCATTTTCTACCTATTTCAAACATAACAGTGATCTTTCCAGTGGCATTTCCTAAAATTTGTCACAAATTTTTGATTGCATAGGTAAAAGTATCTGAGAATTATGCAAGTTCATAGACTACTTTGTTTTGAGCAATATTACCTAAGAGACAGGTGTGCTCTGCCTTGGTTTAAGAACACAACTTCCACTTCACACAAACTCCAATAAAACCATGAGTCTCAAGAAAGCTTTCACTAGCTTTGTGCATAAAGTCTCATATGCAAGGCATTCTGAGAACGCTCTCCACAAGAACAGCCACCATTAAATCACTGCTGCACACACAGTATCTTCTAAGTGATTTCTCTGCCACTGTATTACAAACAGTGGCAGTTGTTGTACGACCAGTTGTACAGTTGTTATACAAGCAGTTCAGTCTGAGCTGAGTCCACAAAAAGGTATATATGCCTTTGTAAATAATTAGATCTAGTAATAAAATCACCCAGGCCCCCCCAAACACATCTTGCACATCTAGCGAAACTACAAAAGGGAGAAGATATAACTCTCTCTGAATTAAGCTCCCATCTCTCAGTTTCAATATTACCACTGCCCCTCTTAAACTCATCTCTTCCAAGAAAGCAAAGAAAGCTGCTGCGAGGCAAAAATACCAACATACAGCATCAAAAAGTGGTCTTCCTATAAAGCACTGCTTCTACACATTATGAAATGAAGAACACAATACCATCAAGCCAGAGGAAGCTTGCTGAAGTCTTCCCAAAGACCTGTCTACATTTTTAAATAATTTTCAGCATTTAAAATAACTCTAAATACTAAGATTTGAACACAAAAAAATCAATTTTCCCATTAAACTGCAAAATAGTTTACCATTAGTCAAGGTATTTTTGGATAGATGGCAGACATTCTGATAAATCAATGTCTTTGTTTAATATGCATTTTCAATTTTTAATTATCATTAGCTTGTTATTTGTTAAGTCGAGCCCTTCAATATTTAAAATATTGGATTTTGTTTGGTTTTTTTTTGTTTCGGGAGGTTTTTTTAGCTACTGTCACAATACTAAGATTATTCACCCCTCTGCTCATGTATAAACTGTTTAGGTCATTTATGATCAAACTGAATGCTGACACTAATTTTAGAATTAATATCCTTTGGTCATACTTATCTGCAAAACACTTCAAAAGGACTCAATTAAAAAAAATCACCCCAAAATCACAACATGTTAAGATCTGTCCAAAAAGCATATATAAAAATATGTGAGGTAAAGCATTCTGTTTTCTCTTAAAATAAATTGCATGCATTTTGACTTTTGTCTCCTATAAGTCTGCAGAGATTCTCCTCCCCTTTCTATCTCCCTGCCTAAGATCGTGAAAATCACCTTTGAATTGGCATTGAAACAGGGAGTGGTACGGTATACAGCTTTTAATTTCAAACTTAACTTCAAACACGCCTTCCATCCTAAAGCTTGAGATGTAATCATAGCTGATCTAATTTCAAAACAGAAACATTAACATATCTATCATAAATGCTTTTCCTCCTAAATACTTGTAGCACAATTTATTAGACCTTGCAGGAAACTGTTTTTCTAGTCAGCTTTCAGGAGAAACCATCAGTTGAATTAGCAGATAAACTACTTTAACTTAAGAATATTTTATGAAAAGATGAAAAAATGAATGCTATTCGTAACAAAAGACTGATCTATAACTTCTCTCTGAAGAGCACCTCCTCTACTGATTTCTACAATTTCTGTCCTTCTCTTGTGCAGAAATAAACAAAAATCACACAGTTTTAACAAAAGACTGATTAATAAAGCATGAAACCACAAACGACAGACAACTACATTCAGGAACAAGTATAAGTTTACGAACAGTAGATAAAAATTCTGCGTGTCAGTAGAAAATCAAGTCCCTTTATTAAAGATTTCAATTTGAAGTACTGATTCCAGCAGATTTGCTGATCTACTGCAGTCTTGTACCACTTTGATGCAAAAGGACAGAAACTGGCAATTACATATTTACAATCATGGATCTGGAATCAGAGCTCAAATTATTCCTAAATAGATTCTGCAGACTAAGTTGATTCAAACTCCAAGTTCAGATGTTAAGTAGTATTTTCTTTATAAAAACAAATAACAACAAAAAAAAAACACAACGCAAAACCCTCAAAAAGATAGTTTGAGAACGTTCCCAAAACTGACATTTTAAATCAATCATTCTAGTTCAATATTTTTTCCATAAACAAGTTAGAAAATAATTAACATTTAGAAGAAAGGGTTAAAAAGTCTAGGATTACCTTCAGTTGATTATTGAAAATATCAATTTCCTGAAGTTTAGATCTGGTTTCTTTTTCTACTTCATCTAGCTGGTCTCGAAGCTGTTGACGTGCTAGTTCCTTGGCTTCTAAGGCTCTTTTGATAGTAAGAAGAGAATCTCCTGTTTTTAAACATATTGCCAAATAAGTATTTTCTTACACAGAGATTTTTAGGTCATAGAAAGCAACATTTTTCAACATGCATCTTCCAACACGTAAAAAGAGATTACAGAGTACACTGTGCAACGCAGCATCATGTCTTATACAAACTTAGACATGTACAGAAATACTTACTGTGCAAACTGTTCTGTTGAACTTGCTTTAGCTGATCATTAAGCAATTGCTTTTCTGGAATCAACCTCCCAAGCATCTGCTGAGATTCCTGTATAGAGGATAATGAGAAGAGAGAAAACAACAGAAACAGACAAAAAAGGTGAGTAAGGGATGACTTTAGCCGTAAGATCTCTCATTTTTATTTCTTCTGAAATGATTCTTTACTTTTTCTCTCACTAAATTATGTATTATTACTATTATCCAAGCAGTATCTGTGTGGTTCTACCACTCAGATATATTTCTCTAACAATACAAAAAAGTAAGCATATCAAATTTAACCATATTACTTGAGAAGTGATTCTCATTGAGTCCGTAATTTGGCTTGGAATTACTTGAAATTCAGAGGAAAAAGACAACAATAGATTCCAGTAAATGTTTGAACAAGCACTTACTAACCATTTAATTCTTATTTTAATAAATGAATATTAACTTTGATCAGGAATAGAAAGACAAATATTTACAGTTTATTTATAGAAGAGAAAATAATGTCTTTCACTTTAAAGGAACATATTATGGCCTAAAGCTATGCAACACAAGCTCTGTTAGATGAGAATACTTGAGTCCCAGATCTCTCAATTTAGCACTCTTGAAAGAGGATTATGATCTCTCTCAATTTCAATACATGGTCATAGGATTGTACACTGCTACATTACAGGAGACCTTGCAGATGAGAAATTCCTCCTTCAGAGGAACGTGTGTATATATACATATAATTCTTGCTCCTTCTGGGGGATGAAGTGCTACTTCATATACCTTTCAGAAGCCTTGACCTCGAACTTCAAGTTGTCAAAACATATTATAGAAGCATGAGGTGAAACAGCTTATTTTATAAAAGCCACTTGGCTGTCAACATCCCATCTTTCAGACAAACTAAGTAATTTATTTCAGCAGTTGTCTTGAATTGCAGGCTTTTGAGGAATCAACCATCTGACAATTTAAATTTGTCATTTAAGATTGCAAATTACATAACACAATCCTAAGAATAAATGTCACCTAATTGCTTAATACTAGAATGAGTCCCATTAAAAGTTTTTAGTTTTTGTTACAAGAACACGAGGTTGACCATACTGATATGACTTTGAGGTTGTCCCACTTTACTCTCGGAAGTCTTTGATTGGGCATCTGCAGTGTACAGCTCAGATTTTATGATTATGCACTGACTGCAGACTACTGTAATCTCTTTATGTTCCAGAAGACATACTTAGATAGCACAGCAGAGTCAAGGATCAATTCACAAAGTATCAAAATTAAGATAAACTACGCATCTGACTATTAGGAGTTACATGCATCCCCCACTGTTCAGCTGCATTGCCTATAGCATCAGCAGATCTTTTTCATCCCTTCAAGAATATTATGAAGGCCAGATATTCCTATCATGGGACTATTATTCCCTACCTAGAACCAAATGACAAACAGCAATATACAATGGAGCATTTTCTGAATCATCTCCCTAAGAGGGCCTGCCTCCTTTCCAACAAACACCATTAACATGTTCTTAAACTACAGGCAAAACACTGTCCTTTGCGTTCACACTTTCCCTTCCACCACACCCTCTCACCGAAATACCTGCATGCCCCATGCCATAGTTCGGGATGAAAAATGTAAACGGTATTATTAAATTAGTATGCCACACAGGCACCGTGGAAATGAAGTTTTCAAGTACTATAATCCAAGAAAGGTGGCGTCTAGTAGGCTATATGTATTGATGGACAAACCTCAAGAGAAAAAGGAAAGGAAACTGCCTTTCAAGACACAAGGATATAAAAATTTTATCATTCCAATTCAAGAACCATTTAGATAAGCCAAATAGCAGAATGGATGTCAAAATGAAACAGGATTTACAGAAAAATTATCATTCTTCAAGCACAAAAAGTAACACAGGACTATTTCAGGGAGGAATGTAATCCTAACCTTAGCTGTTAATTTTTAAAGGCCAGAATACTTCTAAACTCTGGATTACTCAAACTATACTGTGTATTAAGATTGGAGAGTATTTAAGGACAGAGAATGCCAAGGGATCACGAGGGTCACAAATTCTGTTTCCTGAAATCACAGACAACGATGTAATAAGAATCTATTCCAAGAGCATCCACAACATGCTTTTCTACATCCTTTAGTTGTACTGAACAAACAGATGAAAGAAATTAATGGCATTGCCAACACTGAAGTTTCATGCAACAAGAAATTTCCAAGAAATGTCCCGTATAGCAGCAGAAGGCAAACAAAGCAATCAAAACCCAGTTCCTGTCAATCTGATGAGTGAAAGTTCTCTTCTGATCCTTCACCCTGAGCAAGAGGGTGTATGAGAAACTGAGATACCACTATACATCTTAAGTCTCTGCCACATACTCTGCTTCCAGTGCTTCAGAGGAAAGCCAAATAACTTGGGAGCCGAAGTGTTCATCAAGGAGGCAAAGAATCCCTGAAGGTAACCAGCAGAAGCCCGGTAGACAGTATAAACATACTCAAACACATACAGTTAGGGTGTTTGGAAGGCGGAATCCTTCTGAACATCCCTGGAAATACCACTCTACCAGATACCAGAGATTCATATAACTAACTAGCACAAATTTTCATCACCTAGGATTGTTATACAATTTCTTCCATGAGTTTCATCAAACTCCATCCTGAAACTAATTAATAGGTTGAAGAATAATTACTCCTTTGAATTAACTCGTCTTTCCATAGCAAGTGTCAGGTGTATTAAACTAAAATATTTCCAAGTGAAGATATACCATCCTACAAAGATAACTGACAATATTGACTTTTTAATCTATTGGAGAGTTTAGAGGATCAAAATCTCCTTTTAAAAAAAGTCACTTACTGTTTTAGTCTTTCCTCTACACATTAGACAGTAAAATTTACAGGATATTTGAGAAACTAATCTTTTTTTAGGAAAAAGCTATCCACTCTTTTAGGTTCTCCCCAGATAAAATTTGGGCTTTTCTAGAAAGTAGTGACGCTTCTCTCTGGGATCACAATCGTGCTAAACCACTCAAGTGACACTAACTGAAATATTAATGGTTGAGATGAATGATCACCTGAGAGAAGATAATATCACAAAGCCACAGCTATTGCTGTCAACTGAAAGAAACCCAAAACACCTCAAAAACAGAAATCCAACAAAACAGCCACCAGGAAAGGCAAGCGTGACTTTCATTACAGAAGTGGTCTTACAGTCATTGTGAATGAATTAATTTAGAAAGTGAATAGGCATTAACTAAGTTGCTGGACATATACCATCTAGTACCAATTACAATGACCATAAACAGTTAAAAAACACTAGATATAGTAATGATTCCAAAAATGAGTAAAATGTAGACAACTGTGCAAAATTCATTGTACTCTGCCAGATGTTTCAATAAAGTTCCAGAGTGGTGCCAAAAATGTTGAAGACAAAAAAAAAGGCAATCTGCTTTTCATCCATTGTGATTGGCTAATAAGTAGCACAAACTGAACATTACGAAGGTGAAGAATCCCTCCTTAACCTTTCCTTTCATGGTGACATAGTTAAAATCACTGCATGAAAACTGTAGGTAAGGAAAAAGCACATCTATGATCACTCAAAAAATTGTTAATAAGTCTAGAGAGAACACTGCTGCTTGTTTATCCAGTACTTTTAAAAAAGATACTTAATTTGTTTCCCAATAGTGTTGATTTCACTTTTTTTTTTTCTCTTCATTCTGAACCTTCCATTTACTATACCCAGCTGTGGAAGCTCATTCCAAGTTCTTGATAATAATGATATTTTCTCACTTTTTTTTTACGATGTCTCTGTCCTGGTTTCAGCTGGGATACAGTTAATTTTCTTTCTAGTAGCTGCTGTGTTTTGGATTTAGCATGAGAATAATGTTGATAACACATATTGTTTTAGCTCTTGCTAAGTAATGTTTATATTAGTCAATGACTTTTTCAGCTTCCCGTAGAAGCTGAGAGGGAGTATACAGGACAAGCTGGCCAAAGGAATATTCCATGCCATAAGACATCATGCTCAGTACCTCAATGGGGGTTGGCCAGGCGGCAGGAATCTGCAGTCACTGCTTGGGATGGGCTGGGCAACCGATCATAGGGTGGTGAGAGCGACTTGTGTGGTATCACTTTATTTTGGATATTCTTTTATTATTATCATTATTATTCTTTTCCTCTTCTGTTACTGTTCTATTAAACTGTCTTTATCTCAATGCATGAGGGTTTTTTCCCCCTCCTTTTCTCCCTACCCTACTCGAGGTGGGCAGGAGGGGAATGAATGAGCGGCTGTGTGGTCCTAGTTGCTGGCTGAGGTTAAACAACGACAGTCTGTCATAATGGGACACCATCCCAACACATCGGTCTTTACTATAACATAAACAACTTACAGCTTTTTATTGTAAGATATCATTTTTTCTTCTTAATTTCTTACATTATGACAAAAGCAAAGAGATACTTCATCTTTTCTGACTACAGAGGCTAATTGAGCAAAAGTTACCAAGTTAACAGAAATGACACATGAAAGCAGGATATGGATTCAGTTCAATTTATTGAAATATCATTTATCTATCAATGGCTATGAAGCTGCTTAGCTTCTTCTGAATGGAATTACAGTACCTTAGACCATTTCTATGGAAAGATTTCGGAACAGAAGGGCTAGAGGGAAATTCAGGTGGTTATTGCTTTTACATGGAGATTGGCTGTGCACATAAGATTAGTAGTCTTTAACTTATTCAGGTAAATGGGGGCTTTTCCATGCATTTGATCAAGCATAGTCAGTTTTTTGTCTCTTTGAGCCAGTACTACTAAGTGTAACAATTTCCTACACTTGATTTGATGCCGCTTGACCTTTTCAAGTCAATTTTCAGTCACCAGTACAGGAGCATTTCATTAAAGATAGAAGAGTGATTTCAAGCCTAACCATGGTAGTTGTTTACCTCACAAATATCCCTTAATAGCATTTCTTTTTTGCTATTGGTTGCATCAAGTGGACACAAACACTGCAAAAGAATATGATCCCTAAATTATATTCTTCATAACAAGCTGCTGCCAAAAGAAAGATGTCCTGTGAAAGGCATAATGGTGTACACAAAACTTCAAAAGAAACGTAAGATGTTTTAAGAAAGAAAAAGCGTCAAAAAATACTCATACATAAAACAAAAAACTGAGCTTTCAAATTCTGGTTTTGTTCAAATGAACGTACTATATTAATTATGCTTAGAAAGTTGAAATGGAACAGTAGGATTAGGTTATAAGATAGGTTTTACACCTAAGCCCTCATAACACAAGTGTGAAATTCTCTTTGTAGTGCCAGAAAAGTACTTAGAGCCCCCATTACTAGCCAAGAATTAATTTCAAGCAACATAAAATATTTAATAAAGAGGAAAATACCTAAATCAAATACTACAATTCATCTAGGAGCCTTTACAAATTGACAAGAATATTCTTTCACTAAAAGCAGACATCAATTCAATTCCATCTTTCATCTCACAGAGGATTTTAGATAGAGAAGTAGGAAAGACAAATGTCAGGATTAGACCAAGAACTAACAGGCTTAACTCATAACTTCAATTTTGAAAGGTCATTATTTTGTAATTACAAAAAAAAAAAAAAGCATCATCACAAAGCCACTTCAAAGCCAACTCTTTCTTTCCGCACACACAGCTATCATCACCAACAAAAATAGATGCCACAAAATTTCATTCTCCTCATCCTCCCAAACTCTTTAACACCTTCAGGCAAACAATTTATTTACTGGTCCCCACAACAGGATTCCATGAGGATGAAAAATGATAATCACAGACACACCTTCAAGTGTAGGAAGCAATCCCTAGACATGTCTGAAGAACATTCATTTAAAAGAATGATGAATTATCTGAAACAGTTCCTTATGTGCAAGGAAAAACACATCATATATTGTGGCAAATTTGCTTGGGATATTGATGCAGTTGAGGAGGTCACAACACAAGCCTAAGAACAAAATTAGAGAACATTTTCTCACCTGTAGCTGCTGTTGCAAATGGGTGATTTCTGCAATTCTCAGTTCTCTAGATTTATTTGTACTTTCAATTTCTTGTCTTTGGGTAGACAGTCGACATCTGATATCATGAAGCTTTCCCTCCAACTGATTTTTCTTATCATTCTTTAGGAAGAAAAAAAAAGAAAAATATCTCTTTTTTTACCAGAATGGTTTGTCATGCAAGTCAGGATCTAAACAGTACTTTTATACCATATTTGAAAGTTGAAATTCCAGAAAATAAACATGGCCATACCATAGTCACTTCTGTGTTTGTGTGTTTTATCTGCAACACAATTACTTACTAGAGCTTCCAGCTCAAATTCTAAGGTCTTCTTCTTTGCCTTCAGAACAACTATGTCCTCTTGTTCTTTGTTTCTTTGATTTAGCAGCTCTTGCCGACGATTACGCTCCCACTCAAGTTGCCGTTGCCTCTCAAGTTCCCGTTTTGCAGCCTGTAGCATTAAAAAAAAAAAAAAGATCTATTTTGAGAAACTATTCTAATCGCTAATGTTCATATTGTAACGTGCAATTAAAACATTAATATAAATATACTGCTAAACTGTGGACTAAATATGTGCCTCTATTTAAACACACAAATTGCTCAATTGTTCACATGTTTGCTCACATGCTCACTTGAAAGCTCTGGTGAAATGGGGCTTCACTGTATAGCAGACAGGTGACTAAACAGCGTATCACTCCATTTTAATCAGTTTCCTCAAGATCCAATTTCCTTATTTAACAAGTTGTTTCATATTAAGACTGCAAGAACTCCCCAGGACAGCATCAAATCTCTTTCCAACATCCAACATTAGACATTATGCAGCTTTTCAAAGAATAGGCAAATGCTACTGCACTAAATGCATCATTTGTCAATGTGAGAATATAATAGTTTTTTAAGTTAACTAGTATGTGTTTTCTTTAACAAATTAACTCATCGCAGGAAAATCATGAATACCATCAATACCTGTAAGTTTTTCTTCATTTATTCAAGCATCTCTTTATATCAAAGAAAATAATAATAATTATTATCTTTAAAGAAGTCAGAGGTTAGGGGCACATTGTCCTAGATCTAAGTGTCTCATCCATTAATTTCACATGAAAAATAAAGAGATAGCTGACTCTTTCCTTACCTTCAAAAACCCAGAAATTTAAGTTAATTCTTTAAATGTTCACTTACTAAAAATGATGGCGAAATATTTAGTGTACACATTACATTTTGTTTGTATACATTAAATTTCTAATCAAACACAGCTGCCAGTGACATAACCACCTTCCTTTTATTCAGTTGGTTACCTCTCTTCTTTCTATTTCTTTCCTCCTTTCCTCTTCTCTCTGCCGTTCCAATTCCCGTTGTTTTTCCAACTGTTTCTCTAGCTCCAGTTGTCTTTTACGTTCTTGCTCCTGCCGCTCACGTTCTTTCCTTTCCTGCTCTGCCCGTTCCAGCTGGGCGAGACGCTCTTGTTCTTTGCGTTGCTGTTCAAGGAGAGCCTGCCTCCGTTTTTCAAGTTCTAGATTGCCACGTTCAAAGTTCTCCCGTTTTTTATCTTCAAATGTAACTTTAATGTGTGGAAACATGAAGCAAACAAGAATTAAAGTCTGCTACTGACTTAAAAAAAAATTTAAAAATCCATATATGCTGAATCAAAGTCAAACAACCTTCCAACAGTACTAGATGCAGCTCTCAACTACTGATAATATAGCTATACAGGTAATTCTGGGTTTTGTCATTAGCATTTATATTGTAGATCCCTTTAAACTCACATCCTTAGGAAACCAAGGTGTGAACTTCAGTTCCCATTCTTCAGGCTTCTAGGTTTCTCCACAAAGCGCAACAAGTGGGTATAATTTAGACAACCCCTTCATCATCCAATCCTCTTTGAAGATACAGGATCTGGAGTTCCTCTATACATTTGATAATAGCAGCAGTACAAGAACCAACACTTCAATTACTACAAGGGAAAGAATTCAGCTGATGATACCATCAAAAAGTCATTATGCAAATGACCAGAATGTATTTAAACTTGATATTCTCATAAGATTATTCATTACTGTCAGGAAAAGAAATGGCTTGCTTAAATTCTTGAGCAGATGAGCTCAGGAAGACTTGATTCCTGCAGATTCACATCCTCATCACGTACTGTGCTAAAAGAATGACCTCAGTTCCAGCATGGGTTCCCTGACATTCTTCTGCAATATCAGGGATTCTCCTTACCCTGTTTGACATTCCTAGGCCCCTCCCTCACAGTTCTTCCAACTTATTCTTTCCACTTCACTTTCTGTTTCTTTTCATACCCTACGTGTTCCATACACCACATTCTATATTTCTCTCCCTGCATGCCCAACATACATTTTTGGCATGCAAGTCAAGAGATAGTACATATTTACTTCAAAGTGTGCACCACTGTTTGACACGTTGGCTCAACATCTGCTGAACCAGTTGAATTCTTGTATTTTTCTAAGTTCGGCCCCCTTTCCTATTGCAAGTCATCAATTTTCATAAAACTTGCAAAAGTTTAACCACTTTGACGTCTGTCAAGTTTGTTTAAAATTAGCCATTGGGTTCAAAGAATATTAAGATACAGACTGACAGACAGAAAATGTGATTATAACTCCCATCGACTCAGGAAAACAAGCAAAAAGATGAAAAAAAAATTATGTCAAGAAAGTCAGTTAGAAGGAATAAGTAGAAGGGCAAAACACTTGCAAGTAGTGTGGACATTAAGATACCATGTTCAAGGCTCAGAAAACACAATACCATTAAGAAGAAACAGCTGGTTTTAAAATGGCTTGATTTTACTCAGCAAAATCAAGATAGCTACCAGAGATATCAAAACAAAGCCTATCCAAAGTACAAAAAAAGAAGAGAACAACTTCTGGCAAATTAAATAAGTAGCTATTGGCTTGTGTTACTATGCTTAAGGGGAAGCTTCTAAAAGCATATAAAAGCCAACAATAAAAAGTCTTTCAAATGTCTCAAAAGAAAAATAGAAAAAACACCTGGCCAGACTTAGCAAAGCCAATGAAGAAAGCAAGACAACATCCATTATTATCAGTTATCTTTACAATTGAAAAGCTACACATCAAATATAGTAAAAGGCTTATACACTCTAGTTCATCTTTAACTGAAAGCAGAAATGGTTTTAAAACAAAAAATGAAGAGTAACAGGTTGACAAATCCAGATAATGCTAATCCATAGTTCAAATACAAAATTAATGAACTACTAGCTGTGCTGTGTAATCCATCCTTTTATCAATGTCAGTGCTGTAAGACTAGAAGATGACAAGCGCAACACCAGTCTTTAAGAAAAGACAGTACAGTGATCCTGAAAGCTACAGACAAGTCAGTCTATTCCCACACTGGGCAAAGTAGCAGAGGCTACAATAGGCAGAGAATTAGTTATTATACATGTATTATACATGACTAAACATGATACCATGGAAGAACTAATGCAGGAAAGAGGTACCTCTCAAGTCTAATAAACCCAATTCTACCAATAAGCAAGCTGAAAAAGAAGATCAAGTCAACAGAATACTACTTGTGTGATTCTGAAGTCTAATTAAGAAGCTAAGCCAAGGCAGTGGTTGGCTTTCCTGACGCTACAAATTGCATACCAAAATACTCTGATGCCAGAGACACAAGACTTAGGCCTCAAAGCTAATACAGGAGAGTTATAGCTCACCTGTGACCAAATGTTTCTTTGTGAGACCTCAGTAAGATCTGCTTCC
Organism: Fratercula arctica; assembly: GCA_947846985.1. Classification (NCBI taxonomy): domain Eukaryota; kingdom Metazoa; phylum Chordata; class Aves; order Charadriiformes; family Alcidae; genus Fratercula; species Fratercula arctica. The sequence goes on from CANTUZ010000001.1 coordinate 100,253,299, forward strand.
GCAGTGCCTGCTATCTCCCTTCATCCTCCTACGGACAGGAATAACCCAGCAGACTGCCAGCAGCGGTTAGTTATAAAATACAAACCAAAGACAAGAGTTTTACCTGAATTGCTGACATGTAAATCCCCTGAACTAACCTAGTATGGAAAGAGACAGAAGGTCCTTGGGAACTAACAACCAGTTAAAAGATTAGAATTAAGGGGTGAAATAAATTATCAACTTTCACAATGACAGAAAGATTCTTAGTAGCCTCCTTCAAAGATCTCTACTAGCAATTGTGCTGTTCAGTGTGCAACAATGATCTGGGAGAGACCGAAAAGTAACAAGACACCTTCTGGAGATGATGCCAGATAGTCATGGTATTAAAATAAAAACCCGACTGTGAAGAGCTTTAGAAGAATCTCACAAACTGAGTGATCCGGCAATGAAGAAGCAGAGGAAATTCAAATGTTAATGAATACAGAGTAGCATACATGGGGAATAAAATAATCCTAACTAAACACACATAGTCATGAGCTCTAAAATGGTTCACAGATTTGTGGAAGGATGTTGGCATTACTGTGGAAAGCCTTCTAAAACATCAACACAGATCTAAGCTGTGATCAAAGAGGCAATACAGTGCCAGGAATCAACTAAAAAAATGGAAAAATAATTTAGATCAAAACGGAAAAGCATTATTATGGCACTGTATAAACCTGTCATGTTGCTACATCTTCAACTGTGTGACATTCTGGTCATCTTAGAATAAAATAGAGCAAAAGTAAAGAAAGTACAAAGAAGAGTGAGGGGATGATCCGAAGTGTTAAGACATTTCCTAACATTTAGCCTTTTAGCATCTAGGAGGCTTTCTATCTCCCCCCCCCCCCCCTTTTTTTTTTTCCCTTCTTTTCTTCCTTTTTTTCTTTTCTTCCTTTTTTTTTATCTTCCCAAAAGCAGAGCTATTAAAGCTTGTATAAAAACCGTATTGTTACACACACTGCAATGAAACAGACCTCTGTATGTATATTGTGATCTTTTAAAGAGTACACAAGCCAAACTACATCTAAATCAGAAGACCAAGGTAGTAAAAAGTTTTCATTGTAGTCCTATAATAGGGCTGCAAAGTGCTGCCTCTACGCATAAGATAAGCAGCCTGAATGTTGTTCATATCTCCACTGTCACTAACACAAAGGATCATGGAACAGTCAGGAATTAGTTGGACCAGGCACTGTTTTGGTTATGCCTCTGACACGTCACAAACAGATCTGGAAAGAAAACATTTCTTAATAAGCCTTTATAACTCCACCACATATAACCTGTTGATAACACCTTTCTAATAACAGCACACAATACATCTCTATTTTTGCTTGCTCACCTGGTAGTTTCTTTTCCAGTTGCTGCTGCTCTTCTTCTAATGCTGGTTCTTCTGGTAACCTTTGGTCTACAGATACTGAGCTTACAGCAGATATGCCACTACCAGAGCGTACTCTTCTGTCAATAAATTGAGAATTTCAAGTTGCTTAAAAGAAGCTATGCCTGCCAAATTTATTTATGATTTAATGATGAAATAATAAATAAAATGCAATGATGTAATGCTTAATGATATTTATTGTTCCCTCAGTGTTGCCCAGAGGATTTTACTCAGACGTTGCCATTAAGATAACAGTATCCTCCAGAGTCCCAACAGCACACACTGGTGACCTGAGAAACCTAGTTCAGAGTTCACAGCTCCATGCAACTTACAGACACGTTCAACCCTGTCACCAAGATCTCTTACTTGTGACCAGTCTGAAGTTGAGGAAATGCCAACTTAAACTATAGCAAAAGTTGCAAAGACAGAAGAAAAGCTCACTATAGCCAAGCTAAAAACAAGACCCCACATGGAATAAACAAAACAATGGTAATCTTCAGGGGGATACTTAAAGAACATTAAGCTATGATTGTATGCAAACATTTCTTTCCATTGCTGTTACTGTCTTCCCACCCACTTCTCCACAAAAAAGTGAAATAGAGAAACAGAAGTAATGACTCACTACTATTCGCAGATACAACTGTATCAAAAGATGTCTGAATTTGCTACAGTGTGAATTCATAGCATGTTTTGAATTCCCATACATCCCATTTGCTCTACAGAGTATAAACTTGAACTATAACACTTTAAATTTATATGGCCAGACTGAGTAAGTTTTGGAAGGTATGCTAGTATAAAACATTGACCAAAACTGTACTCATACAAGGAACTCCTGCTACTTCCAGCATCCAGTACTTGTAATAAAACCAAAAAGCTAGATAAGCATTTCCCAACGAGAAGTCACTCTGTGCCAGAGTTGCAGTACAAAAAGGAGAGGGGTTACTTTTCCATCTCTTGCACTTTACAGTCACAGGACAGCTTTCCCAAATTAAATAAAAATTTAGGAGCAAAACTCCAGAATTACAATCAGTTACCTAAATGAAGGTGGAATATACTCTGAAGGCAGTACAGGTGGCAGTGGCTGACCAGACATAGCTACATCAATTAAGTGCATAGCCAGAATAAACTCTTCGGCTGTAAGTTTTCCATCTTGATCGATATCAGAAAGATTCCTTTTTAAAGGGAAGGTACAAAGTAAGTAAATTCTTAAATATTAAAAATCATTGTTAAAAAGCATAGTTTTAACATATTTAGCTCCAAATTAATTCAATTTTTCACTTTTTTTTCACGCTACTTTGTTTCTTCAAAACAAATAAAAAGCAAGACCCAAATGCTTCACTATTTCCCACATTTCTCATGCATGTCTGCCTTGAAACTGTCCTTATAGCCATGGCTTCTACTTCACTTGCTCTTTGAGTGCTGCCTGTACTATATGCTATATAAGTAACGTTAATCAATCAAGTTTTCTTGGACATGTTGTGAACATCCACTACACAGTATCATTTAAAAAAGAATCAGCTCGGGTGTTCGGTAGACTTTTTGGTTTGGCCTCCTTCTTCCCTGGAGGCTCCTATCTCACATTCCAGAGCACACATTTGTGTTAAAATCAAAGCCATTAACATTCTAGTCCTGACAAGCACAAAAACATTTTAGCATTATGCATATATTAAAAATTATGGAGTAACATCTCTGGATGGCCTAAAACCAGTGCTCCAAGAGATGCACAAAATGCTTTTACTCATGTTAAGATGGTATTGGACAAAATTTAACAACCTAAACATCGGCTTTGTTTGTTAGAACGTTGCACTCTAATCAGGAAAATCTCCCATGATACTATGAAATCAAAGGTAAGCAACTGATACATTCTTTGATGTCTCAAGGTACAAGACTTTGTTTATGGGATTTAAATTTGGAAGACAATTATGGCCGCATTTGATCCATGCTTGCGTTGCTGAACTCCTCAGGCTAGGGCACAAGAACAAGCCAGTAAAACAAAAATCTAGCATGCCAAGATATAAGTCTGGTCCACACCTTTGTTACTGAAATACCAAAACAGCTGCTACAGAAAAGCTGACAGGCTGCGTATCAGTACTTCACTTTGTGTGTCTACAACTCAGTGAATCCAATCCCAATACAGACGGACAAATATTGCCCCAGAGAACAGCAACAGCGATTCCATTGCCAGAGAGTAAGTATAAGGAAAGGGAGCAATACTTAGGACAACAAAAGCTGTAAAATCCATTCCTTATCTCAATAGGCTTGGCACTTTTGAATGTCAAATATTAAGAGAGTTATGTTTAGAACTCCTGGAGTATGCTGATATCATTCCCCTGCCCACACAACCTACTTAAATGCTGGCAACAAGCAAAGTATTTTTTGGTTAATCATCTGCTGGATGATTGGGTTGGTTTTTTTTTTTTTTTCCTTACAGTAGCTTTGTTAGGAAACAGAGAAGAAGGAGAGAGCACTTTTTAAGATATAACAAAAAATTCACTGCTTAGCAAAGAAAGCAAGTGCAATTGAACCACCAGTTAGAGGAACAACACAGCTGACATCCTCACACAGGTTAGTGAGTTGACAATAAAGTATAGAAGTTAATTGGAAATAACTTTCCATGTGACAATAAGAACACAATAAACTTCAGCAAACAAGCTGAAAGGAAAAAGAGAAGCTGAGACAAATCCTTTATCCATTATTTTAAATGTGTGTAACTCCAGCCCCTTGGAAATAAGCCCTTAGAAACTCACATAAAAGGCAGATGAGCCCCAAATGGTTCTGGATTAAGCTTCCTTTTGTACAGCCTGTGCAAACGTATAAGTTTCACTGGTGCTGTATCACATATGGCCAGGGATGTGGAAGACATAGGAGGCTGAACACCTGGTATTCCTAAAAACCCCGTAATGGAAACCCAACTTACAAAACATCCATGTGCATAGCGTAAAAGATGCTCTATTACTTTTGTGAAGTAATATTAATACAAGTACAGCAGCGTAGGTTTTGTTTTATAAAGTTATACGTTAGAAAGAGCAACATATAATGATTTATCAGTAGAGGGAGACTGAAAAGGGAGAAAAAACCCACAGTATACAGTATAGAGGCTTAAGTACAGTTTCCAGTTTGATGGAAGCTGATGGATTTATTTTTACCATATTGTAGCCAGCTGAGCCTGTGGTAAGCTTGACTGCATAAGAATAGTTCTTGCTTGTGGACCTAAAAAAGTGAAACAAGGATTAACAAACAAATAACCAACTTTCTCCTTTTCTTGCATTACCAAGTAGCTACTGCACAAGCAGAACTTAGTTCTGAATAGGCAGCACCGAAGAGATGCTACTGGCATGAACTAGGCTCTGCCCTCAAAGGAAAATACATAACCCTTCCCTTCCCTAAAATAATCACTCTGATTTAAAAAAAAAAAAAAAGCTATGAAAGGCAAAAAGATGCTACCAGAACTACTAACACTAAGCCAGAGTACCATTCTAGTTTCTTTCTGAAATTGGATAGGCACCCTCATCAGTGGATGAACCAAACATTGTGAAGGGCTGCATGAGTTTTCACATAACCCATTGTACCATTTCCAAGAATCATTTCCCACCACCAACTTAGCTTGCAGAAAATAAAGGAAAGAAGGTGATAAAGTGTTCCCAGCTATGATGAATATTTGCTTCTAAACAAGATCATTAAGCAGTTGGGAGATTCGAACAGAAAAAATATTGACAGTGGCAACAGAGAGATGAGAGTCTCTTACTATCTGAATAGCGTTCTAAACGCTATTATAATTGGCCTCTTACAGTTCAAAAAAAGGAGACAACAAAAACTTCTTCAGTACCTGTCAAGTGTCCACTCATTGTTTTATCATGGCTATTGAACAGCTGTCTGTACTTCAGTCTTGATGACTGAGGTACAGCCCACTCTGCCACAGGAGGCGCACTAGAAATAGGGAAAAAAAAAAAAGGGATTAAAAAAAAGGATAAGGGAGGAATACAATTTTAAATTTAATCATATGAAGTTAACAAGTACAACAGGATGAAGTGCTGCACAGAGATAGTTTTATGCCTGAAATAGTTCTTTTCACAAATATTCCCTTCTATTCCTGAAACCACAACACATTTCTTGTTTGAAAACATTTATCATAATTCAGTGTCTTAGAAGATGTTTTTTGGTAAAGTTGAATGACAGGCCTAAGAGTTTTGCTTTTTTCTTTACTAGCAGAGAATTAAGTAGTCTAAACAGTTTAGAGAAGCTAAAAGCTTTTACCTAAACGTGAAATAGGAAATGCCTTACCACAGTCAGAAGTAATATCTCGTTTTACCCTGTCTTTAACTGGTTAACTTAGCCAAATAATTCATAAGCTGATGAAGCAAAACAAATGTAAAATATGCTGAAAACATAGAAAAAAGCGTGAAAAAGCTATACATGAAAGCAATCAAAGTTTCTTGTAATGGAACTCAACTGACAAATGTAATATTCCCAGTTCTAATTCATTCACATAATAGGTTGCATGCTGTTATTTGTAACTATAATTTTCCGTGCTCAAAGGCTGACAAGCCTTTATAATGAAAAACAGCGAGCACAGTTTTTCTGTCTTTAGGCACATTCAAACTTTGTCCTGTTCCACTGAGGTTGAAAAAAGGAGAGGGAGACCCAAAAAAAAAAAAAAAGAAAAAAAAAAAGGCAGCCAGACTAAAAAAGCACTTGTAACAGCACATCAAATTACAGTTAAAAGAATGAACCAAAACAACCAAATCCATTTTCCTTGGTCCACTAAGTAGATAGCATGGTAAGATCTTTCAAAGTCGAGCTGAGAAGAATTATATGAGTACTCTTAATTGACCTCATATCCTATTCTCATATGACAAAACCCAAACCAGGTAATACCTCTATTTCTATTTCCAAACCATTGTGCTTTAATAATACTCTTTCATGGGAACAAAGCAAAAACAAGCTGCATCTTAAATAATGAAAATAAGAATTGAAAGTTTAAAAAAGAAAAAAAGCTGATTAAGTTTTATCCATGTGAATTCCTCCCTCACCAGTTCTGCTCGATTTGGAGTTTCCACACCAAGTCTACTTTTGTCTTACACATATACATGTACCTTGATATGTGAGGTCAGGTTACTACACATTAAGTAATGGAACTCTCCTTCATGGATACTCAAATGGTAGTTTTGTAAGAAAAAACGCTGGAGGACAGAGCAGTTGACTCATGTATGCCAAACACCATGCATGCCAAGAGTTCACTATGGCTGGCTTGGCAGACAGAGTGATAAAAGCACCACAAATGGAATTCTGAATTTCACCCTTCTCAAAATTCAAAGTAATTCTTAGTTAGGAAAAAAAAAAAATAATTACTTCACCTTTACATTTAATTTTAATGGACTTGGCTCTTCTTCTTCCCTTTCCATAAGCTCTGCAAATCAATTACCTTGCTATCTACTTCTCCAAAATAAAACTTGAAGACACACACCAGTTCACCACTCAGCAGTAGCAGCAGTCTGTGAAAGAACATCCCCTTTATTGCCGGCAGATGTTTCAGAGTTACTGAAGAGTGATTGAGCTAAGAAAGCTCCAACTCCGGCCCAAACAGATTCAGAGAACCATGCAATTTCACCTCAGAAAAGAAGTCATCTCACCTGAGGTTCATGCCTCTGTTGGCAATAAAAGTGACCAGCAAGATTCAGATATAGCTAACCACAAAACTATAACAGCCCTCTTATGGAATATCTAGAAGGTATTTCAACTGAAGTTTCTTGAATTTCATTCATTATAAATACTAAGCGCTGTTATAGACAAAACTTCTTGTACCTCTGGAAACTATATTAGAGCATCACTACTATGTTCCTGACAGTACTAGACTTCAAAGAGAAAAAGAATGGTTTGTTTTGAAAGATTTTTAATTCTATTTGCCAATAATCCGTAGTGTCACTTATCTAATACCAGGGCACAAGAAAAACCTGCAGAAGAAAAATGAAAATAAAAAAAGATAATTAAATAACGTCCCAAGCCATTTTCTTGTTACAAAAAAAATCTGTAGTATAGACCTGTGAGGAAGTTTGATTTATAAAGACTTTGGGAAATTATTATCTTACCTCCTCTGAGGAAGTTGTATTTTGTTAGATACATTTTTTCGGACCATTGTAAAATACGTTTTGCCTAACCATACATTTTCCTAGGCCTTGAAATAATCTAAAACCCTTGTAGGTGATTTTTTCATGCAGAACAAGAATATATAAGAAACAGTTATGTGGAATGCATTTTAAATCTGAGAACTATTAAATATTTTGCTTTTTAAAATAATCCTAGAGATGCTAATTTTAAAGAATATTACTTGTTATGTTTTCACACTAACAGGAGTGCCTGTGCGATATTACACAATGCAGATTGTGTTTACAGAGCAAATACTTTTCTAAAAAAATAAGTTTTCAAGAGTTTGAAAATAGCATCAACACATACTGTAATAGTTAATTATTATATTTCAATGATTCACTACTCATGGAACATTCCCTGCAAAACCACAGCATCCTATGAAATCCTGAAGTAGTATCTCAGCAGGAACTGATTTCTGCAAATAAATATTATTTGAGAAAACAACTTTGCGGAAGAGAAGTAGTTTTTCTAGCTCTGGGGAACCAGACACACACATACCCTCATTCCATACCAACTTACCTAGCCACATCAAACGATTGTGCCTTTTGCAGTTTTGCGTTTAGCTGTGATCCTGGACCAGATCTACTAAAGGAAGAACTCTTTGGCAATGTGGCTGTAAATAAGAGAATACATGTATTTGTTAGTATTAGGATTTTAAACTGTAGGATTTCAATGACATTCATTTAGTTCCTAACATCATTATGGTTCTTCTGACAATATCCCCTTTAAAAATATTAAGATAAGTTAACAGTGTCTAACAAAATAGGTGAAAACACACAGGCACTTCTCGCGTGTTCTTACTTTTGCAGTTTTATGCAAAACCCTGTTGATATCCAATTATATTTTGAATAATGTTAGAAATCATATGTAGTCCAGTATTTTAAAGTAATCCCAACGAACAGTGGTACTTTAATAGTTATAAATAGATAGGAGAGGATCAATTTCTAGGTAACAGTTTACTGGCAAGCTAGATTGATCATACTGCTGTTATAACAGGGTTAATATTTTGCTTAATATGACTGATTATTACAGTATGGTACGTCCACGAACCTTCTTTTAACTGTAATACAAGTTTGCTAACCAATTACATTGGGCTAAACCAAAGTACAGTCCCTACCCAGAGTCATTCTTTAAAGTAAGTTAGAATGGCTAATTCCATGCCTACTGTTCTCTGGATCCAAAGCAAATGGCAAAATAATTTGTTAATAGCAAGAGAGTAAACAGAGTCTCAGTATGTAGCATACCAGGATGAGCAAAAGCAGGCAGAGGCTGTATAACAGCAGGAGCTCCATTAGCCAGGGGAGGTACTGCTGCTGCAGGAACAGAAGATACTAATGGTGGAGACATTCCTACTACTGGAATAGATGCCATTGGCACTGGGGCAACAGTAGTAAGAGATGGCATGCTGGCAATGCCCCCAATACCTATGGGCAAGAAAAGGAGATATTTTTTTCTAATTTAGAGACTCCTAATATGATACAACAATTGAACTGCAGCCTGCAACCCAGCAGTAAATGCAGAATTAAAGGGCAAATTGAAATGGAAACTTCCACACACTCCTTGAAAGAACTCTTACAGTCCACTGCACCATTAGCATGGCAGGGTAACAAAACAATGCAGAGGGAACAACATACCACTTTATAATGTATGCATATAAGATCACACTGGATGCAACACTGACCAAAAAAGTCCATTAGCATTTGATAAAGAAAAGAATTGTTTGCCTTGAACTAAATGAAGAGCAGCACTGTCAACTTCCAGTGAGTAATGAACCCAAAGCCTACATTTAGCCACAGCTGAAAAGAACAAGCTTCAGGATAACTGCTTGCAGCCTATTGTCAAGATGAAACAGTGCAAAGCTAATAGGGTAAAGCACAGTAATGAGGTATTTTAGGTGTAAGCACAGTTGCATGGATAACAGCGAGGTTAAGGAGGTCCAGTCATGCCAATGGGAAGAATGAGGGTGTGTGCAAACAGCTGAGATCAAGTTTACAGTGAACGAGAAAAGACAAAATCACAGATTTTGCTGTTTTTCTTGGGTGTTTGACTTTATTATGCCTTTTCTCACTTAAAATGGTATTTGCTGTGTTCAATTTCACTGATTTCTTACAGTCAGAAACAAAACTGTAAAACTTGTGGAAGCAACAACTGGTCAAACCACAGTTTATCAAAGGCACTATTCTCTTTTCTTAAGGAGAGCAGTGATTCTCAGGCACCAATCAACTTGAGTTATAGCAATGACTAAAACAGAAAGGTAAAGAACCTCTCACTACAGAATACAGCAGAACATCAAGGTATCAAACATGAGGTTCAGCTTTATTTAGTTTTTTTCCTCTCACCATCCCATTTTCCCTACTTTTTTCCTTGAAATGGTGGTGACCTTGGCAGTACTTAACCACGAGAACTGAAGCAGCAGCTGTTCTGGCTAATACCAGTGCAGCACTGTTCAGAAAATAAAAGCAGAGGGGTGCATTACTGCCATGACTTGTAAAAAGTCAAGAAAAACATAGCTAATCTTGCCAAAGCTGGCGATCCCTTAATTGATAACAGTTTAAATAAAAACTCCATCACTTTGGAATGCACTAGCCCTGCTACCTGATCCATCTTTTTTCCCCTGCAAAAAAGTCTGTTTGCAAGATATGGGGAGCACTATAATACCTGAAGCAAACAGGACCTCAACTTACGTTATTCAGTATGGTTGAGTGCCAAAAGCTCACTGAAATATTTTTTTTTTGGAGCATGTGCATGCATGTGGCAGCATTTGTTTTTGAGTCCATGTACTTAAGTACTTTTTCCTAAAACTTTCTTTTAGAAACTGCAAAACAACAATCAAATTCAACTTCGGTTGCTACAATACAAGCTACCAAGGAGGAAAACAAAGAGCTTACCAAATCCTGGTGCACTAGGCAGAGCAATAGGTGGCTGCTTCATGACAGGAGGCAGTGCAGAAGGGAGTTGATAACCTTGTAGTTTTAATTTGATAAGTTTCATAGCTATTGAAAACTCCAACTGATCCATCCTCCCATCATTGTTCATGTCAGCTAGAGCCCTACAAAATACACAATTTTCACAGTTAGATTCTTAAATTATGAACTTCAGGAACTGACCTAAGCGTGTGCACACAGGCATGTATATTCAAGACTAAGTAATTTCCACTCAAAATAACTATGCCAGGCTAAAAACGGTCATGAAAGAAGACACTGTTTAAACGAAGAGCTTCTTGATTTCTTTCTTAGACTGATTAATAAATATTTTTAAAGTCAGTTTTCAACTCTTAGAGGAATTACAGCGAAGCATCTAGAGAAGAAGGGTTAATGTAGTTCTACAAAAACTTTGCAAAATCACACAAATGAAACTACGTGGTACTACAAACAGCACCACAGGGAATCAAATGACTTAGTCTGTAAATCTGTATTTTAGCTACACTTAAAAGAAAATGTTCTTTAAATCTGTGCACTTTACTAAACACCATTACATCTGCAAGTGTACGGATGTGTTTTCAGTTAAACAATAGTACTCAAGATAAAACATTGAGCCTAGACCTTGAATAGGCTTTCATGTAAAGCAGTCTGACTTAAACAGTCTTCTTTTTGTTTCTTCATTTGATGGTTAAGAAAACCATGCTCAGCAGGGAATAGGGTTGGGAGGTTGGGGGGAGAGAAGCAGGATTTGCAGGAATTGCTAGTTCCTGCAATTGCAAACCAAAAATCAGAGTAAATGCAAATTACTAATGTAATTAGTCGTAAACATAGTTTTAACCACTATGCTTATTTCTTTGCATTCATTTAAAGAATTAAGTCCATATTTCAGTATTGGAATAATATATATTTTTAAGTTCATGCGTATATTTTCATGCCACAGTCATGACAACACAAAGGACCCAGGCAGTCTAGTAAACCAGAGCTTTATTTCTTATCAAATCCCTGTCAAGGAAAAATTTCATGTAAGTATGTGAAAAGTTATCAAGAAAATACTGCAATAAATCGACATTTATTTATAATTGTTACTTAAATAAGTAGGTAGCCAGGTAAATGCAATGGCAAAGCATTCACAAAATAAAAATCCTCTCAACCCAACCAAAAAAAACCTAGGAAAACTCAACGAAGAAGCAGATCCCAGCAGGGGTTGTCACAGGTCAACCATACATCTTAAAGAGTTTCCCCTGGTTTATATCACCAGTAGCATTTCCCCAAAAATGGGGACACTTCAACCCTTCATAATACTTATAAGACAGCATTTTCAGCAGTGTAGCTGTCTTAATCCATCAATTTTGATGTCACGAGGCTAAATAATACTACTGAAAATCTGACAGCAGTATTTAAAGAAGAAAACCTAGTGAGGAAACTGTAGACTCTGAGGCTTACAGTTAAAAAGAAAAGTATGCATTGCACTACTCCCTGAAAGATGCTGAATTACTACATATATTTCATTGAAGAACAAGTTTTGGCTGTGAGAACTTCTAGGTGTTGTTTCCTGAAGCTTCGTATCACAGGGAAGTTTAATTTATACATAAAATCTGCCTACTCTTGAGTAACTTTAAACCTTCCCCTAATCCCACTACCAGCAAGTCCTTCAAAGCCTAAATTTAGTTAAAACTGATTCTGGGACCCACCTAGCATAATGCGTTTTGGATTCAAGCTTCAATCATAATCGCTTAGTATGTGGTTCTTTTGACAAATAATCAGTTAAAAAGATCCTGCTGTATCAGTCAGACTTGATATATGGTAGTCCAACCAGCAGAAGGAAGAAGGAAGGCAAGCACGGCAAACCTGGACCAAAACAAGTACAAATTTGGAATGGGTATCTCCTTTTCCTTGCAGAACACCACTGCTCTAGAGTCTCAGCTTCTGATCACTCTTCCACAAAGAGCAAGCAACACACTGGTACCTCCTGATGTACTGGCAGGCTAAGTTAAAGTGGAAGATGTCATGTTTTTGTCTTCAAGCAACTTGCGGAGATGAGTGGGAGAACCCTAGTGAAGGCAAAGGAACCTCCATCCTATGGGTGTTAAGCAACAGCAAGGACAGACTGCAATAGCTGTTAATGAAAAATGTGTATTACAAAAAGGAGAGGTATAATTACTTCTAGAAAACAGTTAAAAACACAAAGTAGTCTTCTCACATTTTGTTATTGAGGTTATCCATGTTCTGTTAATTCTAAAGTACAATGGCTTTCTCTGGACATAAAAAGACTAAGAGTTTAATAGCTTACATCATATCTTTCTGTCCAGTGGGGCTTACATACCACAAGCCACTATGTGCAAACTTGCAAACAGACTGCATGTATGCAGTATGTTGCGCTTTTCCTCCTAAAATTTTCTCTACATCAGAAATGTTTATATGAACTTAAAATTCCTGTAAAAAGTCCAAATTTATTTTGAAGGAATTCACAGTTTAACTATGACAATTAAGAATACCCACTCTGTCTATTTTTCAACATGAGCATGGAAGTGTCCCACAACATGCTGTAGAATTTTTGCTGCCCAAAATCATCACTTAGGCTTACAAGGAACAGTAACTCAGTACATTTTCATTTTCTTCTTCATACACCTTTTACTTTTTACAACCAAAACAGTTAATGTAACACCCATTAGTCACCACCTATAAACAGTGATGTTAGATTTCTAAAAGTCTCACTTGGGAGAAATACATGCTGCAAGTCTTACAAACCCAAAACATTCAAGAGGCAAAAGGTACTTGGAATGTTAGAATGTCAGAAACTTAATGGCTTAATGTGTTTTCTGAAGTGCTCCCTTTCATGGGTTTTGCACTAAGAAGTAAATCAACATACAGTGAATGAATACCAAGGATAAGAAAGCCTCATTAGAAAATTACAGAGTATTAAGAACAATGGAAACCAGGAGCAGATAATTAGCATCGTTTGACTGACACTTACAAGCAGGCACTACACCTTTTTGAAGGCAACTAAAGAAAACTCAAAAATATACAATGAGGAAAATGTGGCACGGTTTTAATGAAAACTTTAATGAAAACGGGCAGTAAAAAACAGGGTTATGTAGCTAGCAAGATGAAGATGTGCATAGGAACAAAGCTAGAGAAACTGATCCAGACAAACCTATTCTAGCAGATTTTTGACTGCTCTCCAAGCAGTCAGCGGTCCTCCAAAAGACAACTTGTTCCTCAATATACAGAGGAGTCAGTCAGCTCCATAGTGACCAACTGGCATCAACAGCTCAAATAAACAGTCACGATTTTCCTTACATCTTTGCATTTAAGCAAAGTAATTACACAAGTTGTATTCATAACAGTCTTATTTGTCCAACCTAAGTGAGTTCTACATCTGCAAATACTTTGATATATAGAATTTAAGCCTTTCCATTACTAAAGCACAGACAGAAGCCCTCAACCTGTTATATGCATAGCCACAAAAATGCAGTAATAGTAAATATCACATTGTAGACAACCTTGATTCTCCAAGTACTATTTACAGAGGGTACTGCTAGAACACAGTAAGTCTTTGCATTCTACATGAGAAAACATTAATTGTCCAGTAACAAGAAACTTCAATGTGCACCAGTCTCATTGCTTTAATTGAACTCCTATTCACATAATCATCAGCAGCTTTCTTTTAATTTAACATCTGACCTTCTGTTCAACTCATTTACTTTACATCAATGGCTTTGTTATTTAAATTAACAGCACAAATTTCAGTGAGAAAAATGATGTGCACACTACAGAATTTATACACATTTTTACAGCATGCTAACAAAAATCAGCTTTTGTGTGGCAAAATCTTTAGTGCAAAAATAGGACAAATTTTCATTGCTAATTACTGAACCTCATGTCATGCTGTTAAGATTACAGTGCTACTTTTGAATAAACACCACCTTAAATGCAGTGAGTGGCTGACAGGAAACACTACCTAATTTCACTGTTCTGCTTCTAATGAAATTTGGAAGAATGTAGTGTGCTTAAATGTGTTTCATTTAAGGTCTGTCCGGAACCAGTCCAGAGCAGTAAACAGATTAAACACTGACTAAATATTTATCATATTTTATAGAACAGGCATGTGTTTATAACGGGTTTTCTAATTAGAATAGCTGCAGTGGGCTTCATCACAATGTCAGGTTTCAGGTGCTGACAAAATTCTTCCCCTACAGATCTTTTCCTCCTCCTTTCTCTCCTCTTTTCTGCAGAATGTAAAGACAACTTGATTATTTTTACATTTATGAGGTGCAGAAACTGAGCGTGCACAGTTTGTTTGGTCAAATATGTTTATGATTAGCCTACACCAAAAAAAAAATTATCTCCATGAAAATAGCACAGTGTTAAAACAAGGAAATCTCCCTGCAGTTTAAAAATTCTGGATTTATTTAGCTTTACATTCCCATATTAGATTATACAATCCCATATTGCATTATAAAACTCATCCATAATTGGAGAGGAAAAATTGGGTCTTTAGCTTCAGTCAATCAGTGTATGCATAGCAAGAGTTACAACTCACAGAATCACCACCCATAATCTTTCACTCCCACACTTGGACACAAATTTAAGAAGGTTATGAGGGAAGCGTATGTCAGAAATATGTGAATCAACAAATGGCTTTAGTCTGTCCTGAAAAAATAACTAACTCTAAACGCATGAAAAACAGATGGCATTTATTATTTTAGTTCTCATTTAATTCCAGAGAGACAGGCTACACAGAAGATGCTTTTTAAGGCCACCATTCGTAAGGGCTTTAGAAGAAAGCCAGATTATTGCCTACTTAAAAACAGTTATCTTCTGAGCTATTGCAGTCTCAATTGAAAGCCTACTTAGAGGCTTCTTAATAGATTACCAGCTTGGCGGACTCCAAAGCCTGTAAAGGGTAGAACAGTAAAGAAGTTGTCACGACAGGCCATAATAATTCCACTCATTTGCGCCACTGAGGTCCCAGAGACAACTTTTTTTTAAAATGAACAATGAGTAAAAGGCACACAGGAATTCTCAATGCTAAAAACCATGGAGCTACTATTTTTAAGGAACATGAACTCTGGGAAAGCTTTGATTAATAGCAGAAATTAAAATAAGATACACTCTTTAGAGTCTCATCTTAGAAAACAATTACACCAACTGCAGAATATTCTCAAAGCAGCTCTTGAGGCAGAAATCATTTAACTGGTACTTCATCTTGCTAGCTAGCATTTCTTGAAGTTCTAGTGAAAGTTATTTTTTGACAACACAAAAATGGCAATTCAATTTTAATTAAAATATAAGACAGTGAAAATCCTTATGCTGCTCACTTATGCAAAAAAAATTCTCTCACTCATGAGATATCATCTTTGGAAACTCATAGAGATTGCTTTTTCTGCAGAGAGCTCTGAAAGCAATATGGCCAATCACTCATTAGGCAAATCCCCCCTGCATTCCTTTGCCAGTTGTGTTTTTCTACGCAAGAACTTCCATAGCAAACAAAACAGATGAAACTTTGTATTAGCATAAGCTTGTCTACATACAGCTGTAGGTAATCCTTTATGAAACAAATGCTAGGCCCCTGTTTTGCAGACAGATTAAAATGATCAACTGTATTCAAAAGAAGTAGACTCATTAAGAATAGGAAAATGCTTCCAAAACACAACATACATACACTTCCATATTTCTAGGATCAGAAAGTTAATCTGAAGAGTTTTACAAGTTGCTCTAACTCAGAATAACAACTGTCCTCCTTAAAGACTGTTGTACCTCCCCTTCTCTCCCTCTAATAATCAAATGCTATCTTAAAAAAAATAATCCATCTATTCAAGAAATAAAGAATACCAATAGAAAAGAAGTTTTATGCAGCTCCCATCTCTCACAGGGATTCTAGGCTGATTACTCCAGAACTGGCCCCTCTATCAAAGTACTCATGGATCTATATCAATGTTAACAGGGATTTAGATAGACAACATTAGAATATTGCTATTAATCGAAAAAACAAGTATGCCACTTTGAGATCTTACCCGTGGGAGCTAAGACAAACAATGATTCGTATTTTTCAATGTAGTCTTGAGCAACTGGGATGTCCTTTGCAGGCTGCAAAGGACTTTTTGCCACTAAACAGTCTAATTTCTACTGTTGCTGTGGGACAGCAGTAATCTGTGGTAGGTTACAAACAAACATTCACTTATAGATCAAAAGAGTTAAATCATTCGACTTGTGGGAAAAGAAGGGGGTTTTCCTCTTTTTTTTTTTCCTTCCCTTTTTTTTTTTTTTTTTGGTCTTTTTAAGAGGTCTTACTACCACTACACAACTATTTTCCTATTTGGTTATTCTAATTCCAACTGGGAATATATACAAGTGATCTAGATTTTTACTTAAATATTTACTTCTCTTAATTCAGATATGATCGAAAAAAAGGAGACAGTAAGAAAGGAATGTCTACATGCTTTTTTATGATTTATAAAGGCAGCACAAATAAGTTTTAGTTCAGCTTTATTTAAAAAAATGTGCAAGTTCAGGTCTTGTCTCTATGACAACTACAGAACTAGTGGAATGATTCTCTCCCTCTCAAGAGGCTGAAAAACTGAATAATTCAGAGAGGAAGAGATTTTTAGTCAGACTATTTACAACTGTTTAGTTTTGTTAACACCTATTTAAAGCTAATGCCTACGGAACATTTTTGGAGAAAGGATGTCTTGTTTAAGACAAAACTTCTTTCCCTATTTAATTAAGAGGCAAGAGAAGTTCCAAAGGGACATCTGAACTCTCACTGAGTCTTCAGAAACTAAGATAACCAGACCAGATTTGGTATTTGTAAGATGAAGATAATTTGAAAAGAAAATAAGTTATTTATTTGAGAGCCATAAAAATCCAGCCACTTTTAGGCACGTATATTTCCAAAGCAATTGTTTTTCTTGCAAGAAAATAATGCTCTTCTTCCTCCAGTCAGAGCAAGATTCTGCCTTTAGAAGTCTGTACTACAACAAAAAGTTTTTATAACTTCAATAAACTACACTGTCTTTCAAACAACAGAGGAAAAGTTAAACAGATTTGTCAGAAGTTATCCATACCTCTGCTGCTTTTTTCCAATCTAGAATGAGAACCAGTATTATTTCATTCTGTCGAGTACCAAAAAAAGTTTTAGTAGTAATGTAAATTATGAATAATCTATTCAAGTTAGCATGTCTGAGTCTGGCAGGGTCATATAATTTGGAGCAGAAACAATTGCAATCCTGCATGAAGAACCCAGCAGATTGTAGAAAAGTTTGTGATGTGTTATATACAGTAATGGAGATTTTGATTTGTCTAAACTCACCAAGGAATAGTAAGACTTTCAAGCTTTCAAGCTGTATCTCCAACTACAATGGGAATAGTCTATGCCAGTCTTAATTTTTGTAACAAATTTTGCAAGTCTTGCACAGGCTCCCGTCAGAAGATTTTTAATACCCATTACTGCGCTTAGCAACTGTATTAGTACAGTTTTAATAAAGTTGAAAGCATTTAGTAATTTGAAATGAGGCTTGAAAATTGACAACTTCAAAAATGCCATTTGAAGAAGGATGCCTACTTCCAATAACCGAAACTAGTAACTTAAAAACTCAGTTAAAACATACTACAAGGCATATTTGTCTTGTAGACTTTTGGAAAGCACACTGAACTCAACTGGTGATTTTAAACCCTAGACTGTGAAATATAGTTACTGTCCAAATCTGTACCAGTAAACTTCACTCTGTGACATAACTGCAATTCTCCCATCCCCTCCCACATACTCACCATATCTGTGCTAATACCGGTTGAGGTAACCCAGACTGAAAAAAAAAGTTTCTAGCTTGATCACCTATAAAATAAATAGGACACCATTTCAGAAAATGCTAAAAATACCTGTAAGAGAAAAGAGGAAATCATGACTTAAAAATATCTAAAACAGAAGCAAGAGTAAAACCATAAATACTTAATGCTACGCATACATAACCGAATATGAGATTTAAACTAATTTTGTCACTTGCAAACCTACCAGGTATTTCCAACAAGCACATACTGTTTAAGCCCGCAACAGATTGCGCCACATGAAGTCAACTGGGCATACACATTTAGGACAACGGGAAACTCATGGTTCACAGTGCCTAATCTGTGTTAATGGCTCTCTTTGAAGGAATCATATGCCTTGTGAGAAGAAGAAAATTTTTTCTTCCAGGAAAATACGTATCAATATAAACTCTAGCTTAGACTTTTTGGAAGTACAATGCCAGTGAGCTGGCACAAACTAAAGTAAGTGGTCTTTACTCTGATGTGAACCTGATAAGCCACCATTAAAGAAAGCAATGGAATATTTCAAAGTAATTTTCCAACCATCAATTAAAAAAGTAAGGATAGCAATACAATTACAAAAGGATTAGGTACTTGGAAATGTGGCCTGTAAAGGAAAGTTGTAAACAGACTAGAAATAGCACTAAATATCAAAGGAGGTCAAAAGGAGTAGTATTTTGTACCACAACTGTCATGAAACAGAAGCAGAAACAAGCAATTGTATACTTAGAAGCATGTATGGCTGTGATGAGAATCTGCTAAGAATCTGATTCCAATTTCACACTCTGGAAATCCTCTTGATAGATCAGGTAGCAAGAAAGGTAAAGCACTTCTATACCTTTCATTTCAATTGAGCACCAGAGTTTAGATAGCACTAAAGAAAATTAAATGCAACAAAACAAACTAAGAAAAGAGTAGGCTTCTTATTGACTTTAAAATCAAAGCAAATCAGTGGTGTTCAATGAAAATTTAGTAGGATCAGTGCAATTCCTTTACTTGAAGCTTTGCTTCCCACAACTTAAATCAATTTTGCCATTTAGATTTTTTAAAGAGGTCATCCACACTGATTTCACTAGTTTAAACAATCAGTTTCTGAAACAGATTTCAGTTAAATTGAGACATCTATATTTAAACAGATTTCTTAATTCATTAGAATGTTGGCATGGTGGGTTGGTCCCAGGCAGAATCTAGGCACCAAAGTCAATCACTCACTTCCCTCTCCCCAGCAGGATAGAGAAGAGAATAGGGAGAGCAAAAGTGAGAAGACTCAGAAAACTTGTTGGTCATGATAAAAACAGTCTAGTAAGTGAAAGAGTACGGAAAAAAAACGCACAAGTGATGCAAAAGTAATCACTTGCCTCCTCCCTCAAGCTCAGTCTCTGAGCAATGGCTGCCTTGGAAGATAACAGCCCTCCCCCCAGTTTTTGTTAAGCATGGTGATATGGGATAACCCTTTAGTCAGTTTGGGTCAGCTGTCCTTGCTGTGTCCCCTTCCCAACTTCTTGCCCACCCCCAGCGAGGCTGGGGGTAGTGCAGAGTGAGAAACAGTGAAAGCCTTGAGGCTTTGCAAGGACTGTTCAGCCATAGCCAAAACATCCAAAACACAGCACCATACAGGCTGCTATGACGAAAGTTAACTCCTGCTCAGCCAGACTCAGTACAGTGAGTCAATTCACTGAGCACATTAAAAGACCTATAAATATTACCAGACATCAGGGTGATTACACATCCTGAATTCTAACTCTACAGTTTCTATCTATTGTGGCTCTACACAATAGAGCTGCTTCAGAGAGCCACAGTTATAAATAATTTTTATCTTACTTACAGAAAAATCAAGTGGCATAAACCAGGTATATAGCTGGTAAATGACAGAAAACTATCAGAAAAGATGGGGTTGATATGGCAACGCATATGAAAAATGGGATATAAAATGAGGAAGATCAGTTCAATTTTTTAAATTATTATGCCCAAATGTTTCCCAGGCAACTCTGTACATATTTACGCTCATTAGTTAAGATTTAATTAAATGAAATTGAAGTGAAAACTATTTCATTACCAGTGATAAATCCAGATGTTGGTTTCAGACTATGGAACTGTTGATCATGTTTAGCTCTCTCCTCCACAGTAATTGCCCAGATATCCAGGTTGCCTAGTTCAAAAGAAATGGAGAAATAAAATTAAGAAACATTATCTAAAAACTACATTATTTTTATTTCTGAGTGTAATTATATCATATCATACTGGACCACTGAAAACAACATACACACAGAAACCATTCATCCAAAGTCTATAGTTGAAAGCTCCATGAATCCTGAACTAGCCAGTTAGGACTTACGAACTTAGCAGTTATCTTAATTTGGTAACACTTAGTTCTGCTGAGTACTGATTCACTTATCTGGCTCATACAAAAATTCAAGTCACAACCAGGCTACCCAAAGTGTAATCAAACTTACAAATGGGCTATTAAAAGACACCATCAGCATACCAGAGGATATAATGCAAAAAGTTCGTAACACTAGATATTCAGGGTGTGGGAGGTCGTTTGCCTCCCAGAGCACATACAGCTGAAACGCAGGTTCTTTTAACTGAAAGGTACTCCAAATAATCAGTTGGGTACACTTCCCTTACTTGCCTAGCAAAAGTCCTATTCAACCAGATAGTAAACATTTTTCATGGGCAAAAACAGCAGCAGGAAGCATGCTCCTCATTCTTCTGAGAATGAGAAATCTGAGTAAGATTATGTTATGGAGACCAGATTCTTCACACCACACATAAATTGGACGTGAATATTTAGTTTACATTGAGATTTACTATGCTTCTACAGTGCCATGCTTCCACAATGCTTTCTCCGGTTCTGCCTCCATTTTTGCAGCAGTTCCTTTCTCTCCTCTTGCAGACATTTCACTTTCATCCTTCAGATTATTTGTACTCAGAGAAAACATATCTCAACTTCCACTTGAGGCCTCCAATGAACTCTCTAACACCGTGTTTCAGGTTTGTCTCAACGATTTCTAACCAGTAAAAATTATGATTTCAACATCTGTAGAACTACATGCACTGGTGCCCCTTCCTGTAACACCTACTGTATCGGAAAGTAATGATATGAAGGCATCTAAGTTAATGGAATTGCTGTTTTATTGAAGTAATATAAAAAGATAAAATGTAGACTTGCAGAAAAATAAAGAGGAGATCTAGCATTCACTCTGTCTCAGCACTAAATTCTCAGAGATTAAATTTCAGGTAATAAGGTCCACAAATACTTACAAGTATTTCAATAGTGTGTAACAGTGTAATCAGACTCAGTAGTTATGAAGAACATGAGAATTTCCTGCCTATTTCTGCTATTTAAAATCTACTTCCATGTGGCAAAATGTACTTTGGAGAGAAAAGGAAATGGACAAGGGGAAGAAAAACATTCCTTTAAATGGTAGATTTCATTAATGAAAGAAAAGCTACATTCTTGGTAAAAAATTATCATCTCAGTTTCAGGTAATCTATTCCAGAAAAGAAGCAGACAGGTCAATAATACCTAATTCAAAGAAAGGACATTTTAAGATTAGTTCAAAAATCCCAGAATTTTAGTGATTAAGCTCACAGAGGCACTGTAAACAGATTTCATAGCTGTGCTCCCTGTGGAGATGAAACAGGATTCTTCTTTGTATATGAACTTCCCAAAACACAATAGTTCAGGTAAGCAATTATGTCCCCCATCTTCTCATGAACTCCTGACGGGTGGAAAGGAACGGTGTTGATTAAGACTTTATGACCAGTATGCAGACTAGGTCAACTAGTCTAGGCCAACTAGGAGCAGATGAACATCTCCCGGTATTGGAAACATGACAACTACAGCCTAAGATCCTAAGGCTGGGTGTGTTAGCTTACACAAAGGGGGAGAATTTCTTGAATATAAAGTGGGGAGAAAAAAAACCAAAACAACAAACCAACATGAAATTTGCAATAATTCGCTGGCTTCCTCTCTGTCAATTTGAGGTATGCATGATTCCAGTACCAAAAAAAAAAACCTAACAAAACCCCACAAACAACACAACAACAAAAAATAAACCAGCTCTTCCTATCCTTCCACAAAGAAGGCAATAATACTCAGAACTAAAAACTCTTATGGCATGAGGTAACTAAAAATGTGTTCTATTAACTATTTTAAAACAAAAATTGTTGATTTCTTGTCTGGAGTCCCTGTACTAGTACAAATGATTGTCATTATTTACTCTTCCAGATGGAGATTGGGTTGGTATTTAAACAGTATGAACATCAAAAGATCCTATGTTAAACCAAGCAAGCCCAGTAGCCTCTTCAGTCAGAAAAGTATGAGATGAATGACATCTCTGGCATTCCCTTGTTTCCATCTTTTGTTATTTGAGGAAACAATAAGACCTATGGGAGGGCATGGACCTTACCGAACACCAAGACATCATTCATGGCTTCAGATCCTGGATGCCAATACAGAGGTTGTGGGGCTTTTCAAGATATTTGGATACAAAAGAGGCAGTCACCAAACCACAAAATTGACTCATAAGCAAGCTATTCTTGAATGCAGCGGCAAGCCCTCTAACCATCTTTTATTTTGCATAGCTTAGCAATCACCTCATCTGCAAAAGTGAAGCAGTGGGCTCTCATATATGAGCTGGGCATTTTCTTCTCCTGGACAAATAGACAGAAGGTCAAGCATACCACATTCTTCCCAACAATTATAAAAATCCTACCATGCCTACTTTTTTTTTTTTTTTAATTAGTCATCCTTAAAATGAGCAGTGTTCTGGAATATCAATGAGTCACCCCAATTTAAATATTGAGTGCTGTGCTGGGGATGATAAATTTCCCCATAAAAATTGGAATTTTGTTTACACCATTTTTTTCTTCTCACAACAATCTTTTTGCTGTCATTCTTCTAAGAGGAGGTATGATGCTATTTGGTAGACTTGGCTCAAATATGACTATCATAACAAACTTCCCTCACATCACATTACAAATTAAAGATACTCTGGAAACTACATTGGCTGCATGCTTATTTCAACTTCTTCTCTGTAGATGAGAAAATTTGTTTGAGCAGAAATAGAGAATTCTTCCTAAAGCCTTGTACTAGAGTTAACAGGATCCTGAACAACAGATGTAAGATCAAATGGTAATATATAAAGTTGAAAAAAGAAAGCTGCTATCCATGTGTGATGCAATGAAAACTCTCTGAAGATGGCAGAGGAGAATACTGTGTAGACAAGATTTCCGGTAAGCATGCGTGTCCATGTTTAAATATGGGTGCATACAAAGCACAGCCCTAACTAACCAAAAGGAAACACTTCGGTCGAAACAAGCAGATTTGTTTTCACATCATGACTTCTCTTAGATTGTGAAAAACATGGTGAAATGAAGCTATTCAGAACTTTTTACATGATCTGAAAGGGTATCCTACATGAAACTGTCCAGTGAGTTTATTTGCTCAAAGCTTTTGGTAGCCAGTTTCATTCCCAAACTGAGGAAGTCTTGGACCAAACAAGATTTTATTCTGGAGGGCTGGACTTAAAGATAATTGAGGCAATGAATAGCAGCTTCTGATTAGATGCTTGCTCTAGCTATCATGTGCAAAAAGATGCATCTGTTGTGTTTTATGGACTGGCAGAGATTGCAACCAATCGTGTTTAACAAGGATTGGGTTTCTCTAACAACACACTCTGAATAACATGCGTGTTTCCTGAAGTCTCCTACTGAAACACTAACACTAGATACAAATTCTTAGCTATATCCGATGTTCCTAGCTGTAGCTGACCCAAAAAAACAGACTTCCATATATATTTATATACGTACACACACTTTTTTGTGTGTTTTTGTCTGTGTGCATATTTATGTGTATACATGTAAACACAAACACACACATACACAAAACAAGAATCATATCTTCATCTCCAGAGAAAAGCCCTTAACAGATGCAACGTTTAAGTGGAACCAAACTAGTTACTTAAGGTCTCAGAACTAAATTTTATCTTTGTAATCTTTCTTCAGATCAGTTGCAAAACTGGGCTCAAGAACCTCTTTCCTGTGAATAGCAAAAAGTAATGTCTCTATTGCACTACCAGGGCCCTTCCTGGATCTTTCAAAAAGACTGAAGTTCAAGATGCTATACCTTCCCCTGTTATAAATGGAGAGACAAAAAATGCAGCACCTTTGTTCTAATCTACACATGGATTATGGGACAATAAGGAAAATAAATTTGAAGTGACAGCATCCAAAGGCATCTGCTGTACTTTTTAGCAATGAAAAAGTCCAGGAATCCTCAAAGAAAAAGCATATCCAATTCCTAGCCATGACTAGTGCAGAATTAGGCTATGCCCTACTGTCAGTGGTTGAGTGGCCTGAATCTGCCCTACAGTTACAAACTGTAGGACTGTAACGGATCAATGCACAAAAGAGGGATACAGCACAGCTTTTCTGTTTGA
Organism: Fratercula arctica; assembly: GCA_947846985.1. Classification (NCBI taxonomy): domain Eukaryota; kingdom Metazoa; phylum Chordata; class Aves; order Charadriiformes; family Alcidae; genus Fratercula; species Fratercula arctica. The sequence goes on from CANTUZ010000001.1 coordinate 100,278,003, forward strand.
CTCTTCTGAGATGCCTCTGCAAAATTTCATGTGCGTTCACCAATTGATCTGCAAAAACATCACAAATCAGATAAACTATCATCTCAGAAAGATATACTATCCATAAACACTTCCATACAGAACATATTTGGAAAACAATAGATTTATGCAGAGTTTTTGCATATAAGAATAGTTCAGAACACACTATAAACAACTTACCCCCAAAAGGTGTTGGAAACTGAGCCATGGTTCTATCGCTTTTAGCTTGTTAATAGATGCCTGAAAAAGAAAAGAAAAAAACCCAAACAGATAATAAAAAAGTTACATTATCTTCCATTTTGGATATATTTTCTGTACCACCACATAATTAATAGGTACAGCAAAAATAAAGGCAATGAAGAAGTAGGATCATATAAATACTACATGCAAGAATTGTTACTTACAAGAGAACTGGTCTCATTTTTTGCACTACCCTATGCATCCATGAGTGCATTTTCATACTAGTAAATAGCTACATTTCAGTTCTGTTTAAAGAATGTCCTCAAAAACAATCTTCATTTATAAATAATCAACTCCGTTCTGTACTACGTTGCTAACTCAGCCAAAACAGACGAGATCTCAGTGACGCTGCTCAAGGCTGCATTATTTTACCGCGTGTTAGAGCTCTGCTCCTAGTTAAGAGCAAAATTGGCTCTATTTCCAACTGTTGAAAACATTCAACATTATCAGTGATCTATTTTTTTTATTCCCAACAGAAAAACTTGTGAAATGCACTGTCTTGCTTAGAGTTCCTTTGTTTTAAACAAATCACATTAAAAGATGAAACAAGATTTCAAGACTGCTTTACCCCCAAACTAATAAGCACATTTAATAAGCACATCTGAATGAACAAAGTGCTAAAGGTGACATCCCAAGCAAAAATACGTCAGTTGATGGGAGATATTCTCAAGTTATCACTGCTTGCTTTTCAAATAAAAGCAATCCACACAGTCTAGAAATTTAATCTTTAAAGAAAAAACGAAAACATTTTTCTTACTTCACACAAAGACTGACATGAACTGCCTGAGCCAAGAGGACAATAGCTAGCAACAGAGCCACAAAACAATGAAAAAGCAGCCTCTTGTCCTACTAGATTCCACTCATGTTTTCCAGGCAACGGGAGAAAAGCAAAAGGAAACAGAATCAGAAGGAGAATAATTTAGACTGCTTGAACAGCAGCAGAAATTTATCAATATCACTAAGAAAAGGCATTAACTTGCATCAACAATTTCCTTTTGTGTGAATTTCTTGTTTGCTCCCCTCCCCATCCCCCTTTCACACTTCCCACATACTCTTCTGGCTTCCAACTTGGGAACCTACTATATATACACTCCACAGATGTCACTGCAGAAAAACCCACAGCACTTTTGTAAGCCAGTCTCCCCATCAGTTGTAATTTAGAGAACTATGAAAAAAACACTGATTTTTTTTCTCATAATTTGGCAGAGCAACAAAGCATGGTACATGACTCAGAAACCTTCTTCCCAAATGCCAGGTAAACACAGCCAATACTAATTTCATGCACAGTAAGCATTATCTCAAAAGTTTAAAATCATATGCATACTGATACAGTGTTTTCAGAATAAGCTATCTTAGTGGTATGGCTCTTTCAAAAGCATTTCTAAGTGCTAGAAGATCAGCACTTTAATCTTTGCTTATGTTTTCTTACTCTACTCTGTTGCAGGCAATACCTCTATTATGCTTCTATTTTTTAAAACGCAAGCAAACTCTAGTAAAAAAAAAAAAAAAAAAGAGTTCTCTGAACTTCCACACATATACTATTAAATCTGACAGCACAGGCAGTTTTTATGCTTGAGTGTCAAAAAGATAACATGAGAGAGCAGAGCACAGATTCTCTTCCTATTTCAAGTTCCCAGAGTATGCAGGAGGACAGAAAAGGACTTGAAGCAGTAAAAAGGAGGACAAGAGACTTGAAAAGGAGAACTAGAGGGTGGGCTGGGGAAGGGTGGTGGTGGTGTTTGTTTTGCTGTTTTCTTTTGGGGGTTTTTTGCAAGCTAGGAAAACTTAAATATTGTAAATACTGGGACAGAAGAGTACATAAAAGGATTGAAAGTGTTCAGCCACTTAAGGGAAGATACTCCTCCACAGATTACTAATACTCCAAAGGAATTGCTAGTTTATTCTTCCTCTACCTTGAACACATCAGAGAGGGGAAGAAGTGGGAAGTCTCAAGACTAGCCCTGTGCTGGATGCCAAAGAAAGCATAAACCATTCTAAAGAGCTTCTGGAGAGAAAGGAAAAAAAAAAAAAAAAAGAAAAAGAAAAAAACACCAGGAGTTAGCAGTAAGCAGATTAAATAGTGATGGGTAAAGCAAAGAAAAGGAGCAGAAAGCTATGTTTAAGCTTGAGAGACTGAAAAACAAAACAGAATAGATTGCAGACACACATACAATAGGAGACAGACAGAAAGAGGGAAAGATCAACAGACTCCAGTAAGAGAGTAATTAAAGTTTGCTGTTTATTGCCAATGTAACACCCAACTCCCACAACCAGAGGTTTCATTTTACATGCCCGAGGTGACACCAGAGGCACTAACTCTACAGAAATTAAACTTTGCAACCATGAACAGTTTATTCCAACAATTCAGGGTTTATTATATACAAAAACGAAGGTTAAAAGAGATCAGAAATTTCACAGCATTCCAATATTGACTTCTTATTTTTTAGTTTAAGTATCAAAGAGACAGAGAACCTCTCCTCCGAGGAAAGACTGAAGGAGTTAGGTCTTTTCTCCCAGGAGAAAAAAGACTCACAGGGGACCTCATCACAGTAGTCCAGTATTTAAAGGGTGAGGCTTTCTCTTCACAAGAGGACAGAGGCTTTCTCTTCACAAGACGCCACAAAGAGAAGGGGCAATGGGTACAAGTTGCACTAGGAGAGGTTTCATCTCAATGTAAGAAAGAAATTTTTTACACTGAGATCAATCACTGGAATAACCTCCCCAAGGAAGTCATAGTGTCCCCATCACTGGAGATTTTCAATATGAGGTTGGACAGGGTGCTAGATAATCTCATCTAGGCTCCCAGGAAAGGTTGGACCCAGATGGTGTTTCAAGGTCCATTCTGACCCGGGCTGTTCTATGGTTCTTTTTGTTGGGTTGAAGATCTCTGGGATGGAGACTAGGTATTATTGATCCAAAAAGCATCTGGCATAGTCATTATATTATAAATGTATCCTGTGTTTTTAAATTATTGTAATGAAAATACAAGCACTGACATTCCAATTTGCAATATTATTTTGAAATACTAACAAGTTGTTCTACATCCGCATTCCTCAGACCCTAATCTCTACTGGTTCCACAACAGCGTTAACTCCTCTGCCTTCGTTGTTCCTCCCGATGCCCCCAACAAGAAAGAACACATAGTCAAAATAAAAATCATGTAGGAACCAACTGACCAGAAAGCTGACAGAAAAACAGAATGGGTAAACTGAGCTCCGTACCGTTCCCTTCAGGAAAGCAGTAATTTCTAGCTAACTACTGATATTCATGTTTGTAGGAACTTCAGTCTCAGCAAATTTTTGAACTCCATCAAATTCAACTGACACTGACCACTGAGTTCAGAAATTATTCAAGCAGGAAGAAGGAGAGACAATAAGGGGAACCACAACTGCACTGTCAGTCAATTGTGGAGAAACACAACTGCACTGTCAGTCAACTGTATGCACTGTTTTGTTATAAAGCCAGCCCAAAACTCTTACCACAAGCAAAATTACACTAGTAATGAACTGTTAAATAACTGTTCATCAAATAATTTATTTTCCACGAGAATCAGAAGATGCAACAGATACTTCATACTGCTTTTAGAAAGAACAATATAGAACATTGAGCTACTCACCTTTGCTGGTCCACAAAAAACCATCCCTGCACTGAGATTTGACAAACAAATCCAACATTAAACACTTCCTTCTAATATACGTCACTTAATCTATAAATAACAGACAGATATACATCTAGTCTACACAGAATATAAACCACTAAACACTATGATTATTCACAAGTTCTGTACTTCTCAACTCTTCAGAAAAGGCATACACACCAGCTTTCAAATTCACAGAGTGGTACCCACATCAACCATCCTGCATGCCCTCTCCCCACAAAGGTCTGTGCAGCACCACAACGTGTTTGTGTTCTCAGGTCAGTGAAAGCACTGTAACGAACAAATGATGTTCCAGTAGATCAATAATCTGCAAATGCACACAAGACCCATTATACACATCTGCTCTCTATAATTCTTTTCTGCGCAGGATTATTACACTATGTTGTTATAAGCAGGCAGAAAGCATGCTGGTTGTGAGCATTGTTCCAGTTTCACTCAAAATCTACTGTGTTCAGGGGTTTTACCTCTCTGTCACTTGGTGACAAAGTCTGGGAATGAACATTTCCAGCAAGGAAAGTGGGGAAAGAGGAGAGTGTTATCTCTCAAAAGTAACGGAGCTGACAGGACCAGATGAGCCTACATTTTTCAGTCTGAGGACCAATGCTATTTCTCAGAGGTAAGGAGATGGGCAATACTCCGAGGTAGGTTCTCAGCCCTGATTTGTCTTCCACTGTGGCAATCCTACTGGAATACATACAATCCTCCCATCCATGATCTCCCACAGACTTCAGAGCCCAATGAGGCCTTCCCCATGCGTGATCATGGGGGATGATGGAATGTCATACTGGCACACAGATGTAAAGTGTAGAACAAACATCAGGACCAAGGCATAACTTTTATATTCTCTACAATTAGAACTTTCATAATCTACACAATTATTTTTATATACACAGAAAGTGTTAAAACATACATTTAAAAGGTTATTTTATCAGGAAAATTTGCTTACACCCAGCTCTGATCAAGGGAGAGAAGGAAATGCCCAGCCATGTCAGCTGTTAGCACTCTCTTCCATCTTATACTATTGCAGATAAGCCCAGAAATATTTTATTTCCCATCCTTCACTCCAAATGATTTAATCTCTTCTCATAAACCAATATTCTATATAGAAGCAGTAGTCGCTTTGATATATACTAGAAGTACTCTTTTAACATTCTGCTCCTCCTTAAAGGAGTGCTTTCTAGACTAAAAGTTATTCATATAAATGTAAAATTGAAACACACAGAGAGACTAACTCCATATGTACATAAGCCCAGATCATATCTAAATTTAAGCACTGATGTCTTATCTAAGTTTTTACCTTGACAAAATGATCAGGGTGAAAACAACTACACTAAAAACACTTATCTGTAAAAGTCAGACACATATGAAAATTCCTTCCACTGCATATTATATATGGACTTTTAACAATGTGGCACAAAATTTCATTATAGTTTCTATTTAAAGTTATCTATGCTCTTCTAAGGACATGTTTACATAGAAAACTGCAATAAAGCCATAGAAGGTATAAATTAAGAGCAATTTAGCTATTTCAGTGCTATGTGTCTTTATATGGACACGTTTCACACAAAAAAGATTACATTTTTATTTTCCTTAAAATGCAGCACAGCATTTCTATTCCTAAACTATCATTCACAAGAAAATTTGGGCAAACAATGCAAGAAGTAAATCCTGCGGCAAGTTATCAGTAACCTTCCTCGTCCTACAGGAAAAAAAGAAACAAAACCAAGCAGATAAAAACCCCACATCCTTCACAAGAATTTTAAATTATTACAAAATACCCCCAAGCAGGATGTCATGTGAGTATCACAGACTAACAGTAGGTTCTGTTGTTTTCCCATGTTACATGGAAAAGCCTTTATACTAGCATTACTAAAAGGACTCTGATAGTTTCAGCAAAGCCTGGGAATTTTAGACAGATTTTGGAAAACACTTTGAGACATTCATATAGGTTTGATTCTTGCTCTTTGGAGATCAGATCATTAATACAGTTACCAGTTTCAGCGAAACTTTTCAGAGTTTCTGCTCTTTACAGGAATGACTTTAGTGGACGAGAAGCTCAACATAAGCAAGCAATGCGCACTTGCAGTCCAGAAAGCCAACCGCATCCTGGGCTGCATCAAAAGAAGCATGGCCATCATGTCAAGGAAGGTGATTCTGCCCCTCTACTCTGCTCTCATGAGACTCCACCTGGAGTACTGTGACCAGCTCTGGAGCCCTCAGCACAAGAAGGACATGGACCTGTTGGAACAGGTCCAGAGGAGGGCCATGAAGATGATGAGAGGGCCAGAGCACCTCTGCTATGAGGACAGGCTGAGAGAGTTGGGGTTGTTCAGCCTGGAGCAGAGAAGGCTCCAGGGAGACCTTATAGCGGCCTTCTAGTACCTAAAGGGGGCCTACAGAAAGGATGGGGAGGGACTCTTTATCAGGGAGTGTAGCAATAGGACACGGGGTAACGGTTTCAAACCAAAAGACGGTAGATTTAGATTGGATATTAGGAAGAAATTCTTTCCTGTCAGGGTGGTGAGGCACTGGAACAGGCTGCCCAGAGAAGTTGTGGATGCCCCATCCCTGGAAGTGTTCAAGGCCAGGCTGGATGAGGCTTTGAACAGCCTGGTCTAGTGGGACAGGGGGGTTGGAACCAGATGATCTTTAAGGTCCCTTCCAACCCGAACCATTCTGTGATTCTGTGACTTCTAACTGTAAAGACCTTCACAAATGTTAAGTTCTACTGTTTCTTTTATTTTTTTGCTAAGCATCCAAATGAGATTAACAAAACTAGTCATCACTGCAAATGCTTTTCAATATCTGTGGCGATGATCAAACTCTGAGGTCACTTCTGTATTCACAGCATCTATTTTCAGCTACAGGGAAAGGATAACCTGACCATAAAGGGAGAAAAATCACTATAAACCCACCAAGCAGGCAACAGGTGTAGTAGCAAGGCACTCTTCTCTTTTCTCCACACTAAGTCAGAAGACACTTCAAGACTAACAAATAAAGAAATCCTTACTTTCTAAAAACAGGAAAAATGGAGACATTTATCAACCCAGTGCTGTCACTTATCAACAACTGTGGTGGAAGTCCCAGACTAACAACAAAAATGGTGTTTCTGTGTACAACAAATTTGCAAACAGTTAAGGACATTGATTATTTTCTGGCCATGGTACTGTCACTTTATCTTGTTCAGTCACGTAAGCTTTAAGTTTCTGCAGGAAAGCCCTCCACAACTACTTCCACAGGAACTACCAGGTTTTTGTCTGTTCTTGCTGAAGTACTACATAAGGGACACACTGTCCAAAACACATTTTTTTACTTCAAGACGTCAGGGTCAAAGTTCAAGAGGATGGTTATGAAGAACATTCTTGGTGAAATCAGACCTATACCGCTCAAAATTCTCAGACAAGTTTAAGATCCAGACTTGCCATCCAGATAAACAGCTGGCTTGCTGTTTTCCACAATTTATCTTTCATTAAAACAGTACTGAGTCTTCCAGGCTACACTACCTCTTACGCTTCTGGGTGAAAGTTTTTCAAATTTATTTAACTGACACCTAAATATTATTAATAATAATTATTAATTTAACCTGAGCAAGGCGTTCAGAATTTGTCTTTAACAAACCTACAAAATTGTTTCTTCTGAAAGAGTTCAGAGACTAATCCCTTGAAAATTTAGTCCTTTTCTTCTTCCAGTACATGAGAAGCAATTAAATAACTGGTTATTGGCATTAACATCATCCCTTCTGCTGCAAATGAGAATGACAATCCCATTTCAAAGCTGGGGATACTATGGCAGGAAAGCGTTCTAATTCATGGTAAAAGTTAATAGTGTAACTTGTAACAGAAACCTAATTCAGTGTGGTCATGAACCATGAGAACATATTTTGCACATGGGTATTACAAGCAGCAGAGAAACTAAAATGATAAGATTGGAAATGAGAAGTTAAAGAAACGGAGATCTTCCAGCATCATTACATTCTGCATCTTCATCCACGTAAGAAATGTTGCTGATGACTATGTATTACCAGCAGTACTCAAAGACCTCCCAAGCACTATAATTAAAATATTTCAAGATAGTATGGGCTACATAACCAAAGCAAAAGCCTTCCCCTTAAGCAGTTCCCAGTTTAATCGAACGGAATTAACATTAGGAGGAAAGCAAGCAAAGGCTGTAGTGATAAGATCATTTTGTTGTATAGTCTAGCTAGCACAATTTGAATGGTTCTTTCTAATCTTGTACATACATGGGCTGTTTTCAATCTTGACAGCATTTCACCCAGTAATTCCAGTACTGAGTGAACTGTGACTGAATTACAGCATCTTTTTAAAGAGATGACTAGCTTTCATTTTAAAAGATTTAACATGATGGAAAATCCACTTCATCACTCAACTGTTTCTAAAATCCTTATTAAGAAATAAAATAAATATCTTGTTTTATTTTCACTTAAATACTTGTTCATTCTGGATCACCAAACCTTGTAGAGTTATTTTCTTATTTTTCAGAATGAACATTAAGTAGTTTCTTAGCACTCAAAACTTTCATTTTTTCTTTTTAATTGTCTTTATTTACAGAGGTGTAGTAATAAGCTGCTTTTTTGTTTGGGGTGGGGGGGTGGGGTTTAAAAAGCTTCAGTAACACAATTGCAGTTGGCAAATTCTGACTCCTCCCCCTTCAAAACAAATCCTAGAACTAGAAATCTGAAACAAGAATTAAGGAGTTAGGTATATATGCCACACCTACAAGGTAGCCTTAAGAATAGCCTGGCATTAACTTCAAGAATGATTCAGTAAGGAGCAGAAGGAAATGGATCATATCACTGATAGATATGAAAGCATTGTGCTCTCTCAGACCCTCAAAGTCTATTTTGTTTCACAAACATGAACTTGAGCAGTGATCTCAACTGCCAGTGAGTAATGGTTTATAGTTATACTGAATGCTAACAGAATCAGATAAAGCAGATTGGTTCTGCTACTTACATTACATAAAATGAAGACAGTCATGCTTTATTTCAGACCTGTTAATCTGGCTGTCTCCATGACTCAAGGATCCCTAAGCAATGGCACTTAGAAGATACACTCAGAACAAAAGAGAAAAGTAGCCAAAGCTTGGAATACAGCCTTAGCCAAAGAAAAGCAAAGCCTGAGTGCTCTGTAATACCTAAGTCCTAGTTTTATGTTATTTGTATATTAGTCTATTATTCTAAGAGGCTGATACGTCACATCACATCTTTAACTTAGCCACCCTTCTTAACTCTTAGCTTTTCAGAGAGTAGAGCACAGTTGTTTTGAAAGCCCAGTGTAGCACTGCATCACTTCTATTTCACTAGGCATTTTTCCCTTATCAGATTTCTAATCTCTCCAGTCCACATAACAAGTAGCATTGTTTCTTCCTTTACTGCCTCAGCAAGAAGTAACCCAACTACAAAATAATATGATTACGCTTCTTTTTTTTTTTTTCAGATTAACTCTTTCCTTATTCCTACATCAACTGTCACAGCGAAGCTGCTTCCACCGCCTCTTGGCCGCCTCCTGTAGTGAGGTGGACATTACTATATTACTTCCAAGTCAAGAAAGTCATGTAAATATACCAAAGGGTAGCTGATAATTTTCTTCCCCTGCTTTCCTACAGATTCCCACTACACAATTCTGCATGAACTCTCTAATGTTTTACCATATTGATCAAGCATTACTCCAGTGTTCCTGCCTTCTCAAGGCATCATTTTAATCTATCACTGCTCCTTACCTTCACTGCAGCTAAAGCCACCCTAACTGCAGGGATGCCTTTTTCATACCCCTGCATGAGCTCAGAAGTCACAGAGGTGAAGATGGTGGACCTGTGAGCTGTGTTTTCAGTCACAGGACTGAAAAGCAAAGAAATTACAGACACAGGTTACATCTGTGCTCCTCCTTTCTGAGTAGGCCAACATAACTGTCTCTAACATTAGACAGACCAGAATCAAATGACTCAAAACCCAGCTTGATGTTCTCAGAGGAATGAAGACAGTGAAAGGGATAGGTCAGAGCCATCAAGTCTTTCTTGGACAGCAGTAGTGGTCTTCTACCCCAAGATTTCATTACTTACAGGCCTAACCTAATCCCATGTAGCTATGCTGTGCAAATCCCCATTCTTGTCTGAACTTGACAGCTGATCATCTGAAATGGGGACAATGAAAGAAAGGAAAAGAAAAAAAAATAAATCAGATATGCTGAGTTCTTTCATTTCACATTGTCCATCTCTGCCCCAAAGTAACAGTTATACCGGGGGAATGGTAGGAAGGAATAAAAAGCCCAGAGTCAGCACAAGTGTAAGTCAAAAGAATTCAGGATCTGCATGTCCACTCCGTTTCCCCTCCTCAAAACCATAAGATAAAAAGGTCTAGTAGGACAGAGATAGGATAAAGTTGGTGATATAAGAGAAGGCACAGATGGCTCTGTCCTTTGAACTACTCCAGTGTAGGTCAGTTTGTCCTCCATAAGCATCTGCTTTTCTGAACTCTTAGAGGAAAAGGGATCATCAGTTACATAAATGCAGTGGTACGGCAAAAGCAGTTTGCTATAGCAGATTTGTCAAGCAGATTTTCAAAATAGTGTTTTAATAGGAAGAATTATCCAGCATCAACAAAGCCTTATCAGCATCTCAGTAGCTGTGTCAGACCACATCACTATTGACTGAAGTAGCCAACATCTCCCACCCATGTACCTTCTGCTCTGAATTTCTTCAAAGCTCTGTCTTCCTAACTCTTCTGCATGGCATTAGGAGCACTTTCAGATCCCAGAACAGACATACATTATGTCATTTAGACAAGTATTCCTGTTATTGGCCTTCGTTCTGGTCACACTTTACCCTGTTGTCCAGACACAGGTTGATAGCAGTCATTCTCTGTGGCTTACTCCTCTACTTTTTTTCCTTCTAATTAGTCATATTGATTTCCTTGAGAATGTCAATTCAAGAACTTTGATCTCAGGGCAAAACTCTCGGAAGGAGACCTCATAAAATATATACACATTCCTTGAACCTGCCCTGAACATGAGTAGCATCCATAACTGATGGCTAACCTCCCTGCACTTAACCAAAGAAAAGACCCCAGAACAATGAAAATGCATGGCAAAGACTCACTCATTGTTTTTGTTTTCAAAAAGAAAAAAAAAAAGATCATTTCAAAAAGAAATCACTTATCAGTGAATTGCCCAAAACCATTCAGCAGCACCTTGTGAGAAAAGCTTGTTCTTTGGAGCAAGAACAAAACAGACATTAAAACAAATCCTGAAGACGAGGATGCTTTCCTAACTTTTTTGGAAATAACTTTTTTCTTCCACAGCAGAGCTTCCCAGAGAAAAGGGTCCCACAAACACTCTGCAAAAAGTTATAGTTCCAGCTGTTGGAGTTATACTGATGAAGCAAGCATTTAACAAAATTCTCAAGGTTTAATTATGAGGATTCTCATACTGAGCTAAAAAAAATCATATTGACCTATAAAGCCACCGATGCAGCACACACCAGGCAATTCTCTGTTCTGTGGCACTAACATGCAGGTACAGTCCTGACCCCAGCGCTGTATAAGGCGACTGAATGTATTTGTGTACAATGCAGTGATCTAAGTACTGCATTCACCCCAGTCATCTGGGCCTTTTGATTTCATCACAAGCAACTCATATAATTCATATGTAATAAAAAGTATACAGCTATAAAAATAATATATATGTAGCACAAGCTTCATATGTGTGGGTATCTACACAGAGTGCCATGTCACTTACCATCAAACAGTAAAGTTAAATCCTTTTTGTTACAAGGATGAGTTTAAACAGTTATATGGAGTGCAGGTGCCCAGGTGCTGGCAGTGGGGGGCTGCCAGCATGGTCTCTCTAAGGCTCCAAGAGACCCACCGCAGAGCACAGCTGAGCCCCTCAGCCAGGATGGCAGCACCTCAGGGAAATTGTGTGTGTAAGGAAGGGCAAAACACTGCCTGACGGTGAGGGGAAAAGTGTGAGCAACAGCCCTGTGAGCACCAAGGTGAGAGGAGCAGGTGCTCCAGGCACCCAAGCAGGGATCCCCCACAGTGACCATGCTGAAGCAGGTGTTGCCCTGCAGCTCATGGAGAGACCACAATGGAGCAGTTATCCATGCTGCAGTCCCTGGAGGACCCCAAGCCAGAACAGATTTATCCTGAAGGATTGCAGGCTGTGTAGAGGACACAGCTGAAGCAGGGGGAAAGCATGCAGAGGAAGAAACGTCAGAGAGGAGGTGTTATGGACTGAGCCTCCATTTCCCACCACCCGTGTGCTGCCTGGGGCATGAGGGAGGCAAGAGGAGTCGGGAATGAAGGAGTGAAGTTGAGCCTGGGATAAAGGAGGGGGAAAGGTGTTGTTTCAATTTGTCTTTGTTTCTCACTATCCAAACCTATTTTAAGCAGTGATAAATTAAATTAATTTTCCCTAAGTCAAGCCTGTTTTGTCCGTGACTGTAATTGTTAAGTACTCTCCCTGTCTTTATCTCAACCCACAAGGTTTTTCACCCCATTTTCTTCCCCATCCTGTTGAGGGGGAGAGTGAGTGAGCAGCTGGGTGGGCATGTGGCAGCCACCAAGGTCAACCCATGACAACATACTAACTTATTTGTAGAAACCAGTATTCCATCTGTGGATGATCCTGACCCTTTAGGAGACTACATAGGAAATGTCACAGAATTAGAAAAAGTATGAACAGATAAAACCGTTCTGACTTACGAAATTATTTTTATATAATATAAATGTATATAAATAATGAAAGTATGTGTGGACTAACTCACACAAAGTTTACCAGATTTTGGCTTTCTACTCATTTAGCACAGAACAGGCCTTAAGAGGTCAAAGCTCTCTAAATATAGTAACACAGTGAATAAACTCCAATGCTACATTTTAGTCAAGGAAATTGTGACAAACTGTGTTTAAAAAGAGGACACAGTCTCTTTTCTACTTCAAATAAGAAACATATACAATAAGCAGGACCTGCTATACGGGATACAGTTCAATAATCCCCAGTCTTTCTGAAGTTGAAGATCACCTAAAGGCAGGCACCTTTAGCAGAATAGAGAACTTTACTAACAAAACAATACAAATAATAGTTCCCAGGTGAATACAGAGAACGTATTTGAGTCTAAAGCAGCTGACATATTGCAAGGAGTTAGTTACTTTTTGCTTCTTTTATGAAGTGCACCATTTTCTTTAATTAGAGCTTTACTTGTGCTAAGATCAACTCTTTTCCGTGAGCAGGATCAACAGTTCTCAGCTTTACAGAAAATGAAATAATTCTTTTAAAACAAACCCAATTAAAGCAATGGTATGTAGTTTGATAAAGGAAAAGATACCTTTGGAAAAAAAGAAAATATTCTGAAGAGCTACCTGATGTTACCTAAGGACAGCAGTGTACCATTTAATACAAACTTGCTTCCAGCAGACAATGAAAAGACAAAACAGCACTTTAAATAGCAACTTCATTGGGAAAAAATGCAAATGTTGGATGAACAGATAGTGAAACTTCCTGTACTGTTTTTCATACAGTGATAAGGAAAGACCCTTTAAGGTATTTCCTTACACTAGAAAGGTTGCTTATCAGACAACAGTACATATGGAGGATAAAGGATTCTCTTACATTGTCAAGAACGCAAAAAATTGCATAAAGCTTAAACAAGGAATTAAATATGTTAAAGATCAGTTCCTAGAGGTAATGCCTCCTATTTAAAATATGCTTAAGAACGCACTAATAAACTGAAGTAAAAGGCCTTAACTGCATGCAGCAGGGTATATCCCAAAGTAAGGTTTTTCTGTTTCCTCTTTCCATCAGGCTACTAATTCCCCTCCAAAACGCCTAGAAGCAACTTTCACAAAAGTGCAAAACCATTTCAGGTGTGTCCACAAGGCTAGGCAACTGATACACACAATGGGGTAAGGGAAAGAAAAATGTTTTGCAAGATGAAATGGTAGATGGTAAATACATATATAAAATTTTTTAAAAGTATATTCCAATTTATAAATCCTATTTCTATATTAAACAGAATTATCAACTGACTGCAGGTGCAGTTGACTGGCACAAAAAATTACCTAAGGGCATGTGACAATTTTCCTTTCCAGATGACAAGCACTCTTGCTATCAGTTCTACATAAATCAGTCTCCTGCACCTCAACAACAATCAGAAAAGTTTCAATCCTTGATTGGGGGAAAAGATTCTTCAAATGTTAAGATACAAGGACACGCATAATCCTGCTGAATATATTACTGGTGGTAACAATGAGTTCAGAAGCAGCAAAGAAATTACAAAAACAGAAACAAAAAAGGAAGGTTTCCCATATAATTTCACCAGAATTGAGGTGCAAGTATTTATGCAACACAGAGTCCTTCAAAGCACACATACAGTGAGGTTAAGGTTTCCTTCACCACAAAAAGAGATAGGAAGAAGCAAGAGTTTTTTTGAAGAATGGACAGATTTCAGCTTTAGTCATAACGAGCTGGGTGTTGCAAACACTATTCCACAGCAGCACCTTCTAACTGCTGAGCAGCTGAGGGAGCAATGGGATCACTAAGACTCAGTGTCACCAAGTTTCAGGCCGCAAACACCTCGCATTTCTAACAAGGGTTGAGAATTATTTCAAGCCTATGCAAGAAACAGGACATACACACAAACTAACCAACTCCAAGAAAAAAAACTATATACAGAAGACGGGACATTTTTTAAAAAGATACATGTATCAAGCAGGTGCTCATTCTCAGTATATAGATATTTGCAGCTAATAAGATGGTTTCTCTGAAGAATGCAGGTTACAGGGGGAGGGCACCATATGCACCATGCATGATCTGGAAAGCAGGCTACTTTGTTATGGTCCTTCTGTGAATGACCAAAGAAGTCTGTATGGTTAACAATACTGAAAAGAGTAATTTCTGTGTACTGAAATGCTTTAATACCTCTTCCCAGGATAAAAATTCCTTTCCTTAAAGGGAATAAGAACATTAACGTTATTGTTAGTGCTAATGGTTTATTTACTGTAAGTCACAAATCTGCAGCATGGGGAGGTTTGTTTACTGTAGCTTACAAATTTCTCCCCTGCGGGTACTTCAAAAGTCATCTGTTTTTCAGTACCTAGTAATCAGGAAAATTTGTACAAGTCACATGGTTGTGGGGCTGTCTTTGACTAGGAAAAAAAATCAAACTGCAAAATTGTAATACAATGCTCTGATTTCCCAACCTAATAGATCTAAAAAACCTTTCAAGTTTGACTCAAGCAGAAAGTGAAGACAGCTATGGAAACAAGCCTACTGAACTCCTTAAAAACCCTCACATTTGCAAGTTTTTAACATGCTAACTATTAATCAGTGTCCAACTACAAACATAAGTACAGTTCTGCTGGTACAGAACAATATGATCCTTATTCACTGAAGTTCTGGGGTGGCAGCAGGTTGATTACTATGAAGAGACACCCTGAACCTGACCCTCAAGAGACTCATTTCTTCAGCAGAAGCAGGGACAGAAAAAAGTAACTTAAGACATGAAACATTTATATGGGAACTAGTAAAGAAAGGTCAGAGAGAGAACGGTCAACAAAGAAAGAAGCAAGACAAACCTGATAAAAGTGCAGGAAGGACATGATGTTACAGCAGACTTAACATCCACCTCATAGTTCAAACACAACTCATTCCTTCCCTCCATCAAACTCCCACAGCTCTTACAGCACTCATGTAAAACCTCACAAAGATTAAGCTTTACAAGTTTCACACTTCTGAGAAGAGGTCAAATGCACTCAGAAGATGATGTTACACCCATCACCCAGTGATGACACAAAATGATGATCTGAAGACAGAACTTTTAGGATCTGACTTGCCTAGAGATTAGTATATTTCTTTTTTAAAGTAGTCAATAGGATTGTAAGACCCCTTCTTTTTCATCTTCCCTCACAATACAAGCCCTAAACAAGGTTCTTGTAGAACACAGATGGTGAAGAAGTGAAAGACTCCAGCCATCCTGTTCAATGTGTGCACTTTTAAATTCCTACAGTAGCCATCAGGACCGCATCTCACACAGACGGTTTTCTCTTGGTATGTTTGTTGCCATGAGCTTACTTTGGTTCACTAAAAGTTAGCATCTGTCAAGACAAAGCCATGATTTGCAGGGCATCAGACAAGAGATGCCACCTCTAGTACCAATTTAAACAGTTACCAAGTGAAACCCTGGGACCAAGTCAAGAAATTTACATCGTCTTCACTAAAATGAGAATTCTGTGCCTAAAAACCTAGTTCTATAAAAAGAGGAAATAATCACACAAAAAAAAAAAAAAAGGAAACCATAGTGTTTAAGTTACATCATTACAAAGGCTATGAAGCTGTCTGCCTTCTCTCCATTTTTAATCTTGCCATCAGTAACAACATAAGAGAAATTACAGAATGTTATTTCCCATGCTTTGTTAACAATTACAGCTCAAGCTCCTGAAAAGCTGGTTAAACTTGTGCATCTTCAGCATATTATCCTCCCTTACGGTTTCAAGACTGATAGGATGAAAGACATACATTGAGAACAACCAATATACTGGTACATGTCCCAAACCAGAAAAAAATATGTCTAGTCCTTAATATTAAACAACTCAAGTCAGTTCCTTCCTTTCTCTGCCGATTTCAAGTTCAGGACAAGGCATGCAGCCAAAGCTTAGAAAGATTCTGAAATAAACAGCTCACAAAGTATGTGTACACATATGTAGCAACACTAAAAAAACATTTGACTCCATATAACAGAAGGGATGCTATACGTATGCTCCCATAATGGAGATATTTTAGTGAATTTAGTTCTCCTGATGCAAAGGGCATTTCTTAATTGCAGCAGTTTTACTTTTTCTCAAATTTAAGTAAGGGAATTTAAGGAATTCTGTCTTTTTGTAAGGTAGGTTTTTTTGCACTCTTGTTGACCAGTTTTGATCTCATCTTAAAATGGGACTTTACAGGCAGGATTCTTATTTTTTCTAGCTGTTCAGGTGACTGTAATCTACTTATCTAATTTGACTAAGTAGTTCTCATAAGTCACTTGGTTTCCAGCCCCAAGACCACAGTATCCATGGCAGATATATATCATACCTAATTCAGTTATCACTTCTCACAAATTGAAAACAGTGCTCTAATAAGATTTCTTCTAAAAAAACATATTAAGTAAGTAACATTAGTTTTTCAAGATTCTCCACTTTTTGGTCATTCAAATAGGCACTTACTATTAATATAGCAATAAAATAATATTGCTAAGTACCAATAATTGATTGGAGAAAGGGGAACCTCTTTTTATTGGAAGAACAGGAACACATTTCACTTTGCTAACAGGATCACATCTGCAGGTCATGAATCAGGCTTACGTGTATATATATTTATACATGGGGAAGAAATAGCAGAGATCTGTAGTTTAAGATTACAAGTGACATTTATTTTCCATTACAAATATATTAACATATCTCCATGCAAGAATGATAGATATGAAAAGTTTGTACAATTTATAGCACAGAAGGAATAAAAGTTTGCGTAATTTATAGCTCACACTCACAGTAGTGGATTAAAACCTGACAGCTAAAATTATTACAGCCCCTGTTCATTCAACCTACTCCAGAAGCTACTGAAACTTTTAAGGTGCTTTTCCTCTTGCATCGAGATCAGCATTCCAGAATCAGAAATAAAGTACTGTTGAAAATAGGGGCAAGTTTATCTTGAAAACTGAGTCTTATGACTCCAACAGAAGTTAACTTGAGGGGCATTTTCCGCAGCAGAGACATCATCAGAAGAGGCATGGGGACAGCTGTGAAGGAAGCTTGAAAGAGCAGAGGCTAGCATAATTGGCAGTATATTCAGCAGTAATTTTTCAGCTCACACTGGCTGGCTTCAGTACAGCGTGGCATACTCTAAGAGTTGGCAACCGACAAGATTTTAAAAATAAACTTTGGATTCTAAAAATACATTTTTGATTATTTACCTTCTGAGTTAAGATCTGAAAATTAAAACTGGCATTACTAATGAAGCATCCACTCCTTCGCCAATCATTACAGCTAGTAAGTTACCTTATGACATGGCAAGGAAGATTTTCTTGTAGTCACTCCTCTACAGGAGAAGCGTAGGCTAAAGATATTTTACATTAAGTTGCCAATATTTCAGCTATTCAAAAACGTCATACACTGAAGCACTTACAATCAAACCTTCATCAGACAAAAAAAAGCCTTTCTCAAAAACTCAACAGTCTAGTTTTCAACTCTCCTGAAAAATACAAATGGCATTTACTGGTGCTTGAAATGAAAGGAAAAAGATAAAATGAACTTTTTGGAAAGAAGAGTTGGCTTCTTGCAGGGGAAAGAATCTGAACTTTTGCTTTAAAATTAACTTGTCCCACTACAGGGAAAGAAAAAGGTAGTAAGTCAACCACCATTTGACATCAGAACAATTCATATATGTCTAATCAAGAACCAATGGAGGCACTAAATATTCCAAGTACAATATACAGCATTTTCTATTAGCTATGTTCAGTTACAAAGTTGTGAACAGTGATAACAGGTCCTACGAAGCAGTAAATTACAATAAGTGTGGGATACAGGAAGAGTAAGATCATTAAATTAATTTCCTCTGAAAACCTAGTGACAATAACTAACTTTCCTAAAGCTACAGTACTATTTTCTATCACTTTTAAAGCTTCCAGAGCAGCATAAATCTTACACGTAAGTCAAATCAACTTTCTCACACAAATGAGTAATAAAATACCCATAAAGTTACATGAACATGCCTCAGTTCTCATCTGCTTAAATACTGCTGCTGACAGTTTCAGAACTCAAGTACTCAAAGTACTCCTTCAAATGCACAGCTGTTTTAGCGCACCTTTTAAGCGGGAAACCCCAAATAATGCAATACAAAATTCCAGTAAAAAAAAAAATGCCAGTTCATACGCTTAAAGAAGAAGAAAGCAGAAGCAAGTAATCCTCAATAAAACTTGCCAGCAAGCATTGCCAAGAGATGCACTGACATCATAGACTGAATAGGCCATTTACTCACACACTTCTTTTCTTTTTCCTTTTTAATTCTCCAACAAACAATGTCCATGACAACTGTTTCAAGCTATAGGAGTTCTACTATATGGCAACAGTTCGTGTTCTCACTTTTAAGACCTGCTGAAAAATCTCATTATTTTGACTACCAGTTCTTAAATGCTAAATACATGACAACAATTGAGTGAATAACACAAGTATCTGGGATATACATTTGTCTATGGCTCATTTAATCACTGCTTGCACAGCTGAGAATTAGAATGCTTGAGGAGCAAGGAGAAAGAAAAAAAAAACAGCATCTCCAGTTCCTTCAAGATACTAACAGAAGAGAAAAAAATTTGAATTAGGCCCAGCAGAAAAATCAGCATCTTCCAACCCTGCAATCATTACTTTATTCTTCCGAAAATTTCCTGTTGGTTTAACAGCCCAAAAATGAAGTCTTAACTGAGGACTCAAGAAATCTGATTTCCAGCAGCCAGTACATTGTAAAAGCATGCAGTGTTAAAATCCTCAGAGAACTGAACGTACCAAGTGGAAGAATCAAGCTGAAGTAGAGACAAAGAAACTGGGTACCAGTGCAAAGATTGAAGACTAACAAGAAAATCTAATGCCTCGGGACAGTGTACACTATTTACTCGTTAGAAAATACTAGGAAGAGATCTACTGTCTAACAACAACAATGGACAAGGGAGGCAAACTTTCTTGAAACACAGATTGGGATGTCAGAGCTAAAGCTAAAAATGACAGCTGGTGGCCGACATCAGCCTACGCAGAGTAGTAAGTTTTCTGGTTTACTCACCTGTTCCCTTATAGTAACCTACTTCAAAATTTGGGTAGTCTTCCATGGGTCTTTCTTGGAAATTAATTTCATTACTGACAACTAAGAAAGCTATCAAGCTGCTTCTAAACTAAAACATTTAGAATATTAAGACAGAACTAAACATACCTGCCTGAACACACAAAAAATATACAGGCATTAGAACACTACACATAGCTTATACCAAACCCTTGAAATAAGGTAATCCTTAAAAAATTCTGAAGGGATACAAGACGAAGAGCATGAACCATCCTGACCATAGCCTATGTTTCAGGCTGATTTATTTCTGAGTAATAAAAAAGCTTTGATTACATAGACAAATACTTAATATTTGATCTTCTAGAGGGCTGCGTACGGCAATTCAATTGAACCCTGGAAAAGGTTCTCTCTGTGACAGCAGAATTGATCTGCTTTGGTAAACAGCAATTTCAGAGTATCAAGCCCCAGCAACATACCTAAATCACTTGTGAAATAAGCACTATGAAGAAAATAAAATAAACAAAACCCAAAAAGCTCGGAGGGGAAACATAGCTGTTCGAAGTAGTATAAAACAGTTGCAAGAGAGATCTAATTTTGCTATTGGTTTTGGTGCAAAATTAAGCATTGCAGACGTATAATAGAAACTCAGTTAAACCTCATTTTTTAAATGCTTATCTCTAGAATGGCATAACAACTCAACTGATACACAAAAATGCAAGAAAAAAAAAAATGAGCCACAGCATTAAAATGCTACAGCCTGGCCAAATATGAGTAACTAGATACACAGTGCCAGAGGTCACAGCATCCACCAGCAGCACTGCTCATGCAAGCCACT
The DNA here is from genome assembly GCA_947846985.1 of Fratercula arctica. Classification (NCBI taxonomy): domain Eukaryota; kingdom Metazoa; phylum Chordata; class Aves; order Charadriiformes; family Alcidae; genus Fratercula; species Fratercula arctica. Next base: position 100,298,569 of record CANTUZ010000001.1, read on the forward strand.
GAAAAACAGTAATAAAGAAGTCCTACAAGGAGGCACTAAGCCAGCATCATCCCAAGGGAGAAAGAACTTAACACATTTTTTCAGTTACCTTGCCAATAACCTCCCCACTGTATCCAACCCACCAGACATTAAAATCTGGAAGAGATATAATGATTCTATAGCAACCAGCTGCTGAGATATTTTTCAAACAGAATGAACTGAATACAACTGCCAAATACTTTCCCAACAAATTTAGCCTGTTCCTAGTGGGAGGAGAAAAGTATGTTCACTGCTGTGATTCAAGATACAGTGCAAATCTGAGGTCATTACAAAACTAGGGCAATTTAAAACCAATCAGATAACCAGGAATAGGTAAATAAGACAGACACATAAATTGTAGGTATGCAAGTTGCTACTACTCTGCAAGGACAGACGCTCCTCTGGAGCAGCGCTTCCATGAGACTTTTTTCCACACTGGTTACTCCCATCACCCAACAGGCCAACTTTACTCATACTTCCATGTCCCCTGTAAGAGTCTGTTAGGGAATTTTCTGGAGATTTAAAACAAACGGTCACATGAACATGTCAGCTCCACGGTGGTAGCTGTACACATTCTGTAAACTCTCAAAACAAGGCAGTAATTTGGTTGTCTCTGTGTTTAGATGCAATGACTCCTGCTATAAGTCTCACAGCGTTCATATCCATAAAAAGGTTCAACCTCCCTATCTATGCCCACAAGTGCATCAGCTAAAGCATTTTTCTCAGCAAAACAAGAATGAGAGACCATGAGAATTCAAGAGCATGGTTTCCCTTAGCTCATATACAAGAAAAAGGAAACCTCTAGGTAACTAAGAAAAACCAAGTCTAACATTAGGTTTATATACATTGTCCCAAGTGTGTAACCTCAGAAGATGTATTTTTAGAGGTCTAAAAATCAAAATAAAGCTGGAAGCTAACTAACTAGGTAACCTCTGTCTGTTTCCTTTTATCACAATAAGACTCTGTTTCTATTTAAATCTTCACAGAATAAAGTCTTTAATCTTTAATGAGAGACAAAGCCAAGCTAATACAAGATGGAATTATTGGTAGACTATATTCATCTGGATTCATAATACAGTACAGGGGTAACAACTGAGCTCAACAGACAGATATTTAAAATACCTTAATTGAAACAGGCTCCCATTTTCCCTCTTTGGCTAATTTTGTTAAGCTAGTATTATTCCATCTGTCTTCCCCAGCTGTAGAGCATAGGTATCTAAGCTACTTCAGAGAAGTACCTGAGGACTGCCAGAAAAGCCAAGGGCTTCCTCTTGTACATGGTCTGGTACAGAACTAGAAACTACTGCTGCCATCTTAAATACAATAACCAGAGCAAACTAAGTCTGGAAATCTGCATACTGGTGTATCCATGTTATTTGTAGCTTTCTGCCCTTTTCTTGCCTTTTATATTTACTGTCTTTTTAAACCTCTCCAGCTACAAAGTACCCCAGGTGGAGACTAATTGCATGCATTGTTCTCGCTGGAGGATTCAATGAACTTTTTTTTTTTTTAATTTATTTATTTCTTCCCTTCCCCTTTTTTCCCTTTTTGAAGCTGGGAAAGGATAATAAAACACAATAAACCTCCACACAAAAGGAAATGAAATTTCACAAGAATTTCAATATGCAGGCTTCCTAGGTTTCATTTCAGTGCACAAAGTTTAGCTGAGTCAGCAATCTTGATTCAGAGAGCTTGAGGGTTTGTTTATGTTGTTTTAAATACCAGGAGTAAATTTGTGTCACTGTTTTGAACTTTCCAAGCAGAATGCCTCCTTTTGATTTTGAAGATAACCATTTAAGAGATTCAGCATGATTATCCCTACATACACTCAGGAAAGCTATTTCACTGTGGTTGTTGCCCTGCCCCAACTAGCCTGTACTTTGCTTTTCCTAACAAAACCCAGGTGGTTTAATTCAGGATTGCATCAAGGTGATCCAGGAAAAGCAGGAACTTGGTATTGCCATAACAAATTCCAGAAAGTCTAGGAATTAAGCAGCTCCAGCAGGGAATCCCATTTTCCTTGGAGTTACAGTGTAATATTTTCCTGCTTGAAGCACGTAGAGCAGGGGAAAAAAAAAGAAGGCAAAATTATTTCTGAAGTTTTGTGCAATTTTTGATTACAGAAACTTTATCTAATCTATCAAAACCACCAAAGAAAGACTCCTCCCTCTTACTTATACAAGTCCTTAAAACTCCACTAAAAAAACCCACACCACACAATAGGCAGAAGGTTTATTATTCAGCTATCAATGGAGCCTACCAAGCATCAAGAAACAACTACCAGCTGAAAAGACTACAGTCTTTCAGTCTGCTGAAATTTCAGCTAACATGTCATCCCTGGAATACATTCAATTCCTCAAGCCAACAACTAATAAGAGCCAAGACGCCAAAAGGTCAAAGCTCCATTTCTCTTATCCCTGCCTCTGAGCAAATGGTGAGACCAGGAAGAAAAAAAAAAAAAAATCTACATATTCCTACCCTTTTCAGTCCTACAGTTCTCCTCCTTTCTCGGTAAGGTCTCCGAAGTCTGTGTCAAGACATAAGCAGGAGCAGAGTGAAACTAGCTCAGATCCTACTAGTTTGTCGCCTGCCCATGAAATTCTGAATTCTAATATTAAAACCTAAAGTTTTCTGCTGGAATTTGACAAAGAAGCAAGCAACAGCATAAACAAATGGTGGCGCCTAAATACTCCGAGATATCATATCACACCAAATTTAGTCTTCGCTGTACAAAGACTGTATTTAAATTACAGTTAAATTACAGAGTTAGACCCTGTAGGATCAGATGATGTTCACATCAAAAAGGCTTGCTTTTTTTTGGTTTTTTTGCATCTTCTTTCTTTTAAAGAAAGGCTTTATCAAATAGTCTCAATTTTTTCTATTTTTCTTCCGTAACACCAGTAGCTCTAACCTGGGGGCATTAAGATGGCTAGTCTCAGACACATACACACATAAAAAATACACTATGCTGCTTTTGTTAATCCAAAATCCCTTTATTTCTTTCTTATTCACACAGCACGTCAAACACTACCACTTGGTTCTGGACAATAGGCTTCCAATGCAAATTTAGCTTTTAAATTACATTTAACCGCCCATACAAATGTTACCACTAACTAGCCCACAGTGTTCACCAGGATCTTCCCCATAACATCACCTGAGAAGTCCTAGGTAACACAAAGAGATTAAAACAAAACTTTGCCAGATTTCCTAAAACAGAGGAAGAACAAGAACAGGCACCAAAGTATCAAGGTCTTATATAAGTTAGTAGAATACATCAGCTAAGTTTGTGCAGGGCTTGGTTATGTTGTTGGGTTTTTTTTATTTAAAGACAGCTTTACTTAGGGACACTCTGGGTTATTAATAAGTACTCATCTTTTCATTTGTAAATTCTAAAATAATAGCAGATTAAACTCTTTGGGTTAAATTCACCCAACTAGTTAATACAAGTAAGTTAATTTTTTATAAGGTATACAATAGCATTTGTCAACAGTTCAGAATAATATTGAGTACTTGACTCAAAAGGGTGCATCTTTTTCCCTCCTCCCCAAAAGAAACACAAAGCAAAATCGTTTTTCTTGCATCAGCTACAGACACATAAATTTTAAGCAACCCTCTCAGACTTAGATGTTGAGATTAAATAGTAGCACCAAATGTATGTTCACAACACATTTAAGGAATCAATCCATCGCTGCATTTGACATATTAAAGTCAGCACTGTATCTGGAGTATTTCGTATTTCTGTTTCACAAGAGTGGATTCCAGTTATTGTGCAGAGCTGTGTGACTTACACTTCATCCATAACTTCTGATTGTGCAAAAAGGATGACTCATTAATCAAAAAAGCATGAAACTTAAAATGAAAGTGCTGCACAAGCCTCAACTCCATTCAGATTATTCTGATAAGAACTGTGGTAACTAAGAATGTTCTGAGCATGGATAACACCCTTGGCTTCCTATCAGTGAGCCTGGTTCAGATACCATAACAGCATAATAGTGGGAGGAATCCACTATAGAGTGGGAGGATCCAACTATTTTAGTTCCACATCGACTAACGATCTCTTCTTCAGAAGTTGAGTATCACCATCTTTGTACCGCTAATGCCATCTGAAGGGCTCTTGGCTAACAGGAACTTTCAACACTAAGATAGAATTATTGATACCAACTAAGCCCCTGACTTCTGACCACAGCCAGTTAGAGCGTATCAGTAATGCCAACATTACATCTAGTCAAGTGCTACATCACAAAAAAAATGAAATGTATTTGCCTTCTTCCCCTGCCCATGTCATCAAAGAGTTTGGCAACATTTCCTTGAAGCAATACCATTTTTCAGCAGGCACTATCTACAAGACATACCTAATTTCTACCATATTTCTTAAAATTAGCATATTATTTTCAATAGTAGGTTGCTATTTGTTCTTTTATGAGCATATTATATTGCTTACTATGGTTTTAAGTAGAGTAAGTACAGAACAGTGGAACATGCAGAAACCTCTTAGCTGGATAATGGATGTTTTCAAACTTTGTCATTAAACACTTCCAAAATCCATGATGTCCTCACATGAATTTAAATATAGATGACCATATCATGGGAAAACATATTTTAACACTTTTATGTTTTGAACTTTTCCTCTGAATTTAAGTTTTACAAATCAGAATTAAAAAGGAGACAACTATAAGGAATAGTTGGAAAAGTATGGGGGCAAACCTTGATATATGTCTGGTTTTTAAATTTAGTACTTGCCCAAATACCTATAGCAACTTAATTCCATGCTACTTTATTCTAACAAAAAATTCTTCTTCCTTCTCTTTGTTGTTTATTATGCTGTTTTGCAATTTGAGCAGACACTGAAGAACAGAGGTATTAAAATGGAATGTTTCTTTGTAGCTCTACAAACTATTTCCAGTAGTTTAGTTTACACAATCTTTCCATGTTGGGATTGGTTCTTACGAACATCAAAAGAACAAAATCAACGAACATCAAAATACAAAGTTTAAGTGGGAAAGAACACCTGCCAACCTTCCGACAGTACTGAAACACATAGGACCATTAAAGTGAAGAAATGCAGATAGAAGAGAAAAAAGAGGAAAAAAAAGAACAGATAAGAACAATGTTGACTGGTAAAGGCAAGGAGCTAGGAAAGCAAACATTGCAGTAGCAAAGGCAACAGATGCACTGAAGGACCAGATCAGACAATTGCTACCTAAAAAAGCCAATTATACTGAATGCCCATGCAAAACCAACAAACCAATCAAACAAAAAAACCAGTCCTGAATATCACAGAAGTCTGTCTGTCTGCCTGAGAAAAACAGAGAGCCAAGTTTATCCAACTGGGACTCACATGTGAATCAAAAAAAAATTTCAGTATTTTTGTTCAAGAAATTAAACTATTACACCATCCCCTTTGGTACATGATCAGGTTCCTGGCATTTTATTACAAAACAGAACTCTGAAGTTGTCAGCTTTTGTTTATGATTCTCTGTAAGAAAGAAAGAAACTTCTTTCCCCAAAATACCCTGATGATTTATGGAAGCTATTAGAACCTTTCACTGGTTAACTGAGCTTCTGCCTAAATGTCCTCACCACAAACACAGGAATCCATATAGAACCTGTACACAGCTGAAGGCCACATACATGCAGGGAACTCTTCACAGGTGCATCTATATATTGCAACAGATTCTCTTCAACTGCCGGCTTTGTATGGGTACAAGCACATGTTCATATAGAAGAGCTTGCAGGATGAGGGCCTAACAATGTGAAGCTAATGCCTAAACATAGTGTACTACAACTGGACTTAGGATCTGTTCGACCTTTATCTTCTTTGGTTGTAAGACTGGCAGAAAAGATAACACTGAAGTTTTTACCAGTTCTGCCATGACCTATTAAGAAAGTTACTTTAAAAAACATTAAATATTGCACCTCACAGGGCAGCCCATATTCTTGTGCTTGTGAATTTGAAATTTTAATATAAAGCTAGAGTATGCAAAAAATGTATTTTAACAGTTACTAATAAGAGAGGTTTTTTTAAATAAAGAGGTGGTGACCTCAAAACACACAATCAGCTTGATAGTATGTTCAGTTTTCAGAAGTCATACGAACACTTAACATACGAGCACTAAGTTTCCAAAACACAACCATAGGTATTAAACTGTAACACTATATGAAGATAGCCATCACTGATAAGCATCTGAGTGTCCCTGCATAAACTCACCTTGACCTTTGAAAGTTTGATATGCAGCTGACTTTACACAGCTTCTTCAGCTAAATGGGCACCCAAGACTGTTCTATTCTGTATGGACACACAGTTGAATTACTTTCCTAGTAGTCAATAATGGATTTCTCCTTTACAGTTCAACTGGTAGGGCAACTAACAAAAAGTTAATGTATACTTGGCAGGATAAGCATTATTTAAAAAAAAAAAAAAAAAAGATAGCTGGTTGCTCTTTTTTAAACATAAAACTAGACATCATTTTAATATTTTTCTCATATACTGTTTCTAGGTACTCCCACTGAGACATTTAAAGTACTATCAGAAATGAATAAAAGTTGTTTCTCCAATGCAGCTCTGACATGGGTACCTTTGGATCTTAGCAGGCCTACAGAATCACAGAAGGAATGCAACAATTTGAGTTGCATATCACTTATATTTATTGACAAACCAATTACTTTGTAACATGTTGCAAAATTGTAATTGATTACCTAAAACAATTACTCTCTCATTTAAGGGTTAGCATACAGTCTTTACCTCAAAACCTTAATATGGTTCTACAGATGTCTCTGATCACAAAGTAAGGACAAAGCCGAGGAAAGCTGCCTGCTGGTAAGCTATTATAGTGGTGATCTTCAAACCCTAATGAAGTTATCAGTACAGAAACTCTGGCTGTCAGATTTGAGGAACTAGAAACCCGCGTTTTGTGTTACTTGCCACCCAGTATCTTCAGCAAGTGCTCAAACATACAGCTTTAATTTAATGCAGAATTGTTTATTTTAGTCCTTCAAGTTTTAAAAATTCTGTTGAAGATACCTGCGGGCAGTTAATACAATAAAGGTGATTTAGTTATGCCTAACATTCTTCAGTAAAAACACATACAAATCATAACACCAAACAGTCACAGAAATTGACTGCCTGTTTCTTTAAAAAGTGAGGGACCAGAACAAGATAAAAACTGCAGTTAACTGTAAAGGATGTTGGGAAACCCAGACTACCTGCTCACAACGTATGTGATTCTAGCTGAAAGTTTCTACTATGAAGTATACATTCCATTAAAAACTTCACTTTCCATTGTTTTATTCTCAGTTGTAAAATCTGGTAATTACTGTTGGAAAACATCTTTAGAAAGTATAGCTAAAAGATAAGTAGAGCAGCTAACTATTAAAGTGGTCCAAAGATACTACTTTAGATTTACTGTGTGGTTTGAGTTAGAAATTTTCTAAGTGATGTAAATAAGTCCTCATATATAGCTCATGAATTATTTCATAGGTATATTTAATTGTTTTAAATCTTATTTACAATTATGTATGAAAATACAGACAGCAATGTGCTACAAATGAGTTTCATTATGAGTCTTCCAGAGAAGTCCCAATCATTTCAGGTACCTCTCCATGAACCCTCTTCCAGAAACCATAGATTTAAACCCAGGTGTTCTGTGTATTTTGGAAGTATATTAATAACTATTATCTACAAATTGTGCATTTATACAGAGCAAGTAAAACTGTATCTTGAAATGATGCAAAGACAAACCACCGTCCAGTCATTTACAGTAGTCATCCTCAGGTCTAGATCCTTAAAAGATATTTAGGTAGAGAATCCCCATGGAAATTAGAAGGAGCTACCCATCAAAATACAAAGGAAAACCTGAACTCTTGAGACAATAGGTCTTCAGTGAAATTATTTTAATAGTATTACTAGGGCTTGCTAATCTATACTACTAGCACTAGTGTTTTTATCTATAATACTACAACGTACCATTAAGACCATGATTTTCAAGGATTGCCAGCACACAAAAACTTACTCTTATAAATCCATAGTATTTAGACTTCAACTGTCAAAACTGCGGTCACTACAAATATCCTGTGGGCACAAACAACCACAAGAAACAGAGTGGGGGAAAAGAGATTGAGAACTACCGTGAAAGAGAAATAGACAGGAGCGATTTAGGTTTCAGACAATTAATAATATGATTATTTCAAAATTCCAGACACATACAATGCTTGTGAAAAGTTGACTTTACAGAGAAGAGGAAAGACAACCTGAAATGACACTAGCACTAATTAATTCAATTACCTTAGAAAGAACACATGAAAAAGGAAAATATAATATCCAACATATGTAAGTTTAATACATTCAATACGAGAAAACCAAACCAAGCATGTACTATGTCATTTAATTTTTCTGCATTTTTGACTGACTGCAATGAAGGGAATGTTGTAAAAATGCACCTTTCGCATCAGAAATAAAAGAAAAAGAAAAAAACCACAAAATTTCCTCCTCAGGGAGAGAGAGGAGCCCTCTCTTCACTTCTCCCTACACAAAATTATTTCATGTCCATACATTTTCTCTTCTGGTCAAGAAGTTAATCCTTTGACACTCTGAAGGAGATAGACAAATTCCAGTTTCAGTTGTAGAAAAACATTTAAGATTAGTAATTAGAAACTAATCTCTCCTATACAAACAGTGCACGGTCTATAACGAACTTGACCACCTCTTCCCCTTATACACACCCTTATACACACACACAGAGCTACGCAGAGACATTCATTCTAGACAGGTGGATTAACTAGACATCTGCATGCATACTCCAAAACTACACAATTTTTGTCCCGTTGTATGAAGAATCAGCAAATACAGTTATGTATACTGCAATCTACAATTAAAAGTTATCAAGACATACCTACAATAACAATGACACCCAAAAATATGGAATCTGGTATATTCTTTTTTAATTTTAGAAAGCATACTCTTAAAAAAAGGGCAACTACTTTTACCACATATCATACAGAAATTTTAGCACCTCACAGTAAGGTTTTATGTGCACAAGTAATTTATCATTAGATCTCAGACTGGACAAAATTTCTAATTGTCTACCACACCACCCAATTTCATGCTGTGCAAGTAAAAACAAAACCAACTTACTGTGTAGGGGGCATTTCAAGTTCAGCAGCTGTATTAAATACAATAGCAATGAGCATTCAGAGTTTCTAGCAGACAACAGGAGCAGAAGCAATCTTTTGTTTATTTTTATAGTAAAAAACTATAAAAATAAACATCTGATCTCTTTGGTTCCTTGCAGGTTAACTACTGAGCCACCCCCACCTGAAATGTGTACTACAAACAAATCTGTCTGCTTATGATTTATTCTACTTTATTACTAAAGACAGCAGAAAAATGTTCATAGTTGATAATTCTCCATGATGATCTCCTCATTCCTCAAACCATTGCTTACATTTTCCTTAACTTTTTTATTTTTATTCTACAAATGGAACTCTTACATTCCTATTTTCTCTGGTGTTATCCTGCTAAAAACTAAAAGTACAATCCATGATTACAGTACAAAGATAGACCAGAAAAGGCTATTCAACACCATGATTTAGAATTATTTAATTGCCAGATTCGTGTTCTTTCCTGAATCCGAATCTATCCTAATTGCATGATTATAGGTATTAAGGAAAGAGCATGCAGACTTTCCACCAAACAGCTAACAGCAGCAAGAGATAGAACAGGCACTGCACGTCATTGGTTTATTTTGAGATACCAAATCTTATTTTACTTATCTAAGTAGTTACTCTACTGAACCAGGATATAAAGGAAAATTATCAAGAAAACACGGCTACTCTGAAAAGGGTTTTATCTGGAATGGAAGACAGTGGGATATTAGAGATGGAACACTAGAACTGAAAGAATTAAGTGTGGTTTGTGAAGCAGCAAGTGCAAAGAGCAGCCTGCTCAGCTCAAATGAAGTTTGAGCCTAATACACTGGAGAAACTGTTCAGAAACAGTTCATCTGTACGAAACATGACCCCTGTAAAGCTGCCAAAATCAGTGAGAGCATACAAGTGCTAATCACGCAAGCTAAAATGGCTCAAGCTGCTTTGACTTACATGCACGCCTAAACACAGATGACTGCATATCCTACGTTGTAAGTTAACAAAAAGAACACAACTGTTTTCTTTATCTGTACTTCTATATGCAACCAGTATACCTCATCATCATCCACAAGCAAGTATATCCCCCACTCCTGTACTTGGAAATCTGAATACAGCTGACATGTAAGACTCCTCCTTCCATACCTAACCCCCCTCAAGCAGGGCTTTGGAGATGCAGTGTGAGTGTTTTAAAACGGAAAGAAGAACTCAGTAATCAATTCACTGGTATGTTTAAAAGTATACTGTATAAAAACATCACCAGGCCACACTCATCGAGGGAGGTTACTGGTGACTAAAACAAAAAGGCAAAAGAAAGAAAGACAGGTTGTCTAAGACAGTGTGGAATAACACTGCACAGTCTAACACTCTCCAGAGTCATCAGTACCTAAAATACACAGCTTGGCTTTTTGTTTTAGGAAAAAATATATGCCTTTGGAGACTGACTTCAAATATTTTGTTAAAATACATAGCAATCACCTTAAATATATATTGCCATACAAGCTCTAAACAAAAAGCATACTTTAGAAGTGTGGGGTGGGAAGAGACAGAGGAAAACAGAATGTTTCTTGCTTTAATGAGTACCACACTATCGCATCTGGAATGCTAGTTATTTTACTAACAAGAATTATTTACTAAACAATAGTCTGTAACAATCTGTTTTCCATATCATGACATCCTCGCCCCACAGAAAGGTAGAGTTCACAAAAAATACCGTTTTCTAAGAGCAAAACCCGCATTTCTTTTGAAATAAAGAAGCAGCTGAATCAGAACAAAAGATGTCCACAGGAAATATTATCCACAAAGTTGTCTGCTAATCTGAGGCAAACAGAAATGAAGGGACAAAAACCCGACCGTGTACCGGTTTCCTTTTCCTGACGCCCTGACAACATTCCCTCGTTCAATTGGTCGTGTGCCCTTTCCAAGCCGTAAGGGATGGCATTCCTCCTTCCTTCCCTTCGCACCAGGGCGGACTGTATGCGTCGAAAGGGCAGGGAGCAAAGAGGACGGAGGCAGCAGGAATAATCGTTACTTAACGCGGTAAAGGCAAACCCGCTAACCCGCAGCCGCACAACCCACCCCTTTGCATTCCACGTCCGAGATTTCCCCCCCACCGCCCTGGAGGACACGGGTGGCCGGGACACGGCTACCTCCGGGAGCGATGGCTGTCTTGTGACGGCCAGGGCTGTGCTACCACCAAGTCAGCGCACACCAACGGCGGCGCTCCCCCCGCCGCGCTGCCCCGCTTTCCTCTACCCACAAAAACCGCAGCTGCGAAACCCACGCCGGCGAGGTACCGATAAAAATTAAAAGAATAATAGTGGGGAGAAAAAAAAAAAAGGGGGGGGGGGGGGGGGGGCCGGCCCGAGGAAAGCAAGCAGCGGCAAACCCGCCCCAGCGTCGCAGCAGCCGGCGCCGGACCCGCACGGCGGGCGCATCCCGCCTCACGGCTCCGCGCCCACCCGCGGGCCGCCCACACCGGCGACGACCAGAACTGCTAAGGGAGACGAGGAGGAGCGGGGCCGCCCTCGCTCCATGCCGGGCACCCGGCGCCTGTCAGCGGGCCCGGGCCCGGGGACACGCCCGGCCGCCGGTACCGGGGCGGCAGAGGCAGCGCAGGGCAGAGGCGCCACTGCCCCCCCCCCTCCCTCCCCGGGTGCCGTTGGCCTAGGTTGAACCGTCGCCCCTCCCAGTGAGAGTCGTGTGGCGTGTGTGTCCCCCCTCGCTTCGCTTCGCTTCGCTTCCCTTCCCATCTCCTCCCGCCACCGGGCAGTACCTCATATCTGCGCGGGCCGAGGGGCCCAGCTCACACCCATGGCGACGGCGGGGGGGATGGAGGAGCCGGAGCGGCGTCCGCCACCGCCTCCGCCAGACGCATCATCCCCTCCCGCTGCCTCCTCAGCCACCGTCTGGCGGGCGGCGGGGGGGGGAAGGGAGGTGGAGCCCTAGCTCGCGCTCGCCCTCACAGCCGCCGTACTGACGCGCGGCCGCGGCCTCCGCTCCGCCCCGCCCCCTGCGCGATGGGCAGGCGAGTGCCGCCAATCAGAGACCGCGAAGGCCTCGGGGACCCCCGCCTCCTCCAGCCAATCCGGGCTCGGCCGGGCCCGCTCTCAGCGCCGAGGGGGTCAGGGCGCAGGGCCGGGGGGAAGGGAGAGGGCGGCCGGGCTCCCTCCTCGCCGCCAGCAGTGGCGGGCGGCCCCTTTACTTTGCACAAGGGTAATTCGGGGCGGTGTCTCTCCCTTCCCTCGCACCCCCCGACCCGTGTCGAGGCCACCGGCCCCGCTCCCGGGCGGTTACGGATGCTGTAAGCCCACCGAGCGGGGCCGCGCAGCCTGCTGGGCCGCGTAGTCTCAGGGCGGGAGGGGGGCGCCTCCTCCCGCCTCCTCGAGGCGAGCGACAGCCGCCCTAGCCAATCCTGCCTCTGCTCTTACGGCGAGTGGCGGCCGCCGTGGCCAATCACGAGCTGCTGTGGGGTCTCTCTGGGCAGCGGGGCGTGGGGGGCGGTGCCCGCGCTCGGCGGAAGGGCGCCGAGGTGGGAGCAGCGGCGGAAGTAACGGTTTGTCATGGCAACTGCCGGGCGCGGGGTGGCGGCGGTTCCCGGCGGCTCTTCCCGCTGGGTGCCCGGGGTGGGTTTGGAGCCTCCCTCCGTTTGGCGTCGTCTCTGCGGCGGGCGCTGAGGGGCTGGCGCGGCGCCGCGGGTGACACGGTGCAGAGACGGGCGCTGGTGAGGCAGCGGTGCCTTCCCCCCGTGCCCGAGCTGCTCTCCGCCGTGGTAAAGCACCGGAATAACCGCAGCGGCGTGGCCGGCGGCAGTAAGGGAAGTGGGTGGCTGCCCTCGGGAACGTGCGCCGAGAGCCCGGCGAAGCGGCCCAGCACCGCCGAGCCCGGGGTGCCCTGCAGGGCTGGCCGGGGTTGTGGCGGGCCCCAGCTGCCGCGCTGCTCTGTGTTTCTGAACGGCCAGGTGCCTCAGGGTGGTCCCTTCAACCTCGGGCGTGCCCTGGGGTGTTCATGCTGGCTGACAGAAGCAATATAATGGTTTTCTGCCTCTCTGCTCTGTGCTTTTCTTTTTCCTGTAACTTGAAGAGACCTCTTTTTTTTTTTTTTAATACTTTTTTTTTCTCTCTAAAAGGCTCTTGTTTGTTGAGGACAACATATGCCAAGTTGTGAGAGGAGAGCAAAACCCCAGGTTGTGAGTTTTAGTGAAGTCACAAGCAAGGTTCCTTATATTCCTGCACCGGTTATATCGCCCTTTGACTGAGGTAGTCAAATTCTGTCCCTTCCAGCCCAGGTGGCAAACAACCCATCTACTGCATTGGACAACAAATCGGTAAATCCTGTGTATCATTCATTGCCTCTTGCTGTACATCCTCAGTCCCTAGGATTTGCTATATTAGCAACAGTATGCTTGTAAGCTGTTGCAGGAAACACCTTATTTTGCCTTATCTGTTGATCCACTTTAGAACTTATGTTGGAAGGACTCATAGGCCCTGTGTTGCTTGCAAACAATCACTGTTCTGCTTAGAAAGTAATATGTACAGCTTTAGTTACTTGTTTGGTGTATAGATCCTGCATGTGCTACAGTTGGGTTGCTCTGTCTTTTTTTCAGATCACTATGAAGGCCTTGTATTGTCAGCAGAATTCACCTGGAGAGGAAATGACATTTGTCTTCCAGGAAAGAGTGAGTTCTGATCATAATAGCACTATTAAATAATTCGGTGGAAGAAGAGAGTGAGGCTGAATGCCATGTGGGAATTGAAAACCTAACCCTTCTGTAGACGTAAAAAAACTCTAGTGTAATCCTTGCACGCAGAAGCAAGTAAATGAAAGTAGGGGAGGTGTATTTCACCATCATCATGCAGCACTTGGCAAGACTAGTGCTAGATTTCTCTGTGCACTTTTGGCGTCCAGGTTTTAAAAACAAGTTTTGCAGGCATAACAAACGAACCCTGGCTTCGTATGGATTCACGTCTCCTGGTTGGATTTTCTGGACACTGAAAAAGTAGAAATATAGCTTGAGGAATTTATCATGTTTGCAGTGTTCCTACTGTTATTTTCTTTCCGCTTGTGAGTTCTTTGCTCTTAGTGAGGATTGGGATGACAGTGCAGCCTTTTTCTCAGAGGCACTGATAAGTTTCCTTTGTCTAGCTACCTATTTTCCTACAACTTAAGGGAACAACAAGAAGAGAACAATTTTTCTGTCAAATTTAGCTGAAACTATTGTGCTAGAGTCTTCGTCAGTTTGATGTAAACATTAATTGGAGACGTGTGTACACATGAGCTTGTGGCATAAGGCTAAAATAGGATGTCAGTGAGTGTATACTGTTGCAGTGGGTTTCTGAACAGTAGAAAAATGCTTACGTGGTTTTGAGGATGTGAACCTGTGTTCTTAAATCTCTTACAGGTACAGAATAAATTACTATATATAACTATGTATACCTGTGTAATATAGATACCTAAATATACCTATGAGCCACATATCAAAACGAAACAATATAGTACTGGTGAGAATCTTGCTTGAGTAGATGCAAAATCCCAGTAATGGAGCACATCTAACAAACTGCCTGAAGAGAAAGATGCAATGAGATGGGTGATTTTGATACTACCAAGGTGCATATTCATGGAACAATCTTAGATCTACTTAAACTGATTGTGAAATTGTGCTTTTGCTGAAAAGGTCTGTTCACCTTTCAGCAGCGCATTTTTGTTCTCTTCCTTATAATAGTTTCAGGAGTCATGCAGCTGTAAGATGAGCTGGATCAGCTTATTTATCCAGGTGAAAAATAGTAATTTGTTACAAGTTACTTCACATCGTTGTGATGGCTCCATGATTGCTAGCTCCGACACAAAAAAGGGGATAGGAATATGTAGGTGCTGGCAACAGGTGAGCCAGACAACTCTCGTACAGTCTTAGGAAATGATTCTGCAGGTGTAATGACCAGCGCTATGGAATCTTCATCATAAATAGAAATAAATACTGAAAAAAGTGAGGAAAAGAAAAGCTAGTTGGATGAGGAGACCTTAATAGAACAGAAGGTGGATAATGAAAAGTCAGTAGCTTGGATGAAGAATTTCCATAGCAAACCTTCTTTATATGGTGTTTGGTCAGTTCCTAATAATAACATATTTAAATTACAAAGGCAGGAACCAGTTAACAGCACAAAAAATTCATCGTCTCCTTTTGTTCTTAAGAGTTGTATTCTTTTATAAAGAAAAGCAATTCTATTATGTACATTGTAGCAGTACTTGGGCTCATTGAGCTATGCATACCAAAAGGATAGTTCCAAAAGACAATATAATCTTAAATTTGTATAAATTACATAGGTCCCTTAGATTCTGACTTTTTATTTTCTTTTTTTTTAAACCAGAGATGCATTATTCCTATAGTTTAACAGCTTAATGGCTTTTCTGCTTTCTCGAACAAAGAGTGAGAACCCACTTTGGTTTGTTTGAGGAGCAGGAGGTCAGTTTCACTGGCAAAATGCCTTGCCGTTTTAAAGGAACAGCATGTGTTTAACTCAGCTGGGGTGAGAAAAAGTTCAGCTCAATATTCCTTGGACAGAGGTTACTGTTCATGTTGCTAAACCTAGGAGAAAAGCAACAACTGTTTCTTGGGAAGAGATTAAAAAAAAAAAAAAACAAAGAAAGCTTAAACACTTACAAATATAACTTAACTTCAGAAGTAGAAACAAAGCTCTCTCATGATAAGTGTTTCGCTTCCAGTTCTAACGGGCATCAACACTGCAGACTATGTATAACGTAGAAATACATGATTTTGCCTCCAGTACCTGAGGTAGCTCTTCAACAGCTGTGTGGAGTCAGCAGTCCAGAATTCAACTTGTCTAATTAAACAACTTCAAAGTAGCAGTACTTAACTACTTAAAATCATTTCCGATATCAATCCCAAAACCAAAAGTTGAAATAGTAAGGGGAGGCTTCATTAGCAGAACAGTTAGCCATTATCTGTATGACTTAACACCAATTCTTATCAGTGCTGTTTCTTTGACACCATCTGGACTACTCAACAAGTTTGTCAGTACAGTATGTCAGACATTCATGTCAAAACTGTCTTAAAATTCTCTATCACTCTTGCAATATATTTTTAATATGAAAGAGCTGCTCTGTTCTGCTTGTTAGACAGACACTAGGGGGGTAATTACATACAAAAAATGTTTCAGATAAGGGTGTGATATTTAACTTGCATAAAAAAAAAAGGAAAAAAACCCAACAAAAAACACCAAAAAAACACAACCCAAGAGAAAAATAATGTCAGTGTCTGTTGAGGTTTAGTAAGGTCTGGTGGTCAGTTTGTTATAGTAATATACATGTACGCAAAATGGCATAAATCCATTGTGATATCATCTCGCTTTTCATTGAAAAAGAATTTCTTGTTCTGACTACAAAACAATCTAAAACAAAGACTCTGTGGAAAAGTGCTTTCAAGAGCTTGAGAGGATCCTAGTAGCACATTCACGTTGCATTGTGTAATTTAACATCTGTAAATTTGTCCTAGGAAAACCTTCCTCCTACAAGAGACAATGATGTGAAAGTACAAGTTAGAGCCTGTGCACTGAGCTGGATAGATACAAAGGTATTTGCTTATATTTTTTATAAAAGCTAGAGGTGTTTACAGTTTCTGTTGAAGATCTAAGCCAGGGCCTTAGCTGGTAGTTGGCACAATTCCATTTATGCCGTCTGAGGACACAGCTTTACTACTGAGAAAGAGGGCGCAGGATTGATGTGGTATTCTTGCATATCTCTTCAAATAAAAAGCACCTGTAATTTGGTTCCTAATTTATGGAGAAAGATCAATTGTCATTTGTGAGTTCTCTTACAGTAAATCCTTTTTATCATGCTCTGCATACTGACTTTAAGTCACAGTTTGGCTTGCCTGTTCATAACTCTCTGTTTTTATTTTTTTTTTATATGCTTCTAAATTTAAATACAGAAAATCAGTGCAAAGGTTTTAATATTAAATGAGGAATGTGTGTACTTTTTTCCCCCAGATAACATTTTGATAATGGCCCAACTTTCTTACTGTGAATATCAAACACTGTAAGATTATAATAAATATGCAAATTTTAAGCCTTGGTAAGAATGTTGTAACCATTATTTTCATTTAGCTTCTGTCAGAAATTAAATTGGAAAAGGAGCTTCTACCTGTTGGTCGAGAAATTTCTGGAGTTGTATTGGAAGGTAAGTTAGTATAATTGTCTTGTGAGGTGTGGAGCTAGAATTAAGGTCTGGTAATCCAGAACAAATAAGTACTGTTTGTATGGTACACCTTCAATAGTAGGAACTGTTTGCTTTCTTAATGAGGCTTCCCCTAAGTCAGTAACGATACTGAAATGAAAGTAAAAAAAAGAACTGAACTGTAATTCCTGCATATCTGTTCAGAGTTTAAAAAAAAAATAAATAAATTGCACATCAGCTCTCTAAATCAAATATATCAAGATCTTAAGATACTACCTGCACATGCTATAACTGCCTTTAATTTATTTGTAAAAATCCTTTGTTGGAATAGTGAAGACAAAATAACATTTTGGCAGCGTTTCACTGACTTATCCACCTTTGATGTGTAGTTTAAAGCCCAGGTCTTTCAAACACATATACGTGTGTGTACTTGCATGTAACTGTTTGTGGATGGGGTGCCAAAGTTTAGTGAATTAAACATTTGGGTTTGGTACATGCATATTTAATAGAAAAAAAAATTTTCACTAGCAGGGTATGTTTTTAGTTTTGTGAGCTAGTGATAGAACGTGTTTTCAAATGCATACTCAATTTCAGCTATAAACATTTATCTTCATACCTTCTTTCCTCCTTTTCATATATTCGTGAGTTGGAAGAAAGGTAACCTTTTTTCAGCCAGATGATGAAGTGGTGGGTAAGTTAATGCTTGTGTGCCTTATCAACTAATACAATTAGACATATTTTTATAATGAATGGCTGAGGTTATAATCGGTGCTAAATCTACACTTAGACATTTTTCAAAGATTCAAGTACTGTTGCACAAATAAACTCTTATAAATGAGAATTCTATTCTAAAAGTGTTCTCTTAGGGAAGTTTTTTCATTATAAGACTGGAAGTTCAGGTCCCCATGTAATGTGATCTGTCATAGTCCTACGGCATTCAGCAAATCTTTAAGAATATAGACATGGGTCCAATTTGCCATGTGAGGTGAGCGTTCTAAAGGCAACGCATATTTGTATCTATAACACCATCTTGATGTAATTAATACCTGTCTTTTGATTTCTGTGGATGATACAAAGCCTAGGCTTATATTTCCCGTCTTCTTGAGGATGATATAAAAATATAATTTTAACTGCTAGTGATGAATCTCTTCTTCAGGCATACTGAAGACTGTTCAGTTTCTTCTAAGTCAATTCAATTCCTCTTCGAGTAAAGAAATCAAGAGTGGTCCTAACTTAAACATGAAAGTAGGTTCACACCAGTTCTGCTGGATTTTCTCAGTTACCAAAAGCAATACATGTACTCAGGTGTTTTGCTAAATACAAGGCCACATTTAAAAAGAAACACTGATTCAAGCTGCTCATTTTCCAGAATCTTAATTTTACTGAATGTTAGAGTTCTTCAAAGTGGACTTGTTTCCTCCCTCCACAGGGAGTCTATGCTTTGTGATCCTGTTATGACATTATTATCAGAGAAGCCCATCAGAAAGGCAAGTGATAGTCACTGTACTTTTTTTTATTGTTTAAATCAGACTTCCAGGTCACAAATCACACAGAAAATGTTTGGGGCTTTTCTTTTGCCGGTAAAACGTTGGCAGACCTTTCATATCACTAGCTTAAATCTAATGAAGTAAGATGTGTGATTATTATTATTAATTCACCACAGAAGGTGTAATCCTTTCAGTTGGGAATTAATATTCCATTTTATGGGGTACAGAAGTGGCTTTGCTTTGTTTAATAAAGTAGAACAATTATGGCCAGGCATTTTCTGGTCTTGCATATGAATTGACTTTAAACTATGAATAATATCATTATTGTGAACAGTATTGCTCTTTTGGCTAAATATCTTACTGACATGTGCTGCATCTGTTGAATATTTTAAAATAGTATTTGTGTTTCAATCTCCTTCTGTTGTAGCTGAAGGAATACAGTTCCAGTAAGTAGTTAGGGAGAAAAAAACCCTCTGAAAATATGGACCTGAGAGGTCTGGGTGACATTCTAAATGGCTGTGGGAGGACTGGGGTTTTTTTTGTGAATTATGACTTCACTCCATTCTTGTTAATTCAAATATAGAATAAGTAGTTTGATTCAGCTGAGCTACTTCAGAGTAAACCTGACATTACGGGAATGGAATCTGTACTTGGGTCATGAAAGAAGTGGCTTAATTTTGTCTGAGACTTCTGTTGTCTGCGGTTTTTATTCTTGAGTACTGAATGCTTGTGTGTACAGAAAAGTCAGAATTACACATGTGGAAATAGGAAGATAAAGAAAACAGCATTAAATATTTTTGTCCCTAAAAGACAGAAACTCCACTTCTCTAATACTGAAATCTCATAGCATTCCCTTTCAAACAGCTGTTCAACCTTATGCATCCAATACAGATGCTATAAAGACAAATGATAAAGTGAAATATTTGTTTTGCTAAATCTTTCCTAACAAACATGCTTCCCAGTTACTGTTGCTGTGAGTTTATATATAGTTAATGAATGAGCAGATCTAAAAGAAAATGAGCTATTGCCAAATGGTTTGGTTACCTCTGTGTTTAATAACATCAAACTGTCTCAAAATATACAGTTGTCAGAAAAATATTTCTACTTGAATTTTACAAAAAAAGGCTGTACTTCTGTTCTTACTGAGTTTAACAGTAGTAATATGGTAATAGAGACCTTATTTATGAATTTTTTTCATGTAAGAATAGCACTGTGCTCACTGGAAGTACTTGGTGTGTTAAATCATTAATCTGTTCCTAAAATCGTATCAAGAATTGTTTCTCGCTTTTAAAATTTTTCTGATCCTTCTTTAATCTCCCAGAGGAGATTTCTTTGTCTATATAATGTATTCTCTTATACATAACCGTTTGTTCAGTTAAGAAAAATACAGTAGTAGAACCTCAGGCCAGCCAAAAATCCTTTGGTTTGAGATAGATTCTTGACTTCCTTTCAGAGTTACAGTCAGTTTTGTTTGTTGCTCTCAGAATCTTTTAGCAATCAATCGTGCCATGTGCCTCATTAAAATAAGTGCAGGGAAATATTCTGGGAGTTAAATTGGCCACAAATACTTGGAGACATGACCCTAAATATAAATGTACCTACTTAGATTTACTGGTGGTTAGCCAGTTTGCATGTCAGTTCTTCCATATGCCCTGTAACTGAAGAGATAAATAATCAATGCACAAAAGCCCTATGCTACATGGAGTATTTTTGATGAGTAAG